>OY751321.1:12957901-13605401 GCA_963564615.1 Rhorus exstirpatorius
GGGCCGGATAAAAAAAAATGATCTGAACATGAGACTCGAGATTTCAAATAAACTTCCGAAAATGACCACTTAAAAAAATAGGACCCAAAAAAATGTCACGGTAAGTTTAAAAAAACGTTTTTTCGGAAGGTATCACATTTTATTTTTAATCTTTTCAACAATTTTTGTTCTAAACTTTTCAACGATTACAAAAATATCCAATGCAAATTGGCCCACATCTTCTAAATCAGTTCCTGGGCCATGATGCCAATTTTTCTTGTATGTGTACACTAGCAGTAAAAAATACAGTAACATTTGGGGTCAAATGAAATGTGATGCACCTTTCGAAAAACGATTTTTTTTAATTTATTATGATATGTTGTTGGGTTTAATTTTTTTTTCACCTTAGTATTGGGAAGTTTATTTTAAATCTCGAGTTTTATCTTGGGGGCATTTTTTTTATCCGACCCATGGTTACGAAGATACTTTGAGTTGAAAATTAACTGTTAGATCTCAAAAATTGAAAAATCTGGGGCAGGGTTCGTGAAAAAAAATCTTAACAAAATCACAGACACTTCTAGTGCGTGTACTCTTTTTGATAATAAAAAAGTTATAGGACTCTGAAAAATAGTGAGGATTTTTATCTTGCTGATAATATATGGAATACAGAATTTTTGGAAACCACAGACGTTTGATTTTTTGAAACAGGTTTTATTTCCATCGGCAAATTCAAATTGGAGCAGCAAAGATTTTATTTTCACTGCTGCTTTCTCTTGCTTCTAAATGCACAATTAATTTTAGGAATTTATTATTACTTTAATTATAAAAATATCCAACTATTTTGGTGTTAATCGAGCAGTGTGTTTTTTTTTTTTTTTTTTACAAAAGTCAAATTGGAGCAGCAGTTAATTTTTTTCACTGCTGCTCCCTCGATTCCAAATGTATAATTAATCGTAGGAATCCATTATTATTTTAATTATAAAAATATCTAGTTTAATCGAGCAGGTTGTTTTTTTTTTTTACAAAATTAAAATTGGAGCAGCATTGAATTTTTTTCACTGCTGCTTCCTCGCTTCCAAATATATAATTAATCGTAGTAATTTATTATTATTTGAATTATAAAAATGCCCAAATACATTGGTATTAATCGAGCAGTGTGTTTTTTTTTTTTTACAAAATTCAAATTGGAGCAGCATTACATTTTTTTTCACTGCTGCTTCCTCGCTTCCAAATTTATAATTAATCATAGGAATTTATTGTTATTTCAATTATAAAAATGCCCAATTATTTTGGTGTTAATGGAGCAGTGTGTATGTGTTTTTTTTTTAATTTCCCTATTTCATATATGCAATTTCATCAGTTTTATTTTCGTGATTTTCAGTTCTTTAGGTTATTCGAAATTTCTAAAAAAAAATTGTAATCCAATACTGTACTTAATTTTTTGCTTCGTTAGCATATATTACTTTTAATTCTTATACATTTGTGTATCTCTTCTCGAAGGATTCACAGTGTACTTGACTCAAGAACAGTTTTTTTTTTCCTTGAATTTAGAGCATGTTACAGAATCATCAACAGGAGAAAAGTAAAGTTTCCACTTTTCTCACATATTTTACTCGGTAAAAGCAGAGTCCGCGTGTTTAGAAATTTGCGGAAAAGCGCGTGACACGAATGCCCGCATACCGCATGACCTTTTTGTACCATCGAAAGATTTCGCGGTTTGAATATATGTATTTCTTTGTTTTTCTTTTTTTATTCCATCCCGGAGTAAAAGTTTGCGTGCTTTCACTTTTGAGATCGAGGATTTATTACCGAGATGAGAACGCGGTGCAACGATGCACGTGTTCATCATGATTGATTTACAATCTCTTTTCGAAAAATTCATCGCCTTTCTTGCACTTATTATAGTTGAATAGTGGAAGAGGGTCACGTGATGAAAAGACAAGTATATTGTTCAAATACAACGAATATTTATTTTTGAACATCGGGAAATAAATATTTACTTATTGTTAACAGATTTTTATTGAACCACAAAGATTTGGTACTAATTAACAAATATTATTGGGCAAAATATTTTCATTATATTTTTTTTTTTTCATAATAGTCATGCAATGCAATTTTTTTTGCCTTCTCTGTATTTCAAATGAAACGAATAGACAAAAAAAAACCCCTATCTCGCGGAGAGTATAATTGCGATCGTAGATTGTACGAAACAATGAAATATGATCCTCGCCATAAGCCCAAAATAATAAATAAACCTAATAATAAAATAAAACGATGAATAATCGAATGAAAAACAAGTTCAAGATAAGGTAAAATATTTATATCTTAGTTCAAGAGGAAAGAGGAAAGGAGGTGGCGCCGCTCTAGCGGTCAGCTCTTTCGACATTGATATATACATTTTTATCGAGCCGGACGAAATATAGCAAACAAAGAATTCAAAGAATAATGAGGTTAGGTTTACGATGGCAAATCGTACGGTGAAAGATGCCAAATCGATTCGCGGAACGAATCCCCAGTATCTCGTTGAAAAAATTATAAGATCACGTATATACGACTCGAAATATTGGAAGGAAGAATGTTTTGCCCTGACGGCCGAATTGCTGGTCGACAAAGCCATGGAACTGAGGTACGATGAAACTTTTCAACCTAACCTAGAAAAAAGAAAAAACACGTATTTTCGTTAGTACGTAAAAAATTATTTTCGTCGGAGCGTAAAAATGATTATCGTTGGTGTGCAAAATCATCAATTATCATCGACCGAAATTCTCGATGAAACTAATTTATGCAGGTTCATCGGCGGCGTGTTCGGTGGCAACGTCAAGCCGACGCCGTTTCTCTGTTTGATACTGAAAATGCTGCAGATTCAGCCCGAGAAAGATATAATCGTCGAATTCATAAAAAACGAAGAATTCAAATACGTTCGAGCGCTCGGCGCCCTCTACATGCGTCTCACCGGCACATCCCTCGATTGTTACAAATATCTGGAGCCGCTTTTCAATGACAACAGAAAACTGCGTCATCAGAACAAGCAGGGACAGTTCGAGCTCATTCACATGGACGAATTCATCGACAATCTCCTGAGAGAGGAAAGATCCTGCGACGTTATCCTACCCAGGATACAAAAGAGACACGTTCTCGAGGAAAACAATGAATTGGGTATTCTTCTTTTTTTTTTCTTTCTTTCACCCTTGCATCATCTTTGTTCCCAAAAAAATGCACAATGATGCTTATCAAATCTTTAAAGTATCTTTAAGATAGTACCGTCGATTATAGAATTACCGTACAGAATTTAATAAAATTTTGCATAGCGGTAGATTATGAGAAAAATATTCAGTTAAATTTTTTTAAGTCTGCAGAGAAACAGAAAAAAGATATTGGCATTTGTAATTTCCATACATTTAGGATCGAGTTTTATGAGAAATCACAGTTTTTATCGTATTTTTCATAATTTACCGTTCAGGTTTCAATAATAATTGGTACAATGAGAGAAAATATTACAAGGAACCATTTTAAATCCTTACGAGTAAAGGTTCGGTGCATGCGAGAGTAGTATAATTAGGAAATAAATATTCAAAATGTACTTTTCTATCGGTTCATTTTGCTACTCATTTTGCTACTCAAAAATCGTAAAATTTTGTTCAAAAATCCGTTGAGCTTGTGTTTTTCAGTGAAAATCTGAATCCTCAATATTTTTAAAACAAAATAAAGCGTTCGGTTGTGCGATTCTCGACTATATTAGTGTATGAATTTCGAGGTAATCTCCGCGCGGTCATGTTTCTTCCTACAGTCGCTATGCTAAAAGACGTGATATTTAACTCAATTTTTCTCGCTAAAAAGGTCGTTAACCCGTAAACGCCACACTAGTGCAAATTTGCACCATCTAAAATTTCTTTTTTTGTGAATTTTTGAACATTTTTGTTCTGATTTTGTCGTATATTCACTGAATGAATGATATTTATCGCATTTGAAATTATGACCTTCGGATTCCTGAGAAACTATTACCCCAGAGAACACTGGTTATCGAATAGTTTTAGATTATTTATACGAGAGTTATAGTACATTGAAAATGCAAAATCCCAAATCGCACTAGTGTGGCATGTATGCATGCTCAATAGAGGTGTGGTTTTTACGGGTTAACTCAAACTCTGCAGTTGCATCGGAGGATGCTTTAAGATTGAGGTAGAACGATACCGTATGTCAAAAAAGAGGGATTTCGATGAAAATTGGTAGATACATACGAAATTGAGTAAAATGTTTGCTCGAAAAATATTCAACGAATTTGACCCTACCGTTTCTGAGAAAATTGAATTAGTTTTTTTTTGCATTGGATCTTATGGGAAAGGATTTTAAAAAACCGCAAAAAAACATTGAAAAAGTACTTTTAAAAAGGCCACTTTTTTGATAAAACTAACCACAAGAATATGAATCAACTATCAAGATCATTCCTGCAAAATTTGCAGCAATTTCACCGTACCGATTATCTGCAATGTGCAAAAAAAAAAAAAAAAACAATAAATGCAATTTTTCGCTCTGTACCGATGGGCATAGCTCCAAGCACGGCAACGTCGCAGAAGAAAAAAAAAAAGTGATTTTACGCGATGTTTTCGAAATATTTTTCCATTCATATTCGACCAAAGTACTTTGTCGCATTTTTCCCCAAAATGCCTCGACTTGGCGTACTTTTTTGCGAATAATATTTAATTGCAGACGGTAAGATATCGGCGCTGGAGGATGACATGGACGAGGGTATGGAGAGTTCGGAGGAGGAGGATCTGCCACCGATGAAGGACGAGACGCGAAAGAGGCCCGACGATTACGAGAGAGATCGGGAGCGTCATCACAGAGATCGTGAAAAGAGGCACTCGCGATTGGACAAAAAGTCGGACAGGGATAACAAGCCGCGATCGAGGAGCAGAGAGCGCGACAGGAGGGAACGTAAACGCAGCAAATCGCCCAAGGGTCACTCGTCGCACAAGGACAAGGAGAGAGAGAAGGATCGTTATAGACGGGAAGAGCGCGATCGGGAGAGAGATCGGGAACGCGAGAGAGATCGTGATCGCGATCGGAGAAGAGATCGCGATCGACCGAGGCATTAAGAGTTAATTATTTTTTTCGTTTTTTTTTTTTTTCTTAACAACTTGAATAACGGACTTTACGATGACGATCGTTTATTTCATAAATAAACGATGACGCTTCAAACGGGGGCGTTTTTACCTGCGTAAAGTTTTTTTTTTTTTTTTTTTTCTTCTTTCCCGCGAATAAACGATACTCGCATCGGTCGTAAACATATTTTATACAACACTACCATGTTTTCCTTGCCATTAGGGCCCGTAAACGAGAAGTAAAGCAGTAATTTTAAGTCCTAAGGACTTAAAAGTGACACTTTTAAGTGTTAAGTTTAAGTTTTTAGGGCTTAAAAGTACGACTTCAAAGGACACTTTAAGTCCTAGGACGTGCTCAAGTTCTTAGAACTTAAAAGTACTAATTAAAAGCACATTTTTAAATCCTAGGACTACTTTAGTCCTAAGGACTTAAAATTACTACTTAAAAGTGTACTTGTAAGTCATTAGCACTTAAAAGTACTACTCAAACATGTACTTTTAAGTCCTTGGGGTTCAAAAAGACTACTTTAAAGTCAACTTTTAAGTCCTAGGACTTGAAATCATACTTATAAATCCTAGGAAGACTCAAGTCCTAGAGTCCTAGGACGTACTCAAGTCCTAGGACTTAAAAGTACACTTTTAAGTATCAAGTTAAAATTTTTAGGACTTGAGAGTACTATTTTAAAGGACACTTCAAGTTCTAGGACGTGCTCAAGTCCTTAGAACTTAAAAATACTACTTTAAAGTACATTTTCAAATCCTAGGACTACTTTAGTCCTAAGGGCTTAAAAGTACTACTTAAAAGTGTACCTTTAAGTTATTAGGGCTCAAAAGGACTACTTTAAAGTACACTTTAAAGTATACTCCTAGAACTTAAAATTATACTTATAAATCCTAGGACAACTCAAGTCCTAAGAACTTAAAATTACTACTTAAAAGTGTACTTGCGAGTCCTTAGCACTTAAAAGTACTACTTAAAAATGTACTTTCAAGTCCTTGGGGCTCAAAAAGACACAGTACAGTAGTTTAAAGTACACTTTTAAGTCCTAGGACTTAAAATTATACTTATAAATCCTAGGATTGCTCAAGTCCTAGAGTCCTAGGACGTACTCAAGTCCTAGGACTTAACATAAAAGTACACTTTTAAGTATTAAGTTTAAGTTTTTAGGACTTAAAAGTACTATTTTAAAGGACACTATAAGTTCTAGGACGTGCTTAAGTCCTTAGAACTCAAAAGTACTACTTTAAAGTACATTTTTAAATCCTAGAACTACTTTAGTCCTAAGGACTTAAAAGTACTACTTGAAAGTGTACTTTTAAGTCTTTAGGGCTCAAAAGAACTACTTTAAAGTACACTTTTGAGTCCTAGGACTTCAAATTATACTTATAAATCCTAGGACTTAAGTCCTAGGACTTGAAAGTACACTTTTAAGCGTTAAGTTTAAGTTTTTAAGACTTGAAAGTGCACTTTAAAGTACACTTTTAGTCCTAGAACTTGAAAGTGCACTTTAAAGTACACTTTTAGTCCTAGAACTTGAAAGTGCACTTTAAAGTACACTTTTAGTCCTAGGACTTGAAAGTACCACTTAAAAGTGTACTTATAAGTCCTTTAGGACTTAAAAGTACTACTTTTTACTCCTCGTCTAAAAACCCTAAAAGCTCAGAAAATATTGTCGTGTTGTATATCGTATGCACGACGGAGGTACGCCTTAAAAGTGCCACTTTACCTCCTTGTTACACAATGTACTATCATGTACAGCACCGCAAAGCTCGAACTTTGAGTATCATAAAACTGTCTCTCGATAGAAACAATTAAAAAAAAAAATAAATAAATCTGATACGTCATTTTGAAACTGACACGCCAGCTAAATACTTTTTTCGTTTTTTTTTTCTTTCTTTCTTTCTTATTTTCATCAAGTTCCATACATACATAACAATCGCGTACAGCCTCGTTATTACACTCTACTTAATTCTATTTATCGCTATAAATAATGAGCAAAGTAGGGAAGAATCAAGGGGCGGTGGGGTAATGGTGATCATCCATTTTTATTTAATATATCATTGATACGGAGAAGAAAAAATCATGCAGCGGCCTCCGCTAGACTCTGAATAACTATTATATAAAAAAAAAAAAAAATTTTTTCACAACTTTTGAAAATTACTCGAATTATCGTTGGTCAGTGTAAACGAGGATTTACAGTTTAATGATCGCCCCCGTAAATTCTCAACCCAAAAGTGAGGTTCGATGGAAATTTTTGTATATTGGGATGAAAATATATGCGAAAATGAGGTCAAACGTACCGAAGATGCTAACAGCATTGATTTTCCATAATAATAATAATAAGTTTAAAAACGTTATTGAGAAATTGGTACGGAAAAATTTGTTAAGATCGGCTAACCTTTTTTTTTTTTTTCGTTGTACCGAAATTGATTCGTTCGTTTTTCTGGACCTCTCTACGTGTGAATTTTTTGCAAAGAATTTTCCCTTGAAAATTTTCAAATGTTGTACATGGGCAAACTGTTCGATGACCCTGTCGATAAATACTTCTCTAACGTTATACGAAATATTGCTACGAAAATCGTATCAAAAATTCGCCAATTCTTATCAATTTTGCAAAATTAAATAAACAAATTGAAAAAAAAAAAAAAGTTTAGCTACGATTTCTTAAATTCTTTGAAGCAATAAATTTTTCCTTGCGTACTCGAAATTTACTATCATGGAAAATCAATGTCAGCATCTTACTCAAATTTCAAGCTCGTCCATGAGAGTGCACGTGAAATAAATTATCAGGTAATTTTACTATGGAATAAACTTTGTCGCCTAAATTCAACGCAGGTACCTCTTCCATTTTTTTTTTTTCATTGAAAAAATTAAAAAATTGATAAATTGAGAAAAATTGAGAAGAATTGAGAAAAGAACCCTTGAAGAATTGAGAAAAAAAAACCCTCACTCGGCAAGTTTTCTTAGCGCAATGTACGTGGCTGATGGTGCAGTAAAAAAAAAATATCGAGGAAGTACTTTTTTTTTTTTTCTTTGCACGAGGAACATTCGTATACGTGAATTTTACGGGAGTAAATTAAATTTATTGCCCTTAAGTGATCACCATCCCCCCCCCCCCCCCCATTTTTCCCTTACGCACGAGTACGAGCAAGAGAGATCCATACTTTACCCGGGCAATTCGCATATTTGCGTCCGTTCATTCGAATTCTCGTGTTCCTGTATCGTTTTATAACTATATATATATATATATTAGGGTGTATCGAAAAATTAAAAAACTTTTGGCTACCCTCAAAAATCAAAGATATCATTGAAATAAAGGTCTTCGTGCAATGATTCGATTTTTTGACAATATATAAGGGGCGCGCGGGACGTTTGAAAACGCCATTTTCAGCGTTAAATTCACTTTATCACTGATAACCGGAAACAATTCATTCCAAAAATTCTGATTTTTTATATAAGGTGCCCAGATATGTACCCTTTCAAACCCACATTCACGGAACATTAACGGATGGTTCATATCTTCGAAAAAAATCTCTTAAAATCAATATTTTAACTATTTTTCAATTGTACCTATCGTTAAATGTTGATTTTTTTTCTTCTAAAACGTTTTTGTATTTGTTCCATCTTTTTTTTTTTCTTGTAAAACTCGGTATCAGTATTGCTTACAATGCGAAAATTGCTGAATAATAAATCTTTATTTTGGAAATTTTTATATTTTATTGATTCACACCATTTTTACGTGAATATGAAAATATCCAAAATAAATATTTATTATTCAGCAATTTTCGCATTGTAAGCAATACTGATACCGAGTTTCACAAGAACAAAAAAGATGGAACAAATACAAAAACGTTTCAGAAGAAAAAAATTAACATTTAACGATAGGTATAATTGAAAAATAGTTAAAATATTGATTTTCAGAGATTTTTTTCGAAGATATGAACCATCCGTTAATGTTCCGTGAATGTGGGGTTGAAAGGGTACATGTCTGGGCACCTTATAGAAAAAAAATCAGAATTTTTGGAATGAACTGTTTCCGGTTATCAGTGATAAAGTGAATTTAACGCTAAAAATGGCGTTTTTAAACGTCCCGCGCGCCCCCTATATATTGTCAAAAAATCGAATCATTGCACGGAGACCTTTATTTCAATGATATCTTTGATTTTTGAGGGTAGCCAAAAGTTTTTTAATTTTTCGATCCACCCTAATATATATATATACTTTTTTTTTGAAAAATAATGCATCACGCCGGAAAGACTAGCGAGCATTTTATCCGGCGGGGTTTTTTTTTTTTTTTTTAATAAATTCATTTCTCTTCGATACTGTTAGAACGTCGGTGAATTAAGAATAAACAGTCTGTCCTCTTCCTTTTTTATCCATTTCAATAACATACCAACCGCCTCTATAGCACCGGGTTTCGTAACGAGAGGCTCAAACGTAACGTACAGCTCGAAGCCCGAAGTGACCTGAAAAATAAATTACATGCGTTTCGACGGTCAGGAAAAACAAAATTTTGAACGAGAATGAAACTGTATTACGTTTTTTCCGTGTGAAAAAAGCGAAAAAAAAAAATTATTTTACCCATGCGAGCATCGTTTCTCTGTCCAACTGTTGAAATATAAGCTTCAACGGTCGACTGGGAGCGTGTAATCTGTGATGAAGACACTGATAAAGTCCGAGCAATCTAGAATCGACGAAATCCACATTTAACACGATAAAATAGAATTTAAAAATGGGAAATTCGATTGAAAAAGTCAGTTTTTTTGAGGATGAGGATGAGATGCTCGAAACCACCGGAATTCAACAAAAATTTCTTCGCGCTTCGTCAGCCATCTTGAAAAAACGGGTAATACTCGATAGCTCGGCTACTGGTGGTTGGATTTTCGATTTTTTTTTTTTTAGCCTTGACGGGGCAAATATTCGCTACGACTTTTCGTTCGAAGAATTTTTCCGATATCTGCGAAGGAAAAAAAGTTGCGATAAATATTGCCATTGATTCACGCTTGCGCATGTTTATTGACAATTTTATCGCTCTCTTTTGATTTTGTCAACAAAGCGTTGGAATAAAACTTGCAGAGGACTCAATTGTCAAGATTTTTTGTATATACGAATTTTGCGATTGCTCAAATATTACCGGAGACAGAAAGCGTTAAAGTTTTCTTTGTCCATTCCAACTGTAAAGAATCCGAACACCATCGCTGACTTCTATTCTGCTATAAAATTTCTATTCTAATACAATATTTTAAATTTTCCAAAATTTATTTAAAATAAAATACTCCCTTAAATCACCCTCGCAATTTAGCAAACTGTTATCATTTGAAAAATCTAACAATAAAATTAAATTCTATGAAATTTCTATTCTAATACAATATTTTAAATTTTCAAAATTTATTTAAACTAAAATACAACCCTTAAATCGCCCCCACAATTCAGTAAACCGTTAATATTTGAAAAATCCAATAAAAAAATAAAATTCTATGAAATTTCTATTTTAATACAATATTTTAAATTTTCCAAAATTTATTTAAACTAAAATACCCCCTTAAACCGCCCCTACAATTTAACAAACCGTTAAAATCGAAAAAATCCAAAATATAAAATTCTATGAAATTTCTATTCTAATACAATATTTTAAATTTTCCAAAATGTATTCAAACTAAAACACTTCCTTAAATCGCTCTCGATTGGGTGCGACGAAGCTTTGATTAATGACTCGGAAACCGAAGGAAACATAGACGAGATCAATACGCCTGGCCCATGGACGAAAAGACCAAAACTTGGCTAAATCATCATCGTTTCAGCTTTCTATCTCAGGTAATATTTGACTTAATCGCAAAATCGTATACACAAAACTTGTCGACAATCGTGTCCTCTGCAAGTGTTTTTCCAACACTTTGTTGATAAAATCAAAAGGGAGCAATAAAATTGTCCACAAGCATGCGCAAGCGTGAATCAATGGCCATTTTTTTATCGCAACTTTTTTTTCCTTCGCAGATATCGAAAAATTCTTCAAACAAAAGTCGTAGCAGCTATTTTCCCCGACAAAGCTAACAAAAAAAAAACGTCGAAAATCCAAGCAATAGGAGCCGAATTATCGAGGATTACCTGTTTTTTCAAAATGGCGGACGAAGCACAAGGAAACTTTGTTGAATTCCGGTGGTTTTGGGCATTTCTAACGACCCTCTACTCGTCCTCCAAAAATTGGCTTTTCAATCCATTTTCTAGATGCAATTTTCCTGGACTAATTTGAGTCCTCCAGAGATCCTGAGCGCGTCGGACTGTACGTTTTTTTTTTTTTCTTTTTTTTTTCTTTGCAAAATTCATAATTGTTCCACATGAAAGTATCATTACCGCTCGACTTCTTTGTCCTTCGTGTAGGGAGGCTGAAATCCCGGACTCCAGAATTGCGCTGTGCTGCGACATTTGTACAATACGTGACGCATCTGGGGAAGGCCAATCTCGGCCGTCGTTACCGATACTCTGTTCATCGATTCGTTTATGGCTTCGAGGCAATTGGTACGTCGCAATTTTTCTACGATTTTCTATTGAGAATTGGAAAGAAAAAGAATGGTGCACGAGATGATTCTTAAAAGTTGAAGATAGCGAATACGATGAGCGCGCAACGCGAATTATCGATATTCAATGATCCATGATAATTTTACGTTGAATCCTATATTTCGTGCATAATTGTTCGCGAAGAATTAATTCATAAAATATTATTGACGAAGCAACTTAAAAAAAAATCCCAAACCCAATGATCGTCGAATATTTTAGAATTGATGAGCAAAATTATTCGTATAATTATATAATTATACGTATAATTATATTATTCGAATAATTATTCAAAAAATTAATTATTCGAATTATTCGAATAATTCATTATTCGTATAATTATATTATACGTATTAATTATTCGTATGATTATATAATTATTCGTATAATTATATTATTCGTATAATTACGAATTATACGAATAATTAATTATTCGAATAATTATTCGTATTAATTATTCGTATAATTACAAATTATACGAATAATTAATTATTCGTATGAATTATTCGTATAATTATATAATTATACGTATAATTATATATAATTATTCGTATAATTATATAATTATATATAATTCGTAAGTTTGATATTTTCATCGGTCCGTCAAGTTTCTTCTTGACGTAAGCTTTTTCCGACAATTTCACGAGTTTCCTCACTTGTTTGGCTTCCGAAAGTGTCGTGAAAACATCCCTGTCGACTGTGAGCAACAGTAGACATGCCTGACAGTCTTCCGCCAAGTAGGAAACGTGAGCGTGCATAAAACCATTGGCATCGAATTTCGGTAGGCATATCGGTGTCCAGCCTTCGGCTGATTTGAAAGATTCCGAGCTATCCACCAAATTTTGTATAAGATGCAGATCGGCCGGATGTATGAAGAATTTTTTCATTCTCACCAGCGTCACCAACTGATTATTAGCTAATAGTATCGCAAAGACTAAATTCTGTGAATTAAAAAAAAAACAAAACAAAAAAAAACGTTAATCGTCACGAGTGCGTACACGGAAAACTTCGAAAAGTAATTGAGATTGAAAATTTTCGGAAAAATAGCTTCTTTGAAACGTTTGATATGAAAATTTTTGGCAAGAAAAGAGAGAGATTGATTGATCGATTGTTTATTATGATGGGCTACTTTGACTATGGGACAAAAAGTCAACAAGATATGATAATACAAGCGGTAAAAGAGATAACAGATGCAAATAATGATATAATTATATACAAGATAAGATGATACGAGTGGTAAAATGAAGATGAAAAGTTATGTGAACGATGTTGAGATGAAAAATTACAGATTTAGGTAGACTAGAAAAGGAATTAAGGCAGTCGTCCGGTGTGGAGGCCTAAAAATAGGTGATTTTTGGTGATTTTTTTTTATAAGGAAAGAAATAACGGACCTTCTTGAAAATTTTATTGTACTTCAACACACATTTGAAGAGTATAAAAAAAAATTTTTCATCAACTAATTGTCGCAAAATTGCGGAGTATTTGATTGACCATAGAAGCGCCTCTCCGCTGAAGTCTCGAACCGGCAAGCGTGATAGCAAAAAAACTATTTGACCTATCGACCCAAACCAAAGTTAATTCTTTAGATTATTAAAAACCATCCCAAATGAACTAAAAACATTCATTTTAAAAAAAGTCATTTTATACTATTTTTATTGCACGAAGGGAGAAAAAAAAAATTGTAAAAATCGTCATTTTTTTCTTCAGGCTCGAAAATTAATATCGTTTCACGGTTTTTTCTGGGTTTTTTTTTATAGTTCACTTAGGTTGGTTTTTAATAATCTAGAGAATTAACTTTGTTTCGGGTCGATAGGTCAAATAGTTTTTTTTTTGCTATCACGCCCGCCAGTTCGAGACTCCAGCTTCTATGGTCAATTTAATACTCCCCTATTTTGCGACAATTAGTGGATAAAAAAAAAATTTCATCAACTAATTGTCAATTGATTGATAAAAAAATTTTTTACCCTTCAAATGTGTGTTATAGTACAGTAAAATTTTCAAAAAGGTCCGTTGTTTCTTTCCTTATGAAAAAAAAAAAAAAAAATCACCCTTTTTTTAGGCTTTTACACCAGACGACTGCCTTAATGCTACGAATTAACGAAAAAACTGAGAATTGACCTGCATCACAATTTTCCGGGATAATTACGTATACGTTGGCGCAATTGATTGAAAAATAATCGTGAATACAATTATATTAGAATGACGACAATAATTATATTAAAACGAGAGACGAATGTGAGAGAGAGAGAGAGAGAGAGAGACACATAATCGATACCTTAATTTTGCCGCAAGTTTGAACGATCGTTTGCGTGATTGAATCTCTCATCGAGGGCACGAGAGGCAAACATTTAACGGCACCTAGGAAAAAAGCCGGCTCTCTGTCCATAAAATTCAACAAATGATCAATGAGTCGTTCGCTACCGCTCAACAGTCTTCTGAGATCGAAATTTCTTCTCTGTTCGTACACCCGCGTCAATTGCGACTGCGTCAGAACGAAGAGTATTTGATTATATACATAACTGGAATAAAAATTAACTAATGAAGAATAAACGAGAAAGAGAGAGAGAGAGAGAGAGAGAAAGAGAAAGAAAGAGTAAAAGAAGCAACGAAACTCGTATAGTTTGTTTCAGCCGTTAAACAAGAACGTTACGAACGATAATCAACGTACGTTAATTGTAGCACGAGCTGCGGCACGCTCTCGAGTGTTTTGGACACCGCGACTAGAATCAACGGGCCTTTTACGACAAAAACGAAATTAGTATCGCCCGCATGCACGGATCTTATCATATCGTTTCCGGCTTGTACGAATGATACGAGAGCTTGCATAACGCCCATTACGGTGACAAGTTTGTCCTCCGGACTGTGCCTCGAGTATACGGGCTTGCCCGCCTGGGAAAGCACGAATATGTGCTTTCTCTGCGCCAGCCATGCCTTGCAACGCAGGGGATCCGCGTCCAGGCTATTCAGAGCTAACTGGTGCGCCGCGTCATCCTGCCAATGCGTACCGTGTACATTCGGCGATTTATTTATACGAAAAAAAAAAAAAAAAAAAAAAAAAAACTGAGAGGATGTAGTTCCGTTGCCAATGAATGACCGAATATTCAGCCACGGATAAGAGTGAAAAAAAAACAGCACGAAATATTTAATTTGAGGAAAATGAGAAAAAAAAAAATTTTTTTCTGGCTGTTCAAAAAATTATTCGCTAAATTCGTTAAAAAAAAAAAAGGTTCTCTAAAATTTGGCAAATCGAGGAAAAAAATCGTATAAACGTGGGAATAAAGAAATTAAATTATTGAAACGCAGTTATAAAGCGGGAATGAGAGGTTACGTACCAATTCGCTGTCGTCGAGTGAATTCGCTTGTTTCATACCAGCGGGACTCGTGGATGTCGGCGGAACATTTTGCGCGTCTTCCTGTATCTCCGATATCGTACTTGCCGTACTCTCCTTCATTTGTCTGTCGTCTATGCTACTGCTCATCTCTTGCTCGTATTCCTCGAAACTGTCAGTCGTGACGAGCATCGTCTCGGCAGATGCACCGGGTTCGATACCCGGCTCGACGATCCCATCGTCAACGACCACCGGATCGTTGCTCGAAGCCATTGACTTTTTTTTTTTTTTTTTAATTTATTTTTACACCCGGAAAATCGTTGATCCGAGCAGAAAATTTATGACTTGATATACAACCGCTGCACATCAATGATGCCCATGACAGCTTATAGCCTCAGCTGCCATAGACTGACGGATGATTCATGCATGGCAGGGGCGGGGGGGAGGTGCTGATACCGCGCTGATACGCATATATATTTTGTAAAGTCAGAATCTGGATGGTAGTGCATTTGGTGTTAAAGGAACTACGAATATGGGCATGGCATGGGTATATACCAACGGTCGGGATAATATCAGACGAAACACTCATACGGCATACGGTATAATGAGTTCAAAAATATTTTCACGGAATAATAATGAAAGTTACAGGGAATTCCAAGATCAGCATTTGCAAAGTACACGTAATTGCAGATATGAACCATATTTAAGACTGAATTTCATGTTCGAAGGCTTATATATTTTGTTCATCATGTTCGAAGGCAAATATTTGATACACGCGGTTTCAAATATTATTGAATCCATTTTGATAAGATAAAACCGAAGAGAATTGAAAATAGAAAATCATGTTTTCTTATTTCCCTTTTTTTTTTTTAAATAATTTATAGAATTCGATGGTGTTTGTTGGTGATTTGTTAATAAGGGCTAAAAAGTGGATTTTTATTCAGTTAAAAAGTTATATTAGTATAAGATATACTATATAGTATAAGTATAAGATACATTATAAGTATAAGATATAGTATAAGATATATAGTATAAAATAAGCATACACATCTCTATATCATTTTCCTTGTTTCGATTTTATTTTCACTTATAGTACATAGAGATAATTTATGTCTTGCTATTAGAAACAATAAGATCTCGCGGTAATATATGTTATGGAGAAAAAAGATCGTCAAAAACAATTAAAACTCATCGTCTTTTAAAATCGGAGAACTGAGATTTACTGTTCCGTAAATTATTATCGTAAATATTTGTTCAATTTTTGATGCGAGTTTGGCCGGAAGTCTGTCCCCTAAAATTTTGAACGTTTTAAGCCTTCGAATGGAACGTTCGATGTGTGCTTTAGCTTTTGCAATTTTTGCCATTGAACATGCATCGGCGCTCGAGAATTGTTTCTTTTTTTTAAGAAAAGGAGGCCGAATGAGTTTTACATCGTGATTCTTGGACGTATTATCGATGAGAAAACCTTTGTCAATCATCCCAGCATCGTTTATCCGTAATTTGTTCAGCAATTTGCTTTCTACAAATAGGGCTTTGTCGGGTGATCTACCCCCGTAGGGTTTGCTAACGAATGAAATTAGACCAGCCGAAGTGACTCCGGTCATAAATTTCACCGTATAGATCCCTTTGTAAAATGAATATGCCAGAATTTTACGGCAAAGATTTTTAGGTTTTTTTAAAAATAACTCGGTACAATCCAGGACAATTCGAATATCTTCGAAGCCTTGGAAACATCTCGGAATATTTCGTGAGATTTCAGTCTTCGAGGGCCAAGGAATTGCCACTCTGAGGCACCGACTCAAAATATCCAACATTCGGTGGAATATTCTCTTACATTCCTGCGCGCTGCGGGCGCGACATAAAATTGCGAGAAGGGCGTACGAGGCGTTTTGTTTCAGTTTCAGATATGTCATCAATATATTCTCTTCGAGCTTCGATTTTGAATTTGCAATGTGCGGCTTTATTCTGTATACAATATTCACAATTTGCTCGAGCATTGCGAAGTTTTCAATTCCTGTGAAGGTACTGAGCTGCCGATCAGTCTTAATGAGACTGCGCAGCGCCGGAACCCGGTCACCGGTTTGTACTTGAATGCCAACATTAGCTGACGATGAAAACGACGGTGGAATATCAAGCGCCGATGGCGTTTCCACGCATCGCGCATTGATATCCACATTCGTCTGTGAGTCTTCCACCGTCGCATCTTCAACTCTTTTTACTTTTATTTTCTCAATTACCTGTCGCTTCTGTTCTCTGTCCAACTTTCTCTTCAACCGATTCTTGTTTTCCGCAATCTTTGTGACTCTATCCGTTGATCTCTTTGGCAAATTGCACGAAGGGACTGCGCAGACTTTTAAACTATTTTTCTTCGATGGAACGTCTGCAGCGGAGAAGCGTGTTGTTAATATAATGTTATTAATATAATGAGAATTTCTGCAAAGGCAAATAACGAAAGCTCTCATCCAAATTTTTTGCTCTGCTAGTAGAATCCATATCCAAATTGACAATATAATTTAGCGATTCGCTTACCCGGCAGTATATAGTCCTGTTTCTTGAAATGTAAAGAGCAGAGGCGCATAAACGGACTAATCGGCTTGCCAATTTTTACGGCTCGTTCCCACGCCTTGAACTTGTCAATTTTTTCCGATATTCCACTTTTGTTTATGATATGAATAAACTTTTGTCCGGGTTTTGGAAATCTGTGAAATCTCACAGTGGGATCTCTGGAGCCCTTACTGGAGCAGCCGTACACCATACAAAACGACTTATCCTTCGTTAGGTGTGGTGAAAACCTCATTCCTTCATCCGGAACGTCGCTCATGTTTTAACGCGACACTTTACTAATTATTTTCCCGTTGAAAAATTGTATTAGTACTTCCGCCCGTTTATTAAATACGGTAACCTGGCTCAGTGCTAAGAAAATATGGCGTATATCGTAATAGTAAATAGGTGGCAGCAACTGGGAGAAAGCTATTGGACATTTGGCCGCCAGAGGTCAGGGTAACATTCGTGAGTTCAGATAGAAATATGTTATATATCAAAACAGTGTCAAGTAGAAATCTTAATTCTATTTTAACCCTCTTTGTTGCTACACTGGGTTAAATAGGGATCTGCACTGCCAAACTCAGCCACGTGATGGCAGCATCATATGAGGCATTCCACAACAACATGACCACTTCACTTGAATTTTTCTACAATTGACATATATGCTATAGTGCTCTTTGAAACAAAAATATTGATATGTATTAAATTTATGGTGGCATTGATAGGGGTGAAATTACAGGAAAATGCGATTTTTGCTTGTTTTTTCTCCCTGATTTTGTTACATGGAAATAGTGTGTCGGAGCGAAAAATTGCTAAGAATCAATTTTTTTTGTGTTTGTTGCAAGGATAACGAAAAAAATTTTTAGAATGCAAGATTTTACATTTTTAATGGAAAAAAACCTATTTGAAAAATAAAAATCGATTTTTGGACGATTGTGACAGTTTTAAAAAATTTGAAATATTTTTTTTTTAATTCCTCAAACTTTTTTCAAAAGGAATACGTCTCTTTCCAGATGGAGAAATTCAATCTAAAGGCTCAGCAAAAAAAAAAAAAAAGAAAATTGGAAAAAAAAATTTTATGCAAAATTTGAAATAAAAATGTTTATAATGCGAGTATATTTCTCAATATATTTGCGACTATTTTGTAAATAAGTATTGAGAAATATACTCGCATTATACAACATTTTTATTTCAAATTTTGCATAAAATTTTTTTTCCAATTTTTTTTTTTTTTTGCTGAGTCTTTAGATTCAATTTAATAATTAAATAAATTATTTATAATTGCTATACATATTAGAGTTAATATAATTGACATTAATTTGTAATTTGAGTGTAATTTGAATTGTAATTTGAGGCTTGTCGAGGCTCAAAAAATTTGACTCGTTAGCAATTATTTTTTCTGTTCTCTCCTCCACCATTCATTCCACTATATTTTCTCGCTAAAATTTTTACTAATATGGCATAATGGTATGCATGAAAATTTTAACAAACTTCCGTGTGAAAAATGTAGAGAAAAATTTCGTAAAAAATATTAAATTCGAAGCGAGCGAAATAGATCAAAATATTTACAATATTATAATAATGTTTATTAATGGTTAGTTATTCTTAAAAATCATTATAATATTATAAATATTCTTAATTATTTTATTATTTTTTAATTCAATATTTGTACTAATTCTTGTTGACGTCTTTCAGTCAAGGAGCTTTATACTTTATTTTCCCAAAATTTGAAAATTAATTTGGACGTTCACCGGAAAAACCTTCTATCTATATATCCCACGTGCGAATCTCACGAAAAAATGAGATCAGTTCGGCGTTTTACCGCCTAGGTGTCACGTCGACGCTCCGAGTTAGTCGGTAGTTGGGATGGTCGGTATCAAGAAAATACGAGCGTTATCTCCCAACAAAGACAGCGACTACGACGAGCTGAAAAAGTGGTTGTGTGCGTTCGTGATAGAAATTGTTCAATATGTATTTGTTTCGCGAAAGTGCAACCGAGTTCCAAAACACGATAATATCAAAATGTGAAAAAAATTTCTGAATCTACTCCGATAAAAAGTTATACGCGCGGTGTCGTATATCTTGTTCGGTATCCGCTCTAAAACAAGCAGTGTGTCGTTCTACACGTCAAAACAAAATAGCGTCTCGGGTGCATTATCGCGTATTATATTTCTCGTTTCGTACTCGGGGTTTTCGTTCATGTTCACCAATCGTGTTCCGATCGATCTGCGAAGCAATTGCGGGAAAAATGTTGTCGGGAATAGCGTGAATATACAAACATTCGTTGGTTGTAAAATTTTTTTCTTCTTTCTCGTCAAATATAAAACCGTCACCAATTCAAAATCTCCAAGGAGCAATGGCCGCGCGCTCTCGTGGCGAAATATCGAACTACGGTGGAATGTTGGACGCATCAGGCACGACCGTGCGAGCTTTTCATTATTTATTTTGCTTTAAAACATGAAAAAAACAAATTCCAATTTGTTTACGTTACTCAACATTCGCGATGCAATCATCATAATCCTTGTTTTGCACGGGTAAACGACTTTTCTGACCACTTTCACACAATCGAAACGACACACACGAGACGGTCTGACATGCAAAGTAAACAAAATATATCTTCAATTTTGTTGACGGTGTTTCTCTAAGCTTCAATCTTTGTTTCGCGAAATTAAAAAAATTTCATGTTTGTATTAAAAACTCAATATCCGTAATTTTTCATATATTCTCGTGCCGAAATGACTATAGTGACTATAGTTGAGTAGAAAGTGCAGACAATAATAACAATTAAATTGTGCGTGATTCTTCTATGGATATAAAAAATAGTTCTATGGGTGGAATAAAAGTGATTTGGGATGCAGACGCAAGTAAAAATAATTTCACGAAGTAGTAAGTCCTATTTAACAATATTATGAGAAAAATATGATATCTCTACGAATTGACAATATTTCTAATGATTATATGTATATTACACATACGCATATATGAATGTTATCGTACTGTAACACTCTGCCACATTTTTTCACCAACTTTCTCAAATATTTCCCATTATTTGCCGTTATTGCTTGAAGCGACTTTTCCTTTCTGATATTTTTTTTTTATCCTCACATTTCCAATTTGCAATTTTTATAATGCGAGTCCTCGCCGTTTTCGTTTGATTTCTTTCATATCGTCAAAAATCTTTGACAAATTATTAAAGCACTTGCGCAACAAAATTTGTCCATTTTTCTCAAGTTTCGCCCACACGCGGCGACAGTTATATTTTACTTATCATTGCATCGATCAATTGTACCGAGAGAAGATAAATTAATGATTTTTTTTGTGCGCGGTCCGATGCGATTGATGAGAATGTCTCGGATGCCACTTTTTCTATTCCCCCCCCAAAGACCTTCAATATTTTAAACACTTTGCCGCGGTACCGTACCATTTAAGAAAAAATTCTGTTAATTATTTCAGCATTTCAGCAAAGAGATTTTTTTTTTTTGTTTATTTTTCATTCAAGTATATCGCAGAAACTATTTTTCGCTCAAAAAATGTTTGAGACCTTTTTATTTTACCATTTTAAATGTAAAAAAAGTTTTATTTTCTTATTGAAACGATATAGTTCAGTCAAACGTATAGTTAAACAAATAGTTTAGTTATAGTTTAGAAACGTTTCAAGTTGTAACGATACATATGCTTGCTTGAACAAGAAAAAAAAATTTATTTTCTCGATGGTTCGCATTAAAAATCTGCAACAATTTACAGAATTTCTGCTCAACTTGCGCTATACAAACTGGCAAAAAGTACAAAAAAAATATCCAAGCGATGGCTTCGGAGAAAAAATGCGCCTGATCAAGAGTGCAGGAAAATAAATAACTACATAGGAGCTCGTCATTGTCGTTGAAGTTTTTCAAATATTTATTCGTACGACTATGCAACATTTCGATAATAGACAATGCCAAAATATATATATTTTTTTCTTTTTTTTTTTTTTTTTTCAATGAAGCAATGCGCTGTGCGTTAAAAAACTATGCAATTACAATGAAAAATATATTCATACCTCTCTAATCGCTGAACAGTTGTATATGAAATTAAATAATAGGAATAGCATATATATTTTATCGTAATCGAGCAACAATTTCAGTCGCTAATGAACTTTAGCTTATCATTTTTAATTTTATTCTTAATTTTTTAATTTTTTTTCGCGCACAAGCCTCCGCTCTGACTTTTGCGCTTGCGTTTACGACATTGCGATAAATTCTCCGGGAATATATTGGTACACAAAAAAAAAAAAAAAAAAGAATTTTCATCTTGACAAAATGTCTCCGTCGCCTCAAATTTGGTATCAAACTGTGGCTGCGGGACCGCAAAGTTAACCGGTAACTCTGTCTCCTTTGGAGAGCAAAAAATTCGTCTCGTTATATTCGAAATAATGAAATAATAACGGAAACAAACGCGCGAGTTCACGAGAATTCATCGAAAGCTTTTCAAAAGCGACTCTCGCGGACGAATCGTGATGTTTTTTTTTTTAATTTTTGTTTCGCGTTTCTTCGAATTTTTCATTCAACACGGAATTTATTATTCGCTGACGAGAATCTCGTAATCGGGAAAGGCAACCTCGGCACCGCCGAACGGTATGTAAAGCACGTTGTGCGACTGCTGAACCTTTCCAATTGTCTGGGTACCCTCGTGCTTGACACGTCCGACGAAAAGAGGTTCGCCATCCTCGGTCTCGCCTCCGGGAATCGCATTAGGTGGAATGTTTCCACCGCTGGTCGGTACCCATCTCGGGGTGCAGCCGCAGAGTACCTGCGGACCAAGACGGTAGAGATCGATACGAGCAATGATCATTCGAGAAATGACATTGGGATTCGATAAAATTTCGTATTTTTGCAAACAACTTCTTCGGGGAAAAATGAGACGTTGTACGAACTTGATGAAAATCTCAAAATTAATGTTATTGGGAATGGAAAAAAGTTTAGTTTGTGTGTTTTTTTTTTTTTCTTCCATTATGAATTCCAGATTGATAATTTAAGAGTAATAAATTTACGGGTCAATTTATCAGTCTCTTGAACCCATTTCAATATTCACAACTAAAAATCCTTTGCTCCAATAATGGTTTTTTTTTTTTTTTTGCTCTCATGTCAGAGTTAGCATTGTCAATATTAATTTTGATCATGACCGTCCGAACGGTTGATCCCTTAAAGTAGGCATTTGATTTTTCTCCCGTTCATTATCCGTACCTGATATTCGCTCTTTCCGTGCTCTCCGCCGCCCCATGCTACGTAACATACGGCATGACTGGGCTTGACCTTTCCGGGAATCAGAGCACCCTCGTGACGGGCACGTCCTACAAACAGCGGCTCGTCGTCTTCTCCGCCCTTGACCGCTCCGGGAGGTAGCATACCACCGGCTGCGTCGCACCAGCAAACATTGCCGGTAGCCATCTCCGAAGGAGCGGACGGTACACCCGTGCCAACATCTGCCAAATTCAATAGAACAGAATTGAGCATTGAAAAAAAAAAAAATCGCCTCATTGTTCCACGAAAAATGCAGTTATTTCGAAGATTATGACGAAGAAACTCGGAAAATGAAATTTTATTTCTCTTTTGAAAATGAAAATGGCAATGACTGAGAGAATCGTGAATTTTCGTGGACGCGTGTTTGCCTCAAGAGGAAACATCGATTCCAAAATTTCATCGTACTCGCGCCTTAAATACGGCCTTTTCAATTTTTCAACAACCCGACAGTTCAAAAATACAGACCAAAAAAACCTGTTTGAAAAATTATCTCGATCCTCAACGCTCACCGCGGTTAGACTTTCTAAACGACAAAAGATCGGAACATATTTGGTTAATATATCCGGTAAGTTCCCAATTTTGATTCGGTCATCAAATTTATGCCAGCATCGCGCATAGAGATGAAAGAAAAAAGTTTTGAGGATATCCAATTTTTTTTTTTTTAAATTCGTTTCAATCAAAGATGATAAAAAATGTGAGAGTAATTTGTCGAAATAATAGACCGAGTACTCTGTCCAAATTTTATGGCGATGGAAATTTTCATTCAATATTATAATTCTTGTCAATGCGCACTCGCTTGAGAATCTTTAATTTTCAGCCACTTTGTTCGAACGTCAAACTTTCTTTCATTTCTCTGTATGAGGCATTCCACATCAATATGCGACCACTTCAAAACCTTAATATCTTGACGTTTTTCTGCAATCGACATATGCTATGGTACTCTTTAAAAACAAAAATATTGATGTGTATTAAATTTATGGTGGCATTGATAGGGGTGAAATTACAGGAAAATGCGATTTTTGCTTGTTTTTTCTCCCTGATTTTATTACATGGAAATAGTGTGTCGGAGCGAAAAATTGCTGAGAATCAATTTTTTTGTGTTCGTTGCAAGGATAACGAAAAAAAATTTTTAAAGCCAAGATTTTATATTTTTCATGGAAAAAAACCAAAAATCGATTTTTGGACGATTGTGACAGTTTTAAAAATTTTGAAATTTTTTTTTTTAATTCCTCGAACTTTTTTCAAACGGAATACGTCTCTTTCCAGATGGAGAAATTTAATCTAAAGGCTCGGCAAGAAAAAAAGGAAATTGGAAAAAAAAAATTTTATGCAAAATTTGAAATAAAAATGTTATATAATGCGAGTATATTTCTCAATATTTATTTACAAAATATTCGCAAATATATTCGAGAAATATACTCGCATTATATAACATTTTTATTTCAAATTTTGCATAACATTTTTTTTTCCAATTTTCTTTTTTTTTTTTTTGCCGAGCCTTTAGATTGAATTTCTCCATCTGGAAAGAGACGTGTTCCTTTTGAAAAAAGTTCGAAAAATTCAAAAAAAAATATTTGAAATTTTTTAAAAGTGTCATAATCGTCCAAAAATCAATTTTTATTTCTTAAATAGGTTTTTTTCCATGAAAAATGTAAAATCTTGCATTCTAAAATTTTTTTTCATTATCCTTGCAAGAAACACAACAAAATTGATTCTCAGCAATTTTTCGCTCCAACACACTATTTCCATGTAATAAAATCAGGGAGAAAAAACAAGCAAAAATCGCATTTTCCTGTAATTTCAACCCTATCAATGCCACTATAAATTTAATACATATGAATATTTTTGTTTTAAAGAGTACTATAGCATATTTCGATTGCAGAAAAATTCAAGATATTAAGATTTTGAAGCGGTCATGTTAATGTGGAATGCCTCATATATATGCACGTAAATTTCCGAGTTCCCTCTTTTGGTGATATGTTAGACGATTTCTTCTGAAAACATGATCCAAGATGATGGAAGATGGAATTTCGATTTTCTTTTTTTTTTTTTCTCTCTACATTATATGGAAATTGTTAAAACGACGTTCGATATTGAATTCGTCGTGCACATAGTTATGTAACATTGGGAAATTCGATACACACCTCATGCCACACATGCGAACTGATAGATTTATAGTGGAATCGATACAGCGCGTAGATATGTATGTACAATATTCAGATATAGAAGCAATTCATGCGAACGTAAAGTGCCAGTATAACATGCGTATCTATGCGCATATGTGTTCTCTGCTATACATCTCTTGTCAGATTACAATGACAGCAATCGACGTGTAGATGTATGAATAATGGCGTGTATAATGATACGTCGCCCACGGAAAAAATTCATATGCCAATGTCTATAACTTTTTTTTGCCCCGCAAACATGTACTCCTGCTATTTTATATGTAATATAAAATTTGAAAATATTTTCTTCGCGTATCAATTTCAATTTTTATATCAATTTTTTTTTTCAATCACACACATTGTGGCAAAAAAATTGCAATTATATGATATAATATACAATGCATAATATGCACAGTTGAGCAATAAAAATTGTACTCGAGTAATTGATTACGATATTCATTTGCAATTACTCCGAGTAGTATGCGATTGATCATTTTTTAATTCTAATTTTGTCCAACTCTGATATTTTTCAATATTTCAATACAAATATTTATTCATTTCTTAAGAATTTTTTGTGGCACAATTTTTTCCGTGAATGATCTCACAGTCGTGTGTGTATGTATGAATTCGCAATGGCTGTGAATGCGGTGACGGTGTGCATTGGAATTGGAATCATTCTATATAGTTAACGATACCCTTTTTTAAGAATAGTCGATACGTCCGCAAGCAGCATTTTTATACAACACAGGTATCGGCCACCCAAGCTTCATTAAATCATTATTTGCCGAATTTTATCGTGTCTACTTTTTTTTTTTTTTTTTTTTAAATTTATTGTAACATCGATCAGTCAAGGGGGTGTCGTCGGGTACGTCTAAAAATAATGAAAATAAAAATGTGACGCACTTGCACGTACGCGATACTACTCGAGGGACACCGATACAATGAAAGAATTTCTCGTATGATTCGAATGATTTTTTTCTCAGCCCAATTGATCAATGAAAACATAGTTCCATTTTCAACTTCTCGAAAGACGCAGCGGGCACCGCGCCGCTGAATCTAATTTGCTTCGCAAGGTCTCATTCTCTTCGTATGTAGAATATTTTCACTACGAATGTATGAATTTTCATTCGAAGCCCTTGCACTCAAGAATATATACTAACTCTTTTTCAATTAATTTTTCCTTCCCAAAGTCACATTTCACCGAAATTACTGCCTTCTTTTTTTCGATCCCAAGTGACCGTTTAATGAAATTTTCTCTCCGTAACTTTTGCGAAATAGCTTCGAATGGAAATTTCAAAATTTTCGAAAGATAATACGAAGCATCGCAAAGCGAATTTCGTTGATCGATGCAACCGCAACCTTACGATAAGTTGAGAATCGAGCAATATTTTGCAGCGATAGAGACCGCGGGATAAAAAAAATGACTTCAACTATGAAAATGTTGCATTATTTTGGGGCAGATTTTTTTGGATACTATTTTTTTTTTTTTTTTTTTTTTTTTTAGAAACTTTCAAGCACGACCAACTCCATCGCGATGTTACTTTTACGATTTTTCCGGAACTCAGAATATCCCCTTCGAGTCACAGTGCTATTTGGAAAAAAAAAAAAAAAGAAAAAAAAAAAAGAACAAAATTAAAAAAGAATGTTTACGGTTCTGCCGTTGAAAAAATTACATTTGGGCATGAATTGGGCGGCAATCTTGTTGCCGGCAGCGGTCGATGGTAGCAGAGCTTGATGATGCTCGAAACGTAGTTTCCAATTTCCGGTCGCGCCCCAAGCGGTGCGCACGCCAACGTGACTAATACCAATGGGATTTGGATCCTTCCATTCCAGCAGTACGGGACCACGCTGATCACCCGATCTCACGACGATATGACCGTCGAGCCAAGATATCGAGAATCTCTTGTGCGCGCTCGAATTCAGAAGATTCGCCGTGTTTACGCGTACCTGGGGCGCAATTGTGCAACGCAATTTTTTTTTTTTTTTTTTTCCTTCAATTTTGTTTCATTTTTGTTTTTCGTTCTTTTCTTTTCGAACAAGCGAATTTATTCGCGAAAGGGCATACGCGAAATTGTTATATTCAAACCTTTATCGATATTCTTGATCGTTTTTTTTTTTTTCTGACTCGAAAACTCTAAAATTGTACACCCAATTGTTTCGTTACTTTTTTTTTTCTACACTTTCGGCGTGTCAGTGCGCCAATACTAAAAAAAATTTCCCAATACTTGCTGAGAATTTCGCATTTTTTCTTTTTTAACTTCAATTTATGAATCATCCGTGTAAATTTAATGGCGGCAAAAAAAATTGTATCTTACGCGGCTCGCCCATTTCAGTTGGCTCGATTGAACGGTCAATTTTTTTTTTTTTGCAAATTTGATCGTTGATCCAAAATAAAATTCATTTTTTTTTTTTTTTTTTTTTTTTTTTTTTCGTAAATTCAAGAGTAATGTGTTATTTTGACGTGGCGAACCTTGTCGGGCTGTTTGCGATCGTATCTGATGACTGATGCGCTGTTTTCCCAACCACCGAGAATTATTTCGTACATCGGGCTAGACTCGCCCTTGGTATTGCTAAGGGCAATGTGAGCGTTGCTCGGCGCTTTGACCTCCACGCTAACGGCTCCACCGCGTATCCCGTGAAACTGATACTTCAGTTCGTCCGGTGTCTTTAACGTTTGACGACCTTTTTTTTTTTTTTTTTTTTTTTTTTCAATTCCCAATCAAATTTTCGGACTTTAATTATTATTATTATTTTACCATCGCATGATATTCGGTGAAATATGATTCGTGAGAACGAGGATTCGCGACTTTGCGCAAAAAGCTTCTCGCGACGCGGACGAACAATGAAACTTTGGGTGGACAAATAAATACGTGGACATGATAGATGTGTATGTATGTGTATGTGTGTATGTGGAGTGTTTTTACGATTTGCATTCCCAGGAAAATATGTGATAAAAGCCATTCGTTGGTAAAAACCAAAAAAAAAAAAAAAAGAAAAAAAATCTTCAACGAAGAAAAAGCCTTCGATTGGTACACACATACTTCTACATATATATATATTTATATACATTACGTACGACCATCATAACCTCCGATACACCTGGCTGCGCAGGCAACATCAATGCACGAGAATCCGGCATTGGATTTATTTTTTTATTTTTTTTTTATTTTTTTGAAAAAAAAAACAGAAATTCATACCATGAGTAAACGGAGTAACGATAAACGTTGCTCATATCACATTCTAATACCAATCGGTCTACGTCTAATATAATTCCCACTATAATTTTCAATGATCTACGTAATTAGGAGTATGAATGAAATTTTTTTTCAATCATTGGGGGCGCATAATGTAGAGTAAGTGAAAATAATGAGGACGTATTTGTTTATTTTTCGTTAAAAATGACAATCTGTTATGGGAGATTTAATTTCACGGATTTTGATATATATATAGATATAGCGTAACATGTGTGACGTCATGTTATATTTTTAAATTTTTTATATCGACGGCAATTTTTATTCGAATAAAAAAATAAAAAAATACGTACTAAATATTTTTTTCTAAACTACCAAATTTTGAAATAAAAAAAATTTCATTTATACTCCCAATTAAAAAAAAAAAAAAATAATAATAAGTAAATTTAGCCTTCTATGAAAACTATACTTGTTCTGTAATCCGTGTTGAAAAAATGCTTCGAGTATTGCATAAATGTGAGAAAATTTGAGTTCGGGGTAATTTAGTTTGCTCACCTTCGATGACCCACTCGCCGCGAGCGCCCCAACCGGTGCAAACACCGAAATAACCGATTCCGAACGGTTGGGGATCGTAATAAGCCAGGAATGGCGTGGAATCTCCCTCCTTGCCAACGACGATTTGACCCTCGTTCCATCTTATCCAGAAACCACGGAAATCGTCAGCTGTCAAGATTCCCGGTGTGTCGGCTTCGGCGGCCTCGGGTTTCGCGCGATTTTTACGAATTACCGACTTGCTGTTGCCCCAGCCACCGATAAAGACCTGTTGACATTTTTTTTTAGATTTAAAATTTAAAAAATTATATTTTTTTTTACTTTTTAATCCATTAGTCTGAATTTTTTTGCCTCCTCATGGACGAAGTTTTGTGATGGTGAAAAAAAAAAGCGCGCAAATTACAAATTTTCAGTTTGCTTGCCTCATTATTTTATCTTCGTTCACGAAGATCTCCCTCTGTGAGCAAGTGGGTTTTCCAAATTTCGCCTTCTCACAAAGGAAGCTTCGCGAGCATGCATGATAAAATAATGAGGTAGCAATGTGAAAATTTTTAATTCGCAGGAGTTCATTTTTTTTCTGAATTCGATTTCAATAACAATACAATAACGAACACAAATTTTTCAATAACATTTGAAACGTTGACGGTAATTTTTTTTAAATCTTCAAATTTTCTACAATTTGAATCACTGAATTGATTCATTCGAAAATTCAACATCAACTGTGATTGTAACTAAAAGTTTATTTTTGTAAAAAAATAAAAAAAAATAACTTGCTGACATCAGAGCTGTTAGGGATTTTTTAAAATCGAAATTTCAAAAAATTTGAACCCCTCAAGCGATTTTTGTCAACCTCAGTGCTACGCATCCTTGCTCCATAAGCTATCCATGCACAAAGTTTTGACTCGATAGTCAAAAATTTGCGAGAGTTAGAGCTATCAGAGATTAAAAAAAAAAAATTCAAAATTTCAAAAAAATTGAACACCTAAACCGATTTTTGTCAAACTCAGCGCTACGCATCCTTGCCTTATAACCTATCCATGTACAAAGTTTTGACTCGATAGCCAAAGATTTGCGGGAGTTAAAGCTATATTGGAGATTTTTTTTTTGGAAAATTCATCATTTTTTGAAATCTTGAGCGATTCTTGAAAAATTCAATAACAACGATATGCTTGCAAATAGGTCTACTTGTGTAAACAAAATCTAGTTCGATAGCTGCAAAATTACGAAAGTTTAAGTGCCCACAGACATTTTTCGAAAAATTAAAAATACCGCGGTTCTAAAACTCCAAAGGCCACGCGCGCGTGCGTGGGCGTGTGTGTCTGTACTTCGCGTTGAAGCAAAAATTTGAAAAAAAAATCAACCATATTGAAGATGATAATAATATCGATTTCCAATAATAACAATGTCGAAAAACTGTCAAAAATCTGTTTAAGCAATAAATCGTTGCAGAAATTTTCTGTAAAAATGTTTTTCGATTATATGTAACAAATTCCTCGATTTTTCTGAATACATATGAATTTTTCAAGAATTTTCTTATGGTTTTTAATTTGTTTTTTAAGAATTTTGAAAAACTGTATTTATAAAAGTATTCGTTTGATGATCCGGATACTTCGTCAAGTTAATCAAGAACCTTTGTACGAGAACATATCCAAAATTCAAAATTCGTAAGAAAAGTATTGAGTGTGCCGATAGAATTCATTTTCCTTGAATTTTCACCTCCTGACTTATAATGATGAATTTTGGAGCCGAAGGTCATTCGAAGGTCATGAAGTGGACATAGTTAGATGCGTTTCGATGTCAACTCCTTTGTGGTGAGCAAGAAAATAGGTAATCCCATTTAAAAAACCATCGTCACCACCGAAATCTCCAAAGATATGACCTTCAGAAAATATTCACTTCCGAAACTCATTTTCCCCCTTCAAATGCAACAACTTTTGTATAGGACACTTTTCGATAAAGTCAGTAGCAACCAAGTTATTCGGGGTGGCAGAGTTAAATGGACCACCCTGTATATGTAACAAATTCCTCGATTTTTCTGAATACATGTGAATTTTTAAAGAATTTTCTTACGGTTTTTTTATTTTTGTTTATGAAAATTTTTAAATATGAAAACTGTATGAAAAGTGGTGAACTTTGGATATGTTCTCGTACAAAGGTTCTTGATTAACTTGACGAAGTATCCGGATCATCAAACGAATACTTTTATAAATACAGTTTTTCAAAATTCTTAAAAAAAACAAATTATAAAAACCATAAGAAAATTCTTGAAAAATTCATATGTATTCAGAAAAATCGAGGAATTTGTTACAAATTTGATAGTTTTTCGGCATTGTTATAATTGGAAATCGATATTATTATCATCTTCAACATAGTTGATTTTATTTAAAATTTTTGCATCAACGCGAAGTACTTGAAATTTTCACCAAAACTTTTTTCGACTGAAAATATGTGCCTCATACATCCTTAAGAGACCTTATTTGTTTGTTATAATATTTGCCAACCAGCTATAACGGGTGTCTCATTTAACATGATTTTGAATTTTTCCAAAAACGCGATTGTTCTAACTTTCGTAGATATTAATTTTACGTCTTGAAATTTTTTATGCAAATAGGTCAGAGGACAAAGATGTTTGGTATAGAATTTCGCAAGAACCCCTTGTAGGGTTTACATTTTTTAATTTTTTTAATTTTTAAAAAAAAAAAATTATCATATCTCTTACTTCGGCAAATATTTCGCTATCGATCCAAAACTTTGTACATTGATTGGTTATAGGACAAGAGTGCATGATACTCGGCATGGCATTAAATTTGACATGAATCGCTTGAGGGGTTTAGATTTCAAAACACTGAATTAAAGAGAAAAAAAATCTGCAATCAGTCTAATTGGCACACATTTTAATATACCCAGCTTATATTTTCGACATTATAACAATATTTTAAAGAGCGATTGAATTTAAAAAAAAAATGGGTAAAAAAAAATTTAGATCTTAAAACTAAACTTAAAATTAAAAAAAAAATTTATTCAACATTTTTTGTCTGTTATTGTTATTGAAATCGAATGCAGAAAGAAAGCGTGCAAATTAAAAATTTGCACAGTGCTTCCTCGCGATTTCACCTCGCTCGTATTAATTGTTGAAAAATTAGAAAGCCCGTTCATGTCCAAAATAGACAACTTTCACTCAATATTTTTTATTGAAACGAACTCTCCGACTATTTTGTGTACGTTAAACTTCCTTAAAAAGTCAGTCGTCGTTAATTGATGGTCATTCGATATCCTGTGTATGAGACTGATTTGAACAAAAAAAAAAAAGAAAAAAAGAAAGAAGAAATTACGATAAAAACTGGTCTCCTTACCTCGTACATGGGTTCCCCTTCATGGGGACCGGTGGTTAGCGCTACATGGGCATCGTTGCCCGCTTTAACGCGGAATTGGACCTGTCCGCTGGCACAAGGATAGAACTGGTACTCCAACTTGTCCTCGGTTGAGAGTGCTGCAATGAAAAAAAAAAGAAAAACAAAACATGAGATATGGAAGGAAAAATAAAACGAAGTGTTTTGGCAAAGATCCAGAGAGAGAGAGAGAGAGAGAGAGAGAGAGAGAGAGAGAGAGAGAGAGAGAGAGAGAGAGAGAGAGAGAGAGAGAGAGAGAGAATGAATGAATGAATAAATTTTATTATGCCCTGAAAAATTTTTCTTAGGCAAAATTTAGCATAGTACATCATTTATATACAAAAGGATAAACTTAATAGAAAACTTAAGAAAAACCACCTTAAAACTAGCTAAAACTAAAATAAACGCAGCAAAGTATATGTGCAAACTAAGTAAACTAAGTGAGTAAACTATGTAAGTACAACTGTAGGAACAACTCAATCAAATCAGCCATCAAAACTATCAGCCTAACTGAGTGCTTAGCAAAAATGCGTGCAGATCCCGTTTGAACTTAGAAAGTACCTGACCAGAACTAATATGAACCGGAAGCGAATGCCAAAAATAAGCAGCATTTAGCGCGAAAGAATTTCTGAGGGTAGATGTGCGATGCAGAGGTATAGAGAAAGTAGGAGGGACAATAAGACGGGATGGACGAAGTGGCGGTGGAGCACGAACAAACAGCTCAGCAATGTAAGGAGGAGCATTGTTCTGGAGCATTTTAAAAATAAAAATGCCCAAAAAATACTTCCTCCTATTTGCAACAGTGAGCCAAGACAACTTATTTCGATAAGATGAAATATGTACATCTCTGCGAAGATTAAAAATGAAACGTATACATTTATTTATAAGCCTCTCAAGAACCAAATCCTGCTCCCCCGTTAAATCATTATACACAAGACAGGAGTAGTCGATCAGAGGAAAAACGAGATCAGAGAGAGAGAGAGAGAGAGAGAGAGAGAGAGAGAGAGAGAGAGAGAGAGAGAGAGAGAGAGAGAGAGAGAGAGAGAGAGAGAGAGAGAGAGAGAGAGAGAGAGAGAGAGAGAGAGAGAGAGAGAGAGAGAGAGAGAGAAGGAATGATAAAGTTATTTGAAAAACTGTGGAAAATAATCTCTTCATATCTTTATATAAAAAAATAGAATTTTTTCAATTGCACATATTAAAAAATTGAATTAAATGTATAAATTTTAAAAAAATTCCAAATATAAAAAAATATATATTCGATCAAACAATTTTTTATTGTGCTTCTATCAATCTTATCGCCATTCGGTGAAAATATTTCTGTCCAATGTCCTAATTTTATTTACACGAAAAAATACAACAATTGCACTTTAAATTTATGTGCGAAAAAATAATAAATCCTAGGTTACCACACACTTATTTTTTGCCTACGACGTTACACCACACTGGGGTCCCTTGGAACCGACGCAGATTTTTCCCCATAACTGCAGCTAAAATAGACATATTTAAGTTGTTTTTTTTTCAATCGATGGAGAATCAATCAAGGAACAGAGAGGTCCGTGACAAAAAAAATGATAGAACGAAAAAGCTCTGAGTTATACGGGTTTGAAGAAAGAAGAACGTCCAAAAACACGAAAGAAATATCGATTTTGCAATTGGCCTGGGATCCCTGGGACCCCAGAGTGATAAGCTATAGGATTAATATATTATAATTTATATGCAGTAATGCGATTACTATTATACATTCGCATATGATTTTTATTTTGCTCGTCGAGCTGATCAGTGTGGCGTCATAAAGTCCAGAGACGTCTCGAGAGAGCGATTGTGGATGTGTGTGTGTGTGTGTGTGTGGCATCAGGACACCCATGAAAGTAGGACAATGGAGGAATCTTTCCACAGGATGGTGAAAAGATCGATAAACAAACACATACAGACAGCACACATGCACACGAGCAAACACGTTTTACGAGCCAGGGACGCGTAATTTTTTTGTGTTGACCTAGTGGTAGGGTTTACTTGCGCAGTTAACAGCGGAAATTTACTCAAGGACACACGACACACTGTGTTGTTTTTTTTCGCTCTTTTACGAGCGCCAGAGATTATATATATATTGAATTTTCGCCGCCAGTGTATCTTGTAACGAAGCTTCAAAAAGTGAGAAGGGAAATAAAAAGATTTTTAATTGGCAATATGGATAAGAAACATTTATTTGGGTTATGAATAAATTTAATAACAGTCGTCTCGTCCGATATGTATATCCCGCGTGCATTAACGGTTTTATCTATGCCGGCTTGCTCGATATACGTAACGCTCGAGCAGAACGTAGAACCGCGGCGTTTTGCTATAAACATAAATGGTACCTCACGTCTGTCGCATAAGCAATAGTCATTTTTTTTCCCTCCGTTAACGTTACTCATATGGTTGGAGGTGAAAAAAAAAAATTATCACGCATTGGATGTCTCGTCTTTATAATTATACTTCGTTGATTTAAAAGAGCCGCCTCCCTATTGAACTTGCCGAAAGGCAACAAAAAATTGTTCCAAACGAATATACAAAGAAATGGTACTTATTGTCTCGCAATTTTTAATGCAACGGCCTTTTGTCATGATAAAAAATACCACGGTCTTTTGTCATAATCAAAAAAGCATCTTGAAAATAGACGACGAAGACTTTCATCTGTTCACGAGAGCTATAGGGTTAACGTCACGCCTATTTTTAGGCATACCCACGAAATAAATAGATTTTCAATCATTTCTTATTTTTTTTTTTCTTCATAAAATATAGGCATACAACCGCAATCGAAACTTGCAAATTTATTTTACTTATGCCCCTATATATGTAACGATTCTGGTACGAAAAAAAAAAAAAATATATATATATATACTCACCAAAATGATGAGCAAATTCATTCTTTTGATACTTAAATCCCGTGAACGTGAATATCGTAAAAAACACGAAGAGTTTGAGACAAAATTTTTTGGGTAATACGCGTTCACGAAACGACAAATTAGCAAAAAATTCTTCCCGAGCTTCTTCGATAACTGACGCAAAGTACGAACTCATTTTACGAACACGCGCGTTTTTGTCTTTTCACGAAGGACGCGAGTATCGGTTTTTTTTTTCTTTTTTTTTTCTCCACCACACTCACCCAATGCGTCTCGCATTTATAAATTCTTTAAAAAAAAAAATTTCAAAACACGCGCAATTGTCTCGACTAATTGTGAGAAAAATTGTTCTCGTGTCTATGAAGGCTCGCGGGACTTTTCGTTTATAAATTTTTGCTCCTGTACAAATGTGCGTCCAGTTTGCCGGTATCGCGTGCTCGCGTGGACTGAACAATGAGAATAATGTACAGGTGTGTGTTTCCTCGGGGATAATTTACAAATATACGAACGTGAGCTTTATAAATAGTCACCGCGGTTTAGCTTCGAGACGTTCGGTAAGGACTTGTGTATATATATAACGCAAGGCAAACCCAAAATCCGTTGGTTGACATCATAATATTATTGCGAGAAAATAATAACCTTCGAGACTCTTCGATTCTTTTCTTTCGCTCGCAATGTCAAACCCCCGTCAATTTTCGTTGAAATTATAATCTTTTTTTTTCTCCTCATTGCCACTCTACCGCGGTTCGTGTCGATTTTTGTACGAACAGTAGTTACGAAAACTTTTGTTATCCAACGTGTAATAGTATATCGAGGAGCGTTGGAACGAAGCAAAATTCGTCGATTATAATCATTTTGAGAATAAGAAAGAAATTAAAACTTGTTAATTTTTTTTTTTTCAAATTATTACGAAATTTGTATAGATCGTAATAATTCTTTTTTTTTTTATAAAAAAAATTTATTAAGGTGAAGAACAAATAGAAATCTTTTATTATTTCACAATACTTATTGATTATATATTTCGCTAAGAAAATAAAAATTGACAGTATGCTATTTTCATTCGCTGTAATTTCGTACGATTTTTTTTTTGTTTTCGTTCCAACGATGCTCGACAGCTCATTCAGGAGGAGGGGAGGGTTTGTTGTGAAGCGAACCCCGAAAACAAAAATCGATAGCTCCGAACGTTTCGCGTGTTTCTTTCTCTTTGCCTTCTTTCCGGACTTTTTTTTTGGCGTTTTATCCACTGACCAGATCTCACGAACACATTTGTTTGTAGAACACTTTTTCGTGGCTACAGAACGCATATATAAAAAAAAATTAGATTGAATAATCGATTCAGCTGGCGTGTTTGCGGTAAACGCGAGAGAGAGATAGAGAGAGAGAGAGAGAGAGAGAGAAAGATGTGTGTGAGCCGCTGGAGAAAAGAGGCGCGTGTGGGTCATTGGCGTTAACCTCGTAACTATCCAAGCATCATCGACGTGATGTCAGAATTATTTTAGTATAACGGTTGTATTATTACTACACAGTACGTCATCGAGTTTCGTTTTTTTTTTTCAAAGAGCAAAATTTCAATACTGTGAGTCACGGGACAATTGAGAGGTGGAAAGAGAAGGGGCGGATGATAAATCGTATTTTATAACGATGCGATTGGATAATTCGTCAAGGTCAAAAGTTGCTCGATTCATATCCAGTCCTATATTTTTTTTCTACGATGCTTTTCACGCTGTAAAATTGAATTTAATAATTTTCTACAGTAATATAATTGTAACAAAATTGTCTGTGGACGAAAAGGTTTTGAAAAAAAACGTCAGTCATTCTAGCCAAAAAATTAGGTAATTGTGATGCAATCTTCTACAGAATTGATAAGAAAATTCTTGAAAAATTCATATATATTCAGAAAAATCGAGGAATTTGTTGCGTATAGTAGAAAAACATTTTTACAGGAAATTTCTGCAACAATTTATTGTTTAAACAATTTTTTAATAATTTTTCGGTATTGTTATTATTGGAAATCGATATTATTGTTATCATTAATATGGTTGATTTTTTTTCAAATTTTTGCTTCAACGCGAAGTACTTGAAATTTTCACCAAAACTTTTTCGACTGGAATTATGTGGCTCATGCATATCTTTAAATAAAATTCTTTATAATAAAATTACATTTTTTTTTCTATTTATTTAATAAATAGTACGATGTTGTTCACTGCATTCGTTGTCCCAAAATTTATAACTGGACGTTAATCGTACGATAGGTTGGGATTATCGTTGCTAATCGCGTTCGCGAAATGTTATATTCGCACGTAGGACGAGATTGACCCAAATTTATAGCGCGAATTAACGATCGGAACTGATGATCCACATCGTGCCAAGTTTGTAATTAACATAACAATGCGAGAATTGAAGTAATTGAGTCAATTCGCAGAATTGCGCAACTGCACAGTGATATATTATATAAGATGAATCTCCGTTCTGATCTACTCTCGGTGGTCCTATAGAATATAAAAGTATATAACTTTGGGCACGTTAAATGTTTCCTCGTGTGAATCGACATGGCTATTTTAATGCCCTTGATTCGAGCCATTATTCTGCAAAACGCCAGCACAGGATAGTATAAGATAGTCAAAGAAACAAAGTTGTTTTCTGCAAAACTTATTGGAAATTTATTCAATAATTGAGATTTTATTATATTGTGAATTTAAGAAAAAAAAGAGCATACTTTTCATAGATATTCACTGCTGCGACAGTGAAATTTACCAGACATTTTTTTTCCGGTTAAAAAAAAAATTATATCAGACAAATCATATTTTTAACTGATAATAAATCGTTTAATAAGTTGAAAAAAAAACAATACTGCTAAAAATTAGGATTTCTGTCGAGTAAATAATTTTTTTAATTAAAAAATCTCGGGGTGAAACAATTTTTTATCGTTGATTCTCGCAGGCTCGTTAGAGCGTCTTTCTCTTTTATAGTTGGCAACAACGTGTGTCCATCTACAAGCTGCCCGCATAATCTTCGAATGCAATAGTCGTTTGGTATTCTACCTTGCAGTAGCTGTTTTTTTTTTAACACCGGAGCGTTACTGTCATTGACCTCGCATAGCGACGCTCGCTCGAACTTTCGAGGGATCTAACATAAAATAGCGCGCACATACATATATACATATATATATAGTGCAATAGAGGATCCCGTTCGATCGGACTACATCCTATACATAAGCGGCCCCCTCTTGTGTACATGCCGCTCAACCGATATCGTCGTATTCGAACGAGCGGCTTTTTCGTGCCACGCGAAAAAAAAAAAATATTTATATACAACCGGAAGTCTCCCACTAACCGGGCTTATTAGCTTGAAATTAACCGAACTCGTGCAGCCGTGACAGCAAGTCCGACTATAAGAGTCTCACGAAAGAATCGAAGCTTGAGAAAAAGATTTTAAAAAAAAAAAACAAAACAAAAATCACGACATTTTAAAGAAATTCTGGTGCACAGTTTGAAAAAAAAAAACAATGCCTAAAAAATCGTACGACTGATTGTGCAATTAACTTTTTGTTAATCACGATTTTTGAGCTTTAGAACGTTCGTATAGATTCATAGATTCAGAAATAATGGACGTGAAATGTCTGCATTCATTTGTTCATTGTAAGTTGCATTTGTTTTCTTCCTTAACTTTCAACGAATAATTCTGTAATTTAAAAAAATCCCGAGCATTGCAGCATTTTGAAAAAAAAAAAAAAAATACATTATTTCGAGTCCAACGTTTCTCATAAACGTTGTTGAATTTTTTTTGTCTACAAGTTGAAGAAAAAATAGGAATTTTCCAAAAATATCAACGGCAAACAATGTATTATATAAGTATACTATGTGTATGGTATACCAATATAATGAAGAATTTACATTCATCGAATTCTTACGTGGCTTGGCCTCGAGTTGTGAAATACAATCTGGAAATCGTCTTTTACACAAGGACGCATATAGGGGAACACACGCAAACACGCGGTAGAAACGGATCTGACGGAGAGATTCCTAGAATAGACACTATAGCAAGATAGTGCGCGAATAACCGCGCGTGGCTATACGTGAAGCTCGTAAAAGACCCTGAAGAGTTAAGTCACCGAGCATCTTGATTGCATTTTATTATTAATTCAAAATAAATTCCAGTTTGCTTCGATCACTCGATCCCATCCCTGACAAACCGGTTTTCCAACATTTTATTAAAAAAAATAAATAAATAAAACAAATCAAAAACGAAAAAAAAAAAAAATTCTTTTATAGCGATTGCATAAATTCATAGGATGCGACGATCGGATACGTTGTCGACCTTGTCGGAAGAAAAATTCTGAATGATTATATCGTCGATCGTTTCGCGCGTATACTATATCGCCGGTTTAGCCAGTCGAAAAACGATCATGAAATGTGCCGGCCGGCTTTTGTCAAACCATAGCAAAACCCCGCCCTGACTATATTTAGACGTAGATTCCTACGACGGTTGCTATGCTCTTTTTCTTCACGTATTACCCCACGAATTCTATCCCCCCCCCCCCCCCCCCCTATACCGTTGCTCAGTCCTATTTCGATTTTTTTTTTTTAATATTCCGTAACTAATTATCGTCCGGTCACATTTACGAGAATTACGATTTCAATTAAAAAACAAATCGTAATTTTCATGATCGCAGAAGTGGCCCTGCTAAACACAGAGCGTTATAAAAACGTTGTTTAGACGTTTACAAAAACACGCAAAAACGTATCTTTTGAATGATCGGAGAAAAAAAAAAAAAAAAAAAAAAAAAAAAAGTCTTGAAAACGTCTTTTAAACGTTATTTTAGCCGCAAACGTCTTGAAAACGTTTTTTAAACGTTATTTTTGCCGCAATTTTTTTCCCCAAAAAGTTTACGGGTTAAACACGCTTCTGTCCGAGGGGCTATTCACTACCAAGTGCGGTGTACAAGTGATTTCAGAGTGAAGTCGATTTTACATGATTTCAGTGATTTCATGAATGATTCAAGTGATTTTAAAATACATGTGACTTTATGTGTGATTTCTCACGATTTAAACGAATCAATTTCTGAAATCACTGAAAGTACGTACAGTGGAATGATTTATTATTTATCGCTCAAACATCAAATTACTAAAAGTTACTCGCTCAAGTGTTGAAAACTATGTTGCGCTCGATGCTGATACTTATATCGCTTGACAGAAAACGCTTTAGAGCACGTTTGTGTGCTTTTTTCTAGCGGGCGTAGTTTGATAGTAGCAACGCCGTAAATTTTTTTTTTTTATATTTTGCAGATATTACGTGATTTCTGGTAATTTCCTGACTATACGTGATTTAACATTGATTTCAATCAATTCGGAGTGATTTCATTCTGATTTTTAGTGGTTTCAACGTTTAAGTAACGTCGATTTCATTTGATTCGATCGAGTAGGTGAAAAAAATATATACATATTTTTTAGGCTCAGGAGTTAATCTGCTGCGAAACACTTCACTCCTGGGATGCCACATTTCAGCAATGATATTTACTGCGATAGTGAAATTGACCCAATTTTGTTTTTTTTTTATTACCAACTAAATTTTAATTTTTCAAAATTGGCTCCTTCCGACTTTCGTGACTTCTCTCTAATTTTCTCATTCCAATTCTTACTTCATCGCAGCATCATCCAATTTTTTATGAACTCTTGTACAGCGAGAAACTTTATTAAACCGGTGTGTTTAATTTGATTCAACGACGAACTTCGATATTTAAAATAAAATTAAAATTTAATTGGGAAATAATGAGTCTGGCAAGATCGTGGAGAGTTTAAGTTTCAATGACTGAAAAAAAGAAAATGTTTTCGTACTCACAGATCGCCATGTTGAATGGTGAAAAGAATAACCGTTGATGTATCTTCACAATAGAGCGTGATGTTGACGTTACGAATTTCGAACGTGAACTGCGCTGCGCTACTGTGAGTTCTCCCCTCTATCCCGTAACCCGTCGCGTCGTAATAAAGTTTTCATCCTTCGTGAATAGACACATGCGCCACATCGCGGACTCACACACTATTACTTTTTCTATAGAACGCCAACTGCCAGTGCTATTTAGGAATAAATTACCATCAGAATGTAATATATGACTCATCAAACACGTATATATATATTCGTGACGATTGTGTATAAACACGCAAATGTACTGCTAACAGTAATGATGCACACGAGATTTTTCTCGAATATTGCGAAAATCAATGATCCGCCGATGGACACTTTCACGAATGCTATACTGATCTAATGTCATCATCCAACTCGTCTCTTTTGTATTCTCTCAATATTTGCCAGCACTCTCGCACTTTTCGTAATAAAAAATTTAAACTTTTTTGCTTCCTCACAGAGGAAACTTTGTTTTAATGGAAAAAAAAAAAATTCGCGGTTTTAACGTCCGAGTTCTTGAAATGTATCACAATGTATAAAAATCACATTTTCAATCAATGTTTGGACGTAAGTGTGCGTGTTGGTTTTGCAAAATTCAAACCTCTATAACTTGAGATCGGTTTGATCTATACCGCTGATTTTTCGTACACAAGTTAAGGAGGTACGACTAGTTCTTTGGAGTCAAAAAAAAGTCTAAATTCATTTTACCCACAGCTGTTCTGATTTATGTTTATTTGCATTGATTATTCATATTATCGATTATAATGTGAAAAATTTTGTGGTAAATGATTAATTTATTGCGCATGAACTAATAAAAACTGAAAAATTCGATTGTCAACGACTCGATAGTAGTCTCCATCATAATAATAATGACATGTCTACCACAAAAACGGACTAAAGAACATTTTAAAAAATCAGCCGAAAACCTATTAAAATAGACTTGAATTACCTCAGTGGAATTAATATGATCGGTAGAATGATAATTATACATATAATTGATACGTGATAAATAATAAAACTCCATAAATAACATGATGGAATTTGAAGTAAACACTTGGCAACGTCGCATTGGCGATGCTATAAGTTGGTATACGTGACCAACGAAGATGACTCTATCTTCGTTGCTAATATCAAAACAAAGCTAGGTTATGTTTGCCGAAACCGATCAGCTGTTACTCGCGACGTTGCTAAGTCTGTGGGTGCTATTTGATCGTTCTGACCATTTACAACCGGAAATTGAAACTTTTTTATGATGTAGTGCCAGAACTACACGGTGAAGAGTAATTTTTCAATTTTTTACAATATCTATTATATCTAATCTATCAAGTTTCAGTTTTTCAACGGGTGTAGTTGGATACGTGAGCAGCAAAACCGTGATCACAGCACTTCCGGTTAACCGTCTCCATAAGACGACGTGCTTTAGTAACTCAAACTGCTCGACTTTGCAATTTTATTACGAATAAACTAAACGGTCAATATAGCTCAAATTTTGGCAATAGGCGCATAAAGTATTCGGCAAAAACATATAAAAATTTCAAGTCCGTCAGTTGGATTCTTCATACTAGTCGTACCTCCTTAAGCAGTACAAGGCGTTCTTTTGCTGCGATTTTCGTAAAAATTCCTCAAAAATTACAATTTTATGTTATTATGAAATTTTCAAGAAATGTCCGTGGTCGCTCTACCTTCCGCAAATTTTGAGATATCAGGCTAAACTTTTTTATATACAAATAGGCTAAGGGACACGGATGCTTGGTATTAAATTTGGCGTGAATCGCGCAAGGAGTTGAAATTTTACAAAATTATGAAATTTCCGAAAAATATCTGTTAGCGCTCTAACTTTTCTAAATTTGGAGATATCAAGACAAATTTTTTTATGAAAATAGGCTAGGAGGATAAGGATTTTCGGTATTAAATTTGGCAAGAATCGCTTAAGGGGTTCATATTCAAATAAAATTTCTAAATTTTCGAAAAATGTCTATGATCGCTCTGACCTTTGCAAATTTGCGTAAATTTGAGTTCATTTAGCCAAAACTTATTATATAAATATCCTGTGGGGCAAGGATGGTTGATTTTGAATTTGGAAAGAATTGCGCTAGGGGTTCGGATTTCATAAAGTTTTGAAATTTTCGAAAAATTTCCTAACGTTCGTAAATTTAAGCTTATTTAGCCAAAAATTCTTATATGAATACTCTATGGGACAAGGATTTTTGATTTTGAATTTGAAAAGAATCGCCCCAGATAGAACACTGACATCTAATATACGTATGTACGACGTCGCCATCGACGTCTGTAAGACGTATTTAGTACGTATACTGAAGAGCTAAATGTCCGGCTAATATCTGTATATTTGACGTATATAAGACGTCGAAAATACATTAAAAAAATGACGTATATAAGACGTCGAAAATACATCAAATCTACGCACAGCACAATAATATTTTAAAAGAACATAAGCAAAAACGAAAAACATTACTGGCGGTTCCATACGCATTTTGTCGTTGTTATAGGTCATAGAAGAGTTACACTGAAAATATAAATAAATTCTGCACGGATTTCTCGATGGAATTTTATTCTGCTTCGACGGGGACTCGAACCTGCGACCTACCTACTTATCCTACCTATCTTTCTAACACGCTACCCACTACGCTATCGACTGTTTATTAACTTTGTAATTCATATCATGTATTTGACACGCCAGAGAACACTTGATCAGTTGTATGTTAGGAGCTACTCAAGGGATGGTGGTGGTCGTGTCTTCAACCCGTTTTAGGATAACCATGTCAGTTTTTGAAGAAATTACAAAATTGAACGTAGTGAATCCAATATGGTGGATCCAAAATTCTAAAAATTCCATAACTTGTCTGATTCACTTTAACTATAGTCTTCGCAAAGAGAGATAGAACATAGCCCCGCTATTTTCTGTCTCACTCAGTTCTGCTGCCATCACGTTTAGGACGGTAGACGGAGTCCATATATATACTATATATATATATAGGTTCATGATCTCAATTCGGATCGCGTGCAAAACTTATTGCGCGCGATCTTTGTGTTATAATGTATTTATATAGTATACATCATATAATGTAAATAAAGTGTTATAAAATATATTTTAATTGTAAGAATTTATCTATCCACTTATATATATCTCATATAGATCACTGATGTCTAATATACATATATTACAAATATACATGTATATGATATGTATACGTGATATACGTATATTTTATGTATATTATACAATAAGCATTTGACATCAAATTATATACATATATTGGACGTGTGTTTTTCAACAATATCTCCGTGGAATTTTGTACCTACATTTCATATACGTATAATATTCGTTCACTATCTTTCGGTTGTAATTCCCGGATCTGAAGCTATAATTGTATATAAATATATATAAATATTCAATGTACGTATGTATATTAAATATATATATGTATATGCTTCAGATCCGGGAATTACAACCGAAAGATAATGAACGAATATTATACGTATATGAGATGTACAAAATTCCACGGAGATATTGTTGAAAAAGACACGTCCAATATACGTATATATAATACGTGGTTTGACAGGAATGCAGTTGGCTTCGTTTCTATCGTCAAGTAGATGTTCCTTATACATATAATATATGTATATAATTTGATGTCAAATGCTTATTGTATAATATACGTAAAATATACGTATATAAAATTCTTTCACTACATCAGTTAAATAGCACCACAATATACACTCAATATATGTATAATATACGTATAATATAAGTCTATCATAGACGTATACATATCATATACATATATTATATATACCTATAATATACGTATATTAGACGTCAGTGGTCTATCTGGGGCTTTAGGGGTTCGGATTTTATAAAATTTTAAAATTTTCGAAAAATGTCTATGATCGCTCTAACATTCGTAAATTTGAGTTTATTCAGCCAAAACTTCTTCTAAAAATACCCTATGAGACAAGGATGTTTGATTTTGAATTTGGAAATAATCGCTTCAGGGGTTCGGGTTTTTTTAAAATTTTTTAATTTTCCAAAAATGTCTACGATCGCTCTAACGTTCGTAAATTTGAGGTTATTTAATCAAAACTTCTCAAATGCACTCTGGAACAGGAATGTTTGATTATAAATTTGTCAAGAATCGCTCTACGGGTTCGGATTTTATAAAGTTTTGAAACTTTCGAAAAATATCTGATGTGATCGCTCTAACCGACGCAAATTTGAGTTTATGAATCTAAAAAAAATTTACATAACTACGCTATAGGAGACATAACATTAAATTTCGCAAAAACAAATCGATGCTAAAAAACAAGCGTGCAAATTGGAAACTTGCACATTGCTTCGTCATCACAGAGCTTTCACCTATGAAGAAGTCAAAATTACGATAGCCATCTTCATCACGTTTACGAGACTACGAAAACCATCTCCTCATAGAGGTAACTTTGCAATGAGGAGAAGCAATATCTGCAAGTTTCCAATTTCCACGTTTATTTATATAAAAATTTAGGCACTGATTTTCGTCCTTCAGACAAATATTTATTACCAACAATTAATGAATTAATTCAAATCAGTGCGATATATATTTTCATTCGAATTAAGGTAAATACTATTGATAATAAAAAGTCCACAGTGATTTAAGTTTTATTTGGCTAGATCTGATGAATTGAAAGACAAAAAGATCGAATTGTTTCAAAATAAATATATTTAAGTAAAAAAAAAAAAACAAAATAGTGATATCACGATTACCACGAGATATCACGAAAATCGAGATAGGACAACAAAATAAAATGTGAATAAGCGAATGATTGAAATTTTGTCTGATATTCATCGTGGTAGATCGAGATAAAAATTAAATTATGTCTCATATTACACAGGAATTCATTTGAAACAAATGTATTAATTTGCAAAAGATTAATATAAGCAACATACATGTGTATAGCTTATATTATTAGAGGGATAAAAACCGTAAAGTTGTTGTCGTGCATTTGATTAAAATTCCGACACTCTGACATCATCGTTAATTCGCCCTCTTGACTCGTCAGGTGATTTTTTTTTTAAATTAAATTTGAGCCAAGTATACGCATTTTCATTCCCTCAACCCACTGAGACCTTGCACGATGATTAAGAAGAGCGTAATAACTAATACTGATTCGTATGAATCATTTATCATACACGTGGGCGATTTTATATTAGTCGATGTATATCGTCGAGCCGTGTGTCACGACCTTACTGATACATTTATTACCTTATCTTTTTTCGACCCGAAATAAATCTCGATTTTTTTTTTCTCGACGAAGATCAAAGGGAGGATTAATGGGGACTAAATCAAATAAGTTGATGAGAAAAAAAAATACTCTTATATTTTGTTCGGAAATCAAGCAAAAGATAGACTAGTTCAGGGATAATTGAGAGACATTTTTTTACATGACTAACTTTTTTGGAGTTATATAAATTTTAGGATGAGCTCTCAGACTTTCAAAGAGCAACATGCTGGCTTTAATTTCACGTAGATAAAGTAACGTCTTTATGAATATTTTTCACAAGTATTTCTATACCTTGAGAGGAGCGTTGAAACTTTAATTTTATTTTCGTTAAAAAATTTTTTTACAGGCGTCAAAAATATTTACGAGAAAAATAAAACGAACTATAAAGAATTATTAATTTGAAACATATACTCGGAGTTGAGAAACCCATGATGCTATTCTCGGAAGCGAATTTTCGGTTGGGTCAAATTTAATCTTTCTAATGGGTGACGAGGGTTTATCCAAAGGTTGGAAAAAAAAAAATTCATTAATCGAATCGTGCCTTCACTGTTTTTTTTTCTCTTGTGATTGAAACTCGTTTATTGTACTTTTTCGAATTGAAATATTGAGGCGATCCTGAAAAAAAAGTCATTCGGATTCGTCGATTTGTTCGGGAGTCATTGAAACAGTTCAATCGTCCAGAACCTCTCGCGGAAGTGTTGTATAATTTTTCATTTCTTTTTTCACAAAAACTTAAGCTACAATATTCTTTCCACGATAAAGTTGCTTTCACAAAGATTAATTCAAACCATTTCCAATCAAATTAAAATTGAATTCATATCGTGCTGCTATCTGCAGATGAATTGTGAACTAAATTCCAATACTTCCGTAAAATTAATCTCCCCACATCTTTTTTCTCGATCTTATCGACCGTAGCTGAAATTACAAAAAAAATTATCTCTTAGGTGGGTACAAAAAAAAGTACCGACTGTAGGTTAACTGTTATCTACAGTCGATATCGCGAGTCTCTTCAACTTTTTGACACATATGTTATTTAGGATAATCGTTTATCGGTCATTTATCGATGGTTGCCGGATTAATTGGAAAGTTTGTCGTCGGTTATTCTCGCTTTGGAGATAGAACGAAGAAAACACTTGGTATGAGAATAACTGATTTTTGTTTGCTGTCATTTTTATGTTTTTATAGCTCATTGAAAGCGCCATCGTTCGTCAGTCACGAATATCGCAATTAAAACCCATCTATACTTATATTTCATATGAAGCGCGAATTCGTTAAAGTTAAAATTAAATTTCACACCCTCGATCGAACCTTTTTCCATTCTGTAGACGAGACGCGCCAGCGCTAATTTTTTTTTTTTTTGCTCCATCGATCTTGCCTCTCTTTATCATCAGGGATATTCGAATAAAAAAATAAGAACCGAATACCGCAGTATTACCTCTCGGAGGGATCATTGATTGTCATCTGCAAACCTCGCAGTTGCATGTCTCGTCAGTTTAGATTACGGCTGACCGCGAATTCAATGAGTTTTTATTTTTATATCAGCTATAACGATCGTCGATTATTATCCGATATCGGTAATCATTTTTACGTCAAACAATTAAAAAACGAGACAAAAGAGAGAGAGAGAGAGAGAGAGAGAGAGGAGGGGGGAAGATAGCATGCAGGCTAGACAAGAGAGAAGAAAAAAATGTAAGCTGAAAATTATCGAACATTTTTCAAATTTTAATGGCGGCTATCCACTGGTACGGGAGAATAATGCACGACCTGCTCGACTTGTCAATTTATACACGTATATTCCTAATATTATAACAAACGTCGTGGGGATTCAAACAATTTTATGGGATAAGCGATTTTTCAATGTTCCATATAATTTTATCGAAAGGGTAATCGGTATGTTATAAAAGAAAATGTATTTTAAAAAATTTCTCTTTATAATTCGTGACTATAAAAATTAATCTACTTGCTCAGATTTTGAATGATGATCCACAAGTTTCTCTCTTCTTTTAACTCAAACCCATTGTCATCGGTCTTTTGGTGGTCAGCGACTGCTCCGCTGATCGCTGAGGATTATAATGTCAGTTGTGGCATTCTCTTGATGTGTGAAAAACATCGAATCGGTATAATTTATGGAATTTGGTTAATGTTGATTGTAATCGGGGAAAACCGAAAAATCGACCGCATCAGAATGACGAATTGCCAGTGTTCGATAAACATGTTTTTCACGAGTAATATACATATGTTTATCGTTTCTGTATATCATGAATATTTATGTATACACCTTTTTTTGCATGACCTAATTATCCAAATTCTTATCGAATTATAAAATTATCTTTATGTACACAACATGTAAAACGTTGAAGGACAATAATAATAAATACCAACAAATTTTGGTAATCTTCGTCATCGTAACAATCATGAATAAAAATTATCGAGTAAAAACATGAATTTTCTTTACAGCTATGCCGCTATAATTAAATATATGGCTGGTACACTTTACTGGACCATGACGATAATATTTACCATAACACATTTTTTACGTTGCATCACAGAGAATACACGCGTTATCTCTCCACACTATCCGTTACCTCACAGTGTCGTCAAGAACATTTGAAAAAGTATTGTATCAAAAAAATCAATGTTAATTACTTTCGATAATTTTCGTACGGAATATGCGGTCCAAGTTTGATTTAAAAAAAAAATTAAAAATTGCAGTTATTTTAATGCAACATTTTTTTCTTCGAATATTAGTATTTTTTTTTTCTTCTTAAGGGGTAACACCACTGTAAAAATCTAAAATTGCACAATTTTTTTTTTTGGGATGGAAGAAAAGGTAATAAGATAATAATATTTGAGGGAGTTATTAGGCATATATTTAAGTATAATACAGAAAATTATTATCAAAACATATTCAAAAATGGCAACACTGGAGCCATTCTCGCGAGACATGCGGCAACGCAGTGTAACTGTCACAAATTTGAATTTGAAAAAAAAAGCACTTAATCTATAGATATATTAATAGCTACAGAAATACGTAGAGGATTTTCGAGAAGTTAATTTAAACATTATTTATTAACAAATAAGTGCCCTCTCTTTTGTCGAAAATTCAAAATTTTCATTCAAATACTCACCAATTACACAAAAATCAATATTTTTAAAATCCCCTACGTATTTCTCCAGCTATAGACATGTAGATTAAGTAGTTTTTTTTTCTAGATTTAAATTTGCATATGAAATTCTGCAGCACTGCGTGCCGCAGAATTCATTCAGTTTCACGAGAATGGCTCCAGTGTCGCCATTTTTAAATATCTTTTGATAATAAATTTTTTTATTATACTTAAATATATGCCTAATAACTTCCTTAAATATTATTATTCTATTACCTTTTCTTCCATCTAAAAAAAAATGGTTAAAACAGCGCTTTTCTTTTGTTTTTACAGTGGTGTTACCCCTTAAGGAATTTCGGTACACCTATTGAAAATGCTGCCATCAACTCAATTTTTTTTTTTTTTTTTTAATAAGTGACAAATATATAAAACGTGAACGGCTCAAATTTCAAGTCGATCCTCCATGTCGTTTTTGTAAAAATAATTTTCGAAAATTTGGCTTATACACGAGAGTAAACGGGAGCAATATTTGTTTGAGCTGTCAATTCTATTAAAATACTACCACCCGCATAAAATTTATGTCAGATCTTTATTAGATATTTAATACGGCTGTCAACAAGTTTGAATAGGTTCGTCCATCTGGTTTATTAGTTACAAGCCAAAACATAAGCTCACTGTCCACGAGTATAGCGCATGAACGGTCAGACTCTCTTTTGTTTTATGCATGCCCCGCTCACCGCGCGCCGCCGCACCTTCGTTTCCGCTTATTCCCCGTCACCGGTCTCTGTACCGAAACTCCTTAAAAACTCGGCTCATTTTATGTTTTACGAATTTTATAAATTTACTTACCTCTGTATGCGTATAATCGAATGGTTTTCGAAAAAAAGTATACTTATTTCAATGAAAAAGAAAAGAAAAAAAAAAGATTGCAATACTTAATTTTAGAAAATTCAACTCAGCTGGTAATTTTCAATATTTTCATATCTAAATTTATATCGCATACTCGGAACAATACCCGGAACCGTATCATCGCGGTTTTCGGTGTCATTGAGCATTGATTATAAAAAAAAAAGAAGAAAATTAAAATCGAAAATTTTTCTTAATATTTTCGAATCTCGAGGATATCATTGCCAAGAATTTATTTCGTTTGATTTGCTGTCGTTTTTTTGTGAGCAGATTAAATTACAATAAACAACGTAAAAATTGATTACGCAAAGAGCAGACGTTTCGGAAGACTTATTTGCTGCATTAAAAATCCTAGAATGCGTTAGAATTTAAAGATGTTTCACGGAAAAGTTTGAAAATATCGAGAATGACACAGATTTTGGATATGTTTGCACATAGAATCAATAGATTTTATCATTGAAAAATTTCGACGTTAATTAACTGACTGATTTTTCATACAGACACGTTCTTTTTGAAAATCTCGAATTAATCTCTTATTAATACATTCGGATCGTCTTATTATTATCAATAATTACGTAAAAACTCAAGATATATTGATTTTTCTAATGATTGCTGATTAATTCGTCGTTAAAATAAAAATGATTTATACTATTTTAGAAATTGTCTGCTGAACGGGACATAACGCAGAGGAGTGTGAATTTTTTCTTTTTTTATCCATCGGTGGTAGTACTGCTGCTCTCCGCGTTGACGGTTGAGACGCTGCTTCGCGGTCTGACTTCGTTGGCGCGAGTAGCAGTAACTCTAACCTCAAAATACCGGTGGCAAGAAGCGCGGTGCCACGTCTACACGCATAGCGCAATTCATATGTAAAAAAGGCGATACTTTTCTTTACTTTAATCAATTTCTCTATAATTACTCAGTCGATTCACTTGAAACTTAACGCAATCTACATATCGCTTGATCCCAAATCTTGTTTCAAATTCATAAATTTATAACTACTGAATTTTTTAGTGAAAAATTCTGAAATAATTCATGTATTATTATTCTACGAAGATTATTCCTGAACTTTTCAAGAATTTTTGCGATTTTTTAGTATCCATCCAACCATACCTTTTGAGTGTGCCCCATTTGAAAACCCCATGTATGATTTTTTTTTAATTATTTTTAACACAAATACGCGGGTCTTGTCGATTCGTGCGAACGCTCCTTCGGGTGAAAGGTTTTGAAAGAGTTTGTCGGAGCGTATAGTAACCTCGGTTGGAAAATCGCCATAGTACCACGATACCGAGACCGATTTTCGTGCAAAGTCAAAGAAAAAGTCAAAGGGTATATACATTTCATTTATTTACATATTTACTTTTTACATGCATTATAGAGATGAAAGAAAAAGTATAAGGATATAAAATAAAAATATAATGATATAAAATTTTGATTTTTTTTTTACGCTTGCTTCAATCGAAGATAATAAAAAATTTTAGAATAACATTGAATTTAGAATAATTTAGAGTTGAATTTAGAATAATTTTAGAATAATCTTGTTAATGTTTTTATAATGTTCTCGTTAATGTTTTTGAGAATCCTTACATTTTATCCGCATTGCTTGATCGTTTGACTTTCTTTCATTTTTCTATTTCCATGCCAATCCTCCGAGTTCCCTCTTTTGGCAATTTCAGACGATGCCTTCTGAAAAAAAAATCCAAGATGATGAAATTTCTTTTTTTTCCCCTCTGCATTAAATGAGAAGTAAAATTGTTAAAACGACGTCGATATTGAACTCATCGTGCACGTAGTTATATGTAACATTTGAAAATTCGATGTACCTCATGCAACATGCAAACTGATAGATTTATAGTGGAATCGATACGGAATGGATAATATTCAGATAAGAAGCGATTCGTGCAAACGTAAAGTGCCTTTTTTCCTCCGAGTATTATGTGATTGATCATTTTTTATTCTAACTTTGTTCAACTCTGATATTATGCATACGTATAATCCAATGTTTTCAATATTTTAATGCAAAAATTCATTAATTACTTACATATTTTTTATGTGACACAATTTTTTCCGTGTATATCGAGGGCTCAGGACCAGAAAGGCGTAACCCACAAAAAACAGACTATACTGCCATAAGAGCGTATCCCCAACTTTGGCACGGAAGTTCCATAAGAGCAAAATTAATCAGCCTACAGCCAGAAGGGCGTAAGCCCACTACAATACTGCCAGAAAGGCGTAACCCGCGAAGAAAAAAAAAAAGTGGCTTACGCCCGTCTGGCAGATCAGTGATAATTTTTTTCCGGATTTCAATTGCCTGCTTACAGCCAGAAGGGCGTAACACTCTTTTTTTTTTTTTGTGGCTTACGCCTTTCTGGCGGATAAACGGTCAGTTTTTTCCGAATTTCGACCGTCTACTTACTGCCAGAAGGGCGTTACCCCCAAAAAATTGAAAGCGTGATGTGTGTAAGATGCTGATCAGTTTTCCATCTTTCTGGCCAGTTGATGGCCGAGTTGCTGGTCAGAAAAACTCGGCAGTTGCTGGTCAGGAAATTTTTTGCTATTTGCTAATATTTTTTAATGCGACATATATAAACAAAAACGAAATATATCATTTGCAAAATGGTTCGATGTCGCATATTTAGTCGTTGCTATAGTTAATAGCAAAAGTTACACAGAAAAAAAAAACGCACGGATTTCTCGATAGAATTTCATTCGCCTCGACGCAAAAAAATTTTCAAAATTTTTAAAAATATTCAAAATTTTCAAAACTATTCAACAATTTCAAAATTTTCAAAATTTTAAAATTTTTCAAATTTTGAAAAATTTTTCAAAATTTTCAAATTTTTCAAGATTTTCAAATTTTTCAAAATTTTCAAATTTTTCAAAATTTAAAAATTTTTCAAAATTTAAAAATTTTTCAAAATTTTCAAAATTTTCAAATTTTCAAAAATTTTCAAAATTTCCAAAGGTTTCAAAATTTTTAGAGGTTTCAAAATTTAAAAAATTTAAAAAAATATTCAACATATTCAAAATTTTTTGAATCTAAAATGAAAAAATTCGAAAAAATTTGACCGGTTATCCGCCAGAAACAGTAGGAGTTTCATAGAAATATTTTCGGTCCCTGGCCCTGGTTAGGAAACCCAAAAGAATTCTGGCTGGTGCCAAGTCTAGATTTACCTTTCTGGCGGATAACCGGTCAGGTTTTTCCGAATTTTTTCATTTTAGATTCAAAAAATTTTGAATATATTGAATATTTTGGAAAAAAATATCTTTAACGAAGAAAAACCCTTCGACTGGTATACATATATGCATTTATATACATTACATACGACCACGATGACCTCCGATACACCTGTATAGTTGCGCAGGCCACACGATGCACGAAAATCCGGTATTGGATTTTGTTTTTTAAGAAATAAATTCATACCACGAGTAAACGGAGTAATGATAAACGTTGTTCATCGCGTACTATACAAATCGATCTACGTCTAATACAATTCCCACTAATTTTCCACGATCTACGCGTAATCCCGAAAAAAAAGAAAGAAAGAAAAAAGTAAATGAAAGCTTCTCTAAAAACTACTTGTTTTGAAATCCCTGTGAAAAAATGCTTCGAGTATATAATTTACGCTCGAGAAAGTTTGAGGTCGAGGTTATTTAGTTTGCTCACCGTCGATGACCCACTCGCCCTCAGCGCCCCAACCGGTGCGAACACCGAAATAACCAATTTGGCATGGTTCGGGACTGCGATAGTGGCGATAGGTCAGGAAAGGCATCGAATTTCCCTCTTTACCAATGACGATTTCATCCTTGTTCCATCTCATCCAAAAAATACGGAAATCGTCGGCTGACAATATTTCCGGTGTATCGGCTTCGGCGGGCTCGGGCTCTCCATTTTTTAAAATAAACGATTTCGTGTTGCCCCAGCCACCGATACAGATCTGTGGATATATAATTTTTTCTTTTAGCTTGAAAAAACCAAAAACGGTACTACTTATTTTTATTTTCTTCTCAAATAGCCTGCATGTTTTTGCTTCCTCATGGAGGAAGCTTTGCGATTGTGAGAAAGAAGCGTGCAAATTGAAAATTTGAACATTTTGCTATCTCATTATCTTATCTCGTTAACGAAGATCCCTCTATGAGTAAGTGGGTATTCCAAATGTGCTGGCGTTTTCTTTTTCTGAATTCGATTTCAATAACAATACAATAAGGAGCACAAATTTTTCAATAACATTCGAAACATTGACAGTAAATTTTCCAAAATCTCCAAATTTTCTGAACTTTGAATCCCCGAAATGATTCTTTCCATAGCAACTCCAATATCAACCGTAATTGTAACTAAAAGTTGATTTTTGCAAAAAAAAAAAAAATAACTTGGGGATATTAGAGCTATTGAGGATTTTTTTTAATTCAAAATTCCAAAAAATTTGAACCCTTCAAGCGATTTTTTGTCAACCTCAGTGCTACGCATCCTTGCTCCATGAGCTATCCATGTACAAAGTTTTGACTCGATAGCCAAAAATTTGCAGGAGCCAGAGCTATCGGAGATTTTTTTGAAAATTTCAACATTGCTGTTTGAAATCCGAACCCATTGAGCGATTCTTGACAAATTCAATATCAGCCATGGTTGCGAATAAGTGTACTCGTGTAAAAAAAAAAATGTTGCCCGATAGCTGCAAAATTACGAAAGTTAAAGCTCCCACAGATATTTTTCGAAAAATTCAAAAATTCTCCAAAGCAATTTAAACAAAACTTAGCGCGCGTGTGTGTCGCTACGCAACGCCTGTATCTCGAAAACTACTGAAGAAATCGTGGGTAAACTTTGCACACATCTTGGGCATGAGATCTTTGTTTGTCAAAATTTTTGGCCACCAGCTATTAACGAGTGTCTCATTTGGCATGATTTTGAAAAATGATTTCCATATATCTCGGTGATCGCTCTAACATTCGTATAGATACTAATTTATCGTCTTGAAATTTTTTATGCGAATAGTTCAGGAGACAAGGTTATTTGGTGTTGGGTTTGGTGAAAATCCCTTGAGGGGTTTGCATTTTTGAATTTTTTGAATTTTTTAAAAACAAAATTCTAATATCTCCAACTTCTGCAAACATTTGACTATCGGTCCAAAATTTTGTACATTGATGAGTTATAGGACAGGAGTGCATGGTATTAAATTTGACAGGAATCACTCGAGGGGTTTAGATTTTAAAAGAATTTTTATTCTAAAAAATCCGTAAACACTCTAATTGGCACGAATTTTAATACATCCAGCTTATATTTTCGACAGAAAAACAACGTTTTGAAGAGTAATTGAATTTTGAAAAAAAATCGGTAAAAAAAATTCAGATCTTGAAACTAAACGTAAAATTAAAAAAAAAATTTTTGTCCGCAATTGTTATTGGAATCGAATGCAGAAAAAAGCGTTAAAATTAAAAATTTGCGCATCGCTTCCTCATGATTTCACCTCGCTCGTAGTATTAATTGTTAACAAATTAGAAAGCCTATTAATGTCCAAAATAGAAGATCTTCATTCAATATTTTTATTGAAACAAACTTTCAGACTATTTTGTGTATGTTAAAGTTAACTGATTTGGGGGGGGGGGGGATAGAAACTGGTCCTTTTACCTCGTACGTGGGTTCCTCCGCTTGGGGCCCGGTGCTCAGCGCCACATGGGCATCGTGGGGCGCCTTAACGCGAAATCGGATCTGTCCGCTGCCGCAAGGATAGAACTGGTAGTCCAATTTCCAGTTGGTTACGAGTGCTGCATTTAAGAAAAAAGAAAAAAAGCCATGTTATGGAAGGAAAAATAAACCAAAGGATTTTGGCGAAAATTCAGAGAAAGAAGGAATTATAACATTATTTGAAAAACTCTATGAAAATAAATCTCTCTTGATATCTTTATGAAGAATAGAATTTTTCAATTAAAATTGAAGAAAGGACACCCCGAATTGAGAGTCCTCCTTCTAACATCTGAAAAAATGCTGGAAAACGAACCCAAAAAAAAAAATTTCAGCCACGGCAAATCATCCGTTTTCGAGATATCGATTATTAAAAATTGATAAATGAACACGCGCGTGTATATCTACTATATCTATCGTAGCGCGCACTCCTATCCCTATACTCTTTCGAGATGAAAGCCGCGTACACGTCTGAGCCGTCTGAGCACGAACGCACACGAGGCAATGCTATTCAGATATACGTATATATATATATATATATATACATATATATATCCAAATATTGGATATATATATACCTAAATAGCATTGCCTCGTGTGCGTTCGTACTCAAGCCTGGACGGCTCGACTTGCGCGTGCGTGTGTGTGTGCGTGTTACGCGTCCTAACACGTCGAAAGAATATGGATAGGAGTGCGCGCTACGATAGATATAGATATACACGCGCGTGTTAATTTATCAATTTTCAAAAATCGATATTTCGAAAACGGATGATTTGCCGTGGCTAAAATTTTTTTTTGGGGTTCGTTTTCGAGCATTTTTTCAGATCTTAGAAGGAGGACTCTCAATTCGGTGTGCGTCCCTTTCGGAATTATATCCAAATTGAATTCTATGTATATGAGGCATTCCACATCAACGTGACCACTTCAAAACCTTAAGGTAGTCCTAGCGTTTTTGCACATAGTGCACAATCGCATGAAATTTTGATACGTTAGTCTTAAAGCACCCTCCAATGCACTTGCAAAGTTTGAGTGTACCTTTTAACGACCTTTTTAGCGAGAAAAATTGAGTTAAAAATCACGATTTTAGCAATTTGACTAAAGGAAAAATCATGACCGCGCGGAGATTACCTCGAAATTCATACACTAATATAGTCAAGAATCACACAACCAAACGCTCATTTTGTTTTAAAAATATTGAGGATTCAGATTTTGACAAAAAAAAAACATAAGCTCAACGGATGTTTGAAAAATATTTTACGAGTTTTCGGTAGCCCTGGACGGGTTTTCGATAGCCACGGGTAGGGTGACTGAACCAGTGAATGAACAAGCTTAGTATTTTAATTGAACGGCAGAGATATGATTTTATTATTATGAAGAATTTTGTATTTATAATGAAGTGAAAATTCTGAGAAAACATCTAGTAGTGATATTATTTGACGCTGTGAAAGATTTGCGATGCTATGGATCTTTTTTCGTACTTGGGGCGCATATTCATAAGAGACAGCCATGTTGTTATAACCATCTGACTGTGCATCGAATACCGAAATATTCCATATCACCTGGATAAATCTTTTTAAAAGATATGTAATAATTTTTTCAACGTTATACATTGCTAAGCTTCAATTATATTAATGAATTTTTGGTCAAAAACCCAATATTGTTTGCGATATATGGCCGTTTATTCACTGGTCCAGCTTTCTAACCTATTTCCAGTGATTGAACGAGCGTTGAAAAGGCTTTTCATAACCTCAAAACGCACGAGTATAATATAATATTAGTAGTTCTATTGTACGTTCATTCGCTGGAAAGATACTAAGGATAATAAAATTCACAGTCGAGTCTTAATTCTAAAACGGTCTTAAGCCGTCGTTTAGGACGACTTGATTGGTCGTTGGCCGTGCTTAAGACCGTCTTAGAAATAAGACCCGACTATGAATACCGGCCTAAGGATAATAAAATTCACAGTCGAGTCTTAATTCTAAAACGGTCTTAAGCCGTCGTTTAGGACGACTTGATTGGTCGTTGGCCGTCTTAAGACCGTCTTAAGAAATAAGACTCGACTCTGAATACGGGCCTAAGAGTTCATTCATTGGAATTTTTGTTCATTCACTGGGGAATTGGTAATTTCGTTTATTATAATTTTTTTATACAAAATCCTTGCGAACAGGATACTTCAAATATTTTTTTTTATATTCTGTGAACATTGTTCTATAAGATCTAATTATCTCATAAAGAAATTCGCAATAAGTTAAATTATACGGCTTTATCGAAATAGAAAAAAGGCTTATATTCGTTGATTCACTGGTTCAGTCACCCTACCGACTCTCTCTTGTTTCATGCATGCCGTTCACCGCGCGCTCCGCCGCGTCTATACACGTTTCCGCTAATGCCCCCCCGCGGGTCGCGCTAGGACTACCTTAATATCTTGAATTTTTGTGCAATCGACGTATGCTATAGTACTCTTTAAAACAACAATATTGATGTGTATTAAATTTATGGTGGCATTGATAGGGTTGAAATTACAGGAAAATGCGATTTTTGCTTGGTTTTTCTCCCTGATTTTATTACATGGAAATAGTGTGTCGGAGCGAAAAATTGCTGAGAATTAATTTTGTTGTGTTTGTTGCAAGGGTAACGGAAAAAAATTTTAAAAGCCAAGATTTTATATTTTTCATGGAAAAAAACCTATTTTAAAAATATAAATCGATTTTTGGACGATTATGACAGTTTAAAAAAATTTGAAATATTTTTTTTTGATTCCTCGAAATTTTTGCAAAAGGAATATGTCTCTTTCCAGATGGAGAAATTTAATCTAAAAGTTCAGCAAAAAAAAAAGATAATTGGAAAAAAATTTCTCTCTCTTTCTATATATATTATTTTTTTCTATATACGTATTTAATAAAAGAACCATTTCTTTCATTGGATTCGTAATAGTCTCAAAATTTATAACCGGACTTTATCGTACGGATTCTCGTTGTTAATCGCCATCGCAAAACGTTATATTTGCACGTAGGACGAGAAACTTAAAAAAAAAATCTTTTATAGCGATTGCATGAAATCATAGGATATGCGACGATCGTATGCGTTATTGTCGACCTCGTGGGGAAGAAAAAATCTGAAGGATTATAATATATTGTCGATCGCTTCGCGCGTATATAGCACTGGTTAAGCCTTTAATTACCCAGTCGAACAACGATCGTGAAATTTTACCGGTCAGCCTGTCAAACTATCGCAAAATCCCGCACTGACTTTAGACGCAACCCTGCTAACACAGAACGTTATAAAAACGTTGTTAAGACGTTTACAAAAACACGCAAAAACGTCTCTTTTGAATGATCGAAAAGACGTTTTCAAGAAGTTTGCGGCAAAATAACGTTTTAAAGACGTTTTCAAGACGTTTTTGCGTGTTTTTGTAAACGTCTTAACAACGTTTTTCTAACGTTCTGTGTTATCAGGGAATAGAGATTCCTGCGACTGTCGATTATCTCTTTTTCTTCACGCATTACCCCACGAATTCTTTTTTTTTCTCCCTGTATCGTTGCTCAGTCATTTTTTTGTCCGTTACCAACTCAATTGCAATTTTTCAAAATTGGCTCCTGACTTTTCACATTTCAATTCTCACTTGGTCGCAGCATGCGATTTGACTCAATTTCTTGCGAACTCTTGTACGGCGATTTAACGACGAACCTCGATATTTCAAATAAACTTAAAATTTAATTGGGAAACAATGAGTTTGAAAACTTCGTCGAGAGTTTCAGTTTTAATGATTGAAAAAGTAATATCTTTTCGTACTCACAGATTGCCATGTTGAATATGGTGAACAGAGAGAGGTTAATGTTGGCGCTACGAATTTCGAACGTGAACTACTGCGCACACTGCGCTACTCTGAGATATGAGGCTCTTAAGGGGAGTTCTCCCTTCCCGTACGTCGTAATAAGGGCGTGTTCGGAAATTGGCTGACAGTACTGTCAACCAATTTTCGAACCCCATCAAAGTTTTCATCCATCACGCATATACCACCGCGCATGCGCCACGTAATGGACTCGTATCCTATTGCTCCTTTTATTGAGAATCAACATGGAGGCGCGGCTTATCCAGCAATGGCCGCACATTTCCGGTCAACCAGGCCCACCAGGCTCCAACCCTAAATGGTTAGCATGGGGCAGCATAGGGAACAATCGTAAACGCATATTTTTTGGCAAAATGCGATTTTTTTTTTTGTATGATTTGATAATGAGGCTCATTACCGTTGAGGATTATGCGATATAGATAAAGTGATTATCGCTATAGGGATACAATGAGCCTATATACATGCTAAAAATTCCCGTCACTATTCGTCTAAATTTTTATAATCTTCGAATAAATTTTTCGAAAATCTTTCGAATAATAAATTATTACTTAAAATATCAATCTGGCGCATAAGAAATGTTTTATTTATAAATTATTGCTTCTGTTTGAGAAGTTATGTGAAATTGAAAGTCACACGTCGCGTGTCTTTGCTCGACATATAAATAAACCGATTATTCGCATTATCCCACGTTAACCCAAATATCGCCTATCTCTTCCCGATTTTCATTTATGATTTATTTCTTGTATAAAAGCAGCAGATTTTGAATGATTATTAAACAAGTGACAAATTCGAATAATAATCATCGAGCAGCGACTGGGCGAGAGAGAGCGAGAGAGAGCAGTTAGACATTTGGCTGCCACAGGTCAGGGTGACATATCTGTGAGTTTCCGAAATAGAACTCGCCCTTTTCCTTTACGGTCCTTTTCATCCCTCTCTTTTGCCGCGCTACTTTAAACATCTTTGTCTTTCTCGTTCTTACACTATTCTCTCTCTCTCTCTCCCTGTCTCTCTCTCTCTCTCTCTCTCTCTCTCTCTCTCTCTCTCTCTCTCTCCCTGTCTCTCTCTCTCTCTCTCTCTCTCTCTCTCTTATTCTCTCTCTGTCTCTCTCTCTCTATCCCTCTCGCATCTTTAATTCCGACGATGTAAAATTCTCGTTCGTGCCCTCCTTCGGAAATTCCCATTGAATAAACCAAGAGAACGCCCATTGCCAGAGAGTCCGAATATAATATGACTCATCAAACACACATTGTATATTTGTAACGGTGGCGTATAAACACGGTACTGCTGACACCAATGATGCACGCGCGAGATTTTTTCGAATATTGCGAAAATCGATGATCCGCCGATGGACACTTGCACGAGTATACTTATATACCGATCTTATTGTCATCATCCACTCGTCTCTTTTGTATTCTCTCAAATATTTACCGACGCTCGCACTACTCGTAATTAAAAATTAAAACTTTTTCTCTTCCTCGCACATAGGAAGCTTTGTTTTCATGAAAAGAAAAAAAAACTTTTGTTGAGAGTATTGCCTATACCCCTAGAGAATTTTCCCCTCATATTAAAGAGTTGGCAACCCCTTCCCATGGTTCCTTTTTAAATATATATCAATATTCCGATACGACGACGACTGCGAGCACACTGGTAATCTCTCTCCTTTCACGCAACTTTTCAACGTTATTAAAATCCGTTTATCTTTTGCGAATCCGACGTGTGTGTGTGTTATTTGCTTTCACCCGAATCCAACAACTTTCCCGATTTTCACGCCAGATTTCAGAGTTCTTAAAATGCATCGCAATGTTCTAAAATATCACATTTTCAAAAAAAAATATGCCTGAAGTTGCGTCGCGCGCGCGTGCGTGTGTATATGCGTTGCGTGTGTTGGCCTTGAAAAATGCATGCAAATCTCTGTAACTTGTGAACGGTTTGAGCTATTACATATAGATTTTTAAGGTTGTTGTGACGATACTTCAAAAATGATGCCATGCAGACCAAATTTGTCCACAATGTATATAATTATTTTGCCTACGTTCCTGTAAAACTTGGGTACGATTCACAGTACCGTTTTTGAGAAAAAAATTCGGAAAGTTAATGTGTTTCGTAGGTTAACTGCACCTATGATAAATGAATTCTGACAATTTTTGCATTATTTACGTAATATCTGACAAGAAAATGGTGCCAACAAGCTGAAAAATGTAATACGCTTTAAGAGACATAACCTGGATATTCTGTAAAAATTTCAGAATTTTTGACAGTACCGTCTTTAGAATATTTATAATGAAAGAGAAAAAGGTCCCGCTCGCCCGCGTGAGCGGCGCAACATTGTATCGTCAATGCATCCCTCGCGCTCACCGCGCGTGGCCTCCGCCCGCTCCCCTGGTTGAGTAACCAGCACAACAACTTTAAGGTAGTACTGTCGATTATAGAATTACCGTTCAGAATTTAATAAAATTTGGTGCAGTGGTAGATTATGATAAGAAAATGATTCAGTTAAATTTTTAAAAGTCTACAGAGAACCAGAAAAAAGATATTGGCATTTGTAATTTCATACATTTAGCATTGAGTCTTATGAGAAATCACAGTTTTCATCGTATTTTTCAAAATGTACCGTTCAGATTTCAATAAAAATTGGCACAATAAGAGAAAATATTAAAAGGAACATTTTAAATCCTTACAAGTACAGGTTCAGAGCATGTGAGAGTAGTAATTAGGAAATAAATATCCAAAATGTACTTTTCTATCGGTTCATTATAGTCGTGACGTTGCCTATTCTAAATACTGCGTGAGTCAAACATGACGGTGTATACATTTGACTCTCGCAGTATCGACAGTACTACCTTAATATGAATGTCAACAAATTTGAATAGGTTCGTCCATCTGGTTTATTAGTTAAAAGCCAAAACATAAGCTCACCATCCACGGGTATAGCGCATGAAGGGTCCAGACTCTCTTTTGTTTTATGCATGCCCCGCTCACCGCGCGCCGCCGCACCCTCGTTTCCGCTTATTCCCCGTCGCCGGTCTGTACCGAAACTCCTCAAACTTTGCAGGTGCATTGGAGGGTGCTTTAAGACTAACGTATCAAAATTTCATGCGATTGTGCACTATGTGGAAAAACGCTATGACTACCTTAATGTTTTTTTTTCTCCTCAACTACGTGGTCAAAAAATCTGAAATAATTACGGTGTATTCCTAGTACCAGCACAAACCTCCCCTCAAATTTTAGAATCATTCTTACCGTTTTTCTCTGGGTTAAGAACCTTCTTAAATAACGATGAATTTCTTCGTCACGCCATCATCGGACGAGATGACTACATTGCGCAACATTGCGATACAGCGGGGACATTAGAACACGATACCTCGAATAAAGACGACAAATACTTTGCCTATAGAGTCGACTTATGGAATTTCTCACGAATTAGCTCATTGAAACGTTATTCGAACATTATCGTATCAAACTCCTATATTACCTTTATATATTTTACCACGTTTTTGCGAAACAAACACTGTTTGAAATCGTATCTACGACATAAATTTAGCTTGAATAGCTTGAGGATGTATCGACGTACCTTCCCAAACGCAAAAGTGACTTTCGTCGATAATATTGCATACTTCATGATAAGATAAAAATCGGAAAAAATTCAACCACAATAAAGACGATAAGAATATTAATTTTTAATAATAATAATTCCCAAAAGTTATCAAGAAATTGTTTAAACAAAACATTGTTTAACAAATTTTTAGGGAATGTTTTTTTTTGTCATGTGAAATAGATTCGTTGATTTTTCTGACTACACATGAATTTTTTTTAAATTTTCTTATCATTTTGAAATTTCAGTTTTTGGAAATTTGTAAAGGTTGTATATACGAAACTATTCGTTCAATGCCCCGGAAACTTTTTAATTCTCGAATACGAGAGAATATTTTAGGAATGTTTTTGTAGTGTCTTGAATCAGAGAGAGAGGAATCAATTCGCACACATCGTACATACACTACTGTTTTGTAATGAAATGATTCCTTATCGAAAAATTTTGTGGGTGAAATATCAGCGCACAACGTAATATTTTAAAACAATTTTTTCATTACTTTCTATTAAACTGTGATCCGTCGCTGATATTTCAACCACAATATTTTTGGATAGGGAATCATTTCATCACAAAACATTCCTAAAATATTCTCTCGGCTTCGAGAATTCATCCCGCGAAATTACTTGTACGCGTGTACATGTGTTGGTGCGTAAGGTTCACTCTTAAAAGGTTCAAATTTTAATGAAATTTTGAAATTATTCTACAAATATCTGTAATCGCTATAACGTTCGTAAATTTGAGATTATTCAGTAAAAGCTTCTTATATAAATACATTATTGGACAAGGATATATTCGATTTTTAATTTGGAAAGAATCGCTTTTTCCGGCTGTCTTTTTTCAATATAAAATAGAAGAATTCAACTGTTCGTTTCCCAAGTGGCACTCCATGTGTTTTTTTTTGTGAAGTTTCATTTCAAATCGAAAATAAAACGTAATTTTATTCAAATGGGAAATTTCAAATGCTCGGCGATACAGGCTATAATGATGTGCGGTGTGTTCCGAAATTGACTGGCAGTGGCAGTGCTAAAAATGTTTAGTGCGAAGTTACGTATACCGTACATTTTCAGTACTGCAAATATATTTCGGAACACACCCGTATAGTAGAGGTCTGCAAATTTACACCGATTTTTTTTTATATGTAGTGAATCATTCTAGAGGGTAAGAGCATCAAAAATCCAAAATGACCAAAATAAGGGACGCACGTGTATAAATGTGCGAACTTTCGTCTGTACATTTATATGAAAATTTTATGCTTGCAGCTCCTTCTTCACTTGCTCATTTATTTCATCCCATATCCATATAAAAATTTCACATGTTTGCAGGTAGAGAGAGAGAGTGAGAGAGAGAGAGAGAGAGAAAGAGAGAGAGAGAGAGAGTGAGAGAGTATTGTGCAAAAACCGAGGTTTTTTTTCCTCAACGCCCTGCATCGCGTGCGTCATCCCCGAGAATTCTATACTTTGTCAGTCGATTTAAAACGAATTTGATGTACGTCGATATGTAATGTAATATATCCTACAATTAAAAGTAAAAAAACATTATTGCTCCTAACGCGAATCCGCATTGTATTCATTAAAAATATTGCGTATTACAAATCATAGAATTTATTTCTGTTGTATTTAAATATGATCAAATATGATTGTCACAACAACAATAATAATAATAGCAATGGCGTTAAAAATAATAATAATATTGTTGTTGTTATTAATTACTATTATTCTTTTCGGGGAATTTTTTAAAATATATTTCTTTTCATGGGAAATACATCATCGTGTATTCAACTATTTTCGTCTTCTCTCTCTCTCTCTCTCTCTCTCTCTCTCTCTCTCTCTCTCTCTCTCTCTCTTTCCGTATCCCGACTAAAAGATGGTAACTGTAATTAAAAAAATATATAAAGAAACTTTAAAAAGTATGATAATAAACTTAAAGAAATATTGAAGTAATTAGAAAAATTTCCGAGCGCAAAAACATTCCTGAAAGTTCATATCAATTTGTGCAAAGAGTGAAATGATTCTCAATCCTTTTAGTACAATTATAATTATTGACATTAATTAATGAAACTGATAGGTCGATCTATTTTATTATTACTAATAAATAAATCGACAATTTGATATTTTCACGAGAGTCGGGAGGCATCTTCACTACACGAACTTGATAATTCACCAATCACGCCGTCAGTATCACGGGTATTCTTTGGTGATGTCTCCCAACTCTATATTGAAAATATCGATATGACAATGTATTAATTCAGTTCATTGTATTAAGTCAGTTGAATTTCTTAATTAAGTAATTAATTAATTTTCGTTCTTAAAATTAATTACTATTCTACTAAAAGTATTGTGAATTATTTCACTACTTTTTAAGGCACGTATTAATGTGAATTTTTGTGAACATTTTTGCGCTCATAAATTTTTATAATTTCTTCAATATTTGTAATCATACCTTTTAAATATTAAAAAAATTTTTTTTTTAATTGCAGTATCTATTTTTCATTCCGGAGTTTTTTTTTCTTACAATTATATAGTTCCGCATGCGGTAATACAACTTCCTGAAACTCATTAAAATATTGCCATCTGTATGGACCAGCTTTTCTGGAATTTCCCTGTGCCATCTTGCAAACGCGATGGAGTTAGGGCATTACGAAAGAGCGGCTGTGAACATCAATAAGGGGGATGGGGGGATCTGAAGGAAAAAGGAATGGAAATGGAATAAGGAAGGGGGCATGAAATATCTCAAAGGGTAGACGATGGAATAGAAAAATAAATAAATAAATAAATATTTTGTAAATATATTAATATATATATTAAATATATTAAAATTATGTGTCAAGAAAGGCGACCGAATATATATGGGGCTTTCCACGTCAAATCGAACGAAAAAATGCGAATTTTTCCCTGACACATTTTGATTTTTTATATTCGATTTTTATAACTTTTTATATTCGAAGTACTACTTTGAAAGATGATCGATGATTTTTTCAAAATTTTTGGAGCAGTCGCTTTTGCTCGGCGAATTTTAAAAAAATTCAGTTGTATAGCGAATTCTCTAATTTTTTAGATTGACATACCTCCGCTCGAATCGAGCCCACGTAAAAAGTGTTCAGGAAAAAATTGTTCATAATTGACCGATCTATTGAATCGTATTTTTTTTTTTTCGAATTTACGCCATGCGTTTCATAACAGTTATTTTGAAAATTCGACTGGAATCACTCGTAACAAAAAAGTGCCCTAACCGAATTGGCTAAAATTTATACACAATATTTCTTCGTATATTGCTAAGAATCCCTGTAAATTTCATGATGGGATCTGCAGTCGTTCAGGAGTTATTGGTAATTGACTTGGGATATGTGTGAGTGTAGCGTGAAAATCATGAGGTTATGGGAATAGGTGAAATACGTGAAATAGGTTCGATTCCTCACATACAGTCAAGTTTTTATATTTTACTTTTTTGCTTACGTCAGATGTTAATTTTTAAGATTATTTTCATTTAGTTTTCATATAAACATCAAAAAAAAAGTTCGTTCTGACGCGAAATTCCGACATCTTCGGTACATAACTTCCGAAGGACTACAAATCCCATCATGAAATTAGCAATATAAGAAGGAATGTTGTGTATAAATTTCAGCCAATTCGGTCAGGGCACTTTTTTGTTACAATTGATTCCAGTCGAATTTCCACAATAACTGTTATGAAACGCATATGGTGTAAATTCACAAAAAAAAAAAAAATACGGTTGGATAGATCGGTCAATTATGAACAATCTTTGTTTGAACACTTTTTACGTGGGTTCGCTTGGAGCGGAGGTATGTCAATCTGAAAAATTAGAGAATCACGAAAACTGTATTTTTTGAAAAATCACAGAGCAAAAGCGACTGCTCTAAAAATTCGGGTCGCTCAAATGAGATGACAAATAAGGTCGCTCAAATGCCATTAATATTTTAGGGTGATGCAAATAAAATCGATATTTTTTTTTCGATCGGGTTTGATAGCTGTTAGTACTTGTCAAAAAAATAACTCTCCCAAAATTTGAGCTTTAAAAAAAAATCTTTAGAGGTCGCTCAAATGACTTTAATATTTTTTTCGATTTTGACTAACGATCATGACACACAAATTTCGATTTTTTTGTCACAACAAAAAATATAAGTATTTGATGAAGCAGTGATTCACCAAAAATTTGGGTCCTTAAGAAAAAATTAAATAGTCACGCAGGCAATTTTAATTTATTTTTTTCATTTTTAGCTGAAATTTTTAGGATAGAAATGTTGATTTTACATTGTTGCAGCATAGAATGTTGGCACTTGTTGAAAAAAAACTCAAAAAAAACGTTCTTCCAAAATTTAGGACGTTTAAAAAAAAATTCAGAGGTCTCGCAAGTAACTTTTCATATAATTCATTACGATCTTAGATCATTAGTTTGACTAAGGTATAAACAAATAACGCATTGAACAATATTTTATTTTTATTTTTATTGATACGTACCTAGGAAATTATTTCTGAGCAACTCTACTGTATTATGTATAGTTTGAGCAGCGTTTTCGTGTTGATGCACAAAAGTGCCGAATTTCAATTGTTTCTACTAATCCCTTGCCAAAATGTGGAGAGGGATAATATATAATTCACATTTTCTAAGTTATTATTTGTGCCATTTACTATGAAAAAAGCTAAAAAAAAAACTTGAGGCTTTTATTCTTAAAAAGAAGCCTGATTCGACAAGTTGGGTTCGGCAACGTTGTCCGTCGCGCCCGAAATCGACAGCGCACGTCCTCTTTTTCAGCATTTTTAAATATGTTACATTTAATTACTCAATGAAAATTCTTCTAATTGAAGTGAGCTTTCGCACACGATTTTATTATGTAAAGAACTAGATCATACAATTTTTTTTAATGGTGCTGGCATTTCAAGTTCGTGAATTACAGAACGACTGGAACCTGTTTTTCATGTGTGGCCGTAAGAACGCATATGTTAAATAATGCATTTTTTTATATTCAATATCTCGCCAGTTAAAAATGCATTTAATTTTAAATTTAATATCTCGACTTGAAATTAATTTTACATTTAATATCGCGACTTGAAATTAATTTCAAGTCGATGATACTATATCGATATAACAGAGTATCAATTTTCCATGGACAGATGTATAGGCATACTGACTTATTTGTCGTGGCTCACGCCTCTGTCCGAACACACGTCTGGAGATCTAGATATTATCGTTGTGCCTATATATACTTTTATCCATTGAAAATCAGTACTTTTTAACTATAATTGTAATTTTTTTGATCAATATGATAATATCTAAACTCTGTTATGGCGGTTACAATCTACATTAATTAAGGGAGGTTACATATAAATGTTAAATAAAAAAAAAATTTAATTTAATTTAATACCTCGGCTAGGTGTTTTGTTGTAAAAACTTTATATATGTGGCCATACGCAAGACCTCGCAAAAAAACGTTAGCACTGCAGCTTACAATGTAAGAAAATACGTTCGGTCGCCCATGCTATACGGTAACCGCTCACGTTCGCGATCGATATAGTACAACTCTTGGAGGGGCCACAATATCTTGTGTATACGCTATGCGAAGCATCGCTTGACGCGCCGCCAAGCGATTATCGACGCAGAAGTACTAACTATTCGTGCATTTGTATCTAAATATATCAGAAAACGGATAATTTTTTCGTAAAATATGCATTCGCGACGTTATTGTTGTACTTTCTTCATTAACATAAAGACAAATTGCAGCTGCATGCTTGCAATAACCTCGCCCGGCCTTGCAAGTACCATTTATATCGTAGTTTGATCGATCGGGATTCAACTAAAAAAATGAATGCGAAACGGGAAAACGTTGACAAGGTCGATGCAAAGACTGTTTGACACATGGTCCACCATATAACGCTGCTTACTTTCTCTGTTGCAGTAACATTTTGGGACTTTTCACGCGTATATCGATTTCGTGCTATACTATTATTGTATAACTACCTGATACATGCACCGGGCGCTTCTCGTCACTCACGTGAAACGATCGTAGTAATTTTTGTCCTTAATTTAAACTCTTACGCCAAAAAATGTCGGTATTGACCGCTTGAAAACCACTACTTATTATAACACGCATGACCCAGCTTTGCAAATAAATAACGACATAAAAATAATATTAAAACGTGAATCGTATGTGTTCCCAACATGAATTTTGTATTGCTGCCTTTGAAATATTGCGTCGATTTGTTGCGTTGAACATACAGGAGATGGCGCGAACGTCGCACGCCAGCGATGCTTCGCTAGCGTATATCCATGTAGCGAGCTGCTTACGAGTGAAGGCTATAGTCGTGAAATATATAGAAATATAAAAAAATTAGACAAGTACTACATTTTATGAGTCACACGACATTATGAAAGATTTTGATGCAAAAGCTCAATTAATTATACAAACTGAAACGTTGCCAAAAAAATCTGCTGACAGATATGCACTAGTCTACGAGACCTATAAAAAATGGCAATTAGAGCATAAAATTGTATTGTACTTATAAAAAAAATGTAAATACATGTTTATAAAATTCAATTGATTTCTTGGGAAAATGTGTGATTATACTCGTTTTTTTAGATGTATTTGATGCCCCGACCAGTAGCACTCGCTTCGCTCGTGCTGGCAAATGTCGAGGCAGGCATCAACACTTGCTAAAGTTGCATTGCTTATAAAAATTTAATTAATCAGCGTACTTTCGGCCGGGTATGAAGAAAAATAGTATGCATCACGCGGGCAGCAATTTCAACTATCTGCCCTTGTAGTGTAATTGTGTCTATTGTCTATGTGTGTCTATTTTGTGTGTCTATTTGTGAATATTATATTCTGCTGTTGGTAATTTATTTCTGGATAGCTTTGACTTTCTGGGAACTAAAAAATGCCACCCTGACCTCTGGCGGCCAAATGTCTAACTGCTCTCTCGCCCAGTCACTGCCCGATGATTGCTATATTCGAATTTGTCACATTTTTAATAACAATTAAAAATCTGCTGCTTTATTGGAAGAAATAAACCGTAAATAAAGATATTTGGTGCGAGGGCATGAGAATTTCAGCCCACGCATAATGTGAATAATCGTTTTATTTATGTTGTGTAAGCGATGTGACTTTCAATTTCATAACTTCTGAAACATGAACAATAATTTATAAACAAAACATTTTTCATGCGATAGGTTGATATTTTAAGCAATAATGTATTGTTCAAAAGCATTTATTTATTAGCCGAAAAGTGACGGGAATTTTCAGCATGTAGGTTCATTGTATCCTTATCGCGCTAATCACTTCATCTATATATCGTATAATCCTCCACGGTAATGAGCCTCATTATCAAATCTTACCCAAAAAAAAAACACATTTTGCCGAAAAATATGCGATAATCCCTATGCCGCCCCATGCTAATTAGGGCTGAAGCCCTGGGCCTATTCACACTATTGATTACTGAGCGGCCATATTGGATAGGCCCCGCCTTCGTGTTGATTTCCAATAGAAAGAGCAATGGTGTACGAGTCAGTATGGGGCGCATGCGCGGTGGTTTGAGCGCGGACGATGGAAACTTTATTACGACGTACGACGTACTACGACGTTCTCTAGGGGTGTTTACGCGCAGTTATATTAGTGCGTTATATTTTTAAGTGTCGCGCGCAAAGTGTAATTGACCGAATGGTCGTACGAACGAGAAAGCGCTCTCGTCGGGGAGATAGGGTAGAGAGCAAGAAGGAGAAGAAAAATCTCAGTTACCATTGTTACCAAGCACGCAAGCGAAGCGAACACACGTGTTAATTTTCTATAATGTGATTGATAAAGTTTATTTAAATGAGAAAACGAACGGGAGTGGTCTACAATATCCTAATTTGAATTCCTAACTCGACAAAATAGTCCTTCGAGCCGGATAATTCGGCCAAAATTCACAAAGAAAGTGCGAATGGTCAAGTGGAGAAAACGAGATTCTCAACAGTATCATTATTCATTACGCAGCCTGGAATCAACAGGACGAAGGACGAGTGAACACGTCAAATTACCCTCGTGAAACCTCAAATCAGTTTCTATTTCGAGATATTATCTCGGACTAAAAGCGTCCTTCAAAGGCACACGCAGTCGTGTCTCACGTACGCAGCCCAAGACAAAGGGTCGAAAGAGAGAATTACAACCTCTCACACGACGACAGTATCGTGATCGCTCGGGATACACAAAATCTCGCGGTGAAACGATATCGAGAAATAATCAAGCTACAAAGTCTTTATTATCGAGACGTTTACAACGTTTACTATTCAAGAATAATCATCCAGTACGCGTATGATGGGTGAAGCCGGGTACATACACACACGAGCCTAACTCACACCATCGAAACCGCGCGAGAAGTCTCGCTCTCTACGCAGCAAAACGGCCGAGAGGACGTACGACGGTCGAACGCTCAACAAACGACGCCATATCTCACTCCTGCTCTCTCTCTTGCTATATACATAGCACCAGCTCGAAGGACGAGAGCTATCACCGAGTCATTCTGTCTCTCTCATCACGACAACGCAGTCTTCACGTCGCCTTGATAAAAACAAGCGAGGACATCATTTCAAGAAAAAGACGATCCGCATTTCCTAAGATAAGTTATTTTTAATTGTATTGTTTATTCGTAAAGGTATTTTCGGCAGAATAATTTTCGCGCTATTATTACGAGTCATTTTCGGTTCTCGTTCGCTCGATATCATCATTATCATTATTCTGTATTTGCAACAAAGTATTATAACGTACAATCATTAATTATGGCGGATAAACAGATAAGTAAGCTTAGAAAATCGCGCGGCTTAATCAAAGCTCAATCAACGCGAGCGTATAATTGGATTCGAGTGTTCCGATATCCAAGCTCAACAAATCGCAAATATGATAACAGCGGATCACGAGAAAATCGAGCGATTTCTCGCCGATCAAGCGATACAATGGGCATTCAATCCCCCATATTCTTCACACGTGGGAGGACTCTGGGAGGCAGCAGTAAAATCCGCTAAAACGCACCTAAGAAAAGGTGGTCGGAAACACGACTTTGACGTTCGAAGAACTCGGCACAGTTTTTGCACAAATCGAGGCGGTCTTAAACTCGCGGCCATTGTGTTAAGTGTTAAACGAGAGCCTCAAGATTACGAAATTCTCACACCAGGACACTTTATTATCGGGGAGCCACTCAACTCCTTCCTAGAGCCTGACTTAATCGATGTGCCAATGAATCAACAGACTTGATTTCAATTGTTGTCACGAATGCGACAAAATTTCTGGACAAGTTGGTCTCGAGACTGTCTCACCCAACTACAAAATCGATATAAATGGCAAAAGCCAAATAACGAAACAATCAAGGTCAATGCATTGGTTCTCCTGAACGACAATGATTTGCCTCCGCTGAAATGGCGCTTAGCTCGAATAATCGAAACACATCAGGAGATGATAACCATGAACGCGTTGTGAGTGTGAAAACATCCAGCGGCGTTACCAAACGAGCTATAAACAAGATTTGCGTACTTCCTATCGAACGTGAAATAAAATAAAATAAAAATAAAGGAGGATACTCACGTATACACATATATATATTTCTTATAGTCTTAAGTAACCATTGTATTTCTTGATGCAACCGCGATACTGTACCTGTATTCATTATTTGTTACGAAACGGCTTCCTGATAGTATGTAGCAGTTGAAAGGTCAAACCTTCCAAGGTGTCGGGATGTTTGCGCGCAGTTATATTAGTGCGTTATATTTTTAAGTGTCGCGCGCAAAGTGTAATTGACCGAATGGTCGCACGAACGAGAAAGCGCTCTCCTCGGGGAGAAATGGGAGAGAGCAAGAAGGAGAAGAAACCTCATAATAATATATTTTCAATACATTACATCGAAATTTTTATATCACAACTTATATATCGGGAATCAACACGGAGGCGGGGCCTATCCAATATGGCCTCTTCTCTCCAGTTCGTTACCAGTAGCCAGCTCTAGTTAACATGGGGCAGCATAGGGAACAGTTATAAACATTGGATTATCGCATATTTTTCGGCAAAATGCGATTTTTGTAGTAAGATTTGACAATGAGGTTTATTACCATTGAGTATTATGCGTGGATAGAATCCACTGCGCAAATTGGATACGGATCAAGTGATTATCGCCATAAGGATTACAATGAACCTACATGACATCCCATGTTTAACCTCAAAATCTTTTAAAAAATTCCCGTCACTTTTCGGCTAAATAAATGCGTTCGAACAATAAATTATTAGTTAAAATATCAAGCTATCGCATGAAAAATGTTTTATGTATAAATTATTGTCCATATTTCATAAGTTATGAAATTGAAAGTCACGTCGCTTGTGTTTACACGACATAACTAAAACGATTATTCATATTCTGCGTGCGATGAAAATCTCATGCCCTCGCATAAAATATCGACTATGTCTTCTCGATCTTTATTTATGATTTATTCCTTGTAACAAAGCAGTAGATTTTGAATTATTGTTAAAAAGTGACAAATTCGCATGATAATTAATGGTAATCATCAGGCAGCAACTGGAGAGAAGTACTTGGAAATTTGGCCGCCAGAGGTCAGGGTGACATTTGTGAGTTCCCAATAGTAGGGTGTTTAAAAAAAAAAACAAATTTTGGATTTTTCATGCACCTATCTCTCAAAACTTTCGTTTCGATAAAAAAAAAAACTATTTCTATAAAAACTTAAGATTTGAGGGGTACGGGCATGAAAAATCAATTTTTTTTTTCAAACACCCTAATATATATATTTCCAATACGTATTATATAACATTTATATTTTCAATGCGCTTATATTTGTAGGAACATTTTTTTTATATCAAACTGTGCACGGCACACGACTAGCGTTGCTTATAACCATATAATTATACCAATTACAATACATTACGCCTCAATATTTTGCGTCTCTGTCGACGATTCGTGATGTATCAAAGGTTAGGAATAATATTTGGCTCGATTTTTATTATTAGAAAAGAAAATAGGAATGCATTTTAAGAATAGACGTAGAGTAAGCGGTACGACTGCTGGTCCTTTAACCACACGGTGAACTAAGTTCCTGGCATATACCATCTATTGATAGTTATTTATCGTTCACTCATTATCGAAAATTCATCGATATAGTTTTTTTCGAGCGTTGTTAGATCGTCCCGTGAATGTTCCTAATATTCTAAAAAAAAAAAAAAAAAAAAAAAAAAAACAATACAACATAGGGTAGACGTACCAGTTGTAGCCATTGTACCGTTCGTGGCCACTCCGCATTTCCCTCGAGTTTTTCAAAGTTTCACGGCTGTGTTCACTTCATCGGGCGTAATATTTCGATATTCGAGATGTTTGCGCACCACTATCGATTGCTTTATTGAATATATGTTAATTTATTTCAACGAAATATGACGAAATGTGTCAACGCTGAGCGGTTAGTTAGTTTTCTTGTCAGAAGTGTTAAGGGATTCCCAGGTGAGAAGACTACAGTTTCTCATTATCTATAAAGGATCTAAAGTCATTTCGCCCCATAAAAAGTTTATATTTTATCAGGTAAAGCTCATTTTGCGGGTTGGAATCACAAAAAACCGACATATCAGCTAAAATAGTGAAAAATATGCGGTGGCCAAAAGTGATGCATTCAAAACGCGATTGTTCTATTTGTGGCCGTATGGCGACAAATGTAAAAATACTTGACAGTTATGCGGTGGCCAAAAGTGGTACATTCAAAATGATATTGTTCTATTTGTGGCCAGCTCATGGCACAAATAGAGCACGCTTATATCATTTCAGTAATCTGTTAATTACCGAAATAAATAACTATTTTTAACTCGAATCTGCCGATACTGATTGTCTAAAACTCCACCTTTCGTTTGTAGCGCATTCGTATCCCAATTCAAAGCTTGATGGCCACAACTGGTACTTTGGATGGCCAAAAGTAGTACCAAATGTGGCCAAAAATGGTGAAAATGATAGCTACGAGATAAATTCATATTTTCTTATTCATCATGATCAGAAAAGGTTTTAAATGATAACAATTTGATTCTGTGCACCTTACAGATTATATCGATCACTTTTTCAGTCCTGAATTTGCAATAATGTGAACTTTGTTCGTAAATGAATGTTCGAAAATGCTTAAAGTGGCCACAACCGGTACGTCTACCCTAATATAAAATTTGAAAATACCACATTGATTTGCAATATTGATTCGTAATGAAGTTTTGGACCATCCAATTGTCCATTGAATCGTAAAGTTGAACGATGGACCAATGAAAAAAATTAATTAAAAAAAAAAAACTATCGTTGAGTAACTCAATGTTTACACTCTTTATCTTAAATCGATGATCTACTGGCTTTGCAATCATATCCAAAAAATTTCGAATTATTGAGAAAATGTGCCTTCCACTCTCGCCTCGACAAAGCCATTCTATTTATTCTCCGTTCGATCCAACGAATGTACACACTTGACACATACAACGATAAATAACTAAAAGGAACTTACATTCGGATCGTGTAGTTCATTGAATCTGAAATTTTCTTTTTTTTCATTCAATCTCAATTCCATACAGTACATTCCATATGGCCGAAAGTTTTCTTTAATTCTACAGAAAAAAAAAAAAAAAACATGTTTGATGAGCCCAATAATTTTTTAACGATCAACATAGTTGGATATCCGCTTCCGCGAATCCATAAAAAAAAACAAAAACTTTTAACAAGTGGAATGAGCTCCGTGAAATTTAAATCCGAGCATTAGGGTGTTTTCAAGAGAAAAAAAAAGAAAAAAAAAACAGACATGTTAAAATTGCAGTAAATTAGGTAATTTTTATGTAAATCTTTAGTTACTTTCGTTTTTCTATCTTCACTGCTGTAGATTTATTAAATCGAACTGAGAATAAATATGGCTTTCTTCTATGAAAAATTGTGTAAAATCATTTTTTTTTTTTAAGTAAGCAGATATTTACTACTTTTTGGACACGCAGTCGGAGTACATCAAAGTATTTTCGTTTTTTTCCCCCCCAGAAACGTTCAATCGAAAAATAATGGTCACTGGTATGCCAGCAATTGTACCGGTTACGTTACAATGCTCCCGAAAATAATTGATGAACGATCTCTCCCATTGTCCGATTGCGTTGCTCAGATGATCCAAGAGCTCTATTCGGCGCAACGAGGACAAAACCAGATTTCTACTTCCGGCTCACTTTCCAGCCCTACGCAATCGTAGTGATGTCATATAGCAAACAATCGTCGCAGCAAATGCAATCAATCTCGCAGAAAGCCGAATTTCACACATTCCACAACTGAACTCGTTTTCCTTTCTTCTTTTTTTTTGACATCTTTGCTCAACAGCATGTACGCTGATCTTTCGAAATGAGCTTTGAGCATTTTTATGTCGACTGACTCGTTGACCATCGCATCAGAAAGTTTTACGTTTTCCATTTCTCGACTTCCAGCTAGCGGTTTTTTCTCAAGTGTTGATTCGATTCTCGATCGAGGAAGAATAGTCGACATGAGTTGCTTTTTTTTTTTTAGCTGTCTGAGACTTGATTTCGAATGCCATTGACTTTGAAGCAGGAAAAACGCGCGTTTTGGGAGCTGCTTTGCTTCCGCTAGCGAGATTTTCTCGAGCACTTTCGGACGTTTTATTTTTATTTTTTCAGTCCAATATCCGTCTTTAGCCCTGACCCTTTAGGTCGACCTCGGCCTCGTTTAATGTTCGGCATTTCAATGGAAGCCACACATCACTTTCCGTCTCCAGCACGGCGCCCGACTTGTTTATCGAATGAACTACCAATCTTGAGGAGGTCGATTCATTGCCTTTTTTTTCGATCGACACGGAAGTTTCGTCATCACAGACTTTATTGTCCCCGATATCGACTTACTTACCATCCTCTGTCTTTGAGACTGCTGGAGATGTTGAGGGATCTTTATCTATCGCAGAAAACATTCTAATCTTGCTGCTCCCGTCGAATTCTTCTGCAACCAAACTTTCGGACGCATCGACAATGGCAGCTAAATCATAATCTTCGAAGGAACATGTCTAAGGTCCTTCCATTAGTCTTGAGGGCTCAAAGCAGAATCACCGACCTCGTCCTCGACAGAAAGCGTTTTCTCGACGTTACAATCATCGTCTCGATCGTTTATTTCTTCGAGATTATCTCGAGACGGAAACTTGCACCCATTGATGGATGTTCGTTTGTTCTTTGTTTTCTGTGTGAAAAAATGCATAATTACTGAAAGTTATGATTATCCAGTACGGCGCCCGGCTTGTTTATCGAATGAACTACCAATCTCGAGGAGGTCGATTCATTGCCTTTTTTTTCGATCGACACGGAAGTTTCGTCATCACAGACTTTATTGTCCCCGATATCGACTTACTTACCATCCGCTGTCTGTGAGACTGCTGGAGATGTTGAGGGATCTTTATCTATCGCAGAAAACATTCTAATCTCGCTGCTCCCGTCGAATTCTTCTGCAACCAAACTTTCGGACGCATCGACAATGGCAGCTAAATCATAATCTTCGAAGGAACATGTCTAAGGTCCTTCCATTAGTCTTGAGGGCTCAAAGCAGAATCACCGACCTCGTCCTCGACAGAAAGCGTTTTCTCGACGTTACAATCATCGTCTCGATCGTTTATTTCTTCGAGATTATCTCGAGACGGAAACTTGCACCTATTGATGGATGTTCGTTTGTTCTTTGTTTTCTGTGTGAAGAAATGCATAATTACTGAAAGTTATGATTATCCAGCACGGCGCCCGACTTGTTTATCGAATGAACTACCAATCTCGAGGAGGTCGATTCATTGCCTTTTTTTTCGATCGACACGGAAGTTTCGTCATCACAGACTTTATTGTCCCCGATATCGACTTACTTACCATCCTCCGTCTTTGAGACTGCTGGAGATGTTGAGGGATCTTTATCTATCGCAGAAAACATTCTAATCTCGCTGCTCCCGTCGAATTCTTCTGCAACCAAACTTTCGGACGCATCGACAATGGCAGCTAAATCATAATCTTCGAAGGAACATATCTAAGGTCCTTCCATTAGTCTTGAGGGCTCAAAGCAGAATCACCGACCTCGTCCTCGACAGAAAGCGTTTTCTCGACGTTACAATCATCGTCTCGATCGTTTATTTCTTCGAGATTATCTCGAGACGGAAACTTGCACCTATTGATGGATGTTCATTTGTTCTTTGTTTTCTGTGTGAAAAAATGCATAATTACTGAAAGTTATGATTAAAAATGTTAGATATTAAGGGGTAACATACCACTGTAAAAAAATGAAAATGCTTATTTTTTTTTTTGGTTCGAAGAAAACGTAATATTTTTTTGTATTATACTTGAATATATGCTTAATAATTTCCTCAAAAATTATTATCTTATTTCGTTTTCTTTCATCCCAAAAAAAAGTGAGCATTTTTAGTTTTCTACAGTGTTGTTACCCCTTAAGGGGACGGTACAAAATCTCGTATATGTAAGACAATAAAACAAAATTCCAGCAACAATTTGTAGTTTATGGCCTAATTTTTCGGAGCGATGTTCTCGGACACTCAGGCCCTCACAGACGTACTACACACGGACACTCAGCTTAATGTAAGCAAAGATCAAAACACCCCAGCTGTAATTACTCGCTAATAAACAAATGTGCAAATTGAAACTTGCACGTTTTGGTTCCTCATCATTTTTGGCTATTCAGAAAATCCTCCTCTACGAAGAAATGCTGCCTTTCTCGAGATTGGCTTCCTCATAAGCGATGAGAAAGATTCAATCTGCACATTTTCCTAGCCTTGCAGTCTGATTTTGGCTTGAATTAGACTGAATACAACTATTTTTCGAACAATTCAAAACCTTACAAAATCCGAACCTCTTAATCGATTCTCGCCAAATGAAATACGAACTATGAAAATCTTTATCCTGTAAATCATTTTTGTAAAAAACTACATAATCCAATATCACAAAATTTTGAACTGCATGAGAACTCGAAATTGTTTTCTCATTGCAGCAAAGCTAAAAAATACAAACCTTTGATTTCGGAACTTGCGGCGGATGATCATTATGCCGGTTATTGAAGTCTGTTAAGACTACCAATTGGCCATCTTTACTCGCGTTGAACTTGATAAACGTTGGACAATTCGTTTTCACAGAGCTGCAAAGAATTATTAACGTGAAAACTAAACATTTTTTTTCATGAAAAGTAAAAGACTCTATATGAGGACGCAAAGAAAAGTGCAAATTGAAACTTTAAGATTTTCTTCACAATTTTTGAGGATGTATACATTTTTCGATGAAATAACTATAATAGTATAGCACCTTCGATAAATAGTTACGAACATAGAAATTGGCAAATATGTGCATAGAATTTAAAAATATTCACAGCTTGTTATAATATGAGTAATAAGTTTTACTGTTGTCAGAGCTTTTTCCATTTAATTTATTGGAAATTCGTGGTAAATATCTAGAAAACATAAATCTTATTTTCAAAATGAAAAAGTGGAACTAAAATTTCCAATATTTTCAGCGCAAACTTTTTCCACGCTTCGTTTTCATTTATTCTTTTATACAATATTAAATTATGATATTTCATTATATTATTCTTTTCTACAACACATGCATTAAAAACTCGTGTTGTTTCCCCTCTGAAACGGGATAAAAGTCAGTTTTTTGACGGCGAAAAAAAAAAAACAGAGAAACAAACGACAGTGACAGGGAAATAGTGGCTGTGATGTGCTCCGCGGAGATTACGAGCCATACGACACGCGATATTTACCACTTTTTTTCAACTTTTTCTTTAATGAATCCGTATTGTTGGGAGAAACTTATGTATACTAATACGAAAAAAAAAATAATAACTTGTCTTGTCACTGAAAACCTGAAAACAGATGCGAGACTTCGGCTGCATTCGTCTTGGGCACCTTACACGCTTTCAGCGCTTTCAACTAATAGTCGGTGCATGTAAACGTGAGCGCTCAAAGCGCGTAAGCGCCCAAGACGAATGCTGCAAGTATATTATGCATTTAGAAAAGAAATTTCTTCTTCTCTCGACAAAAAAGAAATTTCTTCTTCACTCGACAAAAAACGCCTACTTAAGTAGGCGTTTTTTGTCGAGCGCTGATGTTTGCAGAACGAGTTATAAGTCGAGGGCACCCAAGACTGATGACGAGTTCTGCAAACTTTCTCGGGTTTTTGAGCTTCAACTTAACAGAGAACTGGGATTTTATTGATGTTTTTATTTCTTATTTGGCAAAACTTTTTTTGTCCGTAGAGTCCGTAGAGAAAAAATCCCAGTTCTCTGTTCAGTTTAAGTTAAAAAATTCCAGAAAGTTTGCAGAACTCGACAAAAAACGCTTACTTTCTTTCCTCGGTGCATAATATAATATTACATTATTCTTTTTACATTATATTTTAAAAAATGTATATGGGTTTTTGCCAATGTCGCAATTTACCACAAAGATCAAATTTTAGAATCGTTAGATTTTGGAACAAAATTTTTCTTCAAGGATTTGTTGGGCGATGTACAAAAAAATTTGTCATATAAATGGCGAGCTTTATATAAGCCTAATATCGAAATGTCATATATATGCTTACGATGTTTTCCGAACTGTACCCTTCGAATTGAATGACCCTCTGCAATGGCAGCCTAAATACCATTTATAGTACTTAAGATGAGGGTTGCTCCCTTTCAATACCGATTTGTTTCGATCGATGATCGCGCTATCATAAGTCGAAAATCGTTACTGCTCTTGTTCTTGATAATTTTCGATGAAGACTTCCATTTCCTCGCCAGAAATGAATTTTTTTTCCTTTCGACAGTTCGTATCGAACAAACTTCAACTTTCTTTCCACCAACACTCCAGCCATTCTAATACAATAAATACATGCGTTCGTATATTAATACCATAGCAGATAAGTTGAGCATCCTTCTGATTGCGAACTACTCTATTAGATATGTAAATAAGTGTGAATTGAAACTTATAAATTTTGCTTCCTCATATTTTTTGCGCATTCTCAAATTTACACATTAGTTTCGCATAATTTTCGAGCATTTAGAAAGCTTCCTCCAGGAAGTAACCAAAATTACGAACTACTTTTTCATAAATAATAATTTGTATCCAATGTAGATAAATATAATTTGTATCCATAAATAATAATGTACATCCAATGTATCATTATCCAATGTATTATTTAGATGATTTAGAATTTTTCGGAAAAACATCATTATTGCTGTAAATTTCGTAATTTTTCATCTATTTAGTAAAATTTGTTAGAAAAAATGCTACAGCATGCTTGTTTGATATTGAGTTTAAGCGAATAGATCAAAAAATCAAGATGGAAGTTTTTAAATTTACTAAATCCTTCATTTTTGTAAAAATTTGTGTGATTGCTCTAGCTTTAATAATTTTTCAATTATCGAGATATAAATGTGTACACAGTAGGCAAGCATTTTTGGTATTTACTTTAAGGAGAATCGGTTGAAGAGTCACATTTGTTGAAATTTTAAATGATTTGAAAATTAGGGAGTAGAAAGTACGAAAAAGGGCATAAAAATATACAAATTGAAGTTGCAAATTAGTTTCTCACAATTTTGAAGCATTAAAAACCTCCCTCTGTGAATAAGCGAAATTTTGGAATTTATTAGATAATTTGGAAATGGTAAAAAATCATGAGGAATTAAAAAATAATTTTTGTACAAAATTGTCGCTCGTGACTTTGTAATTAAGGTGAAGTGTCGCAGGCTACGATTTTCTGTGGGTGAGAGAGAGAGATACCTGCAAAACACGAATTTCAATTTCTCTGGAAAAGTTAAGAGCATGTGAAAAGAAAGATACCTGAAATTTTCGAACAAACAATTCTCAGATATGGTTAATATTGCAGACAAAATCAGACTATTAGGCTCTGAACAATTTTTCCCGAAATGTTGACCATTTCTGAGAATAATGCGTTCAAAAAAATGTGAAGTTATGTTGACCTTCCACGTGCTCTTAAGAGTATGTAAACTCCCGTTCTTGAGAAATTTCTTTCTGACGAGAACGAGATACTAGCAGAGTGCGCGTCTCTCTTTACGATTACGGCATTTGGCGGAAATGGTGGTTTCGTCTTCTCAAAATATGGAACACCGCCACGTTTTACAAAAATTTTACCTTGACCGCATCCCGATTGGTCATACACTTTCGAAAAACTCTCAGATCGCTTTTTCAAAGCAGTCGTAGCATGTGAAACGCCTTATAACCTCAACGGCCGTAGCATGTGAAACGCCTTATAACCTCAAAAGGCCGCGGTTGGCTATTGAGGGCAACTGATAGCGAAACCTATGAGGTTAATTACGGATTGCTCGGCGGCTCAATCTGATGAATCAAATTTTCATTTTTTCTCGGAAGTTATAAATCTTCACGGTTACGTCAAGCGATAAAATTTCACAAAAATTTATCTTAATAATGAAGCCGCTGCAGTCGTTGAATCGATTAAAAAATCGAACAAAAGCCCAACACACGACTACGAGTTTTTTATGGCAGCAGCAATTGATACTGAGCTTTACACATGCGTTTATAATTACTTTTAAAATTAATTAATTTGTGACCACCCATTTTCGCGTGTTTTAATGAAATTGATAATTACCTGTTGCCTGCGAAACTCGGAGATCCTTGGAAATTGAAACACACCACAAATTTGTAACAACGATGACACTCTCTTCGACGATGGCGTCTTAGGCTCGTATTCACAGTCGAGTCTTATTTTTAAGACGGTAAAAACGGCCAACGACCAATCAAGACGTCCTAAACGACGTTTTAAGACCGTCTTAAAAATAAGACTTGACTCTGAATACGGGCCTTATTCTTTTGTTGGCTAGCTCCCTCTATGATCATATCCCGCCTTTTTTGTATTCAATAGTTGTCACTGCTTTCATTACGCAGCGCTAGCGTCGCAACCATACGGCTCCGCGGACTCGGCGCACCAAACACAGCAGGCGGCTACCCAATCAGGAATTGATGCTGCTACACTGGAACTCGGCTAACGATTGTTAAGCGATTTCCAGTGTATATGGCACGGTCCATCATTCGCTCGATTTTCAGCGAATAACTCGCTCGTGAAAAGGCACCCTATAACAACCCGTCTTTTTGACCTACACGCTGTTAAAGTCATTAGTCTTATTCGTATTTTCGCGCGTAAAAGCGTAGATGGTGCGAGAGCATAGCCGCGAGAATTGTGTGATGTCCCAGGTAGCAATATGTTATCTAAAAGATATCAAAAAGACAACCAAAAAAAGTTTCGGATAACTTTTTAGCTGTCCAAAAGATGCCTTTTTGTATCACAAATGGTATCACTAATGTCCGCCTGTAGGGTAAATTATTTGTGTCAAAACGTTAACTACAAGCAAACTTATAGTGGTTACCAAATTGACAGCATATATGATCGCCGCCGTTATCAGCTGCCGATACGTCAACTTAAAGTTGTCGAATTGCTACAACCAAAAGATATCTTTAAAGGGACGAAGTAAACTTAAATTTACTGCAGTCATCGAACAGATATCTTATAGACATCCAAGAAAGGTTAACAAAACGGCACCAAATAATTATATCCAAAAGATACCTTATTTATAGGATGTATGGGACAGGTGAGATAACAAGAAGTTTGGTATCTGAAATACAGATTTACATAATATAACATTAATTGTTAACTAAAATTGTTAGTAATTATGGAACAATTACCTGTATATTATATACATCCGTATTTCTTATATCAGACTTTTTGAAATAATCAGCAGTATACCGTTCATAAAACCACATGTATAGAAAAAAACAGATTATCCAATTTATTTATATTATGTCTTAGCAGGAACTTCGATTTTGGTTATGTTCGTATAACTATAAATTTGTAATATAGAATAATAAAGGGAGAACAAGGTATATGCGTGTGTATATAACTATTGCTGCTGGCGCTCGTGAAGTCTGTCAGCAGCAAAAGTCTCGCTGCTTTAATTCGGTCGCCCCCACGACGAAGCCAGTCAGCGATCTTTTCTTCTATACGCTTTTTATCTTCGTTCCCTCAAATGCGTCACGTACAGTATCTGAAAAAGTTTATGAATACATATATTATTGGTATAATATCACGACACGTGGTAGCTTTTTCACGGCGAGCAGTACAACAAAAAGGTTTAACAAATAAGTACGTTATATACGTACTAATTACGAGATATGGGAACGTAAATTTTGAAATTTTTGTCGTATCCTCGGCTCCGAGGGTCCAAACGACTCGTTTAGTCAGCTCATCCGTCATCACTACTTTCATCGAATATTTTACAGCTTTTTGGATAGTTTTTCCGCCGATTTCTTGAATTTTTTGCATCTGGAATGTAAAATGAACGATTAAATTATTGACTATTTAACGATATAATAGCGCAGTTTCATGATACGTGCGAATTGATTTCGGATTACCTCATTTTCTTTGAGATCCTGATCGAATCTTTGCAGTGCATTAATGTCATCGAACGGCATCGGTGGGAGAAGGGGATAAATAACACGTCTTCGCTCGACAGGGCCATGATTTTCTCGCGCTACTTCCAGCAACTCATTAATTTTTCGAAGAAATACGTACTCGAAACGCTCTCGTTATTCTTTACAATCAGCTGCAAAATAAGAAAAATAATGATTCGCTAATACATTTACAAGCATAAATGTTAGAAAATATGTCACACTTACGACAACATACTCCGGCATTGTGCCGGTGGCGTATCTGCTGTCCGCCGTCCTTATTAATTATTTGCTCTTCTTGTAATTCAGATTCTTGTTGATCTTCGTCGGTATTTCATTCAGGCAGTTCTTCCTCGTCAATATAATCGGCTACAGAATAAAGTAATCCTTATATTATGTTATGATAGATTGAGATTAGATTGTATCTTTATGTTAGATTTACTCCATTTCAAATCCTGAGCGTGAAAAGCAACCCTTAAAGTTTAGTTAAGCTCAACGGAGAACTGGGGTTTTTTTTATTTCTTATTTTGCAAAACATTTCTGTCCATAGAGTCTTCAGACTCTGCGTAGAACTGGGATTTTTTAAAATTATTTTCTCAAGACTGTTCACAGATAAAATTATTCAAAATAATTTTTTTCAAATCTCAGTTCTTCTTAGTGTCTGAAGCTCTACGGACAGAGAAGTTTTGCAAAATAAGAAATTAAAAAATCTCAGTTCTCCGTTGAGCTTGAACTTAACACAGAACTGGGATTTTTTTTATATGGACTCTACGGACAAAAAAGATTCTTCTTTTAACTCCACGAACAAAAAAGTTTTGCTAAATAAGGAATAAAAAAATTTTTTAATCCCAGTTCTCCGTTGAGTTCAAGCTCAACGGAGAACTGGGATTTTTTTATTTCTTATTTTGCGAATCTGTTCTATCCGTAGAGTCTAAAAAATAATTTTCTTTGTCCGTAGAGTCCGTAGAGAAAAAAATCTCAGTCTCCGTTGAGTTCAAGTTCAACAGAGAACTATAAAAAAATTTCTCAAGACTGTACACAAAAAAAATTGTTCAAAATAATTTTCAAAAAATCCCAAGTTCGTCTCGGTATCTGAAGCTCTAAGGACAGAAAAATTTTGCAAAATAAGAAATAAAAAAAATTTTCTGTCCGTAGAGTCTTCAGACTCTGCGAAGAACTGGGATTTTTTTAAAATTATTTTCTCAAGACTGTACACAGAAACAATTATTCAAAATAATTTTCAAAAAATCCCAGTTCTTCTCAGTATCTGAAAGCTCTGCGGACAGAAAAGTGTTGAAAAATAAGAAATAAAAAAAACCTTAGCTCTCCGTTGAGCTTAAACTTAACAGAGAACTAGGATTTTTTTCTCTACGGACTCTACGGATAAAAGAGATTCTTCTTTCGACCCTACGGACAAAAATTTTTGCCAAATAAGAAATTAAAAAATTAAAAAATCCCTGTTCTCCTTTGAGTTTATATTGTGTCAAATTTACCGACAGTTTCGCGCCTTATCGCGCCATACCGAGCCTCGTCGCGCTAGCCCGTTTACACGACGCGTTGCGTGCGACGAATCACGAGCCAAGCTCGCCGAACCACGCGTATCTTCTTCGTCCGTGGTTTCAACCGATGAAAATTTCCGTTCATTTTTTTTTTATTAACCTTTGGACAATATTACTTTTTGAATTATATAATTATATTCACTGACACATAAACACAAATGAATTCCAATCGAGTAATGAGGTTATTTATACAAGCGAGAGTGACAGCATTAGCGGGAGTCACATGTTTCGGGTATCGCTGCGTGCGAATAAGTTTTTGCTCCCGCTGTTACAGAGCGTATGCGTGTAGTTTTACCAATGCATGAAAGTTAGACTTTCTGCTTTACGATCGATGCCGGGAGTACGTACTTTCGACCGCGGTATAAAGAAAAACATTTTGAATGCCTAATACAAAAACCACAAAAAGATTATTAAGGCGATGTATCACACCCTCCGACCACCTCGAAAACGCGAATTCTACTTTCTCCGAGATGATACAAGCGATCAGGATGAAATAAGCTTAGCCACTTCAGTATTTTGGCAAAAAGTGGCTAAGCTTGTTTTATTGCGATCAGTTGCGTCGTTTGGGAGAAATTACCTTAAAGGATTTTCAGCTATCTCTCTCGCACTCACGTGTCACATGGTACATGTGCGACTTCGCCTTAAAATCTTTAGGTCTTCGAAAAGTACGTTAGTGTATATATAGACGCTTCGTGTATCACACGAGGCTCGAAGATGGTGGAGGTGCTAATAAGACGATCGATAAAGTATATAGATTTATAGATTATATGTTTTAAGAGCTTTTGTGACGACCGTACAGTCCCACAGTCCTTTGTATACCTTCCCCCCGTTTTTTTGCGAGTCCAAGCGTGTGGTATATATATGGTCCGAGAGTCAGTCGAGCGAAGATAATATAAGATCAAAGCCGAGCGTTACATTACCGCCTTTATGTATGTTCAATAAAATGCAATACTTTATAATTATTCCGTCTTTCGTAGTCTGAGTCGTTTTATTTTGTATCTCCTACAATAGTGTAGTTTGTATACATATGTGTATATTGTACGGCTATATTTTTTCCTGAAAACCGTTACGGGGTAGATTTGAACGCTAGCAGGTATACAGCGGGACCTTTCTGCTCTCAAGATGATTTGTATATAGAAAGTGTCAGTTGCCGTCCGACTTGAAGACATTCCGTGGGATCACATTTTTCTAATTGTACATGCATAACAAAAGAGAAAATAACGGCAAGGGGACTAAAAAGTGAAGAATCATCGGAAAAAACGTGGAATTCTTATTTTCCGTAGATAATTATTATCTCAAAGAATGCACACAGTAGGCTGGGCAGTAGTCCGTGATCACCATATCCAGTGTCGCAATTGCTTCTACGTACACTGGAACTTCTTTAACTGCTCGCTTTAGGGCGGATAGGAGAGGGAAATCGGGCAGTTAACCGTCTCCTACACGTCTGTCCGTGTGGCGGGGAAAGAGCTGGAGGGTGCAGTTAACCATCGGGCAGTTAAGCGATTTCCAGTGTATGTACATGTAACAGCTCTCGTTGACTGTATGTACTTGTACAGGTGGATCCATTGTCACGTACAGAACAATGTGCCACTTGGAAAAGGTGTAAATAAAAGCGGGTACATATATATATATCGAGAGAAAGGGTGGGAAAGAGAGAGAGAGAGAGAGAACGATCGACAAGAGATCAAACCAACACGCGAAATGTTTAGTATTGCTCCCGAGGATAAAACACATCTCGCTCTTCGCGTGGCGCGATCTCGAGCTTTCAATTTGCGGCTCGCAATTCGTCCACCGTGAAACGAACACGCGATACACATTTATCGCGCCTCTAGCCTCGCAGCATCACCGCAGTGCGGGTGACAGCGAAACGAGAGATCCCCCCCTCTCATTCTGTTCAGAGATAGATACATTTATATTCAATACGGTTTATGTGACTAGAGACAATGGGAAAATATTTACCTTATTAGATGAATTATTGCTGTAAGCTATAAATTCACTATAGAATTTACAAGATTTCCTACAGAGAAAATTTGATACACGTCCAGTGTCTCGAATCCTAGATCGATATGGTCTTCTATAAATGATATCATCGCTTTTCCAAGTGATAAACAATATATTACTCGGCAAAAAAGTTTTGAAAATCTTCCATTAAGGTGCTCCGAAAGATTGAATGATATATTTGAGTTTGCGTTGGGCAATATAAAAGTCGAAACGTCGCGATTGTAAAACCCCCTTGCTCCCCAGGATGTGCCATCCCATGAACACTTACACATAAGAATTACATAAGAATTTTCAAATTTCACCATGTGGCGAATATCGTATTATATGTACCCCCTCTGTAGGAGATCGATGAACACGTTAACGTAACCATAGAACGCGAAGAGCAATGAGAGAGATAAGCGAATGGAACGCGAGGTTAAGGTAGTTCGGTCGAGTTTGGCCGAAGTCAAATTTCATCCGTAATTCAGATTTATTTACGTGCAATTTAACCATATGAAAGCTATGATAAATTGAATTGTTGCATAAAAAAATATTACAAGCTTCTTTTAGGGTGTAAATAATAAGTTAATAATAATTAATACCCAGAATAATGACAGACTCAACTTGACTCATTCTCTATGTTAGGGAGCGAGCTAATCTAACCTTACGCATAAAGTTACTAGATTGCATTCGCGAGTTTTGTTGTATGCTTTAAAACAGTATAATGGAGAACAGGGGGGAACAAAGGCTCGTCTCGAGGCAAGTACAGTTGAATCAACGCCAGTATGCAATGAACTCGGAACTCGTCTAGTTGATATTGTATATCTTGCCGAACAACTCAAATGTGACAGTTGTTCAGAACCACTTTTGCTGGCGTTCATCGAATCTGAAGTGAGACGCGGATTAGCTTCGGTTTTCACATGTTTTTTCCCCTAGTCTTCTGCTAGCGAGCAGATCCGGTGTATGACAAGTACAGAGACCGCGGACTCACATTAATTATTGAAATAAAAAAAAAAACCGTACGGTAAATCGACTTAAATCTTTGGTAAATATCTCTTGTAGATATTAACCATTATTGTGGTATGTTTTTTTTTGCCCTTAAACGATTAATTTTTCGTGTATACTGAAATTTCGATAGTTGGCGTGCCATCTGAGCCTTATATGCCCTATAAGAGCAATGTTAACTTATTTATTAATTACGCAAAAACTACACGGTAAATTAATTTGAAATTTTGCAGACATGTAGAGCAAGGTCAACTCTTTTGATTAAATGCAAAAAAACAGGGTGTTAAACGTGAACCTCAATTCGACCGAACTATCTTAATATGAGAATAGCGGCCATAGCGACAAGCAGTTGATTTCAAGAGCAATCGCAAGAGGAGCAGCTTTTGTTTTGCAAATTTCAATCATTCTTATTCACATTTTATGGTTGTCCTATCTCGATTTTCGTGATATTTCGTGTTAATCGTCGATCGTCTTGTCTTTTAATTCATCAGATCTAGTCAAATAAAATTGAAATCACTGGAATTTATTATACATATTATCAATAGCGTTTACCTTAATTCGAACAAAAATATAAATCGCACTTATTTGAATTAATTCATTAATTGTTGGTGACAAATGTTTGTCTCAAGGACGAAAATCAGTGCGAAAATTTTTATATAAACAAGCGTGCAAATTGGAAACTTGAACTCTACGAGACTGGGACTCGAACCCTCGACCTCTCGATGCTCTGGTTGAGGCAGGCATGCTAACAACTACGCCAGAGCACCCCAATCAAATCTAAGTTGAATTCATATCCTGCTGCTATCTGCAGGTTAATTAAGAACTAAGTTCCATTATATCGTGAAATTGATCTCCCCACATTTATTTCGATCTTATTGACCGTAGCTAAAATTACGAAAAAAATTCTTTTAGGTGGGTACAAAAAATAAAGTACCGACTGTAGATTAACTTTGGATCTACAGTCGATAACGCAAGTCTTTAACTTTTTGACAGATGTTGTTATTTTTGGTAAATCGTTTATCGGTCATTTATCGGTGATTGTCGCATTAACTATAACGTTTGTCGTCGGTTATTCTCGCTTTTGAGGATAGAACAAAGAAAAAACTTGGTATGATGATAGCCGATTTTTTCTTGTTGTCATTTGTATGTTTTTATAGTTCATTTGAAGCGCAATCGATCGTCAGTCACGAATATCATAATTTAAACGTTCATCGTAGCTCCTATGAATCTTCGAAAAAGTAAATATTCATACGACGTTACTGCGGGCAAGCTAGCCATCAGAAACGAAGTCATCGTACGCCGGACTTAGTTGCGCTTCTTATGGATAGCATACAGATCTACGGTAATTAGAAGCGGTACGATAATTTTTGAACAAAAAAAAAAATTGTTGTTAACTTCAAGTTTCCCTTGACTGACTCTTCTAAATTTTCGAAATTTGTTTTTTTCGTTCATTATTTTCGGCTGTGAATAGATGAATCCCAGTATAGTGATCGAGCGTATACGTATATATGGAAGTGGCGATCAACTTTATAGTGCATCTATACGGAATAGAGGCCTGGGAAAAGAAAAATAATATTTTTTCGACTTCTTACTCGTGCAAATCTGTATAAACAGACAAATCCCTTGCCTTTTACTATCAAGATTTTGCATTTCTTTTCTATTCATTTCTGTGGGCTAGTAATAATTGGAGCCCAGTTACGATCAACTTTATATAGTGCATCTATATATGGAATGGAAGCCTAGAAAAAGGATATTTAAACAAATATACAGGCATCCCTCGCCTTTTACTAGCAAAATTCCGAATTTTTTGGGCTTTTTTTTGGGCTCGTGCAGTCTGATATCCCGCAGTGGTGATCGAGTGTAGTACGGGATCGATGCTTGGGAAAAGGATTTCTGAAAGAAAAATACATTTTTTGGATCATCAAGTACATAGGCAAAACCTTCAGACTTCCCGTGACTTTCGTTCCTGAAATTTCCAAATTTCTTTTAGTTCATTATTTTTTGCTGGAAATAGTCAGACCCAGCGTATATCCCCCATCAATGGATGGCAATAGCCACGCAGGACGTCATCTTGCGCGCATATGTATATTTTCCTTTTTTTAAGGAGGTACGATCACTTCTATGGACGGGAAATAAGCTGAAACGTTAGCACGGGTAAGCGCGGCGAGCGAGGGGCACGCATGAAACAAGAGAGAGTCGGAGTTCTGACCATTTTCAACCGGAAAGTTAAAACTTTTTTATGATGTAGTGCTTGAATTACATGGTGAAAAGTAATTTTTAAATTTTTTACAATATCTCTTATATCTGATCTATCAAACTTCAGTTTTCCAACGGGTGTAGTTGGATACGTGAGCAGCAAAACCGTGATCACTGCACTGCTGGTTAAACGTCTCCATAAGATGACGTGTTTTAGCAACTCAAACTGCTCGACTTTGAAATTTTATCACGAAAAAACTAAACGGTCAATATAGCTCAAATTTTGGCAATATGCGCATAAAGTAGTCACCAAAAACAGATAAAAATTTCAAGTCCGAAAGTCGGATTCGTAGCAATGATCGTACCTTCTTAAGGTACAAAACCTCTGATAAACGTTTTGTTTATCATATTTTGGTCCGCAGTGCCGCAAAGAAATGGATTGCCGTGCAAATCAGTTTCGTGAAAAATCGCTCTTAGCCTATCTACGATGATAGAGGAGTCACTGTCACGTGTACGACCATGTGACATTTCACACACACACAGCTATATTTATTTCATATCAAGCGCGAGTTCGTTGACATTAAATTTCACACCCTCGATCGCACCTTTTTCCATTCTCTAGACGAGACGCGACACCGTTGTTCGGTTTTTTTTTTTGTATCTCGATCGATCTCGCGTCTCTTTATTATCAGAGTGATTCGAAAAAAAACCGAATACCACAGTATTACCTCTCGGAGGAATCTTTGAACGTTATTAGCAAACCTTGCAGTTTTACGTCTCGTCAGTTTGGATTACGATTGAACGCGAATTCAATGAGTTTTTATTATAAATATCCCATCTGTAACGATCGTCGATTATCCGGTATCGGCAATCATTTACGTCTAACAATTAAAAAACGTGACAAAAAAGAGATAGAGATAGAGAGAGATAGAGAGAGAGAGAGAGAGAGAGATAGCATTCAGGCTAAACAAGAGAAAAGAAAAAAATTTGAACGGAAAATTATCGAACCTTTTGCGATTTTTAATGTTGGCAATCTGCTAGTACAGGAGAACGCACGATCTGCCTGACTTGTAAATTTATACGCGCATATTCCTAATGCTATAACAAACGTCGTGGAGATCATTCATAATGCGTGACGATAAAAATTAATCTACTCGCTCAGCTTTTGAATGAGAGGATCCGCAAGTTTATCTTTTCTTTTCAATCAAACCCATTGTCATCGGGCTTTCGTCGTAGATTTTATAATCAGTTAATCAAGTCGATGAGCGTGGTCAGCGACTGCCCTAATCACCGATGATTAATGTCAATTGTGGCATTCTCTTGTAACAAACAACGAATCGGTATAATTTATGGGCTCTGATTAATGTTGCTTGTAATCAAAGCAAATGGAAAAATCGACCATCTGAATGATGAATCGGCAATGTTCAATGAACATGTTTTTCACGTTTTCAGTTTTTTCGGATGACTTAATTATCCAAAATCTTATCGAATTATCAAATTATCTTTATGTGCATAACATATGTAAAATGTTAAAGGATGGTAATAATACAATCAAATTTTGGTAATCTTCGTCCTCGTGCCAATCATAAACATAAATTATCGAGTAAAAACATGAAATTCCTCTGCAACTATGCAGCTATAATTGAATATATGGCTGGTATACTTTACTGGTCGATCACGCTAATATTTACCATAACACATTTTTTACGTTGCATCACACAATACCCGCGTGATCTCCACACTAACGTTACATCACAGCGTCAATTGGAGAACATTTGAAAAAGTATTGTATCGAAAAAACCAATGTTAATTACTTTCGATAATTTTTGTACAGAATACGCAGTCCAAGTTTATAAAAAAAAAAATATTAAAAATTGTAGTTATTTTAATGCAACATTTTTTATTGCAATATTAGTATTTTCTTTTTTCTTAAAAACTTGGCTCATTTTATGATTTACGAATTTCATAAATTTACTTACCTTTGTGCGTATAATCGAATGAGGTTTTCGAAAAAAGTATACTTATTTCAAGGAAAAAAAAATTGCAATACTGGGTTTTAGAAAATTCAACTCGGCTTGTATTTTCAATATTTTCATATCCAAATTTTTATCGCATACTCAGAACAATACTCGGAACTGCATCATCGGAGTTGTCGGTGTCATTGATTAAAAAAAAAAAAATTAAGACCGAAAAAGATTTTAAACATTTTCGTATCTCAAGGATTATATTGCGAAAAAAATTTTTTTTTTTTATTTGGTGTTGTTTTTTTTATGAGTAGATAGTACTTGATTTAAATAAATAACGTAAAAATTGATTACTCCAAAACATATAAGCATATGCAAGGACGTTTTGGAAGACTTTGTAGCATTAAAAATCCTAGGATGTGTTAAAATTTTGTATCCAATAAAATTGAACGCTCATTTTTTTGATACATTTAATTTAAGGATATTTCACGCTAAGTTCAATGATAGAGAAAATAATAACGTGAATTTCGATTATGGTTGCACTTGGAATCCACAGATTACCATTGAAAAACTTCAACGTCACTTGACTGATTGGTTTAATAGACATGTCTTCTTGAAAATCTCGAAAATATTTCATTTACATAATTTATCAAGCGGGTTATTCAACGAAAATTGTAAAAAAAAACATTAAAAATTCTTCGAAACGAAACAATCTCATTGCAGCATAGAAAAAAACAATTAAAACAATATTTTTTGCACGGAGAAATTCAATTTTTTGAACTATCAACCTATAAACAGTTGAGGACAATTTATGGGAAAAATTGTGTTCAATGAAAAAAAAAATTAGATATTATAATTCGCAAAAAAAAAATTTTTTCTCAATATTTAGTCAACAACAGTTTTATTAAATTTGTTATTAATAACTTTTAACTGTTATTGTTGTTGAAACTCAATATCCTAGGTGTCCTTGATATCGTTGTTTTTTTTTTTAATTTTTAACTCGTCGGGATTAACTAAAATTTACAATGATTTTTACTTTTGGATAAAAACGTAAGTGCAAAAAATTAATGATCAAATTTCCTACTTGATAAACATTATTTTAAAATTTTCCTACGCAATGATCTTTGGTTAAAACATTTTACACGTTAAGGTACTGGACGGACCGTCGGGCAAAATTTAGTCCAAAATGGGCGAATCGTGGATTTACAAGTCTAGATCATGTCGTACATTTTTAGCCTTACAAATAGCTAAGTTAATAATAAATTAGCATTTATAAATGATACTTTTCCACTTTTAATAATAATTGAAGTTAAATTCGACGATATTGGCGTGTACTTGACTGAGGTTTTGTCAGTGACTGTACAACTGTTTCAACTGTTAAACAAAAAAATTTCTTAATTTTTTCATGTAATTTATACGTTCAGATCATCTCATTATTATTAATAATTACCTAAAAACTCAATACATATTGATTTTTCCAATGATCGCTGATTAATTCATCGTTAAAATAAATGTTTTACTATATTTTATAAATTGTCTGCTAAAATCGACTACGCAGCAGTCTGAATTTTTTTTTTCATTGATGGTAGCACTGCTCGACCTGTTGATGCATGCGTTGTACGTTGTACTCGCTGTTTCGTGAGTAACAGTAAGTCTAACCTCAAAATATATAGCAAGCGTGGCTTCGGTGCGTGCCGACAGTTTTTGAGTAAAACGTTGCCAATTCATAAACACAGCGCAATTCATAAAGAGGCAATACTCCCTCATTACTTGGATTAATTTATCGACAATTACTCGGTCGATTCACTTGAAACTTGTACAATCAATCGCTCGATCCTAAATCTTGATATGATATAATATTTTCAGAATTTAGGGCGATTTAGTTCCATTCGTTTTGCAACCATTATTGCCCATAAGCGACCGTGTTAAATTCATAAGTTTATAACTACTAAATTATTTAGTGAAAAATTCTAATATAATTCATGTATTATTATTCTATGAAGAACTATCATTCCTTAAATTGTCAATATAATTTTGGTGATTTTTCAATATCCCGTGTGTTTTTTAATATCTCGTGTGAACGCTCCTTTGGGTGAAAGGTTTCGAAAGAGTTTGTCGGAGTGTAGTAACCTCGGTTGGAAAATCACCGTAGTGCCCGATACAACCGGTTTTCGTGCAAAGTCAAAGACGCGTCTCGTGCGCATTTAAAAAGAGCGGGGGAGCCTCGGTGTGGCACGTGACGACGTACGGAGAAAGCCACACACGCGATGCGGGGTTCAGGGTACATTTTATTTATTTATTTACTTTTTATTTTGTACATCCCACAGTGTGACGAAATTTTTACACGATCTTTGTCCTATCGGAGAAAAAAAAACACACACACGCACACTTTTAGCGTATGTAATTCGTGCAGTCTTTTCTTTCGTCTATTCACGAGATCGCAGAGTTTGATATTCGTATTCCACATGAGACCTTTTTTTTTCTTATTTATTATTTCTCGTTTCGATGCTCTCGCGACTCTTCTCGCATGACCTTGGTCCAGTCTTACGACCGTGAGAGTCAATAATGGCGCGTCGGTAGAGACTCCGGAACTCATCGAAGACATAGGTAGATTTATGCGCAAGTACACACACGTCTTGGCCAATGAAAATAATAGTACTGGATGGTGTTGAAAAAAAAATGTATTTGAGATAATAACTGCAGCAAAAAAAAAAGGCTTATCCATTAACGTTATAGCAAAGTATAGTATATAATAAAGTTAGTATAGCAGTTTATCTAGTTTATACAGTAAAAAAACGTTTATAAATTCGTTAGGAATAGAACGAAGGAGACTCTTCCAGATATGTGTTTACAATTTTTTTTTTCTTCATCTTCCTTGGTTTTCATTTTTCATGCATATCACGATCACTTTAGGTGTAAGGGCCGCGAAAGTAATCGAGAGACTCCGCAATAGCAGTCCAGTCACTAAATGTGTACATTTAGAAATGTAAATAAAGATACAAAGCCAATTTTTCATTTTGTATTGTCCGGGTACAGGGTCTAGAAAACCTTACTTAACCTCAATTTGTCGACCGATGAGATTTCTCCGCCACCTTGAAGAAAAGGATAAGTTTTGTTTTTTCGCGATGACTCGACTCCCCGTCGAGATACGAGAATTGCGATTAGCACATTTTTTGTTGCTTTTTTTGCGCTCTACAATTAAGTTTATATAACTTTTTCACATATTGTCGATCGTTGTTGAGATATAGAACGAGAAAGGGAAAAAAAAATAAGTTTGACAGTGGTTTTTCGCTTTTTTTCATCTTTCTCGTGACATATTTAGGTATATCGAAAATATGTCTATTGTTAAACTTGTAGAGCACGCTAATACCTAAAATGGAAATTATTTTTTGTAGATCAAAGTAACGACTTTTAGCGTGCCGCAAAATCGTCCACGTCCATGCGAAGTTTACATATTTTATAGCTCACGCGGTTGTATATAAATCATAAATAAAATGTGATTTTTATTTACTACATTACATTTATTATTTTCATTCTTTTACATTGTACTATTCAGTATATTACACCACTAGTAATACTCAACTAAATTAAGCTAAAGTTAAATTTTTTTCAACCTTTATGGAAAAAATATTAATTCGCATAAATTAATGGAAAACTTTAACCGCGACAGGTCGGTGTAGGAGCTTTGGAGGTCTTCGAAGTTACAGCAGTATTGGTGGCGGCCAATACTGTGATCGGTGGTCGCTTAAGCCACGCACTATACTTGTACCCTGACTACTGTCTCGTTTGATATCTCGATAACGATCAGTATTACGTGAAAAAGTCAAATAACCTTAATTGTCGAGGGTAAAAAAAGCAACAAAAAATCATATCATTGAAATTCTCGTATCTCGACGGGGAGCCGAGTTATCGCGAAAAAAACAGAACTTTACCTTTTTCTTTCAAGATGGCGGCGAAAGCTCATGGGAAATTATCGTCGCAAAAATTGACGTTGAGCGTTTTTTTTTTTCCATTGAACCTGAACTGAAAATATGGTGAACCGCGAAGTATTTCTTTGTTTGTTTACTATCCTTGAAAAGTTTTATGAAAAATAGGAACAGGAAGATTGGATCAGGATTGAAATAAAAAATTCTGCAGAAACGCCTCTTTGCAAACTTTTGTTTTTATTTTTTATTCTTCACTATCACAGTGGGCATATATATATATATATATTTCAAATACGCCTGATCCACCAGACTTCTACTCTAAACATCTACAGATATAATAATTCCTTTGTTCCATCTCTCTCGGACTCTCCCCGCATCTCAATTTTCTTTTTTCAATTTTATTTCGGTCTCATTGTAAATATTGAAGCGCACGGAATTCATTATCATTATTGAATAAGCATAATTTTTCAAAAGTTTTTCACGAAAAGTTTTACGAAATGAAAATTCTTAAACGATCTGGTACAGGCCTGAAAAAAAAACAATTTCCTCACAAGGTCGTAGTACTCGAACGAACGCTTGTAGATGTATGTATATTGTGTGTATATATATATATATATATATATATATATATATATATATATGTGTGTGTGTGTGTGTGTGTGTGTGTGTGTTTGAGTATTTTAGCCGAGGTGAGGTCATCAGAGCCACGTGTCCAAAAAGCATATGTCCCATATACTCGTAAAACACTCCAAGTAATATAATGCGTGACTCCGTGTGAGGAAAATGTATGTTTTTTATTTTTATTTTTTTTTTTATTTCTCTCGGATAGGTATTACGTTGTGGCTGATGAATTATGTTTTAAATAGATCGCTGGGATTGCACGAAAGTGCGTGAATTATGTATGTTGACTCAATGACGTCGTATGTATATTAAAACGATAACAATGATAATAATAATATTAATAATTAAATAATTATAATCATTAGCCAAAAAAAAAAAAAATGCTCGATGATGATTATTGTAATTGTAGATTGATCACTTCATGAGCAATTACATCACAAACATCACCGACACAACGGACACACGAACATAGTTAAATATATTTATCATAAATAGGCGAAAAACCAGCTGCACGCACAGTTTCGATATTATATAATATGTATATATGTAATATTTATATAATTATTCTGACAGTTGACAGTTTGTTTGGAAATTTGTTTTTTTTTTTTTTTTTATTTAGTCAACAATTCCTGAATATCATTCCGCATATTTACGTAAGGCTTTTTGGTTTTCTTCTTCTTCTTCTTTTTTTTTTTTTTTTTTTTAATTTTGAATAAAATTTCGAGTTTTGAAATTTCCAACGCGTGGACGAAAAAAAAAGTCGTACGTGTTTTGTAAATTTTGTTATTGGTTTTTGCTCGCACGCTTATTGTTTTTTTTCCCCCTTTTTTTTCGGAGTTATTTTTTTTAGGCACGTGACCAGGAACTCTGTGACTTTTTTTTTTTGTTTTTTGCTTTCCTTTAGTAACCGCGCTGACTATTTATTTTATGTGAAGCACACATTGGGCACAATTTCAAGGCGCATAACATGTATCAAGTGTGGTCGATCCGTAAATCATCATTATTTGTTTAATTGCACTTAACAATTCGCATCTCGTGCATCGAAATTCGACGCTTGACTAATGAAGCACACACTCGACGGAAAAAAAAAAAAAAAAAAAAAAAAAAAACACGCGATACGGTTGTAGCGAATCGTAGAATATTTAGATGGATAAAAATACAATTTGTTTTGGGGGAAAAAAAAAATCAATCTTATCGCGTGAGGATAAAAAAATATGTCTCAGTTTTGGATAAATAAATGGGAGGGATCGAATTTGTGGATTAAATATTGATCCCGTGCGAGGATCACTCGATTCGTGGATCTTTCCTTAAAAAAAAAAACAAAAAAAAAAACAAAAACAAAAAAAAAAGCCTCGAGATTATGAATTTAATTTTTTTTTCTCTCAAAATCCACCAAAATTTTTTGTCGCACTCTGTCTCTCTTCTCTCTTCTCTTTCTCTCTCTTTCTCTCTCTCTCTCTCTTTTCCGGGGTTATAAAAAACCCCCCCGAAAATAGCCGGTATGTTGGAACGTTGTAGGCGCGCGTTTGGGTCACGGAAAATGAAATATTGGTTTTTCCGCTCGTTTCCCACGTGATCGTGTTCTCGTGGACGGTTCGTTGCGGTATGAAAATCTCGTAAAAGCCTCTTACAAGCTTCCGTACTCGCGAAGAACACGATTTCCCAGTGGCAAAGGTGGACGGAAGTTGTTGATTACCTTGAAGGAAAAATTTCAAGATACCGGCGGCTCGAATATTTAATTGTCTTTTTTTTTTTGTTCGTTTGTTTTATTTCCCCCCGGCAAGTTTACTCGACAGGAGAAAAGAAAAAAAAAACTCTTGCATATATCGAGAAAAAATGTATATTGATCATTTCGAACGCGGCCTTCATGGGGATTTTATATGAAAATTTATCACGATAAAAGGGAACTTGGAGAAAAAATGGTTTGGATCTATGCATAGATGTAATTTATATCTACGTAATTACTTTTTTTTTTTTTTAATCATCGTCGATCTAATCTAGATCGAAATTTTGGGAAAATCGTTGATCCATCTAGATCTCCGTATATTATGCAAAGATAAATTTACGTACATTCGAATTCGACCTGATATTATATTCGAACACTTTTCCTTATCAGACCTACGTTTGTCTACTTAAATATCAGTAGATTTACGATAGATCTGAGAAGATCTTACCGAAATATCGGTTAGACATCTTCAAATTTAGATATAAATTTATAGAAATTTAAATCGAATTTAGATCTACTCAGATCTACGTGAAGATTTAAATTTTGAAAAATCGTAGATCCATCTAGATCTCCGTATGTGACGGTAGATTCAGGTAAATTCGAGTCGACCTAATATTAATATTTTTCAACACTCTTTCTTATTGGATCACCCGTTTGTCTACTTAGATCTCAGTAGATGTACTTGGATCTACGCAAATATAATTAAGATCTAGATAGATCTAATTGAGATCCAGATAGATCTAATTAAAATACAGATAGATCTAATTAAAATACAGATGGATATAATTGAGATCGTGGTAGACCTAATTGAGATCGAGATTTATAGGATTTTCAAAATCTATCTACGTAGATCTAAATTATCTATCTGCGTAGATCTAAATTCTATCTAACTAACAACGTAGATCTAAAATCTATCTACATAGATCTAAATTAAGGTTGTTTAGATGAAAACCACGTCTTATGAACATAATTTGAAATTTACACAATGTGCAGTGGAACATTTGAGCTATGTCTCTGCACACTGCAAATCCAAATGTGTAGTTTTTACACACTTATGTGTGTAATTTCTTGTAGTCACTTTTTACACACTTTAAGTGTGTTATTTTGTAGAATTACTCACTTAAAGTGTGTTATTTTGTAGAATTACACACGTGAAAGTGAGTAAAAAGTGACTACAAGAAATTACACGCATAAGTGTGTAAAAACTACACACTTGGATTTGCAGTGTAATATTTCAAGTCAGTTTGGAGCTTATTTACGAAGCAAAAAAATTGCAAAGTTGCGTACTTTTGAGCGCCGACTGCGTAGCCTTCAAGGTGGCTCACCAGTGAATTAAAAAAACCGGTGATGCGAATGAAACGTCGGGAGAGTGTTATCTAAGATGCAATGAACGCTCTCTCAAAATTTCAGGGTATTGTTGCCAGGCAAATTATTGCGAACGAGTAATTTAAAATGACCTATTTTAACATGGGTCTTGTGACAGTTGATTCCATTTTCACCGGAAGTAACACGATACCTTTTGACAAAGACGAGAGATCTTATTCAAATTTTGAGCATTGAAAGATGAAATCGTGAACTTTCCAATGGTATTTAAAAAATTGTGTCTTGCCAGGGATTTTCCCGAGAAATTTAATCGCGAAAGTCATCGTGTGTGCAAATCTCGGATACAATATATGTCTGTCATTCTGCACGCGAGGAAACATATGAATATCAGCTATCGTTTTTTACTTGATCGCTCTGACAGCGTTAAATACTTTTGTCAGTTGAGAATTTATTTATAATATTATTTATAATAAATTATCGATAAAATATCACGGGAAACGTCATCGATATTCATAAATTTTATTTAGACAAAGTATTTAGAAAATATTATGATAGGTTTTATGATTTTTTTTTTTTCACATCACGATTTTTGACTAGTTTTGTCACCGATGGGCCGCCTTAATGGACAGAGCAATGCGCGATCTCAATAAACTCGCGATATATCTGATCGTGCCATTGAACTCTAGTTGAAAAAATAACCAAGTACTCTCTAAAATATTCCGCGTCGATCAGTACCAAAATCGTTAGCCTTTGAAGAATTTCCTTGAAGATATTGTAACATATATGTAAGTATATAAAAAATCGCGTCAAAATTCACTCCGAGCGGGTGAGTGACTGACAGCGCCCCCAATGTACAGTCCGACCTCCTAATAAGAAACCAAAAGCCCCCAAGGGGAAGAGTTTTTCCTAGAATTCGGATACCCCCACCGCAGGCGCGCGCTCCGCACTCACTACCTCTGTCTGTCTCTCTCACTCTTTTTCCCATGCGATCCTCTCGATAAGAAACGCTCGAAAGAGTTCCAATTTGTTTAGGGTGACTGAACCAGTGAATGAACACCTACCAGTGAATGAACAAGCTTAGTATTTTAATTAAACGGCAGAGATATGATTCTATTATTATGAAGAATTTTGTATTCATAATGAAGTGAAAATTCTGAGAAAACATCTAGTAGTGATATTATTTGACTCTGTGAAAGATTTGCGATGCTATGTATTTTTTTTCGTACTTGGGGCGCATATTCATAAGAGACAGCCATGTTGTTATAACCATCTGACTGTGCATCGAATACCAGAATATTCCATATCACCTCGATAAATCTTTTTAAAAGATATGCAATAAATTTTTTCAACGTTATACATTGCTAAGCTTCAATTATATTAATGAATTTTTGGTCAAAAACCCAATATTGTTTGCGATATATGGCCGTTTATTCACTGGTCCAGCTTTTTAACCTATTTCCAGTGATTGAACGAGCGTTGAAAAGGCTTTTCATAACCTCAAAACGCACGAGTATGCGTACGCATCTCTGGTTCCATTGTACGTTCATTCACTGGAAAGATAAGAGTTCATTCATTGGAATTTTTGTTCATTCACTGGGAAATTGGTAATTTCGTTCATGATAATTTTTTTTTACAAAATCCTTGCGAACACGGCACTTCGAATATTTTTTTTAATATTCTGTGAACATTGTTCTATAAGATCTAATTAGCTCATAAAGAAATTCGTAATAAGTTAAATTATACGGCTTTATCGAAATAGAAAAAAGGCTTATGCGTTCATTCACTGGTTCAGTCACCCTACATCGCCCATGCAAAAACGCACACGCACACACTCACGCACGCACGCACACATGAAATTACACTACAATGTTAACACTATTTTGCCCGAATAATCTCTCCCAGGCTGGTTTCTTCACCAGAGGTTCGCGCACAAAATTCTCGAGCTCGGAGCTCGAGTCGTAGTGGGGGAAGTGCTTGAGCGCGAAACTGGGGAAGGTTTCTTATTGCCGGGTTTCTTATTCGGAGGTCGGACTGTATAAGCATAGGAAAATCTCCCCCACTCTGATCCCCATCCCTACCCGACTTCTAAACAACCTTAAGTCTAGGCAGATTAAAAAAAAAAAAAAAAAATCCCAGGAACACAGTGGACCGTTTATTTTTACGAATTTGATAGATTTTAATGAATTTCATTCGAATGAAACAAAATTTTATCAGCAATCGAAAATCATAGCTGAATTGAAAGAAAACATTATTCGATTAAAAAATATTTGCATAAGTGGAAAATCATAATTAATTTCGTCCTCGATATTGCTTTCGTGTGGTTCTCATATAGCTGCAATTTTCCGAAATATCGATGCGATCATTCAACGAACACATACATTTGCCAAATTTTATATAAATCCGACGAAAAAATTGTGGGAAATTTTTTTTTCCCAAAGTCATCAGAGACATTCAGAAGACTGATAAGATTTATCGATAAAAGCCACAGAATCTCAAAGTGAAATAATAAAATATTTTCATGCTCGAAGGGAGAAAGAGAGAGAAAAAAAAATGGAAAATTTCATTCGGATAAAAATTGTAATTCGTTTCTGTTGTGTATGAAAAATTGCGAATATAAACTTACCGCTCCGTGATTGTCATGACACGGGCACTCGTCGCCACGGGGAAACTTTCTCAAGTTACGGAAGATGTTGAGCTGATGATGCGAGACCTCGATGTACTTTTTGAACAGAACCCAAGTTACGCTCTCGTTGCACGGTGGCGTTGTCAGCGAGCCAAGATAAGTCCAGTAACCATTGTCGTCTGAAGGCAAGGTTTATTTTTATTTTTTTTTTTTTCCTCTTTTATTTAACGTTTTCGAGAAGAATAAAACAAAAAAAAAAAGTAGAAAAAGAAAAAGAAGAAAGGCACTCGCCGGACGCACAAACGACAATGAACTTTCAATTCGAGAATTTCACTCTACTGCGTGCTGCATCTTTCATGCAACGTGCGTGTGTATATACGCGATGAACCGTATGCCGTATGTATATATACAATGGGAACGTTTGCTCGGCGATAAAAGCGATTAATCGCAATCTAAAGTGACGATTACGACTATGTGCGAGCTTGAGGAAAAAAAAAAAAAATTCTATTAGCAGAATTGCAGACGAAAAAAAAAAGATGAAGAATTTATTGGCTGCATGTCCGCGTATACAGTCGTGTCCAAAAAGTAGTAACTTTGAAAAAAAAAAAAAACAAAAAAAAAACTTCTACACTTTTCGCTTCCAGCTGCTGGCTACATTATTTGTTCTTTTCTCGATCTAACTATACAGCTAGAACTATAAATAATAAAAAATTTGTTTTTGCTTGGAGTTTAATCTTCACTGAGTTTTTTTTTTTTTAATCCGCGTAATTAGGGTCTAATTATATATAATTATACGTCGTTTGATTCGGTAGGTTGAAGGTTGAAAGTTTTAATTGACAATTAAAACATAAAAACTTCAGCCTAAAAAGTAATTAATGATAAAAAAAAAAAAAAGCTCCCAGCTCTTCGTTTGAAATAAGCCGTGAAGAATTTAAATTCATTTGATCATTATTTACGGGATTTTCCAATGATAAGCAATCGAAATGAAAATTCACCTCCCAGGCAATTGCAACAAGCATAGAGACAATTTCTATCTAAGCATGTATTTATGATTTTTTTTTCCATGTTCACTCGGTACATTTGTCAGAAGAATAATCCAGCTTGCTCATGAAAAATTGTAAATTGATAAATATATATGGACCAAATTTTGTACGCAAATTCGGCTTCAAAATAATCGATATTTTTTTTTTCTCTGTTCTTTTCATTATTAATCTCTAGAAAACGAGATTTCTCGACCATGAAAGGTCCACCGCTTCAATTGATCGGGCTTCGCGTATAATTATACGTTTTCCCTTGAAAATTCTCTGCTCCGGCTTGACGTATCTGAAAACGCTTGAAACCAAAATTATAAACACAGCTTTTCGTCGAAAATTTTCCGAATTTTCCGAAAATGATGGTCATTTTTTTCTCACACGTCATTTTCATCGGAAAAATCGAAAAATAAGACTTGAAACGTTAATTTCACCCTGTTCGCCATCTTTTTTTTTTTTTGAAAATCTGATTCGTTTTTTGGAAAATTCATGAAATTTTCGACGAAAACCCTGTTGCAAAATTTTCCGCTCGTTCATCGCCTAGCCATAACATGTCATTTCCATTTACATGTTACAAAAAAAAACCATAGCTAAGCGATAAACGAGCGGAAAATTTTGCGCCAGGGTTTTCGTCGGAAATTTTCTGAATTTTCCAAAAAAAATTTGTCAGATTTTCAAAAAAAAAGATGGAGAACAGGGTGAAATTAACGTTTCAAGTTTTATTTTTTTTAATTTTCCCTATGAAAATGACACGTGAGAAAAAAATCACCATCATTTTCGGAAAATTCAAAAAATTTTCGACGAAATAATATGTTTTTAATTTTTATCTCAAGCGCTTACAAATACGTCAAGTTGGAGTAGCGAATCGGTAGGACTTTCATGGTCGAGAAATCTCGGTTTTTTTCAGACCCAAATAATGCAAAGAACAAGGAAAAGAAATATATCGATTATTTTTAAGCCGGATTCGCGTACAGGATTTGGTGGAATTGTCCATGTATATTTTTTCTAATAATTACAATTTTTTGTTGAGGCGACTGTACGCTCGGTACAACCTTAAAAGTGACATTGGCTGTAATTTCCCCGTGGACTTTTTTCCTCCTCGCTCGAAACACGCGCAAAGATATTAATCTCCGATAATTGCATATATGTATCCGTGTGTGTAAATATGTGCCCCCCCCCCCCTGCCCCTTATAATGAACGACTATCGGTGCTAATGAAGTTCCTGGAATAATTGGCAAAATTGCAAAAGCAAAAATAGAGTTATAAGATATTATATTTGCAGAGGCAATGTTAAATATTGTCATTTTCAGACTCGTCGATGATTAAAATGATGAAAAATTTGTGTATATATTTGCATGATGTTCGGTGCTGCAAACGCGGTTCTCATTGATTCGTGTGATGAAAAAAAAAAAAAAAAAAAAAAAAAAAAAAAAAAAAAAAAAATGCATTATGTGTAATATTGACAAACCTTGATAACCACACTTGTTCTCTTGTCGTATGATTCGGTCGGCCCAGCGCATGCACGGATTAATGCATTTGTGCGCCCCTACACGTCCACCTCGTACTATAACCCGCATAGATGATAGTTGTTTTTTTTTTTGTTCGCATATTGTACATATCGAATGTCAAGAGAAAACAAAAGAAAGAAAGGAAAAAAAAAAACGCAACGAAGCTTCATTAGTGTATACGAGAGCCTAGGAAAATTAACTTTTTTTTCTTTCAAATTACGAATCGTCGATCAATGCGATTAAGCAAAGGCAAGCTCATAAGACACGGAACAAAATTTACCAGTAGCAATAATTATTCTATCCCCGTTGCTTCGAGTATAAAAATAACACACTGCAAGCAACGAATCACTGAATCCATACGACACGAATTAATTTCATTGTTAGTGATACTTTGAGGGGCACAATACTCGATCAAGGCAATACTGCGCGAATAAAATGTTTGCTTCGTAGAAAATTCATGGGGACAAATCATTTTTGCATCCTCATGGAGGAAACTTTGTTGATGATGAATTAAAAAACAAAAAAAAAAAATGTGTGTTCAAAATGTCCAAAAACGTTGAGAAATCATACTTAAAAAAAATGTCCCGGCGCAGTTCCCTGCAAAATTGAAACGTTTGTATCTCGAAAATTATACTGAAGCAATCGCGAGCAAACTTTGCACACAATTTGAGCATAAGAACCCCTTTATTTATTAAAATTTTCGCGACAATCTACAACGAATGTCCCATTTTACATGATTTCGAATTTTTTCAAAAATTTTTGTCATCGCTCTGACTTTCGTAAATTTTCATTTGTTGACTCGAACAATTTTGCACGAATATAGGTGAGGGCATTTGGCAAGAATCGCTCGAGGGTTTTAGATTGAATTTTTTTTTTATTTTTCAAAAAAATTTCTCATAGCTCCAATTTCCGCAAATATTTGGCCATCGAGCCAAAAATTTTTACATCGATAGATTGCAGGACAAAAGTGCATGGCCTTGAATTTCACAATAATTGCTTAAGAGATTTATGTTTAATAAAAAAATTGAATTAAAAGAAGTCTGCAATCCCTTCAATTTGGGCAAATTTTGAAATATCGGGCTTAATTTGGGGCTTATTTTCGATATGAGAAGAATTTTTTGAAGGGTAATTGGTATAAATTTTTGGAAAAATTCGTAAAAAATTTGGGGTTTCGTTAATTTTTTTTTATTTTTCAAATGTCAATGAAAAACATGTGTACGTGAAAATTTGAAATTTGCACATTGCTTCCTCATCATTTTATTTCGCTTGCAAAGCTTCATCTATGAGAAAAGCAAAATTGTAAAAAATTTGCTTCCTCATAATTTCATTTCAATTAAAATTTTTTTCGTTCAAATATTTGAGTAAAAAAAAAATAATTTTGAAAATTTTTTTCTTAAATATGATCGAATAAAAAATACTAATAAACAATTTATGATTTCTTCGTATTGTGTGATTATGAAATTTTTGTTTCATCGACTCGTGAAATACCTTTATGCGTCGATAAAAATATTTCGTAGCATTTTGTCTGTGATATTCGCGACACGTGATTGATTTATTTTTCATTTGATGAATTATCGAGTAAATGAACTTAAAATAATGAAAAATCGAATTTAAAAACGAAGCAAAACGAATAACAATCTCCCATTTCTAGAATTTTAATCCTTTTCAACAGGAGTACCTTGATTCAAGACTCGAAAGAGTTAGAAATATGTAAAAAAAATTAGTAATTAAATTTTTATATATATTTTTTTTAAGTATAACTTACCAGGGAGTAGTTTGCTGGGATCAATGGGTTCCATGACCTCGACAATCTCATCTCTGTGCGACACGTATGGCAACATACGAGCGATCTTGTCCATTTCCTCGTGCGTCTTTCCCACCTGATGGAAAAATAAGAGCAAATTGCTAAAAAAAAAATACCATATCGACTCCTCTCTCTTTCTCTCTCGTCTATAATTTTTGTAAATACCATTTTGCGATGACATTTTTTGGCGCGAGGAGCAACTGTCAGCTTGACCGTTTCGTAGCCCAATCATTCTAGCCGAAAAAGTAGGTTTATAGTGCAATCTTCTACAGAATTGATTTTGTTTTTGGAAAAGGTTCAGGAGTGTCCCCTGAGTCTACATTCAAGTTGACGTTTTATCAAATATCTTATGAGTCGTACATCGTACGACGAAAATAGTAGAGACTCTTTTTGTAGATAATAAAATTGTCTACAACTTTTATTGCAAACACTTTCCTCTACAGTGCATGGTTTTATATTTATAGCGCGGCAAACTTTTCCAAACATCATCATTTTTACTGTTACACCAACCTTTATAACTATATATATATATATATATATATATATATATATATATATAGCAATAAGCATGTTTGGAAAAGTTTGTCGCGCTATAAATCAAAAACCATGCACTATGCTGAAAAAAGTTTCGTATAAAAGTTGTAGAAAATCTCTTTATCTACAAAAAAAAGTCTCTACTATTTTTGTCGTACGATGCACGGTTCACGAGATATTTGATAAAACGTTTTTTTCCAAGATAGCGACTGAAGCTCGACCCCTCCGCGTCGCGCTAACTTAAATTGACACTCAGGGGACACCCCTGACCCTTTTCCAAAATAAAAATCATTTCTGTATAGAAGATTGCAGAAAAAATGGCTATGATGACTGGGCTGTCGTTAAATATCGCAAAACGCGTCGCATCGCATAATCTTTCACGTACTATTTCATTTTCTTTTTTTCAACATTTTTTTTTTTTTCGTTCTTTTATTGCCGCGCACAGATAAGAGTGGCCCATAAAGTATTCGCAGAAACTCGACAACTTTGGGTCCAAAACAATTATCTTTTTCAATTCACTGTGCGAGATTGCATTATCACGAGACGCGCGTCATTATATAATTATAATGATCGAGAATTTCGTGACTCTCGAACGAAGTCAATTTCGACAGGCAAAACTTTGGTTCGGAAATCACGACTGCGGAATTTTTCTTATTTTTTTGTTTTCTATTTCGTTCGAAAGAAGAAATGGTGAGTTAGTGATCGACAAGAATTTTTTTTTTTCTTCATCCCTTATTACGGTTCACTCGAACCGTAATATATACACGCTGTAGATGTTTTCTCGTGTGCAATTTTTTTTTTTTCATTTTCTTTTCAACGAGCTGAACTTGACATGTAAAAAGATGATAATTGGCGCATGTGCGAGAGGGGAACGCGAGTGAGAAAAACGAAAAAAAAAAAAAAAAACACATGATCGGCATATCGCGGAATGTTTAAATTGACTTTTTTAAGTGGTAAACAATAAATTATGCTCTTCAGACACGTTTAAAGAGCTCGCGGTTTCCTCGTGCGGTATTTTTGTTTTTTTCTTTTTCTTTCTTATTCTTCTTCTTCTTCTTATACGCGAATATCGTTCGCGTATTACGGATTCCCGGGATATATATACTCGTGGAATTTCGCACGGCATAAATTTGCCTTTAATCCACGAATGGGATACGAAATTCACCTACGCAAAAATTCAATATATATGTATACTCTCGCGCGATTACCTAATCCAACGTCCGTCCCAAGGCGGTTCTACGTGCTCTTCTTCGTATAATCGCTCGTATTCCCGCGATTACGTAACATCGAAGAAAAATTTATTCCGGAAACAAACCGATACACCGCGAGTCGTAATATAATTTTGAAATTCAATTTTTCTCGTCGCAAAAAAAAAAAAAAAAAAAAAAAAAAAATATCGATCGCTTCTCGCTGTTTTTCAACATTCAACTCGACGAATAAGAAAATATTGTTAAAAACGAAATTTACCCGATTTATACAAATTTTTTTTTTTTTTGAACCTTTTGTTCCGAAAAATTCGAGTTACAAAATGAAGGAGACAAATTTCCAGACTCCGATATAATTTTCATGATATTTTCCATATCGTAAAAGAATCCATTGCATTGTCAAGTAAAGGAAAGAATTAAAGAAAAAAAAAAAAAAAAAAAAAAGAAAAAATTGAAATTAATCAAATTTGCCTCATGCACTTTTCTTCACTGATATAATTTTATGACACATAGAATTTCATAAAATTTCTAATAAACAATTAAAAAAAAAAAAAAAAAAAAAAAGCCAAGATACAAAATGCAATGAGAGAAATTTTATTTTTACACTACATACCAATAATATATTGGAATGTTATTCGTGGCATTGACGCTCGGAAATAATTCATCGCTATATTTGCAAAATCTGTTTTATGTAACAATGGTAACCGCCCTTCGTGATTATTTGTGTGGGTTCGTGTGTTTAGCTGCGCTTGCGGATTCTGTTTGGAGCTTACGACTTGCGTAATAAAAAAGCTTTCGAGCTCGTATTGTGAAGTGACGCGTCGATGACTCGTGCAGCCGTACAAGAAAATGTGCGATGTAATATATATATGTACGGTCCGCATTTCGATGTATATAAGGGTGCTGATGCGTGTGGTAGGGTTGCTTCGCGGATACGCGGTTCGAGAAACAAATTTTTTCGATATATCAAGGGCTTCTTCGTTGCAGTATCTTTATTTTACGTTGCAGCACACTCTGTAAATCGCGTTAATTCGATGCAAGCCCCCGGAGATCGATAGGAAAAAAAAGCGTAAAGTGTCTTATTTAAAAAAAAAATATTTTTCATCGTAAAAATAATTTATCGTAAAACAAAAATATCTCAAATTGAAAATTCAGCCGGATTGTTAATTCAATTTTGTTTTTCGATGCTTTTGTTGCTACGATCGGTCGAAAAGTTTCGCAATGTGTTTTATCGACGCATTAAAATTTATCACATTCGAGTCTCTGGGCGGCTTCACGAATCGTTTGGCTAATTAAATTCACACTACGCTTCTATAGGGTGACTGAACCAGTGAATGAACGCATAAGCCTTTTTTCTATTTCGGTAAAGCCGTATAATTTAACTTATTATCGAATTTCTTTATGAGCGAATTAGATCTTATAGAACAATGTTCACAGATTATAAAAAAAAAATATTCGAAGTGCCCTCTTCGCAAGGATTTTGTAAAAAAAAATTATAATGAACGAAATTACCAATTTCCCAGTGAATGAACAAAAATTCCAATAAATGAACTCTTATCTTTCCAGTGAATGAACGTACAATGGAACCAGAGATGCGTACGCATACTCGTGCGTTTTGAGGTTATGAAAAGCCTTTTCAACGCTCGTTCAATCACTGGAAATAGGTTAAAAAGCTGGACCAGTGAATAAACGGCCATATATCGCAAACAATATTGGGTTTTTGACCAAAAATTCATTAATATAATTGAAGCTTAGCAATGTATAACGTTGAAAAAATTATTACATATCTTTTAAAAAGATTTATCCAGGTGATATGGAATATTTCGGTATTCGATGCACAGTCAGATGGTTATAACAACATGGCTGTCTCTTATGAATATGCGCCCCAAGTACGAAAAAAGATCCATAGCATCGCAAATCTTTCACAGCGTCAAATAATATCACTGCTAGATGTTTTCTCAGAATTTTCACTTCATTATGAATACAAAATTCTTCATAATAATAGAATCATATCTCTGCCGTTTAATTAAAATACTAAGCCTGTTCATTCACTGGTAGGTGTTCATTCACTGGTTCAGTCACCCTACCAATTCCCCAGTGAATGAACAAAAATTCCAATGAATGAACTCTTAGGCCCGTATTCAGAGTCGAGTCTTATTTCTTAAGACGGTCTTAAGACGGCCAACGACCAATCAAGTCGTCCTAAACGACGGCTTAAGACCGTTTTAGGATTAAGACTCGACTGTGAATTTTATTATCCTTAGTATCTTTCCAGCGAATGAACGTACAATAGAACTACTAATATTATATTATACTCGTGCGTTTTGAGGTTATAAAAAGCCTTTTCAACGCTCGTTCAATCACTGGAAATAGGTTAGAAAGCTGGACCAGTGAATAAACGGCCATATATCGCAAACAATATTGGGTTTTTGACCAAAAATTCATTAATATAATTGAAGCTTAGCAATGTATAACGTTGAAAAAATTATTACATATCTTTTAAAAAGATTTATCCAGGTGATATGGAATATTTCGGTATTCGATGCACAGTCAGATGGTTATAACAACATGGCTGTCTCTTATGAATATGCGCCCCAAGTACGAAAAAAGATCCATAGCATCGCAAATCTTTCACAGCGTCAAATAATATCACTACTAGATGTTTTCTCAGAATTTTCACTTCATTATGAATACAAAATTCTTCATAATAATAGAATCATATCTCTGCCGTTTAATTAAAATACTAAGCCTGTTCATTCACTGGTAGGTGTTCATTCACTGGTTCGGTCACCCTATATACCGTGGAATAAATTCTATGGCGTCGCTGTTGCCCTCTCTCTCTCTCTCTCTCTCTCTCTCTCTCTCTCTCTCTCTCTCTCTCTAGCTCGTTTATGAAATAATTTCAGGAGCAAGAGAAAAAAAAAGTCTTAAGACTATATATATGATAAATCCGATGAAACTGACCTTGAGAAAGACTCCGAGAACGGCCAAACCATCCGGGGCTTTGGCTGCCTCGGCGAATGTCCTGTACTTGGTTGTATTCCAATGAACGAGATGTAACTGAAACGATAAAAGCCATATTGTTTTTCATACATCCGCGGAAATATTTTGTTCCTTCGCGCAATCGTGAGGCTGCGTTCTCTTTCAATCGAGAAAATTCGAGAGTAAAGTCTGGAAAAATACGATTTTTTGGGGCATATCTTGTCAGAAATTATGAGAGTTAATGAAAAGTCAAAAGACAGAATCCTTCGATACGTGCCCAAGTTATACCACAAACATCATTTTAATCCTAAAGTCATAGACAAAAAATGTCATAAAAAAAAAAAAAAAAAAAAAAAAAAAAACGACCTAAAACTTTCATCCTCGCACTTTTCGTCGTTCGAATGGACGAAAAAAAAAAAAAAAATCCTTTACGATTGTGCAAGACGTCACAAAACAGGTTGACCGCTCAAAGTCGAGAGGAATAAGCATCGCGGCAACAATTTAGAACAAAATAAGAAAAAAAAAAAAAAAAAACAGAGATCACGCGACAAAAGTAACCAATCGCTTTTTACGAGTCTGCTGCGATATAGTTGCATCAGCGAGTTCACGAAACGTCAGTGGAAAGAAATAATATGAGAGGAGACGAGGAGTCTCGCGAGTGACTTACAGCGATAGATATATATATATATATATATATATATATATATATATATATATATATATATATATGCATATGTCTATATATCGATCGTGCATATCGATAATTGATCGTTAGGTGAACCATAGATCATAGACGTTAAAACGCGTCATCGCATCCATCGCTGTGGGTTACGTGACAGCACACGGTTGACCTAGGAGCGTCTCAGAGACGACGTTAGAAATGCAAAAGACCCTAATTTTCGTTCACGGAATCTCCATATGCTGCATTAAGTGTGCAATCTTCAAATTGTAATTATTTTAATGCGAAATACGAACCTGCGCAGTTGTGACAGAAAAACCTTATCCTATACACGTGCACATAAGTATCAACACGGACACACATATATGTATGGGAATTGGCAATTGACTCGTTTAATAGACTTCTTAATTGTTACCCAGAGCATCTCTCGATAAGAAAAAAGAAAAAGAAGAGAAAATGAACGTTGGGTGCTCGCCAAAGTTCCTAAGCGTGTGATCGTAAAAAAGAGTCAAACGAAATACGAAAAAGTTTGCGTTTGCAAAAAGAGAATGAATTATAAAAGCCTCCGTGAAGAATAATAATTAAATAATATTTTCTTTTTTTCCCCAAAAATCATTCGTAATCGATTTTCTCAACATATTATTTTTAATGATATTTTCAATCTGAATTCCCAAGTTTTCATCGCTATTTCATTGCGTACAGTTTTATTTTTATTTAATTTTTTTAATTCGCCGAACCAGACACGGTCGAGCTAAAATCGGAGCAATCTCATATATATATATCCTTGCACACGTGCGGACGTGACGTGTCTGTAATTCGCCATCCGTTTCGAAAAATATAACGAATGAAAAATAATAACATATGAATCGGACAAAACGAATGCAGCATGCATGCGCACCGCCGTATTAGTAAAAACAAATTCACTTATACAGCATGTGGGACATTCCAGCCAAAATTGACCATTTTTGATTTTTACTTTTTTTCTTTTGTTTTTTTTTTTTTTTAATGCAGGCTTTTAATGTTATGAAAATATATTCCATGCCAAATTTCAAAATTCGATCATTGGTACAGACTTATTTATTTCTATATGCAGGGCCTTCTCACGCAGAACAAAAAGACCATCCGCGGAGAATTCAATGAAATTCGTTAATTTGATTCTTTCTTTGATAACCAAACCGATTAAGAAAAAGGAAGAAACAGAATCCGAAGCCTCTTTCATTCTGACCTGATAATGCCCCATATATATATAATGCGTGAAATAACAGTGAGGGAATTGCGGAAAAGTTTATGCAGCTCGACTCCGATCTCGTCGATATATAATTTTGTGTGTGTGTCTGTGTGAAATAAAAGCAAACATGACAGGAACGACGACGACGACGAAGACGAGGAACGTGACTCGTTGAATAAAATATGGGCTCAGATCTAAACCGGGTCGGCCAGTGTGTGTATGCGCACGATTATTTTCTCGATAAATCTCATACGCTGTGTACTGTCGCAGACTGAACGTTTGGAAAATAAGGAGAATAAATACTAACGCGAAATATAATTGAATGCAGTCGCTTTTTAGCGCTTGGGGCACTGAATATCTCTGTATTCATACTGGTCCAGTCATTCGCTAGCCAAAAAAGTAGGTTCATAATGCAATCTTCTACAGAATTGATTTTGCTTTTGGAAAAGGTTCAGAGGGGTGTCCACAGAGAGTGTAAATTCAAGTTGGCAGAACGCAGGGGGTCGAGCCATCTTGTATAACACGTTTTATCAAAAATCTTGTGAACCGTGCATTGTACGACGAAAATAGTATCAACCTTTTTTGTAGATAAGAAAATCCTCTACAACTTTTATAACAAACTTTTTCCTGTAGGAGGCATGGTTTTTTATTTATAGCGTGGCAAACTTTACCAAACATCACTATGTTTACTGTTGCGTCAACCGTTAACCATGTTTGGAAAAGTTTGCCATGCTATAAATAAAAAACCATGCTCTATACGGGAAAAAGTTTCCAATAGAAATTGTAGAAAATTTCATCAACTACTAAAAACGTCTATACTATTATTGTCGTACGATGCACGGTTCATGAGATATTTGATCAAACGTGTTTTCCAAGATGGCGGCTGAAGCTCGATCCTCCGCGTCTCGCCAACTTAAACCCAGGGAACATCCCTGAACCGTTTCCAAAAGCAAAATAAATTCTGTAGAAGATTGCAGAAAAAAAACGGGCTTGAATGACTGGACCATAAGTGAACATATTTTTTTTTGGAAAAGACTGCATTCTGTTTTAATTTTCAAAACAAAAGCGATCAGGTTTATCCGGGCGAAAAAAATCATTTCGATCTAGGTAGATCTTCTCAGATTATTTTCAGATCAAATTTCATTCACGTGGATCGGAATTTTGAAAAATCGTAGATATAAATCTGGATCTTTCCGTATATACAACGGTAGATTTACGTTACATTCGAGTCAACCCAAAAATTTATGTTCGAAAAATTTTGCTAATTACTTATTATTGCAGTTTGTCTACTTGACAGTGGGTCTAACGGAGATCTATAGATGAATCTAATCGAGATCTAGGTAGATCTAATTGAGACCCAGACAGATATAATTGAGATCACGGTATATCTAATTAAGATCTGGGTAGATCTAATAAAGATCCGCGTAGATCTGAACAATTTTTCGCCGCTTGAAAAATAAAACAAAAAAATTCCTTAATTTTTTTTATTATCAAAATAATAATCTTTCAAAATATTCGACACGGGTATAATGGTCGTGCTCGAACGATCAGGAAATATATGGGCAAGCTTCTCTCGACTATACTCGGCTCTGATGCAATCGAGATGTGTATGAAAATGTTTTATCGTTGCGAGTATAGAAAGGAAGAAAACAAAATGGCATTTGAGCTATTAAATTATAGAGAAGAAAGCTGTGAGAAATTTTGCGTCTCGTGACTGTCGCATGGGCCATAAAAAGACAATGGTATAGTTTAATTTAGCGTTGATTAGTGAATCAGACAACACAGACTGTAAGACGAAGAGCACACACATCGCAGTTATCCGCTCTGTGGCTCCTACGACATGACAATTCCTGGCAGAGAGAAATCCAATTATGTTATATAGCGCGTACTCGAGGCTATAATATACCATCCCTGTCTGCGTTTTATCGACGATACCTGTTGATTATTGAGCTCGTTCGAGACAAATTTCGACGTGAATGCCATACACATTAGGGTGGTCGTTAAATTGTTCTTTTTTTTTTGGAATTTCAATGTTGGATGATCATAGATTGGCTTTAAATATTTAAAAAAAAAAAAAAAACAAATCTCTAATTTTTTTCAGATTTTTATTTCGAGCCCTGAGTCTCTCTGATGCTGGCACGTGATCTTCTTCTTATATAATTAGAAAAATAGGTAATTTTACGATTTCTGGGATCTCGCCTATTGACAGTGGTTTCGGATAGGAAATATTCTCAGGATTACGAAAAAAAAAATAATTTAAAAAATCCCACTGGTGCGCAAATTTGTTAAAAATCGATTTTAATTCCAAAAAAATCGAGGAAATTCGATTTTTTCAATATCAAACACCGAGGCTTGCTTATTATTATAATTTTACGTTCATAGCAGGTAGAAGTCGTCAAAAAAAAAGTTCCTAGAAAAAAGCCGTCGATATCTTCGATGTTTTCGAGATATTGATTTTTTATTTTCCGAATTTTTAAGTTTTTTTTTTCAATTTTGATACATGATTTTGGATGTCAACATTATTACTTTACTACCCCTCAATCGAGAAATTTCATTTTCAGATTTGAAATTGATGACGAATTTTTGTAGATAGATTCAGCTCTTTGAGACCAGAATGCAAATTATTGTGAAACATTTTAAGGTGATAAATGACTTGGCAGAAAGAGAGGTTCATATGTTTTCTGAATACAACGATCTTTTGTACAAGTACATTCTGTATGTACATTCTGTATGTATATTATGTATGTATATTCTTGTACATTCTGTATGATCAATTTTTTTTTCTTCATTCTTTGAATAAACAATGTTCCTTGAAACTTTGCAAGTTTTAGGCTTCCAGATTATTCTGAAATTTCTTTACCATTATATTGATTTCCTCAAAATGTTTTCCTTAAAAAAAAATTATCGAAAATTTTTACTTAATTCTCGAGCACTAGAATAGAATTCCCCGCACATCTTCTTCCTGTACAATTGAAAATAACGACGATTCGAAATTCAAGGATGATTGAAAAAAAAAAAGTATAAAATACGACGTTAGATAGCTTAAAAAATGATGAAAAAACAATATACTAAATCAAAACACCCACGACTCGTGTGGAATAATTTACGATCTACAGAGAGACTAAGGGCTGAGAGTAAAAGTTTGAAAAAAGTAGAGAGCAATTTTTTCTACATTTGGTGCCCATTTATGACCATCTAACATGATATTTCAGGGCGGCCCATCAGTGACAAAACTAGTCAAAAATCGTGACGTGAAAAAAAATCATAAAACCTATCATAATATTTTCTAAATACTCTGTCTAAAAAAAATTTATGAATTTCGATGACGTATCCCGTGATATTTTATCCATAATTTATTATAAATAATATTATAAATAAATTCTCAACTGACAAAAGTATTTAACGCTGTCAGAGCGATCAAGTCAAAAACGATAGCTGATATTCATATGTTTCCTCGCGTGCAGAATGACAGCCATATATTGTATCCGAGATTTGCACACACGATGACTTTCGCGATTAAATTTCTCTGAAAAATCCCTGGCAAGACGCAATTTTTTAAATACCATTGAAAAGTTCACGATTTCATCTTTCAATACCCAAAATTTGAATAAGAACTCTCGTCTTTATCAAAAGGTATCATGTCACTTCTGGTGAAAGTGGAATCAACTTTCATAAGACACATGTTAAAATAGGTAATTTTAAATTACTCGTTCAGAGGAAATAAGCGGAATTTCGAACAAAAAGCCCTCGAAGTGGGGAAAAGACTTTATAAGAGTATTAAGGGAATTAGGAATGGAGGAACCAATAGATGCGATAAAAGAGAGGAAAGAAATAAAAATAATAGAGAAGATGATAGACAAGGGATTGGTAAACCTAAAAATAAAGACAATAGAGAGAGAGAGAAAGAGAACAAATTCAAAAATCAACGTTTAATAGTTTATATAAATATATAATAGAGAATGAAGAGAAACCGTGCAAGTATTGGGCGGCGAAAGATATTAATGGGAAGGACAAGGAAACTTGGGCCAGAATAAGGTGTGGAAATATAAGCGGAGATGGAAAAAAGGGGGAAGCGGAGTGGACGTGTAGGATATGCAGACAAGAAAGAGAAACATTGGAGCATCTGATTACGTGTGAAAAAGGAAGAGAAGTAATATCTAAGGAAGCCAAAGAATATATAGAGAAGTGGGTGAAGGAGGAAAGTGAAGAGAGGGGAGTAGAAGACAAATTAATAGGGTTGCTGAGAGGGGAAATAGATGTATTGATGTGTCAATTCTTTAGGGAAATAGAAAGAGCGTGTAAGAAAAAAGAAGAGTCAGTAAGGGAAAGCGAGAATGTTGAGAAGGTCGCAACGGAATAATAATAGAAAATAAGGATAGACATAAGATAGAAAATAAGAGGGATGTAATAGTGCATAAGAGTTTTTGTAAAAAGCCGAAAAGGCGATGCAAATAAAACTTGCTACTACTACTAAATTACTCGTTCGCAATAATTTGCCTGGCAACAATACCCTGAAATTTTGAGAGAGTGTTCATTGCATCTTAGATAACACTCTCCCGAAGTTTAATTCGTATCGCCGTTTTTTTAATTCACTGTGTGGCTTAAGGATGCATCGGACGTACCTTGCCAACCAAAAGTGACTTTCGTCGACAATATTGCATACTTCATGATAAGATAAAAATCGGAAAAAATTCAACCACAATAAAGACGACAAGAGAATTAGTTTTTAATAATAATAATGCCCAAATGTTATCAATTAATTGTTTAAACAAAACATTGTTTAACAAATTTTTAGGGAATGTTTTTTTTTTGTCATGTGAAATGATTTCGTTGATTTTTCTGACTACGCATGAATTTTTTTTTTTTAATTTTCTTATCATTCTGAAATTTCGGTTTTCGGAAATTTGTAAAGGTTGTATTTACGAAACTATTCGTTCAATGCCCTGGAAACTTCTTAATTGTAATCTACAACGTTTTTACGAAAATATATCCAAAATTCACGATTTTTCCTTCATTTTTCAAAATTAAAAAATTTTCGAAAACCAAAATTTCAAAATGATAAGAAAATTAAAAAAAAAATTCATGTGTAGTCAGAAAAATCAACGAATTCATTTCACGTGTCAAAAAAACTTTCCCCAAAAATTTGTTAAACAATGTTTTTTTTAAACAATTTATCGATAACTCTTTGGCATTATTATTATTCAAAATTAATCTTCTTATCGTGTTTATTGTGGTTGAATTTTTTCCGATTTTTATCTTATCATAAAATATGCAATATTGTCGACGAAAGTCACTTTTGGTTGGGAAGGTACGTCCGATGAATCTTTAACTTATTCGACCGGAAAAAAAGAACCCACATAATTTTTTAAATAGCTGTCGATATACATTCTTTTTTTCGAAATTATTGATACGCATTATCGAAAAAAAAAATTATTCGGGAGCATTCTGTTAATTGCAGAGCGAAATAATTTTTTCTTTTACTCGTTCGCAATAATCTTTCCTAAGAATATTTCATGGTAGATTATGTTTCATTGCTTTTACGGTCTAATAGTTTGAAAGAATTTAACAATAAACTGACTATGAATAATCATTGTTAAAAATATTTATTCGAAGCTAGAAACAATAATTGTGCTAACTCTTTCTTAATTATACGAAACAAATGAAAGTGTTTGTTCGTTAAATTAATTTGTATGGTTTTTTTTTTTTAATATTAAAACAGTTAGTCCCTGATTTCGATGTATATAATAACTCACCTCGCCGGCAAATGCCTGTCCGTCCACGGTGTGTTCCGAACCTCGCGAATCGCTGCATCCCCAGTGACAATGATATTGCTCGAGCTTGTAGATGTCATCCATCAATGGTCCACCGCTCAGCACTTGAGTCATAAATAAATAAACAAATAAATAAATAAAAAGGTGAAATAGATTGATTTTATCAACGTGATTGTCTTGATGGAATGAATATTTGATCAAATTCATCGATTATTAACGTAATAATTGCAACCAAAAGTCATTCAATTACGTGATAATTAATAATTAATACTTTTATTTTTTATCAACACTTAAATGGGCTCACTCTAAAATTGATGCGGTTATAGATGTACATGAAGAGAAGGAAAAGTTTCAAAGTTAAATTGGTTAATGCTTTTTATTATTATTATTGATGAAAACGACTAAAAAATTGACGAAAGATTCGTTCTAACATTGCGAATGTTTTTTCTTTTTTTTTCAACTAAAACTCTCTTTGCAATATCGCTCTCTATTACAGGATACGCTCGATTAACTATTATGCGGTTGGCCGTTTTGTCGTTACATGTGGTACTTGGGTTTTAGCCCCAATAGGGGCCCCTACTGTTCATACACTGTATATATATGTACATGTAGGACGCTGCAAGTCACCTTACGATTCATTAAACTCCACGCGCTAACTCAGCTGGCCAGAATATGGCGAACGTTTCCCTCGTTTGCAGCGTAGTTTGGTAAACGTATAAAAAAGTACGATCAAACGTATCACCGTGTGAGCTCTCGATTGCCATCGAGAGCTAATAATAGAGAGTCGTTTCAAGAGCAATCAAACAGACTTGTAAAAAAAATTCCATTCATATAACTACAACTTTGCCTCGTTTATTTTTATTTTTTTTCGAATTCGTAACGAATTTTTCTCAACTTTGTTTCAATTGATGGGCAATGATTATTCATTTTTTTTTTTCACTTTATATATTCGGTGAGAAAAATGATCGGGAATGATCCAGAAATTTTCAATATGTGCAGATATTTTTTTTTTCGACTCGTCTATTTTATTCTTGTCGACTTCATAATATATTTTTCATTTTTTTCGACTTTGTAACGAATTTTCGTCAACTTTCTTTCAATTTTATTGAGCAACGATTATTCATTTTTTTTTTTTTTTCTTCCCTTTATATTATTCGGTAAGAAAAACGATAAGAAATTCTCAATATATTATATATTTATTTATTTTTTAACAATTAAAATAAATGAAAACGATAAATTTTTCATTACGAAAAGCTTAATTGCAAATAACTTTTGGAAACAACGATTATTATGAATTTTGTAATAAACGTTCGCCGCTACTTATGCCATGCCCAATTTTGTAGAAATTATTACGATTTCCTTTCGCGAACGAGTGAAATTAACTCGTTTTTCTGCGTCGGCGTTATAACGAGCAACCGAGGGATAAATAAAGTCAACGTACATGTACGAAGCTATAATGTAATGCGTCACTATACGCAACTCATGCGGTATTAAACTCCGTTCCCATTTTTCATGCGAGCTTTTCTCAGGCTTTCCGCTCATCACGCGATCGGCGGGGGAGCCCTTTTGATTAAATTTATTTCACGAGGGAGACAAAGCGCGGAGGGCGCGTAAACAAAAAAAAAAAATTGTCGTGACAGTGCGAGAGATAAACGAGCCGGAGCAAAGAATACAATAAGAAATATCTGCGATCAAATTGTTTGAATGAAAAAAAAAAAAGAATTTTAGGAAGAACCATAATCCAAAGTTGGAATTGTTTTTTTTTTTGTCACGCTAATTTTATAAAACTGCGTTTAAATCTTCGATGGTGGCTGTAAAAAAATAGAAAAATTAGGGCACATAGCTCCCGAAATTCTTAAATCGAGGCTGATGCTCTATGAATTTTTATTCTTGAAGCAAGCTCCTGTAAATTTGAAACGTTGCCCCCGAAATCTCCGGCAAAAAAAAAAAACGATACGCGTAAAATAAAAAAAATATATATATATATATTTATAAACTCACGTGTCCCATCGCCGTCGCAATCGACCCGCCAGCAATATCCCGGATTAACGAGCTTCCGGGACGCCGTTGCCGGATACTTCCAGCGCAGGGGTTTGCTACTTAGTGCCTCGTGATCTGATTTTGCACGATCGGTCTCGATGTTCACCGGGCTCTGACGCGAACCCGCCGCCATTGGGAATCTCTCCACCCACGTGCTGGGACCTGGGATTTCATGAAAAAAAAAAAAAAAAAAAAAAAAACAAAAAAAAAATTACCTCAAGACAATAAATAAAAAACAAACATATATATATATATATATATATATATCGGTCTTGAGCCACCTGGGATCAGAGTCACTATACGATATGTATCTCTGATGCTGAAAGTCGTCGTATCACACGTAAAATTGCACGGCCCGAGAGTCAAGGTCTCGGTGTAGCGAGATGATGAATCACAATTGCGCGAGTCATCGCGAGAGCCGTGATTTATATTCCGAATTCTCGTTAAACGAAGCTTTTTTACATAATTTTTATCAAAATGCAGATCTAACAATCTCGTGACATTTCGTTCTTTCGAAACGATGAATTTTTTTCCGTTTTTTTTTTACGATAATTGTAATTGTATGAATTATTATTGTATTATTGTATTATTGTATGAGTAATTGGATGAAAAATCCAATTATACTCGGATTAGGGCATAGGTTGAGAAATAATTGATTTTTTTTTAAACAAAGATCATTGAAATGAAGATTAATTTCAATATCTATTTCGAAAAATTGTTTTTGCAAACTTTCAGGGATCGATCGACATGATTAATAGCGTATAATAGAGAGGGACAGCAATGTCCCTTATATAGCTCGAACGTTTTGAGTAATATTAGCCGGGAACAATTAATACATGCTCCGATGGGTGATCGCTTTGTCATTGGCTCGTACACGCACTTGCTGCGTCGAGATTAAGGCAATTTTTCTGAATTTCGGGTGTCGATACAACCGAAACTCACAGTAAAATCCTGGCAACTTTATATTCGCCAGGTTATCCGCACTTTCCCGGTGCCCTCGTGTAAATACACTACAGTAAACTGTGCAGGAAAGAGCGGCTGCGGACAGGCACTCTGGGTAAAAGGAATAACTTGAACAAAATCTATTTTGTTGATATTTAAATGACTTTAAATGATGAAAGAAACAAAATTGATTTTTCTCAGTTCATAAGCGCCGTATATGCATGAGATGAATGAAAATGATCATAAAGAGCTGGCGCGTATAAATGCGGATACGGCGTTATTATGAGAGCCTGGAAAAAAAGAGGTTTGTGCACTTGTGACAAGGCCACGAGATAATCGAGGTTCGGTCTCTCGTCAAACGTGCGGGGGATCCGCGAGGAGTCTGTACAGAAAAGTGAGATCCATGGCCTCAGATCTCGGGCGGGCAAGGCCTTCCGCGCGCTCAAAGCGCGAGATCATCACGCACACTCGAGGCAAACCATTTTATACTTTTACTTAACTCTATTAATACACGTCGAATTTCCTCCTACACTTTTATATTCCCCTGTGTGTGTGTGTGTGTGTGCGTGTATGTGCATGTGGGTATGTGATCGCTTGTCTCGTGATTCTCGCGTTATACTCGTGACTATGATAAGGCTAATTCACCTCGTGATTTTGGGCGTAAAAAGTCACATGACTAATATCGGGGCGTTTTTTTTTGTGTTGACGTTTTATTCGGCATTATCGTGAGCGAAAGCACAAAACAATCAAGGCCCGGTGGATGAGGAAAAAAAAAGAGTCATTTTCTTTTTCGGGATAATAAATTAGACTTAATGCGTCGCCAAATATTGTACGAACGTATCATGCGCGTTGATTCTGAGCTCTATGACAAATATTTTTCCCCGATTACGCAAGAGTGTCTCTCGTATGTGAGATAAGAAATGAGACGTTTAGGCGTGCGATCTTTATAGAAATTTTAAGCTCTGTTAATCGATTTTTAATGCATCATGAAATGAGCTCACAGTTGCGCGTGGGTGTACAGAGAATGATCGCAAAAGCCAAATGGCCTGTTGTGTTTCACGCATCTCGAGACGTAAAAGTTATGAGAATCAAGACTTTTTGCTCGCAAGAAGTTAGGATATACGATGTATATAGGATAGACCGGGGTCAGTTGTAACAGGGTTCGGTTGTAACATTGCGAATATCTCGAAGCCTATAAGGTTAGGACATTTAAACACGTATGATGTGTGGAGAGGGTCCGAACTATAGCACGTCAGTAGGTGGCGATCCTCCGCGCAAAGCAGAAATGCGTAGCGGGGGTCATTATTATTTTAGAGCCCAAAGTAAGTATTTATAATCTTGGTTAAACATTGGTGATTCGATTTATATGCTATAAATTTCAATTTTTCTTTTTTCATATGTTTCCTTGGCCAATTCTGTGTTGATATTCGCGGTCATTTGAGTTTTTGGTTCGAGAAAATAAATGCGAAATTTTGACTTGGAGCTAGAAAAAATGATCTGGGGTCAGTTGTAACAATTTTTCCGGGGCAGAAGTAACAGTTCGTCCGGGGATATTTTAACTAGGTTTGATTGCGGATAATTGCAACATTGCAGTTAACTTTATTCGGAAATGTTTCTTTTCACAACTCGAACGTAAAAATAGGCGATTTTTGCCGCCTGCTAAAAATAAACTAAGCACGCTATTTCTCAATGAATGACCTGCGCGTTGGGAAATGACGAACCATTTTTCCACTATTATACATTACCATACATGTTATTAATATTTAACCGTCTACAGATGAAGGTAGAGTTTGATTTTAAGTTTTTATCTCCAGTTAAAGGTTATTTCATATTTTTTATATTGTTCTTACGATTGGAAGATCGTTGTTTCAAGAAATAATAATCGTTATAAGAGTATTTCTAGTTTGAGAGAGCCTAGCACGTTGAATATGATAGATATAGTGAATTGTTTATTGTTATTAAAGTAGGAATAATCAGTTTTATACGACTTAATTTAACAGAATAATTTGATTTTGTGATAAAATCTTGTGTTATATACAACTGACCCCATTCACTGTTACAACTGCTCCAGTGTCTGGAGCAGTTGTAACATTTTTTCGTTTTTTTTTTTTCGACAGGCTTATACTATTTTTTTATTCATGCTGAAGAGTCCTACTTAGCGTCATTTTTTCAGCAATTGAATGCTCTTTAATATGGTATTTGGAACATTTATGTGATCATTGTAGTTTGAGCACAGTAAGGACAAAACCGCAAACTCTTACAACTGACAAAATACCCTACGTATTTCATCTCGGTATATTGCACCGAAAGTGCATTTCGCTTCTTTGGAATTACATTTAATACAAACGCGCCGGAGCAAAGGTACACAAATTGAAAAATATATATATATATATATATATATTTTTCAATCCATTTTCCTTCATCGTGGACCTTCCTTGGTTTTCATGAAAAAAATAAAAAAATTCGAAATTTCAATGACGATGAGTTTTGTCAAAGAGATTGGTCCAAAACGTTGGGAAATTATTAAAAAATAAAATACCCGGTAGAAAGGTTTTTCTGTGTTTAATTTACAAATTTTGTTGCACGCAATGAAACTTTTATTCCAACCGTTATGGCTGTAGTAATTTTTCGAAAAATGAAAAAAAATTCTCATAAAATCCGGGCAGTGTCTTATCGATTTAATATAAATTTTTAAAATATTTTTTTTTTTTCCCATGTGTGGAGGAAATATGTACTATTAGAATTGTAGTTTTGTTTCTCGTGCAATTTTCTCTTTTCCAAGCATGTCTCAATTTGTTAAAGAGCAACATTATCAAAGAGAGAAGTAACGGACGATGAAGGAAATCGATGGTAAAAAGGTCAAGCTTCGACACTTGTTGTGAGGACAATCGATGCGAATTTGCAAGTTCCGCATATAGACGGTGCAGCGGGGAACGTGTATATATATATAGAACGAGAATATTTTATTTCCATTGCGAAATAAATTAAAATTCTCATACCAAGTATCTCGCTGCCTTGTGACGAGAAGAAATTCGAAAAAAAAATTAGAAAATCAATAAAAATAGAAAGTACACGAACAATTGCAGTTTGCAAGCACAACTTCTTTTACCGAATTAGTCGAACGTTCGAACAGAAAGTGCAAGTGGCGTGGTCGCAAAAAAAACCAATAAAAACTTTATGACGTCACTGATAACGTGCGATTCATCAAAATTTTCCTTAAATTTCGCGATTTTTATCATTCTTTTTTTTCTCATCTCATTGCCTAATTTTTCATGATATGAAAAATGTTTCCTGTATGTTTTTTTTTGCTGTATTTTATTTTCATACTTATCATTTTCTCGATGTATTTCTGAGAGCGTCGGAGCGAGAAGCGTCGGTTTTTCGAGGTCGTCCCGCATGCGAGGCTCGCGTAAGCCGCTTTTTCTCTGACTTTATTCCAATGCAGTGAAACCAACGAGTTTCCGTATTAGTCCAGTCATTCTAGCCATTTTTTCTGAAATCTTCTACAGAATCGATTCTGCTTTTGAAAAAGGTTCAGGAGTGTCCCCTGAGTGTAAATTCAAGTTGGTGGGGCACGCGCGGGGGGGTTGAGCTTCAGCCGCCATCTTGGAAAATATGTTTTGTCAAATATCTCATGAACCGTGCATCGTACGACAAAAACAGCGCAGACCTTTTTGTAGATAATGAATTTTTCTACGATTTTTATTCGAAACTTTTTCCTGTATAGTGCATGGTTTTTTATTTACAGCGCGGCAAACTTTTTCAAGCATGGTTATTGCTAAATATATACAGGGTGGGGCATTTAAAGTGACCAGGGCGATTTTCTCGAAAACGAAGCAAAATCTCAAAAAAAAGTTTCACCCGAGAGCTGTAGGGTTTTGAAGGGGACAGAACGGTTAATATGTAACAGTAAAAATGGTGATTTTTGGAAAAGTTTTCTGCGCTATAAATAAAAAACCATGCGCTATACAGGGTAAAGTTTCATATAAAAGTTGTAGAGAATTTTATTATCTACAAAAAAGATTTACACTATTTTCGTCGTGCGATAAACGGTTCACATGATATTTGATGAAACGTGTTTTCGAAGATAGCAGCTGAAGCTCGATCGCCCGCGTCGCACCTACTTGAATTGACACTCAGCGGACACCGCTGAACTTTTCCCAAAAGCAAAATCAATTCTGTACAAGATTGCATTATGAACCTGCTTTTTTGGCTAGAATGACTGGCGGACTATATATGACCTCAGGCAGAATTCCATCCGGAAATTTTGCGGTTGTTGAATTAATGCCTGAGTGCCGAGGGAGAGGATACACGATATATACTTCGTGTGTTCCTGCGCTCAATTTTTTTCAATCGTTTTGGAACAACAAGTTTTTTTTCACTATTACAAGTTGCGTTAATGATTCGGTTAAAAAGTTATAAAGGACATTCCGTCCCCGGAGGAATAATATAGAATAATAAAGTCGTAAATCAAACGACAATGAACCGAATCAACAGACGAATATATCGAGAAATTTCTCTGGCCTTTTACGAAGCTTTTACTGCGTCAAATGAAATGATTACAATATGACGAATTGAGGGACGAGGTGAGCGATCGCAAAGTACACGCGATTGCGGTGAAGTGTATGTAACACATGGAAAACGACTCGGATCGTTATCCCCGACACCCTCGGATCAATTTAAAGCCATTTACCATCATCTCATTCACACGGCCTGCCCATGTGCATGAGCGCTCGTGTCTCTCGATTGGGCCATGTCGCTCGGCATCGAGTGATGGAATATTTCAACATTATTTTGACGAAAAAGAATGATAAATAAGTAAAAATGACAAAGAAGAAATCATAATAACTACAACGTTTTTGCCTCGAAAAATTGACTACAAATTTCCAGACATTCAGTCACTAAGAATATTAATATTTTTCATAATTCATTAATATAGGTATATATTAGGGTGTGCGGAAAAAAAACAATTTTTTTTTCGGTTGCATCCACCAAAAAAAGTTGAAGTAAGGTAAAAAAAGAAGAATCCTAAAACGGGAAGTAAAAAAAAAATTATTTCGAACGGCGCATTGCATTTGAATATTTTCCATAAGAATAACACAGGAAAATATTGGGATTTCTGAATGTCGTAGTGCAACTCGTCAGAAAAAAATCACACAAAGATGTCATTAACATATTCTCATGGAGAATCGAATTCCCGACAAAAAAAGTTCTTACGAAAAATTAGCTCGGAACAACCGTTCAAGTGGAATATAACGCGAATGAATATAGTGGAAATAACGCTGTCTGAAATTGAATTGATAGGAAAAAAAAATAATTCAAAAGGCTGTAAAATCGAATTTTTCGCTTTACGAAAAAACTTTTCGGGGGTTTTTTTATAGAGAATGTTCTGCTCTAACAACGTCGCTTTGATAGAAGCATATAACGGTTCATTAACAAAAAACGAAGAGCAGCTACAATATTTATTGGGCATAGTGCAAAATTATCGATAGAAATACCCTAATTGCAACAAACAGACTCTTAAAAAAAGAAACGATGATTTATAAGCATTATAATGTAAAAAAAACCTATTCTATCTTATTAAACCAAATTCATTGAATAAAGCTTTTCTAAACACGATCAATGATGAACGTCGTTTCTTTTATATTTCTTGTTGTACTTGATTTTTTTTGTATAAGAGAAATATTTTGAGAACAATTTCATGCAAGTATGTTAGAGCAGAACATTCTCTACAAAAAACCCCCAAAAAGTTTTTTCGTAAAGCGAAAAATTCGATTTTTACAGCCTTTTGAATTATTTTTTTTCCTATCAATTCAATTTCAGACAGCGTTATTTCCACTATATTCATTCGCATTATATTCCACTTGAACGGTTGTTCTGAGCTAATTTTTCGTAAGAACTTTTTTGTAGGGAATTCGATTCTCCATGAGAATATGTTAATGACATCTTTGTGTGATTTTTTTCTGACGAGAGTTGCACTACGACATTCAGAAATCCCAATATTTTCCTGTGTTATTCTTATGGAAAATATTCAAATGCAATGCGCCGTTCGAAATAATTTTTTTTTGGCCTCACGTTTTAGGATTCTTCTTTTTTTACCTTACTTCAACTTTTTTTGGTGGATGCAACCGAAAAAAAAAAATTGTTTTTTTTTCCGCACACCCTAATATATATTAATTACCTTTTCTATGTCTGTAAATTATTGTTTGCTTGTCGTCTGGGGTTACGATATCACTATAATCGAATCTAACAATACCGTTTTTCGTTGAAAATTTATACAAAAATGAAAATTATCGATCTGGCTGATCATGCGCGTGACATTTACCTTAATTACGAATATTTACCAATGATTATCGTTCCACAATTATTATTAATATTATGTTTTACCAGTGTCAGCATTGTCAAAAAAATTATAACATTTCCTTTGAAAAAAAAAAAAAAAAAAAAAAAAAAACAACAACGAATAATTATCTTTTGCGAGCAGTTAAGACTATAATTTCGAATAATTATTTCATCGCAACGAGCATTCGGTACTTTTAGCTAATTATTCGCAATTATCTTCTCGGATAATTATTGAACATTGTTTCACGCTCGAATTCTGCCGATATTCGATCCCCAATGCCTCTACATGAATGGTACGAGTATGTGGAACGTTTGTGGGACACATGCGAAATGTGTGATCGCATTTTACTCGCGAGTGCGTCAATTTGCCATATTGTCGACTCCTGCTGTTCTCGTCGCTCGAATATTGCGACACGATCCTGAGCGAAATTGCATAGACATCGCGTTATGTATACATTATACGGTGCAATCGAGCCAGTGTTCTCCGGTATCGTCTGGTACTCGTCATTATGTCGTTTCTCGCGCACCCGCGAGTTCGATCATCCGACATATATACGGACTGTGTCTGAGACACGTGTATTATATTCGAGCCCACACAATGTTTATATCGATTGGTAATAAAAAAAGGCCCTAACTCACACGATTTACGTACTCAAAGTTAGGCTTTATTGCTTGCTGATCGTCGATATATGCGAACAACGAAAAGTTCCACATCTGGGGTCCATATTACGTGTTGTGTATGCGATGACTGCCGCGCGTCAATTCAATGCCTTGCGCGCGGCAATAATTCTACAGAGGGGCCTTAATTGTCGAAATAACAAATGGGAGCGGCATACGCTTAATTGCTCTGTCACGTACAGAAAACATTGCGGTTCTGCGTACAAGCTCGCGTCTTGTGTATTTTTTTTTTTCTGTTCTGGATAATTCTACGTCTTGTTGTTTTGAATAGTACAAAAATGGCTATATTATAGTGGGATCAGAGGGAATTTAACTTTAAACTCGATCATGTCGAATTTGAAATGTCTCGAATAACTTTTGCGGTGTTTAGATTATTTTTCTTTCGCAATTGCATTTTTCCCCGCGATCAGTGACCAAAGGCGAGGACTTTTCTTTAAAGAACTTGCTACACTTAGTTAGGTAAACGGACATGAAAAAAATTCACTATACTTTCTTTTGATGTGCTTGTATATTGTAAAATTCAATTAAGGCAGTCCTCGTGCAAATGCGTTTTTCATGAGAATTTGTTGAAATTTATAGTGGACGAAGAGAATGCTAGTACCCAACTTCTCGTGAAATTCGAAGCAGATTTACCGTTCCTAACTCAATGTATTCAATGTCAAAGTTAACAACCATTATGTGTAGAGCATATAGCAAGCATTGCTGTACCCTGTTACAAGCACGGTTTTTTAAATATTACAACTAAACGCGTCATCAGATTTTAATAAAAAAATTGTAGACGGTTGAAGACTATTATTCTCATATTAGGAAAAAAGAACAAAATTATTTACCGTTTCGTTTACGAACGACGATCACGAAAAGAATGAAATATGAATGAAAATTCGACGCATATATACAGATATAGTAGCTGCATATTCTATGGTGTGAATGTATCTGAATATGTACGGTTCCGTGTGCAACAGTCATTTCTGTACAGACTGAATCAAAAGTTCGCTGCATATGACCACTAGTGCCGTGTATATTTTATCATGCGGTACACAGGAAACTTTCTCGCACTATTGTAGCACGAGGACTACCTTAAAAAAGTGGAATTGACGATACGAGAAACATGAAAAAAAATTTCAAACTTTAGAAGAAATTTATTTTCATTGAACTTTGCTCGTGATAGTTGACTTTTTTTTATTAGGATTGAAATAAATATGAATGTTTCTAACAAATTTTTCATTCACAAGTACAATCTGTGCGAATGAAATTCGTTTTTTTTTTGTTCGTTGGTAGTTGCATGGAAATAGTACACTATGTGCTATTCAGAAAAGAACGAATTCATCGTGCTCTAAGTTATGTCTTTATGCGATAACAGGTTTAACCACTTTCGCTAAAAAATCATAACCGGTTTACGCATAGAACTCGAATTCTGTCGTCCTCCGCCTCGGGGCTATATACTATATATATATGCAGCTCGTGTGTATTCTATATACGCGTTTTCAAGTTCTTTCACACCGCCGAGTGTTTTGTCTCGGTGTTCTCTATTTATGGTTGCATGCGCGAGACCCTCGTGGATTCTCAGCTCTCGCCCATCGATCGTCTTTTACGATGATTCATACTTCGCAACTTATGAGCGAACAACAAATTACACATTTGTTGCTCATTTCATTGCGAAAAAAAATAATAATTTGAATAATTTTATTTAATGTTAAAATATTTTTTTACATGTATATATATAATCAATGCATTCGTATTCGTTATATTAATTTTGCAAGTTCTGCAATTAACGCGCATAAACCTCTTGTGCTGATTTGATAAATGAAAATATTATTGCCTCGTCGGATATTTCTCACCCATGTGCAAATGAACATGAATAAATTGTTTAGAATTAATGTAGAATTATGTCACTCATATGAGTCCCAAAAATTTGATTGAGATTAATTGAGTCATCAGCGAGCAATATGCAATGATTCACAACTGAAACATCCGACTGTAATACATATCGTTTCTCTGCTCCGCGTTCCGTGCTGGTAAGTTCTTTTTTTTTTAGCAAATCTGCGAAGAAAAAAAAAGAACTGGAGCAAGATGATTAAATCGTGTTTGAAACTGCAACAAAAGCTTTTTCAACCGCAAGGAACTGCAACTCTTGACGAACTCTTGACGAACTCTTGATCAAACTCTTGATCGAGTTTGACAGTCGACGAACGCGTTTGATGTTATTTTGCCTAATCGTGGCAGTAAATACGTGGCTTAAGTTTCTAAAATACGTGCATCAGCGAAGCTATGCTCGATTTTTCATGCAACAACGATAGTCTCACTCATGCTTTTCATGACAAATCGAAAAAAATAAACGATAACATGAAAGCGACGATTCTTTCGGCGCTCGTATTAACGACGTGCTTATCGACGACTCAGTTCGGATGGTGGTCACCCGATCTTTTTACACCAGGTGGTGTTTAGATGTTTAGACAAGGCTGCTTACGCGAGCAGTACAAAGGGACTGGTGAGCTCCATGGCTCACCAAGGGATCGACGTTTCGACCATTGAGGCGACGATCACTTCTCGAAAGACTTTCAAACTCCCAGCATCAGTTATTCTCTATTTTTACATTCGATAACGAGTGAATATAACGTCTCCACACAACGCTACGCGATTTTATACTGAATACATAATAAATATAATATTCTGATATCCTTGAATGTGACATTTCTTACAGCTCAGAAGTAGGATAAAGAACTTGTGTTATCTCTTGTGTAGTATGATATTTACTACTATGAGTATATTTATTAAAGGTGTTGTCCGATGGACTCGTATAAGATAGGAGCAGTTATATTGTCCCTTAAAATCTAACAATGACAAAGGCTGATATCCGATATATATATATGTGAGTATGTGATCTCGTCAACGGTCCAGTGCGAACTGTCCTCAGCCCCGAAACCCTTGCGAGGCCTCAGCTCGTTCTTTGTCCCGTTGCTTAGGAAAACTCTCGTCCAGCAACGCTGCATTAAAGGTCTTGGCTGTTTTTGTCGTACGATGCACGGTTCACGAGATATTTGATAAAATGTGTTTTCCGAAGATGGCGGCTGAAGCTGGACTCCTCTGTATCCCGCCAACTTGAATTTGTACTCAGGGCACAGCCCTTAACCTTTTCCAAAAGCGAAACTAATTCTGTAGAAGATTGCACAATGAACCCACTTTTTTAGGCTAGAATGAGACTGGACTAATACGTGGCTTGAGTTTCTAAAATATGTGCATCAGCGAAGCTCTGCTCGCTTTTTCGTGCAAAAAAATAGTCTCTCGCTCGTGCTATCCATGACAAATCGAAAAGAATAAATGATGTAAGCAGGTTGTCCTTGACAATCGAACACGTACCGATAATCGACTTTTCGAAATTGACGGAGAAACAACAAATCGGTACGTGAGTCGAAAAGTATGACACCTCAGATTAATGCCCGAAACTATGACACCTCCATTTTAATTTACCCGGAGGTGTCATAGTTTCGGGCATTAATCTGAGGTGTCATACTTTTCGACTCACGTACCGAAATGATGACGATTAAAAACCGTATTTCGACGGAAAAAAAGTAAGTATAACAAAAAAAATGTTCCAAATCACGCTTGTATCACGCTTTCCGCAATCAGGAATTAAAAAGAATGAAAATTAATTTTCACTTTGTTTTATCTTTTTCGAAGCAATTTTCGACCTAGGCCCGGTTTCACAACTCGACTTTGAACCTAGTTTATCGCAAAAACTCGGTTTAAATCGCTAAAGACGGCCTGCCATTGGCTGAAATCAAAGTTAAACTCAATTTAACCCTTATACCTGGTTTGTGGAACTGGGCCCTAATCCACTTCGTTCACGTCAAATTAAAAGCAAATAACGAAAGAAAAATATTATTTTTGAAAATTCGTGCGCAAGTCTTTGTCGAATCGTGGATTAAAGAGAGACTGAAAAACTTTGATGACTCACGAGCATCTCGTCTCGCACAGAGCCACAATTTTTATGACTCCTGTCTCGGAACGAAAATATGCTTGTTCTTCGTCGCGGTCGAGCGATCGTTATTATACTTCTGACTGTCATAAGACGCTTTGCCCAAGATAGAACATAACGTCAGCTACAAAAATATATAGATGTAGTGGAAAAATACGAAATCGCAGGCGAACGTGAATTAAAAATTACAGTATATCAGTGATGATGAAACAGCGATCAACGACTTTCGAAAAGTCTCGGCTAAGCTCTATGCGTGTATTGCTAATCTCTCGTCTTCATACTTCTCGCAAATCGGAACGCGAATCGTGTATGTTATACATACGCGATTATATAGTCAATGACGAATATAATTGCGAATTAATTCACGATCGCACAGTCGATGGTATTGGATTCTCCCCGGCTATACTTTAGGTCGCATGTGCAAGCAATAATTAAAGGGCTTAATTCACAAGTCGTAGGAACTAAAGTGATGTGATTTGGCTTCTTTTGCTTGTCCATAACAGTCGATATATCGAGATTTACGGTAGAATGTGATCATGTCAATGTGCTCGAAGCGTCGAAATTAGCTGCTGGAAAAGTGCAAGGATAGCCTCAGAAGGTTATCGCGATAATAATCTTTTGAAATCATTGTTGGATATAATACGTAATGCTCGCTTCGAATCGTTGGAATCTTCGAGAGTGATGCGCATATGATCACGAAACTTTTCCGGCTATATATATGTTTCTATATTATTCGCGTGTAGTTAACGAGCACGTGGTATCGGTGTGGCACTTAAACAATTCCGAACACACAACATGCATAAATGCCAGTATATGTATACGTACATTGACATAAGTACAGCCTCATTCACAATAGATGGCGTGCTTGGTAGTGAGCGAATTCGGGTGTTGGTTCTTTCTTAAATTTTTTTTTCGTTGAGGAGCGTTAGAAAACGTTAATGCGACCGTACAGCACACTTACAACTCTATCCAATAACATCTCTATCAGAATTTAGGCTGTTTGAACAAGTCTACCAAATTACAATTCTACCGGAAAAAACTACCACATATGAGCAGTGTCTGGTATCACTAACAAATAACAATAAGCTTACCACATATAGGGGCAATGCCTAAACATCTCTACGGGTCCACTAAATATGAGCAGTGCCGAAGGCATCTTTACCCAATAATAAGTCTACCAGATAACAACTCTCTGGCGTGACTGATGGTAAGTTAACGGTAAACTACCCTGTGCATTATTCAGGTAATCGATCAGTAATTTACCATTAGCCACGCGGGAGAGTTTTTTTCTGGTAGATTTTTAATTCATAAGAGATTTTAGGCCAAAGCCTCATACCGGTAGAGATATGTTAGGCCCTACTCGTGGCTGATGGTAGACTTGTAATTTTGTAGATTTGTTCCGAATTCTTTAATTCTGGTAGACATTTTATTGATCAGTGAGAAAAGTTTCGGATATGCAGAGCTGTGAATAAGTCATTTCTACCGCGGAAAAATCCTTTGCCGCCGATTATGATTGATGCATTGAAATTTTCTGTTATTTGACATGAGAAAACTCCTGACAATTATTAATAATATTATGTCAATGAGCCGACAGTAGTGGACGCGCGGTCGATGCGCGGCTTTGGCGATCTCCCATGTTAAGCAGTATTGGCCGAGGCCACACTACTTGGATGGGTGACCGCTTAGCCGTGCACTGGCTTTTGGCGCGCCGACTACCGAGCGGGAGGCAGTTTTACTGAGATTCGGATATGGTAACATATCGGAAACTCAGTAAAAGTAAGGCCGTCTGTATCGGCATGGGTTTTCCGCAGTTTCCCCATGTCCAGGCGAATGCGGCGTAGCTAAAAAGCAGCTGCGGATGCTACGGAATTTAGGTTAGCTTAGCGAAGTGCGGGCAGGGAGCGGTAGGAGGAATCAAATGGGAAGGGTTAATACGTAAAAACCCGCAAGGGTATACGTTGGAACACACAAAAATAAAAAAATTTTAAAAAATATTATGTCAATGATATTTAATAGTTTCTATCAGTGCATCGTCTGATATCATCCAATATCATCAAACCTATTCTGAATCATCCGGTATAAACCGTATATCGGGGTCCCAACTACCATAAATTGCTCGTGTGTGTGTGCTCTCGGTGTTTTCGCTCACGCAGCGGGATCAGGAGAGTTCTCTGTATGTCGCTGATGCATACATATGTAAAAAAAAAAGTGCATCGCATGTATCGGCCAGTGCCGGGAGAATATATCAAGGCGATTGGTTCAATGTCAACCCAAACGCACATATTGAAACTATACGGATTTTTTAATCAGCCGTCACACCAGCGATTGTCGTGTGACTGATCAAGATATATACATATATATATATATACGTTATCAGCAACGATTCATATAAAATCCTGATACGAAAGCACACACGAAAATCCACTTTAAATGCTTGTTTATCCTCCACCGTGTACGGGAATAGATTGGGCGATAGAAAATAAAACAAAAAGTGGAAAAGTTTGAAGCACAATATCTTGAAAAGTCGGTCATCAAGATATGCATCCATGTTAAAAGTTTCAATTTTCTTTAATGAACTCCAATTTTATTTTCATTTGATAATTTTTATTCAATGTCAATTTAATCTTGGATATCTATTATTTTTCTATTTTAGAAAATATTCCGAGCTTCCCATAATAGCTAATTTACGCTTTCTCTTTCGCTCATAACGAGGTATAAAAAGTATGGTGAATGACGTTGGAAAATGAGCAATCCAGACAGAACTGGCGAAAATTTGCGTGCAGTTATAGAACCTTTCGCTTCTCCATCATTATATTATCACTTTCAAGCGACTCTCACAGACGTTCTTCGATAGGTCAGGTCAGTCAAATATGCTTGTGAGCGTCTGTAAACATGATGCAGATTCCCATCTCTATGTTCTCACGTCTCGTGTAGAATTTCTCGAAAAATTCTACTCCCAAAATCTTATGATTCAAGCGAAAAGTGCACTTGGATCGAAGAGTATTATCACTTTTCGTTTGCAAAGTTGGTTCGAGGGGTTCGTGCGTTGCTCGGCCCGGTTAAATTTGATACGCTCTCGACTATTTTAATAATGCATGTCAACAGTATATAATATGCAACGATTTAGCGAGAGGGTCTTTTGTTCGTTCGATCGATTCGAGAAGGTGGATGTATATATGCGATAGCGCGCAAGAAGCTTCCGGCGACGGGCGTATGTTGAACCGATGAATATATGTAACGACTTGTGGCGAACAAAATGGCGTAACTCACGCGAACAAATCCATAAAGCAATATGAAGGTTCGCCGTTTCGTTTGATGGCAAAATTGCAAATATATATGTGTATTGTATGGATAAAGCGTCACGCGACTTCCTGCGACTAATTTGAGCCCGGACCGTCTGATATGTAGACACGATGTGTGTGCGCGTGTGTGTGTGCCTTTTCTCTTATCGGATGATTTAAATCGCGGGATAGACGACCGATCGATCGCGTTAGTTTTCTTAATTACCGGTCAACGCCACGCCCAGCTGGAAATGCTTTCTTACTATATATATATATATGTGTGTGTGTGTATGTAGGTATGTGCGTGTGTGTTTAGCACAAGTTTAAATTTGAGGTGGAAACATTTAAATATTTTCCAGCCATTTTACCGGGGTAAACGGACTGTTATAGTGAGGTTATCGTACGCAGCAGAGATACCGATCTCTCCTTAAGTTTCCATTTTTTTTTCTTTCATAATTTATTTAATAGCTCACCGTATTTATAGTTTAACTTGAGCTTATGATCAATAATTCTGTCTTATTAATTAATTGTATCTGAGATATCAACGATTTTTTAAAGAGTTAAACATGCAATTTGATAATAAAGTGGCCGGCAAAAATCGTTTGCATCGGTTCTGACTTCACAGCCAGTTTTATCGATCAACGAACGATAATGAGATGTAGACTTGCATCGCAATCGCGTGTGTTTTCTCAATACGAAGCCATTAACAGCGAATTATTTGCAAATAGCTTCATCAAAAGTTGTGTCAATACCCGAGTCGTATTCCTCTTTTGTTTTGTTTTTTTTTTTTTTTTTTTCAAAGTATGAAATACACTCGTTTCACCTATACGAATTATTATTATTTTTTTTTTATTGCGATCGCCTATGATGCGATGGGTTGATGTAGCTGCCTCAAGTATTCCGAAGTAGTTTGCTGATCCATCGTCGCAACGACAATCTGAGACGACAAATTTTTATGAAAATTCTAATGAGACACGCGTATGCGACACACACATATATATATATATATAAATCGGAAGTTCATGAGTTACGGTATAAGTCAGTCTACCAACAGACGACGAGAACCGTTATAATACACGTTTCGTGGCGCCCGTAAGAGGACGTTGGCCGCATTTCTCATCATCTTCGTCGACTCGAACTTATCCCATACAGCTATCGCGAAAAGAAAAAAAAAAAAAAAAAAAAAAAAAAAAAAACAAGCCTTCGTTCGTTCGGTTATGAAAAAACCTCGTTTGCTGCTGCAAGTCATCGATGTAAACTTCAGTCTTTTTTGGGCGCCATAAATTTTTCTTATCAAATCCCACATTAGAATCTAGGGCATTCGAGTTGTTTATGAAGCGGCTTATCGCTTCTTCGATAAATTTTTTAATGGAAAATTTGAGTATACGTGTTGCAATGGCATATTAGAAATCTTGAGAGAATCAACGTATATTGCAATGTATGCATATCTTGAGAATGATCTTACGAAAAACATTGAAGGCGTATAGGAAAGTATATGATCTTGAAACTTCGGAATCTCTCGAAAATTCATTAAACATATTCAAAATTCATTAAATTCTTTCAATACTCATTCAATCCGACTTTTGGTCCAAGGCAAATCATGCGCATTGATCCTCAATGTGAATAACCGAATGTCTCTGTCAAAAAAAAAAAAAAAAAAAAAAAAAAAAAACCATTGATCGCCAATAAAGATTATTTGATTCAATCCAATGCATATGACCCACGACGCTCAGCTGACGACGCGTTTCTCGCCGAATAATTCGAGAGTGATACCGGGGAAGGGGCAATTCAGTTCATTCAGATTGAGACACTAGATCGAAACTGGATCAAAGCGCTGCGATAAAAAATCGCTCCACATTGCAGTTCCTATTATAATATAAGAGAAGTGTGCATGTTCCGTCTCGGTGAGTTACACACGGTGATATTCCGAGGTTGCAGCTCATATTAATAATCTCTGGGATGCACGAAATACAAAAGCTGCGGTCGTATAGATATGTAGGCAAAATGTACATTACATGACTGCCAACTAGGTCCGCGACCCTCTCACACTGTATATATGCTATACTCTGGAGAACGCTGTGCAATAAGCTTAAGGGAGACCAGGTGCATCGGCCCCAAGAACCCCCGACAACTGGGGAAAACTATTGATTTTCATTCACAACGCGAAGCGGCAACTGCCCTGCCATATAGAAATCAGCCGGTATAGGTGACTGTCGCGGTCGTAGCCTCAGCACGCGGTACGTTCGTACTTTTTTTTCGCCTACATAGATGACAGGGCGCTTCGCGAATACCTCAATGGATAAGACCGCGTTTTCTGATGACTTACATGCTCATCCCCGTGTTCTTCCGCTGCGATGCCCAAACAGCATGCACGAAAAACTCGGCTGGCACGGACATCGCGCCCTGTATTTTTCTAACGAGACAACGACCTCAGAGACGCCAGAAACGCGAAGATTCGAGACTTTTATTCAGCGAGATTATAATGAATATAATGAAAGAACGGGAGGTTAGAGAAGTTTGGATGAAAGTGACGTAAATTCATCATTTTTTTGGTTAATCAAGAAAGCCATATTAATAACTCGGGTAATGAACTGCATTTAGGCAGTAAACAAAATTTAAATTAGTCAAAATTGGAGTATGAGTATCATATTTTCGTGAGCAGGGCTTGTGGAGAATCGAGAAAAGTGTAAGTTTCGAATGAAATTTAGGAACATTGGGATTAATTTTATTAATTTTTTGGGTCAATTATAGCATAGTCCTTGTTGACTGAAACAATTTAAATTATAAGATGCATTATATACGTTCATTATAACAGCGACAAAAAGGGGAGCTCCGGAGTTTAGGTCAATGCAACTATAAGTTTAAAGTTTCAATGTCTCTCTTTTTTTTCGTGCACCGGAAATGGTTTGTGGATCACGAAAAAAAGTAACTCTTGTGAGATATTAAACACCACATATATTAGGGTGTGTCGAAAATGGACTTTTTTTTTCTTCGCTCCCACCACTCAAAACTTTTTAAGTTTTGATATTAAAGAGGTCCTCGTTCAAAGAGGGCGCTGTAGCTTGAAGTTTAGAGGTCACTCAACGAGAATTTAGGTTTCCCATCTAATTAACACGTAAAAAATATTGTTTTTCGTTCAAAATGATGGCAGGCAACCAAGAAATTAGCAATTTCTGTGTTTCTTGGCTTATTTGAAAGCATGACTCATCACCCTAAACGATGATAGGTCGTTTTTCGACTTACGTTGTTCCAATTTTTTTTACGCCACTTTTCGACCACAATAGTCACTTTTTCAAGCTTACAAAGTCTCCAAGCTATCCATGAGTCCAAAATGAATTGCTACAAGTATTGATTGTTGATTCGAATATAAATAACTAATTTTTGGAATTGGTTATTTATATATTTTTGGAATTGGTTATTAATATTCGGATCAACAGTCAATACTTGTAGCAATTCGTTTTGGACTCATTGATACCTTGGAGACTTTGTAAACTTGAAAAAGTGACTATTGTGGTCGAAAAGTGGCGTAAAAAAAAATTGGAACGAGGTAAGTCGAAAAACGACCTGTCATCGTTTAGGGAATGAGTCAAATAACCAATTCCAAAAATTGGTTATTTATATTCGAATCAACAATCAATACTTGTAGCAATTCACTTTGGACTCATTGATACCTTGGAGACTTTGTAAGCCTATAAAGTTTTGAGTGGTAGGAGCGAAGAAAAAAAAAGTTCCTTTTCGACACACACCCTAAAATATATATATCTGGCAACATAAACCACTTTCACTATAGGATACATAACGCTGCTTTTATTTCATCATATTTTTGTCGATCGAGTAATGGAAGCTTCATTGGCTTTTAAAAATTTAACGTTTCTCGTTTCCGTGTTTTGCCACATGAATAACTTGTGGAACCATGAAAATCGTAACTTTCTGGATCACGCTGAACGAGAAACATATTTTACGTTCTCGAAACACATTCGTTGCAAATTGCCCATTTTTTTTCTATATTCCGCCATTTTGTTGGTTAATTGAATAAAATTTCGATTAACCGTGATAGCGCTTTAGACTCGTGTGTAAAAAATCGGATTAAGAGTCTGCACAGATAACGGTATGTGTAAGCTAATGTAAAAATGGTGTTTCACCAAAACCCAGCAACTCGAATACACCCTGTTTCGCAGCGAGCGATATCTTGGACATGAAAGAGACATTATCGCTCCCACAGGGGACAGCCGGAAATGATACGAATGTGATGGAAAAATAAAAAAAAAACGTTTTGAGCGTACGCGTCGTGGAGATTATTCGGATAATTATGATAATATCAGGTGGAAAAAGGAAATTTTCGGTGAGACCAGACGGTGAACTTTACCCTGTGACCTTTACCCATATATATATATATATATATATATATATATATATATATATATACATGTACACGATTGTTTGCTGAGGGACAGTGGTTGAATGGAGAAAAGAGAAACTATATTGAATCGATCGAGTGTACTTTAGGTTCGCTTAATAAATATTCTATCTATCCATACACACACACATATATATACGCAAATGTATACATTGCCTTAAATATTTACAAATATATATGCTCATAAATCGTATGTGTTCGTTAAAGATAGTGACGAAAGTTTGAGCTCGTGTTATTTCGAGATAAATAAGCTACCGGGATGATTACCTCGCGCAAACGCGACGCGAACGACAGTCGTCATGGAAAATCGGTTTTTCGATAATCGACGAAAAAAAAAGAAAACAAACAAAGGTTGCGTGCGATAACCACGTCGCTAATGTTTTTTTAAAGCCTTTCTTTGCTGTGGACAAATCGATAAATCCATTTTCGGTATAAACGATTGAAGTTCGATATACAGATAGTGCCGGGATCTGCGTTTGGGAGAACGCGAATGGGCTAAGCAAATTTTTCTCGTTTTACAGTCCATAGAGGTAAAATTATAATCCCCGCACGGAAACTTTATTTCTGAGCTTTTGGTAGACAGTATCCCATATTATTTATTGGCACGGTGAAGGACTTTTCGGGGATTCAGAATCAGCGGTCTCTCACCAATTAAATTGTCTAGCTGGCACTTTTGGCGATTGCGATATTTTTACGACTGTGGAAAATTTACAAAAAAATATTGCGAAAAATTTAAGTAATTGTAAACTCTTTGTCTGCGACAATATGGATTTTTACTATCGGAGGGATTCTGTCAGAGTCCTCTGGCATATAAAAAAAAAATTAATGAGGGATTATATAATTTTATTTCGTAAAAGAGTTTCGCTGACGATAAAGTAATAAAGCAGTTAATAATGAAATTAAATACAGACAAAAACTTTACGACCGTTTTCTTCGGCCAAATAATTTCTGTTTTTTTTTTACTTCGTCATATTGCCCATAATTATAATTGAAATGAAACAAAATTTACCACTTACACTTTGATTGTAAAAAAAATTTCAAAATATTACAAATAAAGTGAGAACTGGAGGAAAAGCTGAAAAATTAATTCGACAGTTTTATTCTCATACGGAAAAGTTGGGGATTGACGTAACGAGATGGAAATTCTGTTCAGTGAACATGGCAATAATTTTTTCGTTCACGTCATTCAGCGTCAACTGTCCACCCACGCGAGTTTGTTCGGTACCGAGTGTATGTCCCAGAGCCCAAATGATCGTTCTATGTGCACAACAAGCGCTTATAATTCTTTATCGCTATTACTCGGATCATGTTCTTACATGTTGGAAAAATTTCTCGCGTCTTTTTTTTTTTAAAGAAGTGATAAACTCTCGCTCGATCTTTATGATCATTCAAAATGTATTGTATTCTGTTGGCACAGATCGAGAACATTACATTTAGAATACATTTAGAATACAATACATTTAGAATACATTACATTTAGAATACAATACAAATGTATTGTATTCTAAATGTAATGTATGTTCTCGATCTGTGCCAACGAATTGTTTTTCTGATCGTTATATCATTGAGAAATGTTTTTCGAACATGCACAGATAGAGGGGGACCGGGGAAAATTGGACAGTGTGGACACCTCAGCGGAAAATTGAAAAAACAAAAAAATCGAAAATATTTTTTTCAGAAAAAAAAATTAATTTTCTTTGTAAATGAGACACCGTTAGTTGTTAAATTTTCAATCGAAAAATGGGATGTCGGGAGAAAATTGGCACTGAGGCTAAAGAATGATAATTTGGCCAAAGTGGGAGTAAGGAATATTGCTAAATACAAAAAAAAAAGATTTTTAAAATGGAATCAAACGAAATGAGACCAAAATTATTCACGCGTTCATGCAAAGAACTGGCACCGTCTGATGTTTAATTAAAGAATTGTGAAGCTCGTTCTACGATTCGAAGAAAATAAATTGTTTAAGGGAAAAAAAAAAAATTCAAACAACTATTTTGTGTTAATAAAAAAAATTTGCTTTTGAGCTTTTTATTGAGTTTGGGTTTAATTGGAAACAAAGATTTTACGAAGAAAAACGATTTTTTGAAGAAAATCTTGTTTCGATAACTTTGAATTTTCGGCTGAGGTGCCCACTTTGCCTCGGTCTTCCTTGCATATATTTTTAAATGACGATCGTATTGAAAAACAGGTTTGACATTTTATTTTTTACATTTCATTTTCGTTCCAATGTACATTTATATTATTGTTGAAATTTCTTCCAGGTTTTCTTTTCCCCCCAATAATATCGCATTTTTAGATTCTGTTGATCAGAAATATTCACAAAACCGACAAAGATCACGTTTTTTCTTCATCGAAATGATTTTGCAAAACGTTTTTGTCGATATATATATATATATATATATATATTTTTATTTGTGCAACGCGTAATTTGAATTTCTGTCATTCGAAAATATTGACAGTAACGAGATGAAGGTTAGTTCATCATCGCTGCAGTAAATTTATTTTTTCTTAAAATTTCATGTTTTTCTTTTTCGTTGGGCTATCGCGTATTCAAACTCAGCTGATTAATTATATTTTGACAGCGCATCGATAATGTATTTTTATCATTCTCGTTTCGTTAGAGCATATCATGCGAAACTGAGCCACTTTTCTTTTCAAGTCGAGCACGGAAAGATCAATCTAGCACTATCGCTTCGATGTCAAAATATCTTTTTTTTTTCGCTAACATTTTCTCTGAAATCTCAAACTTACTCTGAAAATTCAAACTTACCGTTCGAGCTCGAGTAGTCCCATTCGTTCCACATATCGGCCATCTCGGGGGGGGATTTACCGGAAATTAAGGTCGGAAAAGTTGAGATCCGAGTAAAGGCCGCTCCCGCTCGTTTTGCCTACCTGTTCGAACTCTCGTTCGAACAAAACGCGCCTAATTCGACACTCTCGTCGTCTTCACGAAAATTTCTCTTCACTTCCCGTACACACCGCACGCGAGTAAGTCGCTGCGCGATATTATCGGCAGAACCGAAAAAAAAGAACGAAAAGCAAAAAAGAAAAGAAGCCCTCGCTTCGGGTAACCGTGAGGACGATGATTTTTCGACTGAAATTCACGAAACTGACAGTCGCGTTGACAAAAGAAATGGCCACGAGCGTTTATACGGATGTGCCTCGATCGTAAGAAAAAAAAAAAAAAAAACTAAACAAAAGAAGGAAATTAAAATTTTCAACGCGCAAACGAAAATTAGAATTTTTTTTTTTTTTTTTTTGGTAAAATACCGTCAACTTTGAGAATATCGTAAGTTTTTTTTTTCTTTGTCAATGACTCTGCGTTATTCGCGTGTGCGTCGAACGGGGAGCACGGTAGAGAACTGTATGCACGCTTTCCAAGTCACAGTTACAACGAATATAAAGACCGGCCGGTCCCTGTCATGGCTTATAAGTCGCGTCGTCACGTGACCGTAAATACGCGTCATTGCGCATGCGCCGGTAAATATTTACACGAGAGCCCCACTCCGCTTCGTCATATAATGACTATACGTGCGTGGGGCACGTGGTCGTTGTAAATGCCTCGCTCGCATGCACATGCGTAGAGAGAAACGCTTGGGAATCTCACGGAAATAGGGAACGAGATATTGCCGTATCGTTGTATCCACATTCTTGTACATTCAGAGAAAAAAAGTATGAATAAAAAATGATAAATATGTATTTTTACGCCCCCCCCCCCCCCCCTCCTAAATTTCGATTAAGGGAACATTGAACATCAGAATGAGAGTATTAATGTATTTTTCATTGAATAATTAATCAATTGATATTAATATGAGCTTGTCCTAAAAAAAAAAAAAAATAACCAGCCACTGTGACGTCGAGATATTATATTTGGTTTCTATTATCAAACATATATACGTACTGTCATTGACAAAATTTTCTGCGATTTCATGATCGATCTTTCAAATTGTAAAATTGAAAAAAAAAAAAATATCTTTGTAAAAATCTATCGTCAGCTCCGTCATCAGTGGATAATATGTCATTCGATGATAACGTCGAGTTCGAGAATTGATATGCAAACTTCGATTTTTAAAACTGAAGCGTGCAAATTTATTTGCCGCTGCTCCGTTTCGCGAAATGAACGATATGAAAATAATATTTCTTCATAAATTTTCCGCTTGTACAAGGGTAAAATTAAGGATGTTTCGGACGTGCTTCCCAACCAAAAGTGACTTTCGTCGACATAATTGCATACTTTATAATAAAATAAAAATCGGAAAAAATTCAACCAAAATGAAAACGATAAGAAGATTAATTTTGAATAATAATAATGACAAAAAGTTATCAATAAATTGTTTAAACAAAACATTGTTAAGCAAATTTTTAGGTAAAGTTTTTTTTTGACATGTGCAATGAATTCGTTGATTTTTCTGACTACACAGGATTTTTTAAAAAGTTTCTTATCATTTTGAGATTTCGGTTTTCGAAAATTTTTTAATTTTGAAAAATGAAGGAAAAATCCTGAATTTTGGATAGTTTTTCGTAAAAACGTTGTATATTACAATTAAGAAGTTTCCAGAGCATTGAGCTAATAGTTTTGTAAATACAACCTTTACAAATTTCCGAAAACTGAAATTTCAAAATGATAAGAAAATTTTTTAAAAATTCACGTGTAGTCAGAAAAATCAACGAATTCATTTCACGTGTCAAAAAAAACTATCCCTAAAAATTTGTTAAACAATGTTTTGTTTAAACAATTTATTGATAACTTTTTGGCATTATTATGATTCAAAATTAATCTTCTTATCGTCTTTATTGTGGTAGAATTTTATCCGATTTTTATCTTATCATGAAGTATGCAATATTGTCGATGAAAATCACTTTTCGTTGGTATGGTACGTCCGATACATCCTTAAAGTTGAATCAAGGAACGATTTTATCGATATAATTTTTCTGTAATAAAAAAATTACTTCAACTTCTCGTAACGGTTCTAAAAAAAAAGCTCATTGATTATAAAAATTTACGTTGTATACGTGTCGAGTGAAGAGCATCATAAATTAATATTATAAATAAATAAACGCGATATCTCCCTCCAATCTTTACTCGTAAAAATGCATTAAAAAAATTAAGAAATGACGATCCTTTAATTTATCAATTTTTCCTTATCAAGCGTATTGATAAAATTTCTTAAAATTTAAAAATCGACCTACAGATTGTAAAAAATGAAAAAAAAAAATTCATTTTAAAAATCTATAAGCTTCCTATCATCGAGCGATAATCATTTTCAACAATGTTTCAACGCGTATCGATGACATAGGAATAAATATTGATAACAAAGTTTTGCCTTGCATCTCTACTCGAGACAAGGCTAAACGCATTCAAAGATCTCTCCAGCTGCAGAATATTATACATTCTTAATTTTCAATCATAATTGCATACTTTTTATTGAGCACACATGCGCGTGTATGCGTGAGTCGTTAATCAGTTCACGTGACCGAACTCGAGATACCTGATAACCGGTCTTATCACCAATTGTAGCGAGAAATTCGAGATCCCCCCCTCCTTCAATGTAGTCGTTGCACATTGAGGAGTGAATGTTCGTTTTTGCGAAAAAAAAAAATCACGTCCTTCGTTTCCTCATTCACTGATTAGGCAAATATTTCTTCTCGATAAGAAACATATCGATCGGATTACGAACAAATTTTCGTTACTATTAGAATCGACAATTTCGCTCAATACTTTGTACGAGACCATGGGAAGTCTGCACAAAAGGAAAGTGATTGAAAGCAATTATCGATCAATCGAATTTATCAATTAAGGGGTAATACCACACTCTAACGGCCGAAAAAAGGCCTAACTTTGACGATTTATTTTGGGAATATGGAAAAAGGAATAGGATTTCTTTTCAAAGGGTTTATTTAACACATATTGAAGTATAAAAAAAAAAATTTTATTATCATTTTCATACACAATGGTGTATGAATAGCCAGTATTTGAAATCGCCTTTTTTTAAAACTCCTTCACGGGAGGACGGATTTCTCGTAAAGTATAAGACCTGGAACAAAAAATCAAAAAATTTTATAATCTGTATACCATTGCCTATGTGACTATACAGGGGGGGGGGGGGGGGGGGGGGGGGGTTCAAGGTTGTTATGCTGGTTATTCAGCTAGGGGAAAGGGCAGTACAGGGTCGGTGCGCAGTAAGCGCGGGGCATGCACGACGATACAATGTTGCACCGCTCACGGGCGAGCGGGTCCTTTTTCTCTTTTATTATAGATATTCTAATAACGGTACTGTCAAAAATTCTGAAATTTTTACAGAATATCCAGATAATGTCTCTTAAAACAATTCATATTTTTCAGCTTATTGGCACCATTTTCTTATCAGATATTACGTAAATACTGCAAAAATTGGCAGAATTTATCTATCATGGGTGCAGTTAACCTACGAAACACATTAACTTTCCGAATTTTTTTCCCAAAAACGGTACTGTAAATCGTACCCAAGTTTTACAGGAATGTAGGAAAAAGGAAAAAATTATAAAAAAAAAAAGAAAAGGAAAAATTATATACATTGTAGAAAAACTTGGTCTGCATGGCATCATTTTTAAGTATCGTCATAACAACCTCAATCTAGTTTTGTAGAAATGGTGCACTTTTGAAAAAATGAATCCCTTTTTGGTGAAAAAATAAGCAGAAAATTGTTTATAAAAAAAAGTTTACATTAAATTAAAAAAAAAAAAACGGCTACGTACTCCCATAGAGAATGTAATTGTGAAGCTACTGTCAAAATTTCAAATCGATCCATGCAACGTTTTTCAAGTAATTTGTCCTCCCAGTTTGAAAAAAGTGGTTTCGAGAAAAATGCGTTTAAAGTTTTAGCGCGCTTCGAGGCACTGTAGAGTGGTTGTTACCCCTTAACAATGACTTTTCTCAATTACTGCGATATACTTAAGATTTTCGTGATTATTCTTCTGCAGTAAAAAGCATGTCAATGATATACTTAAAAAAATATAAAAGATTCACTTTCTTCCTGACCATAAGAATTATAATTCGGTATAAAATTTTCGTAAAAATTAGCATAACCTTTGTGCCGAAAATTTGCATTAAAAAAATCCATAAGAATAAAAATAATTGCTGGGGATATCAACGAATAATCACGCCTCTTAATTGTCTCGATGGAAAATAATTTTTTTTTTCGCTGCAAAAGAACACAATGAGAAAAAAGTACAAGCTAAAAAAATTGTTAAAGAACAAAATTGCCACTGTAAAAAAAAAAATTATGAATTACCAGAATAAACAAAGTCACGAAAATTTCGAAACGTTCGTAATAATTCGGCGATGAATTATCGAAATGAGCATATAATTTTTAATCGCAGAAATTTCCATTGCAAAAATTACGTAGTATTAAGCTCGGGAGTGTATACCGACGACGTCGGGCGCGGTCTCTATTATTAGATTATTCATCCTGACGCTAATCGGTCCTATTACTTCATTGACACGAGTGTAGACTGCTATGTACAGTCGATCACGAGGATCCGAGAGGTCGTAGCGAATGCAATTCGAACGTCTGGAACTCGAAACTATATTTGCCAATTCACTATTGACAAGAATGAATAAGCTTGCCAGGGTGCGTGCTCGAATTGTGATTATTATTTTTTTTCACCTCGAACGACACCCGAAAAATTGTGAAATATATATATATATATATATATATATAATGGTTCATACGGAGGATTCTACGCTAAAGTTAGCTACAATTGAACTTGGTCATTAAGATTTAGTGATATAAAGTTTAAAATAGATTAAGTTTTTTCAATTTTTTTACTCCCCACTCGAACCAAACATTGCTCGAATTAAAGAATATGAAAAAAAAAACAATCCTAAAAATCCTCGCTCGGGCATAAAAATGTTTAAGTCAGCTCATATTAAACTTAAATTCATTTTTATTTTCTCAAAGGTATTTCGTTGATAACAAAAAACTATAAAATATAGAAGCCAATTATCAGCATTCTGTGAGGTATAATTTTAAAAATATTTGTACCCATGATATGTTAGTGAATTTTGAAAGATTTTTAAATTCCCAAGTAGCCTATTGTAAAAGTAAAAATATTTTTTACGAAATCATTAAAATTACTTGACTAAATCATGATGAAGTATGCATAGTTAAGCGTAAGAGTAAGTGCACGATTTTACCAGTGTCGCCGGATAAATTTCGCAAGTAAAGTGCGCACATTTGACGACCGTATATATTATAAGACAGTCGAGCATGCACACATTCCTGAATACTTTCACGATATCGCGAGAGATCACGCGAGATGAAACGAGGAAAAGTCATGCTCACTGTGCGGCTATGCTGAAAATTATTCGAGATACGCTGTGACAACATTGCCATTTGGCAAATACAAATGTTTGTATATCATGCGTGTTTGAATCAAATGGCTTAACATTCGGCGAAAGGATCTGTGACGTGAGCAGAGGCGCGATTCAGTTTCTTTAAATTTCAATAATACTACGAATTATTGAATTTTTCATTTAATTAATCATACGAATTAATTATTTAAATTAAGTAGGAATAATATACATGAATAATGAACTATCCAATAACCGCATCATGACTAAATACGATCGCCATTAATTAAGAGATGCGCTCGTGAAAATTAATTAATTGCCTTTCAGCGTATATACGCAGTCATTTTTTTTTTCCTCCAATTTTCATTCAATTTTGCGCATACAATTTACGAGAACTCCCGGATAAAAAATTTACAAAAAAAAAAAAATCTGCATAATCAATTGCATCGAACATCGTTTAATCCTCGGTTTAATCGGAAACATTAAAATTTTTTCAACACATATTTACGACCATGGCGCGTAATCTATCAAGGTTTATTCACCGCAGTGTTTCACACATATACCCACACAAGTACACGTATTTCCGATTGAGGTGAAAAAAATTTTCGCGGCCTCATTCGCCGAGCGCGAATGCCGGAAAGCAAAACCGCTGAATGTTGTTCTCTATCGATGACGCTCTGGCGGACGAGAAAACGATTAAACTTTTTTTTTTATCTTAATATTTACAGCCTTCGTGCTGTATACGACGGTTTTTTTTTCGGTCCAGAACAAGCGGGGGGGGGGGGGGGGGGCTGAGAAAAGTCGAAAAGAAATATTTTTAGAGTTACGAGAGTCATGGTAGGAACTCAAGTATAGAGGAGCCCTGGAAATTCAGTCTCCCTGTTGTTTTAGTTTCGTTGTACCGCTCTGTTGTAAAATATTCAACTAATAGAAGTAAAAAAAAATCCAACGGTCTTTCGCATTCAGGAGAATGCTGCTCAAGTCCTTTAGATTCAAATATTCGTTCGACGATTAAATAAAAAAAAGGGGTACAGGGAAAGGTTTTAAATTTGGATCACCATGAAAAATCAATTAAACGAAACCCCCTAATGGGTTCTCGTTACCGTCAAATTTGCATCGACTCCTCTATATTTCCGTACCGTTGAAACAAAATGAGTTATGAAAAAGTAAATTAAGAAAATAACACCCACGGACATTGTGTCAATTCATACAAAAGTCCGTCACGCGATTAATGAGGCGTGACAGTGCTTCCTGGACGTTTAATTATCGACGAACGAACAAGGACATATAATTTTACAATTATTTATATACAATATATAGATGCCTCAACGCCAAAAGGGCGTCGAGTCGTATCCTTAAACGTGCTTGCCGGATCTCTTTGACTTTGAGCCATTGATCCTCATCGTCATGCATTTTTGACGGCTGCGGAAAATTAGTTTTTTCTTTGTCTCTCTATACGCCGCTTGACTTTCTTAGGAACATCGTGAGTCGATAAGAACGACACTTTCGATTTATTTTATTCTCCCCCCCCCTCCCCCCGCCCTCACCCCTCGACTTCAAACAATGCTGTCGATCACTTCGATCGTAAGATATGCCGTTGTTGTACGTATACACCGAGCAATCGATGATTCATGTATACGCGTCGCGAAACGTATTAACCTGTCATTGCTATACATACCGCGTGCCATTACCTTATTTCACGACCCTGGGATAACCTTGAGATACGTTTTTTTTTTCTTGTTTCATTTTTCCATAATAATAATAACAACAATAAATATACATGGGATCTCGTGACTTTAGAGCGAACAGTCCTTTTTGCGGAGCTGAGGAATGTCGTTATGAACTTTTTGATAATTAAAAATTTTTTTTTTCGCACTTTCAAACTCAAATTTTTAGACTCAAATTTTTGGTATTATTGCGATATTTGTCGAAATTCTTTCATTGAAACTTTTTCCCGATCGTAATTAAATCCTTATTTTTTAATGTGAACGAGGCTCTTCCGGCAAAGAGAGAATTTTTTTTGGTAATTCTGTCGCGTATGAAAAAAAAATTTGTATCATTTTACAGCGTGCGTTATGCTTGCATTTTCTTCATTTGGATTTTTTTTTCATCGTCCCAATAAAATGCAAAATGTAAATCTGAACGATCGTTAGAGCGGAGGAAATAATTTTGAAAAACACGAGGCGTGGATGACGGGGATCAGGAATAATGGCAGGTCGAAATTTGGCGCTTAATTGCGGCCTTCATTGCAGTAAGAAGGGTGTGCTTCGATTTCTCACAGAGATAAGTCATTCATGTTTTTCCAGCGCTTCTCAGACGTTTTAAAGCGTTTGAGAGCCAATATCGCGTGTTTGCCATATAAGCGTCACGAATTTCATTGCTTTTACTACTACGACGATCTCTTATCGTCGACTCTATGGCGCTATCAGTGTGACGATTAAACGCGAGACGATACAGTCCTCGGAGAGATCGCTTCTCGAAATATTTAACCGCGTCGTCATCGGTTATTGATAAAAAAGAAAAATTTTCTTCCGCTTATCTTCTCAAGTTGTCATGTCACGTGTTTTTTTTTTTATCATTTCATTCGCAATCTTCCTTTGATTCACATTAATTACCGTCAGAGTGACAAAAAAAATGTCATTCACACAACTATACGGTTGCATTGGTTGTTTTTTTTTGTTCACGCTAAGCTCCTTTTGATAAGCAATTTTTTCACAAACTGTACATTCGCATGATTAGTTATCAAAAATATAAATGCATATATAATCAATTTATATGGACGACTCTTCGGAAAATCGACATACAGTAGAACCTCGATTATCCGAACTCCCACTATCCGAACCCTCCGTTATCCGAACGTATACTTGCTTTATCCGAACGTTCTATTATCCGAACCATGGCGCGATTTTTTTTTTTTTTTTTACAATAAAAATGCCTTTTTTTGTTTGTTTTTCGTTCGAAATGCTGCTCGTCCGATGTTTTCGACGTTCGCTCGAGAGAAGTACTCTCAAACGAAAAAAAAAAACGAGCTTCGTTATGCTCGAAGACAAATTAATTTCGCAAGGGGTCATTAAGAATTGCTACAAAGATACGTATCGTTGATAAAATTTTTCAATTCACACGAAATAAAACTTGGCTGAATAATTTATAAAAATTTGCTATCAGAGATAAATACAATGGCATCGTCGTGTTCCATGCAAGACTTCTGATTCTTGTTTTTTTTTTTTCTTCTGTTCAATAATAATTTATCCAAGCGACTTTGTCGTTAAAAAGTGAATACTACGAATATTACCCGAGAGCATTACAAACGTATGAAAAAATATATATTTTAGATTGGTTGAGGAAAAACTAAAATAAACATGATTCCGAGATAATTTGTTGTACGTCCGTAATATCAATTTCTTTTTGAACGAATAAACCGCAAAAAAACGCGTAGCTTCCATACGGCAGCCAAAGATTCAGCAATTTATGATTAAAAAAAGCCTGAAATTAAACACTAAATTTTTATGAAGGCATATATTACTGTTTTGTTTTAAATATATAATTGAAATACACAAGTATAACGTTAAATCGCTCAAAATATCTGCCCGTTTTTCATATTTTTCCCATATGCAATACGTAAGACCGCTATCTACGACAACGCATTTCTATTATCCGAACTTTCGATAATCCGAACTAGCCCCGGTCCTGACGGGTTCGGATAATCGAGGCTCTACTGTACTTGCATTACTTGCAGATCTCACGGTCCTACATTTTCTTGTAACTTCAGGAGACGTTTAAAACCATCGAGGAGGTAGACGTGAATGTTTTTTTTTTTTTTTATTTTTTAATCCACCCCTGTAGCTGTGCCACACCATTTGTAATTTTTCTAAAATCTTCCGTAATTTGTATAATCGAAATTGCAAGTAAAATCAGAAGAAACAAAAACTCAAGTAAAAAATCCTTTTGGAGCAGCAGTTAAAAACAAATAAAATCATTTTTTTTCAACTTTATTTTAGCGATGAGTCTACGTTTTCTACGTTTGAGAGCAATTTTTTTTTTTTGAAATTCATTTTATGACAATTAAATTAATCATAAAGTAAGAATTTAGTTGTCGGAGTATTTTTTCTGATTCTCCTGACATTTAAAAACTCGGTATCTTGTGACTTTTAAAAGTGCACCGCGGGCTGGAACGAAAAATTTTTACGCAGGGAATATATTTAATCTTGAAAAAATTTATTTCCCGATTATTCATAATCACTTTACATTGGCTCAAGATGCAAAGCTTAACCTTCACCAGAAATTTATAAATCGTTGAATTTAACATGAACCCTTCTCCTCACTTTAATCACCATTACTGAAATTTATTTAAATGCTCGAAAAAAAAAAAAAAAAAAAAAAAAATATACGAGAAATAGTTTCGTAAAACGCAACAAAGTATATTTATTGAGTCCTTGCTTGTCGTATTTTTCTTCTTCGAAAGACGCTTAATAATGTTATACCGAGAATAATTTATTTAAATCCGTCATCGTATAGAGATGCAAAAAATAAAATAGCTGGTTATCATCGCGAACGAGACTCGTGGCTGTGCCATCAGGAAAAATTGGATTGGCGCTTCTGGAAAAGCGAGATCCTCATAAAATGAAAAAAAAAATAAAAACGTTACGTAAACTATTCCATCGACTCAGTGAGAATGATTTGTTTCTGTATTTTGAGTTGGCTGAAACGCGGTCACCGCAATATAGTGTTGCACTTAATTTTATCGTCCAAGCGATAGGACTCTGCGGGGATGAGGATAAAAGGGACATTTTTCAAAAAGTCTGACAGTCTGACACAAACGAGAGCATGATAATCGTAAAAATTATTTTTTAAATTAAAACCTTGATTATCATTCAATCGAATGAGCCCAAAAATGTGCAGATTTATTGGCGAAAAAAATATACGTATATCACGAAAATTATATTGCAAACGGAATTTTCATTATTTTTTTAAATTAATATCCAATTAAAAAAAAATATTATACTTACCTTATCGTCTCGTAAACGACAATCGAGAGGATAAATGGAAAGAGAGATCACAGATTTATCCTAAAATTACTTTATTAGACCTTAACTTTACACATTAGACCTAGTCGTTAATAATTTTTTTCTTTCGATATTTTTCGTTTTTTGGTTTTTTTTTTTTTTTCATCATATTCTTATCAGCGATATTACATCGTCATTTACGCTTGTAAAATTCACCTTACACCCGCATCTCGTCGTTAATCTCCCTCGTACTCAAAAACGTGGCTTTTGAGAACTATTTTTTTTTTTTTTCTTCAATCTTCATCTTCTTTACAAAAACCTTTTGTAGTTCAAAGCGCAGGAATCTCTCACCGTGGATATTTTTGACGAAAAACGATAAAAAAAAAAAAAAAAAAAAACCTGACGATTCGTTTTTCCCTTCAGACAACGAGCTTTTGTAAGTCGTTCGAAGCTCGGTTTTTCATTGCAGACGAAAGTAATACAAAATTTATTATGAACGAAAAAAAAAACAGAAATGAAAAATCTTAAAATTCCAGGCAACCATCGACGAAAAACTCGCACAATTTTGTCATATTTTTTCAATAACAACACTCGCACACATCATTTATAATACATCGGGATAGTATTTATGTATATTTATATATATATATATATATATATATATATATATATATATATATATATATATAAACGCGAGCCACGATTATTCGTGTTCATGAATTTTTTTAAAATTAATTTCTTTTTTTTTTTTTTTATAAAATGCCTCGTCGAGACGCTTGTCTCAATAATGATTATTTTTGTCAATTTTATTTCTCCCATCCTTTGCTTAAATTTCATTTTAATTTATTCATTCGAGAAGCGGGGAACTCGACCTGTGGTTAAAAAAAAAAAATTGAAACTTTATTCGCTTCCTTCGTTCTATTTTTTTTTTCTATTCAAACTCATCGTACAACAATTACAAAACACTTTTATCCATCTCTCTCTCTCTCTCTCTCTCTCTCTCTCTCTCTCTCTCTCTCTCTCTCTCTCTCTCTCTCTCTCTCGCTCTCTTTCTCTCTCTTCGTGGTCGGATATTTATCACGTTAATTCTGTTTTTTTAACTCTTTCTCATTCGATAAAATCAAATTTATTTTTACTATTTTTTTTCATCAATTATTCAATATGAATCCGCGTTCATTCTCATCCTCTTCAGCGAATCGTTCACTCCTGTGCAATTAATTTTACGCATATATAGGGGTGCTGTGATACGCGAGTGTGCGCGTGTCGATGTAAAAAAAAAAAATATAAGATGAAAATTAACTGTAACGACGACACGCCCGCAGTTTTCACTCTGATAATATGAAGATGATAAAGCATATAATTAGGGGAGATCGAGGCGAGAGTTGGGCACCTCAGCCGAAAATTGGGATTATTTTTTTTTTATCTCGAAAATATTTCTTCGAAAAATTTTTTGTTTTCAATGAAACTCAAAATTAGAAAGAAACCTAAAACTAAATTTTTTATTCTCAAAATATATGACCGGCACAATTTCTCGAAAAAAAAAACGTTTAACGAAGAAAAAAAAAAAGATTTTTGAGGTACAAGTAATTTTTTCTCATAGAAAAAACCTTTATCGAAGAAAAAAGAAGAGCTTTTTGAGGAAAAAGTAATTTTTGCTTATAAAAAAAAAAACTTTTGTGGAAGAAAAAAAGATTTTCGAGAAAAAAAATTAATATGCCCCGGAATAAAAATTGGGGAACCATAATTTTTCGGAGAAAAATTACTTTTGAAGGGAAAAGAAAAACATTTTTTTTCCAATTTTCGACGGATGTGCCCACTTTTCCCCGATCTCCCCTATATATGTGTATTTTTATTTATTTATTTATGATATGGTGTAGCGTGTACGAAATTTTTCGTGTCTCATATCGCGAAAATTGTCACACATTTTACGAGATGTATGCGATTAAAAAAAAAGAAAAAAGATGATTCATAAAATCGTTCATTGTATATACACGATATGCTGGTTACATAAAAATCAGTTCATCGTCGCGTGCAAGCTGGCACGACAAATCCAATTTTCCTCCAGCTTGTGTTGGATGTATGTGCCAAGAGTTATCGGCTATTAGGTAGAAATCCTCGAGCATTTTCAACCTTCTTCGCACTCTCTTTTTGGCCAAACTGTGTGTGTGTGTGTGTGTTTGTCTTTCAGTCGAAGCCCCACAACAGTTTAAAATATTTTGCATACGTACAAGCGAGTGGATTACCTTCGAAAAGTCGTCGGGAAATCGAACATACGGCCAAATTTTCTTTTTTTTTTTGTAACCATTATTTTTTGTCCCATCGATAATGATCGTTCTTTTTTTTCCCCTAATTATAAACGTCGAGAAAGTGACAAAAGAAAATGTTATTAAAATTTTTTTTTCCCAACACCCTGCCATTGTGCCGAATTCGCATATTTTTTTTTCGGATACTCGAGCTAATTTTGAAAAAAAAAAAATATCTCACAGTAAAGATACGTATGACGATTATTTTCGGAGATATAATTTTTGGAGTATTTTTTTTTTTTCACGCGATTCAGTTATTTGTAGAAATCTCGAAAAATCGTGGATCGATGACTTTTTGTCACGAAGGCAATATTTTGCGTTTAAACTTGGGCGCCGATTTTGAAGAAAAAAAAAAAAAAAAAAAAAAAAAAAAAAAAACTATACCAGAGTTCAGAAAAATAATGCTGAAGAGCAATTGCTTTAAAAATTTTTTTTTCCCTGTCCTCCAATTAAAAAAAAAAAAAAAAATGAAGATAAAATTCAGTTCTCATTAGTACCACGCAGTATGAATAAATTTTCATCTGTAAGATCTGAAATATCGTTGAAATAAAAAATTAGACACTATATAGAACGTGATTGATTGGTCGGTAGGTGCAGACAAATAGGCTAATTCGCTCGCCCAATTTATACAAATCTGTCACTATAAAAAAAAAAAAAAAAATCGGTAAGGATTCAATAGAGCTTGCATTAGGAATTTCGATTAAAAAAAGTCAAAAGTTCATCGACGAGAAAATATATTACATGAAAATTTTAAGTATTAAAAAAAAAAACCTCATTGGGCGTCGAAAAACAATTGCGAAAGTTGAATAGCAATTGTTGGAAACTCTCCAAGACTTGAAAATCTTCGAGAGTTTTTTTTTTTTTCAATTGGTCAGGTTCGTTCTGAAGCGTTATCGTCATTCGATAACACTTTCGGTCTTCTCAGGTTGAAAAAAAAATAATGGAACTTAAAATTTTTATCAAAAACAAAATTAAAAAACAAAATCTTGTCCAAAAAAAAAGTAAACTCACTGAAATGAAAAACATCGAAAGACATTTTTCTTTTCATCAAAAATATATCTTCAATTGTGTGGATTATTGAAAAAAAAAAAAAAAATCTGATTCCATGATATTTTTGTGCTCCCTGTATTAAAAAAAAAAAATATGAAAAAAATAAATAAAAAGAAAGAAATCATTTTAAACGAGGCTTTATCGAAGCAAGACACTACACATTTCGTGATAATCGAGACACGATTATGATAATGATGATGACGATGATGATTATGTTGTTGATGATGACGATAAGGATTCGATTGTTGATATTAGGGTTACACTTAATTTTCTACCAGTTATTTCTACAATAGACGTGAATCGACATTAGATAATTCGCAATTTTTTTTTTTTTTTTTGTTATAATTATCGTTGCATCGACTTTCAAACATTTCATATTTTCACTCTCAATCATACTTATATATATATATATGCAATACAATTATAATTCATTCTCACTCAATCCAAACCAATTTACTGAACCAATCGAAGCACTAAATTTTCATTTTTTTCTCCTGTCCCTATTTTTTTGTTTAATTCGTAAATTTTATTAAAAAAAAAAAAAAAAAACCTCGGTTTTTCCATAAATTATTCTTCGTTAGAATCCACCGTTTCGATTTCACGGTAATTGAACCTGAAACTGGGACTTGAAAAAAAAAAAAAAAACAATTATAGAGCAATAAAAATCGTCAGTTCGACAAATCGTTTGTGAAGAGTTTTGGAGTAAAAAAAAAAAAATGAAAGGTGTAACGAGTATTTTTTTTTTTTCATACACACTTGCATTGACGTTTTTACAGCCGAGGCACGTCCATCTCCCTCGTATGCATTTATACCTCTCTTAATTAACGTCCATTAAAAAATATCATTTCGGAAAAACATTCCGCAAGTAAATTCACCGTGTTCGCATAATAATAATAATAATAATCGTTTTTGCAGCCCGTAATCTCCGTAAGGACTGCACGTTTATTAATATTTAATATTATTATTATTATTATTATTATTACTAATATTAATATTATTTATTATTATCGTTCAATAACACAGCGGCTAAAAAGTTTAAAAAAAATCGTTTTACTGGATTCAAAGCGTTTCGCCATTGCGAAAAGTTCGGGCTGCCCGAAAAAAAACGCATCAACTCGCAAATCCTCGGCACTCCTCGTGTCTGCACGAAATAATTAATGCAACCGTGCGTCGTCTCATTCTCCAATTGTGTGTTCAGTTTCGTTTTTTTTTTTCACGTACAATATTTTTTCCTGTGTTTTTTTTTGTTTTCTTTAAAATTAATTGTTTTTTGGCTTGGTAACTATGTGAAGTTTCACCTAAATTAAAACGATTGATCGTGCTTGCGATGAGAAGGGGGGAAAAAAATGTGAATGGAAAAAAAAAAATAGAAAAAAATGTCCTACAACGCCACCTGTGGCTTTTCTTCAAGCTCGTCGTTTTCGACACTACGATTAATCCCTTACGAAAAAAAAATCTTTCATTCCCTTTCGAGCATATATATATATATATATATATATACATATATGAGTAAAAACATCAATTATCTGCCAAGTTTGGGCTTCACTATCGGGGATCTTTTTTTGTAAGTCACACAGCTTTGGTGTTTGTGTTGAAAAACACATGCCATAATTTTTTTCAGATTTTTTCCTCCATTTTTTCAGCTACCATTGGGCGTCGAATTCTTTCATTTAAACTTTTCTACTTTTTTTTTTTCTTCATTTAATTTTGGCGGCTTGAATTTGAAAAAAAAAGAAAAAAAAAACCAATTCTATATTTTTTTTTGTAAAAAAATCTCAACTTTCCGAAAAAAAAATATAGCTTAATTAATATACGTGTGGAAGAGTCTTAAAATCAAAATTATAATCTGAAAAGTCGTTTTTTCGCCATTGCCTAAAGTTCAAAAAAATTTTACATATTTTTTTCACAAAGCTGAGAAAATTTTACCTACCATATGTCATTTTCAAGTTGAGATCTCTTAAAACACTCCTGGGATTAATAAAAATGTAAAAAAAAAACATAAATCTCATTGATTGTAACAATTTTAATTTTTTTTTATTTTTTGGAGTGGCTGTTGAAACGAACAATAGACAATTGTTGTGTACTGGCGTAAATACTGGATTTTTGTTTTTATCATTTTATCATTACGACAGCGTACAATCATTCCGGTTGATTGAATTCATAAAGTTCATAACATTTTTTTTCGTAAAATAGATATGACTCTAGTAAATTCATTAAAATTAATTTTTAATGAAAAATTCGTACCTGTCACCACTGAAGGACTCACGGAAAGCTCATAAATTCATTCTATATTGGTGTCTGAGAATGAAATGAACCTTTAAAAAACGTCAAAGCTTAGATTTCCAATAGAAAAATATTTTTAGAATAAATGAGATTTATAATGGTTTTCTTTTTTTACATTTTTATTAATCCCAGGAGTGCTTTTAGAGATCCCAACTTAAAAATGACATATATCGTGTAGAATTTTCTCAGATTTCTGAAAAAAAATATGGAAATTTTTTTTGAACTTTGGTCAATGGCGAAAAAACGACTTTATCGATTATAATCTTGATTTTCTCATCTTCATTTACACTCATATTAATTAGGCTATACTTTTTTTCCGGAAAGTTGAGATTTTTTTACAAAAAAAAGTTACACACTTGTTTTTCTTTCTTTTTTAAATTCGAGCCGCCAAAATGATATAAAAAAAAAAAAAAAAAAAAAAAAAAAACAAAAAAGTTTCAAACGAAAGAATTCGATATCCAATGGTAGCAAAAAAAAAAAAAAAAATGGAGTAAAAAATCTGAAAAAATTATATGGCACGTGTTTTTCAACGCAGACACGAAGCTGTGTAACTTGAAAAAAGATCCCCGATAGCGAAGCCCAAACTTGGCCGCTGATTGATGCTCTTACTCATATATATATATATATACGTGTAGAATTTATTCACGAAGATTTCAGCTTCGTTCGTCGTGAATTGTAAAATTTTCAATTTTGGAGTAAAAAAAAAAAGGAACGTCGTTCCGAGTTTACTGAGTGAATTTTTTGTTTTTTGTGCGCTCACTCGAAGGACACGTGGAAACGAATGCATTTTTTTTTTTTCAAATCCACGAATGGAAGAAGAAAAAAAATTCGAGTTTGTACGACGTTAAAAAAAAAAAGAAAAAAAAAAATTATATCAACACGCGAATGCCTTTTTGGGTTTTCGATGGCAGTATTTGAGTAGCGTATCTCGCTGTGAATACTCGTCGGATCGAACATCCTCGAACGTTCAAATTTATTTTCGATATACGATATTATCATATATTAATTGTTTATACATATATATATATATATTTTTTTCATTTTTTTTTTCATTTTTTATTCCTTTCGTTATACGTTCAGCACGGAATATTTCCCGCGCCAATGGAAGCATTATCCGAGCTTTCAGCGTTTACCATATTAATCACACACTCGCGCATTCACACAGACACATTTATTCTCGTTTCACTGCAGTAAACACGAAACTTTTTAAGTAACGTTTTTTCGTCTCTCGATATTTTTTTTTCTTCTTCCCTCATCCGCTCATTTATCATTTTCTTCGATTTTTTTTCTCTTTTTTTTTTTTCCCCCTTTTGATGAGTCAATTTTTGCGAAAAAATTCCTCGTCAAAGATTTACGTTTCTCGCGATGGTAGATGTGCCATTTTTTTTTTTTGTTTTTTTTTCGTACTTTTGATACGTTTCACGAGACACCCTACGCGGTTTCGATAAAGCGTGAATGAAATTTTTCTACTCGCCGTCGATAATAATCGAAGCATCGTTATGAAAATTCGAAAAAAAATAATAATACGTCGAATATCGATAGCAGAAATGGCCCCGGAAAAAAATGATCGAGTTGCGAAAAAAAAAAAAAAAAAAAAAATGGTACATCCGAGCCAAAAACAAGAAAAACAAAAGTCAGAAGCAATTCTTTTTTTCCTGTCTTGATCTCTCTTCGTTTCCGGCAGTGTCTTTTGTGCGGGGATGAGTATACTCCGGTTCGATCGATCGAAAACGATCCATCGTGATTGTGATTTTTTTTTTTTTTTTTGTTTTTTCGTCAATTCTCGCCTGGCTGACTCTGAGATACTTTTTTTTTCCCCTCCTTCACCCTTTCTCTGGATAATTGGCTGACGATTTGGGTGCTTTTTTTTTTATCATCAGCTGCTCTAATTTTACGTGTATAGATTTACGACTCTTGTATTGCTTAAAGGAGAATGGCACTGATCGTTTTGGGGTAGATGGGGAAAAATGATCGCTCGACCTCCGCCAAGGGATCTTTTAGTATCAATTTTTTGTTTTTGTTTTTTTTTTTTGTTTTTTTTTTTTCTCAAACTCGTCCAAGACTCTCAAATACGTGAGCTGTGGTAGATGCAATTATCGTTGTGTGCTTTTTCTTTTCGTCGTCGTCGTCGTTTTGTTTTTTAATTTTTTGTTTTTTTTTGTTCTAATCTCATTTGATGCCATGACGGACTAGTGGATTCTACTCTAGAGTGGAAACCGTTACAAAAAGGCAACGCGTGATTTTGTGTGTGTGTGTGTGTTTTTTTTTTTCTCAATAAATCTTGCACTTCCACATTTGCCCCCACGGAGTTGATACTTTTTTTTTTGTCTTCTTCTCTTTTCGTTTGTATTTTATTTTCTTTCTTTTTTTTGTTTTCCTTCGGTTTTTCGTCAAAACGATCTTCGGTGAAACGGTGCGATGCATAAATGTCGAATTGGCTTTGGCAAATAAGAGTGTGTGACACGAGGGTTGGCTTATTTTCTTTTTTGCTTTTTTTTTTTTTTTTTTTGCTTTTTGGAGTAAAAAAAATTACTTTTTTTGCTTTCTTCGAGATTAGAGCATGAACACACGTGTATAAAAGTTTGCTTCTCTCGTCTTTATCGAATTCACGTACTCTCTTCTTTTTTTGTTCGTTATTCGTTATTTTCTTTTTTTTTTTTATTATTTAATCATTTTCTTTTCTTTTTCATTATCTTTCTCTCTCTCTCTTTCTCTCTCTATTTCTTTTAAAAATCCCTTATTATCGAGCACCTCGCGAATTTACAATTTTTTTTTTTCCTGCAAATGATGCTTTTTGTTACGTCGATTATTCTGATTTTGGGTGTCCGTTGGTGAATCTCCGAGCATCGCTAGCATGTATTTTCGCGTTGGCGAGTGCACCGTCGTATTGTTTTGTTAGGGCGGCACGTATGGCGGTGGTTTTCTGTATGTCGGCGTTGGTTTCGGCCGATTTTGACGATTGCTGTCGCGATTCGTCGCGAACGGCGGCGGCGGCTGATATGGCTCCTCGGAATTTTCATTCGACAGCATCGGAACGTCAGCGCCGTCCTCGGCTTTCTGATATTCCGGCGGTGGAAGGGGTGGCTTTTCCTCTTTAAGAATTACCGGTGATTTGTTGCCTGTTGAGTCAGCGAGAATGGCAAAAATGGCGTGATTAGAAAAATAAAAGAAATAATGTTTAAATATGTATATATATATATATATATATATATATATATATATATATTAGGGTGGCCCTTAATATCGGTAAAAAAATTTTTTTTTTGTCTTACCCCCTAAATCGATTCGAAATATTAAAAAATGATTTTTAAGACTGATATCCGCCCTTAATTTTAATATTAACAGGTGCCTCAAGGCCCTTAAACCGCTTGACTGGTGGAAATTTCGGGTAGACAAAACTTTACTTACTATCAACTTGAAATTTGGTATCCGGGGGTTTTCTGGGTCGCTGAGTACGAATCCGCACTCAAAATTCAGAAATTCAAGATGGCGGATCCAATATGGCGGATCGAAAATGCAAAAAGACATTTGACGAGAGCAAAAGTTAGTACTCGAGGGTTTTCGGGGTCACTGATCACGAATCTGCACTCCAAATTTAGAAATTCAAGATGGCGGATCCAATATGGTGGACCAAAAATGCAAAAAGACTAGAGCAAAAGTTGGTACTCGGGGGTTTTCGGGGTCGCTGATTACGAGCACTAATTCGCATCAAACGACTTTTCGGATTTTCAATCCGCCATATTGGATTTACCATCTTCAATTTCTAAATTTAGAGGGCACATTCGTAATCAGCGACCCCGAAAATCCCCGAGTACCAACTTTTGCTCTCGTCAAATGTCTTTTTGCATTTTTGGTCCGCCATATTGGATCCGCCATCTTGAATTTCTAAATTTGGAGTGCAGATTCGTGATCAGTGACCCCGAAAACCCTCGAGTACTAACTTTTGCTCTCGTCAAATGTCTTTTTGCATTTTCGATCCGCCATATTGGATCCGCCATCTTGAATTTCTGAATTTTGAGTGCGGATTCGTACTCAGCGACCCAGAAAACCCCCGGATACCAAATTTCAAGTTGATAGTAAGTAAAGTTTTGTCTACCCGAAATTTTCACCAGTCAAGCGGTTTAAGGGCCTTTGAGGCACCTGTTAATATTAAAATTAAGGGCTGATATCAGTCTTAAAAATCATTTTTTAATATTTCGAATCGATTTAGGAGGTAAGACAAAAAAAAAATTTTTTTACCGATATTAAGGGCCACCCTAATATATATATATATATAAAAACATATATATATAAACATATATATATATATGTTTATATATGTTTATATATTTAAATATATATGAGGCCGGTTATTATTTAAACTTTTTTTTTCTTCTTACGTAGCCTTCGAAAAGTTAGTTTTTAAAACTAGTTAGTTAGTGAAAAGTTAGTTATCAAAGCGACGTTGTTAGAGCAGAACATTCTCCACAAAAAACCCCCGAAAAGTTTTTTCGTAAAGCGAAAAATTCAATTTTTACAGCCTTTTGAATTATTTTTTTTCCTATCAATTCAATTTCAGACAGCGTTATTTCCACTATATTCATTCGCGTTATATTCCACTTGAACGGTTGTTCTGAGCTAATTTTTCGTAAGAACTTTTTTTGTAAGGAATTCGATTCTCCATGAGAATACGTTAATGACATCTTTGTGTGATTTTTTTCTGACGAGTTGCACTACCACATTCAGAAATCCCAATATTTTCCTGTGTTATTCTTATGGAAAATATTCAAATGCAATGCGCCGTTCGAAATAATTTTTTTTTGACCTCCCGTTTTAGGATTCTTCTTTTTTTACCTTACTTCAACTTTTTTTGGTGGATGCAACCGAAAAAAAAAAATTGTTTTTTTTCCGCACACCCTAATATATATATATATGAGTAAGCAAAAAAACTTACCAGGATCAGGTTTTTCGTCAAGTTCGTCCTGAAATATGACGGGTATGCCCTTGCTGCGAAAGCTCTGTCTCTCGTCGTCCTGCTCGCTCACGCTCATTTTACCGCTTCTCCTTCGTCGATAAAGCACACAGGCTATTATACCGGCGAGTACGAGCATAGCGGCAATTATTATAGCCGGTAGAACGAACGTTATGAGATAATCGTCGTTCGTCGTTCCCACCGTGGTCGAATCTTCGGACGGTGGTACGTAACTATCGGGCGAATGAACTCCCGTCAGATGCCCAAGGCACATTCCCATTGGCGTGAGCGTTATTTGTTTTACCGGAAATTCTTCGCCCATGTATTTCTCAATTTGATCGGTAAGGGATTTGTCGGGCTTGACGAGAATCTCGCTGAGTCGGGAGATCTCGTAGTTCGGACAGTGACCGGTCGGTAAGGTAGTGTTGCGCCACGTAACAATCGTACTACCCTTGTTTATGCTGTCCAGCGAGATAGCGCTCGTGTCCTTGTCGTGAAACAACTCCGCGACTTTCTCGATGAATGTTCTCTTCTGCATTGCCGAGTGCGCGAAAGTTTCGTACGGAATCGCGAGTGTCATGGAAAATTCGACGCTGTGCCTCATGAATGGAGGTGACTGAACGATTACGACCATTCCGTCCGTAGCGCTTGCTCCTGGTAGAAACGAGAATCATTAATTTTTTTCTTTAGTTTACGTTTCGGACGTGAAGGAGAGCCGCGCAGGAATCGACAGCTCACAAAGTGTTTGCATCTCTCGCCTCAAAAGGTATTAAAGAGTTCGTCATTATCGCGCGATAACGCGTGGAATTCGAGAAATCGTTTTTATCAACCTGAAGCGGTAAAAGAAAATTCCACAGAGAAGACACAAGGCTCGGTTCCACAATCGTGGTTTAAGCCTGGTTCAATTTTTTTTTTACCTAGTTTTAGCATAGGGTTATCAGAGTTTAAATTGTTAAACGACGATTCTGGAACCGGGCCTAAGTTGTGGGATATTATTGATCTTATTTAATCCCGATTTAAATAGGGATCAGGAGCGCGAGAGAAATTCAGGTTAAAAGAAACTGAGATCTTTGAATACAGCATTAACGAACTTTTGGGGGACTGCGTCGATATGAGTGAGGAAATAATGAACTAAACCGCCAATACAATTCACCGTTGTATCTCTTAGTTGACCTTTTGGTTCATTGATGACCGAATAAGAGCCCCCAACGACCAAAAATTTCAAAAAAACATTAATCTGACTGAGGCACAACCTCAAAGAGTCTTTGCAGCAGGTCTATTGTTGGTTTTTTAAAAATCAAATTACGAATCGGGTCATGTCTGCGTGTTCAGTAATCCTTGCATTACTGAAGTACGTTCAGGTCTACCTAACCATTGCGTTCATTTATGACCGAATAAGAGCCCGCAACGACCAAAAATTTCAAAAAAACATTAATCTGACTGAGGCACAACCTCAAAGAATCTTTGCAGCAGGTCTATTGTTGGTTTTTTTTTTAATCGAATTACGAATCGGGTCATGTCTGCGTGTTCAGTAATCCTTGCATCACTGAAGTACGTTCAGGTCTACCTATCCATTGCGTTAATTTATGACCGAATAAGAGCCTCCAACGACCAAAAATTTCAAAAAAACATTAATCTGACTGAGGCACAACCTCAATGAGTCTTTGCAGCAGGTCTATTGTTGGTTTTTTTTTTAAATCAAATTACGAATCGGGTCATGTCTGCGTGTTCAGTAATCCTTGCATTACTGAAGTACGTTCAGGTCTACCTATCCACTGCGTTCATTATACATCGATCTACAAGTATTTCTTTAGTGTTCTTTTGACAATTGATCATTGGTGACCAGTCTTCCCTTAACTTCTGGATCACTTGATGTTGTGATACCAGAACGCTATTCACAGATTCCCGATAGCTTTTCCCGATTAGGTTTAATTTTTGGATTAAGATTAATCGAGTCCGTATACAAAACACGAACCTTCTTTATCCGTCACGATCAGCTGATACTCCTTCCTTCCGATATCTTCGCGCAACGGAACACCATAAAATTCGCGATTCTTGACATCGAACTGTAGCCAATTTTTAGGTGGGATCGGTGCTCTGTCATTGGTAAGAAGTGACATTTGCATGTTGTAAGCTGAGCCATCCTCGGGATCGTAGAAAGTGTCCTGAAAAAAAAAAAAACAAAGTCCCCATTGAAAGGATTCCCCGAGCGCCAAGCAAGATCATACCCGTCGTATTTTCATCATCGCTCGTTATACTTACATCCGGAACTTTATAAACGAGCAGCTGTCCGACTGTGGCGTTTATGTGATCCACCTGGTTCCTGAGTATCGGGGCGAAATTGTTCTTGGGTTCCTGGGTCGGAATCTTCGGTGCTTCGGACTTCTTCATCTCCTCGCACTGGCCTATGCCCTGATAAACGACCCGCTTGACGCGAATCTCCGGTGCGAGTGAGTTCATCAACATAACACTCGGCTCACCATCCTTATCGGCTATCAAGACCTATGGGACGAGTATTTTTTGTTTTTTTTTCCCCCGTCCAAACGGGGTGTCTCAAAAGTTTCGTGAATCTTGAGACAATCCATGGGACAAAGATTACTCACGTGCAATAAACGGTTGATCTCGTCTTTTGGACATTCGCTGCTGCGTGGAACACTGTCGTTGGTCCAAGTGAATATCGCTTGATCCTGGGTTATGGCTATCGAACGGACGGTTATTTGGCCGGGGTCGCTGTCCCCGTATAACTGTGCGAGACTGCGAACAACCTGTAAAACGGATTAACGAATAAATCCCGAGAACATACCCCCATCATTTCGATTGCAATCGCTCGGTTTTCTTTGTCCCGGCGTCAAGATCCGAGACATCGGATTTTTCCAATGGACAATCAATCTCACCTTGAGCTCCCAGTCAACGTTGTTTGGGAACGACGTTCGTTTGTCGATTTTCAGATAAATACTGAACTCGTGATTCACGGAACGGCTTAGCTTGTGCTGCTGAACGTAAATGTCAAGTCTTTCGGTAACATTGAGTCCCTCGCTGTCCGTAGCTACCAAATCGTGGTCCCATTTGGAAACATCGTTTTCCAGAGGTCTGCAATGAGAAATAGATGCATCGTGCTTGAACTTATCAAGATCCATCATCGAATATGATCGCTGATAATTTACGCAGAAGTCTCTCTCTCTCTAGCGAAAACTTACAGTCCGTATACTTCCTGCGTTTGGGGATTCAGCTGCAGCCAGTGAGTGGCTTTGACAGGATTGCCTTGCAGATAGAGGCTCAGTCTCAATTTTCTCGTATTCCCATCCTCGATATCGCTGAACGTATCGTTCGGTATTACGTAGCTCAGTGGCTTACCAGCCGTAACTGGGATCTTCTTCAATCTGAAGTCGCGACGAGGTGGGAAATTGCGAACACCGTACTCGATCTTATCCGTGATCGTTGTCGTTGGTGTCGTTGGTGGCTTTTCGGTAGTCGTAGTGGTGGTTGTAGTAGTCGTTGGTTCGGTCGTACTGGTGGTTGTTGCACGTGGAGTTTCTGGCAATGGTGCCTCTGTTGTTGTTGTTGTTGTTGTTGTTGTTGTAACGACTATAGGCATTTCCGTGGTTGTCGTTGGGTAAAGAATTGTTGTCGTCGCAGCAATCGTACTTGCGCTTGGACTTGTAGGCATTTCCGTGGTTTCCGTTGGCTGGACAATCCAGGAACAAGATCGTTAGTACGAATATAAATTTGAGGGTTTACATGCACCTAGGAAGAATGAAAACTAAGGGTGTATACGAGATACTTTTCATATACATGATTGTATACTTTCATTGAATTATCGTTCAAAGCGTCGTTATTTTGACTGTAATTTCTGAAAATAAATATCGTTCCTTCTAAACCATCTTGCCTTGAAAATTATTGTTCCTTTATTAAAATTATTAAATTATTAAAATTATTAAAATTATTAAATTTATTAAAATTATTAAAATTATTGAATCTTCGGAAATTGATGCTATTCACTGAAATTCAAATAGTTATAACTCAATGGGTTCTTTTTTTTTTTTTATATATGTTAAGACGTCCTGTTTTTCCGGCCATACTTCATTACCCCCTCGGTTAACTCATACGAAAGTTTGCAAAAAATATGAATATTTTTTTTCAACATTCAATACCAACTGGTTTGAATTTCTGTATATACTTTTTTAAAAAAAGTATAAATATTCCGCACAACGTAACACGCTTTGAGGAAATTCCGTATATTTTCCATATACGAATCGATCGATGTGTTATTATTCTCATCGCGTTTGGACAAAAAGCACACAAAAAAAGAACAAACCACAACGGTATACGAATACGAGAATATCTAATTAAATTGCTCTAAATTCTCTTTGCAACTTCGTAAGCTCATGTGTACATGGTCAAGCCTCTTTATAATATATATATATATATATAGGGTATTCCATGCCAAACCAACCAGAGGTTGACCCTCACCACTAAAAAAATGTTTTTTTGTTCGGTTGTCCCACCCGAGAAAACGTGAAAACAATTTTTCCAAAATTTTTTTTACCACCATGCTAATTATTTTTGCTAATAATAATTTGCTTTGGGGGTTCAAACAGCTCAAAATTGATCAACAAATACTCCCAAATAAAAAAATCTGATTATAATTTTAAAAATTCATATTTTATGCCATATTTATAGAAAAGAAATTTCATGATGGTATCTTTTGATTTTCCATGGCTCTTGATGGTTTTAAATATCTTTAAAGTCCTATAATAGCCATTAATCCTCCATTACTTTCAGCGTTAGTGAAAAATTATGCGACAAAACGGGATGTATTCGAGACAAAAAGAAAACATTTTTTTTATTCATCAATTATAACTTTTTATGTATAATTTTTCATAACAAATTATGAACGTTGTGATATTTTTTTTTCAATATTGTTTTCGAGGCAGAAAGTTACCAAGATTGTATGATTAACTTTTTTCAAAATACTTTTTTTATCGGGCATAAAAATAAGAAACAATGATTTGTGACGAAACTCATTTGCTCCTGTGGCTGACGTTGCTTCAGCGGTAAAATTTAGGGCCAAGTTTTGTAATAATAAACAGAACCAAAAAATGACTTGTTATGTCTTTGAAAATTTTTTTTTTATCATAACGCACCACGTACATTATTAATTATTATTTTTTGTGCTCCGTTATTCCGCCGTGGTAATAAAGGCGGTTGTTTTTTTTATATAATAATCATTGAGTCAGTCATTTGTAATACTAATTTGAATGTAAACTTGATTGACTTTGTTTTTCTCCAATTTTCACGGACATCATCTATCGATATTGAAAAAAAAAAAAACAAAAATTCACAACGTAAAAATTGTTCATAATTTATTTATAAACAATTAGCATTGATGAATAAAAAAAAATGTCTGTCGAAATGGTTTTCTTTCGTTTTGTCTCATAATTTTCCACTAACGCTGAATTCAATGGAGGATTAATGGCTATTATAGGACTTTAAAAACATTTAAAACCGTCAAAAACCATGGAAAATCAAAAGATACCATCATGAAATTTGTTGTCAGAGCTGGGCAGTACTTCGAGTACCCTGTACTTGTGATGTACTGGAAGTAAAGTACTTGAAGTACAAAGTACTTAAAAATTATTTCAAGTATTGTACTTGAATTTCCAAGTACTCGACCCGTACTACAAGTATTCGTACTCAAATTTTCAAGTACATGTAATACATGTACTTGTACATGTACTTAAAGTATCTATGCGCAATTAAAATTTCAAGTACTTTCCTGTACTTTGAGTACTTTTTCGAGTACTAAGTATGAAGTGCTTTCGAATACGTCTTGCAAATGGTTGAATGTATAACGCCTTTGAATATTATAATTGAGGAACGTTCTGCGCCATCTTTGGTTAAGATTATAAGGAATAACCGTGCAAAGGCTCTAGCTACGGTAGTTACGGTGTCATTGTGTCAATGCATGGCTCCGTTTTCAACAATCCGTGTATTATATTCTTTATTTTTTCTTTTTCAAACCTGAAGCTAAATAAATCTTAATTACAATCGCCAATGCTACTTTTCAAAATGATTTCTCATTCTTCGTTTAAATATTTCTGTTCAAATCTGCCTAGCCCGAGTGAATTGCACACAATGTGAAAATATGTTTCGATACAAAAAGTACTCGAATCAATAATCAAATGAGTTTGAAGAGTAGTTACGTGATAGATCAAATATAATTACCAGAACTTACGAGATGTATACCTGAAAACTTGAAAAGTATTTGATACTTGATACTTGACGTATTTCAAGTACTTGATACCTCAACTACTTTAAATATTTAGTACTTGATACCTGATACTTGACGTATTTCAAGTATTGATACCTCAAGTACTTCAAATATTTAGTACTTCAAGTACCGAATACCCAAAGTAATCAGTACTCCAAGTATTTACGGTGCTTGATACTTGAAATACACGAGTACTTCGATTACTTACCAGTACTTTGTACTTTGTACTTGAAAGTACTCTCTGGTACTTTGGCCAGCTGGGTTTTTTTTCCATAAATTTGGCATAAAACATGAATTTTTTAAAATTATTTTCAGATCTTGAAATTTGGGAGTACTTTTTTTTTCAATTTTGAGCTGTTCCAGTCCCCATAGCTAATTAGCATGGTGGTAAATTTTTTTAAAAATTGTTTTCGCGTTTTCTCAGGTGGGAAAATCGGAAAAAAAATAATTTTTTTTTACTAGTGAGGGTCAATCCCTGGCTGGTTTGGCGTGGAATACTTCATTTATATATACATATATATATATATATATATATATATATATATATATATATATATATATCTTGTGCAAAGCTTCGCAGCATTATTATTTACAGCAGCGTTTCGAGCAATGACAATCGAAAGCCAAAAAAAAAAAAAAAAAAAAAAGAAGAAAACATTCGAAAACAAAAGAGACCGGGGCAGAGTGGAGACATTTACGATAATCCGGATCTATCTACTACAATGAGGTGTGTCTGTGTGTGTGTGTGTGTATATACATATATATGTACGAATATAAAAGCAAGAAGCGTTGTTTTTTTTTTATCAAGCATTACCTCATCCTCCGTTGCGTTAGCATAGACACCGGAAGTGGACTTTGTTTCCATTTTTTCCGTGAACGTGACAATAGCGGTTGCACCTGGGTCTGTCGTTTGCGGACTTGTCGTTAAGGGCGGAGCAACGGACGACGATGCGGCGATATTTTCCGTCGTTATTTTCGTCGCGGAGTCATTGTCGTATTCGTTATTGATGAAATTCGCACGATCAGCGATTTCATCGATCGCGTTGGATCTCGTTGTTTTCATTGTCGTGGAAATCGTTGATTGGCCGTTATGTGTCGTTGAAGCTGACGCGTGACCCGTTGATGGCAACGATATCGTCGTTGTCGCGGGTATCGTTATCGGCAATTCGGGCATCGCGCTTGGCATTATCGACTGAGTAATGAACGTTGACATTGGTATTTCTGTGGCTGTACTTTCTGTTGTTGTTGTTGTTGTTGTTGTAGGTTTTGTTGTTGTTGCAGTTGATGACGGTGGTAATGATGATGGCAGAAGTTGTTCTGTTGTTGTTGTTGTTGATAATGATGATGCGGTTGACGAACTAGTCGTTGATGTTTGCGGGGTTGTTGTCTGCGAAATTGTTAGTATATGCGAGATGTACGCCAAGGAGGAAGACGAATGGTTAGTTACACTGGCTTTTCTTTTTTTTTTTTTTATCTCTCGATCGAGTCAGAGAAGTATAGAACTCGTTTCGGAGCACTGATATACATATATGTTAACTGGATGGAGGATAGCTATTAGGCTAGCGAGTGCCCAGTGGGAGTTCCGCTTGGAAGGCCAGCCGCGGCCATCTTTTAGGACAAAAACATGGAAATCCGTCGAACAAAAGCATGGGAATCTGTCAGATAAAGTAATTAACCTCATGGAAAACTGCTCCGAAATCACTCCTGTCACTACGAAATGCTCGCAGCTGACGGGATCAATTGAATTCCCGCGCGCTCCTTTTGTCTTTTTGTCTGCAAAAATGGCGTCGTTTCGCGGTTCAATTGGGGACCACATCCGAAGCCCTATCCACGAAGTAAGAGGGTTCCTTCCCTTTTACTTCGTGGCCGTATCCTCCATCCAGTTAATATAGTAGTAGTAGTAAGTTTTACTTGCATAGCCTTTTCGGCTTTTTTACAACACTTTTCATACACTCTATCACTCTTACACTGGGCCCACTATTTTAGTTTTTCTGTTCATTTACGGAACTATTTTTCTCCCTCGATTTTTGCAACCTCATTGCTATTGGCCCAGTGTATTTGTGAGAACCTACAATTTAAGGTGGGTTTCGAACCACCGAGCTCGCAGAAAAAGCATTTGGGAAAAATCCATTAGTGCCGGCCGCGGGATCGAACCCTGGCCGCCTGCGTGGCAGTCCAGAGTCGGACCAACTGGGCCACTGCTCGCTCTCATCCAGTTAATATATATATATCAGTGTTTCAGAAAGATTTTGCTCGAATGTGAGAGTTGCAGTTGTTTTTTTTTTTGGTTTTTTATTTCTCTCTTTTGTATAATTACGCTCATCGATCAAAGAGGCTCGCGAATCTATTCTAGGTCGAGGCAAAAAGGATGTAAAACGATGTTGTTTGGCAAAGCGCAACAGAACCCTCCGAAGCATTTTTTACTTTTCTCTCTCTCTCTCTCTCTCTCTCTCTCTCTCTCTCTCTCATCCACGTACGAACGAAAACAACGATGATTTTGCGAATGGTTTTTTTTGTGGTATGGGTGGTTTTTTTTTTTTTTTTCGTTTGCAACGTAAGCTAATTACAGTAGAGTTCGCGTCAGGAAGCAATTATCGATAAAACGTGAAAAGCTGAGAGTGATACTCACCGATCCGATGACCGGATTCGTGGAAGATCGGTTAGATCCGTTTCCGAGTCGTTGATCGACCATCGGTACTATATCGTGCTCGTCGATCTCCTCAATTGGCTAGGAAGTTTAAGGGAAAAAATGATGATTTCGTTATACATCATCGATCGAGATGCAATTATGGTTTTTTTTTTTTTTTTTTTCCTATCTTCGTCTCGTTTGTCCTGAACTGTGTCGTGGAGTAAATTTTTTACGAAGCTTCTGCCATTGGGATTGGGAAAGTCATTAATGAAAATTTGTCCTAAAATGTTGATGAATCAAAAATTAATTTGACCATTTCAGTTATTTTTTTTTGTCCACATTTTTGAGTAATCGTTGTTAACGAAAGAATTTTCGGAATTTCCGCATTTCTTCCTCAGCATTTTATGTCGCTAACAAAACTTCCACTATAGGGGCAAGTGGGTTTTTTAATTTTGGCTTCCTCGTCGAGGAATCTTTGCGAGCGAGATGAAAAAAAAATGATGGAGAAGCAACATGGAAATTTCTAACTTGCACGCTTTTTCTTCTGCGTTCGATTTCAAGGACGATATACAATGATGTACACAAATTTTACAATAACATCTGAAAATTTTTCAAATTCAATAAAATCTGACACTTTTTTTTACCGAATATCGACAAAATTTAATTCAAATTATCCTTTAAGATTATCGTTTTTTTTTTTTTCGAAAATACAAGTCCGATATCTTGAAATTTGCGCAAATCAGAGCGATTGCAGATTTTTATTAAATTGAAATTTTTCTTTTTTTCTGAAATTCGAACCCCTCAAGCGATTCTTGTCAAATTAAATATCGTGCGCTCTTGTCCTTTAATCTATCGATGTACAGAATATTGGCTCGATACAACCAAATATTTGCGGAAGTTAGAGCTGTTGAAAATTTTTTTTGAAAGATTCAAATTTTTTTTTTAATATCTTAATCCCTCAAGCGATTCTTGCGGAATTCAATAGCGAACATCTTTGTCCCATACCCTATTTTCGTAAAAATTTTCGAGCCGATGAATAGAATTTTTTACGAAAATTGTAGCGATCACAGATATTTTTAGGAAAATTCAAAATCTTAAAATGGGACGCACGTCCCATTGTGCTGAATATTTTAACAAACAAAGGGTTTCAATTTTGCAGGCTTTGTACACACACACACACACACACACACACACACACACACACACACACACACACACACTTAAGTCGGGACATTTTATCTAATTATGATTTTTCGACGTATTGGGACATTTTAAACGCATCGACATTAAAATTTTGATTTGTTTTTCTTCATTATCACGAAGGACAAAGCAAAACTATCAGGAAAACTATTGAATGAAACTGCAAAGTGCCTACAAATTTTTTTTTTTTTACAATTGACCCACAATTATTGGGTAAAAATTGAATTTTGCAGAAAATTCTTTGGGTAATGTTGCAAATTTGGTGTGGCATAATAAAAAAAATGTATCAATGTTTGCTATCGCTCTCAGATAGCAATAATTATCAACATTCAATGGTAATTATTGACAACAAAAGCTTCAAAAACATAATTCACTGTTTCTCTCTCTCTAAAAGTCAGTATTGTTGCAAATAATTTTTTTTTTGCAATGGGTTCAATGACTCACCTTCCAGCCTATCGTTTCTTCTCCATGATGATGTCTGTGCGGATGTTCCGGTTCCGCCTCGATGCCCTTAGAAGCCGATGCATTTGGCGCGTATGGCCTCGTTGGTATTTCCGTTATCGCCTCGTTATCCTCGTCGTCCTCGCGCTCGGCATCCTCCCGCTCGGCATCGTCGTACGACTCGTCGTAATCCTCGTCGTAGTATTCCTCGGTGTCGTCGTTATTTGCCCAATCGCCCGAGCCAGCCTCGCGTCTATCTCTCAGCAATCTACTGTCCTCGGTCTTAACGCGCCAGCCGAGCACCGGAACTTGCAGTACCTCGGCGAGCGTACCGTCCTTTACTTGATCGGATATTTCTTTTTGTATACGAGCCTGATTGCTCCACGTATGACCGTTGCAACCGATCTATAAAATTACAAAAAAGGAATGCTTTCTCCCTCCCTCTCTCTCTCTCTCTCTCTCTCTCTCTCTCTCTCTCTCTCTCTCTCTCTCTCTATCACTCTCTATCACTCTCATTTTTGTTTCTAATCGAATATTTTCTGAATGATCTAATCTCATGATATGATCATTCCTCAAATTTTCAAGAATTTCGGCGATTTTTTAATATCCAGCCAGTAATACCTTAAGTAGCAGGGTTTTCTTTCTTTTTCATGAAGCAAAGTCGCTTTGAAGTTGCAGTCGACGGGTATAGTGAAACGATGAAAAGTCGTCGTTCTCGTTATTATTATGATGAACACACGATAAGCGTATGCACTCTGGGGATCCCTCGCGAGTCAAAATTTTTCTTCTACATACATATGTCGCATTTCACGTCAACTCAGCCACCCCGTTTTTTTTATTGTCTCGAAAAAAATATTCAGTATGGGCATTTCAAAGGACAATATATCCATGACATTTTACCAAAATTTCATCCCCCCACTATTGTTGGTTCTCGAGATAATGATCAATGAAGTCTCAATTTTGTAAAAATCATAACTTCTTAACTACTGATCGGATTTGAACGATTAAAAAAAGAATCTTTTTTATTTTTTTTTGCCCTTTTCGAAAAAAAATATGTCATCATCGGATAAAAGCTCATTAGACAGTTTTCGGGGTAAATTAACAAAAAACAATTTTTTCCTCGTCACTGATGCCTTGTTCCATTTTGAGAAAATCCTGCAGAGTTGTGTATTGCCTCCCTTTATCAGAAAAAAAAAAAATACCGAGTAGAATTTCGATTGGCCCTTTCGTGGAAAAAAAAAAAAAATCGAAAAATTTCCCCGAAAACTGTCTAATGAACTTTTCTCCAATGACGGCATATTTTTTTTTTTTCAAAAAGGGCGAAAAAAATAAAAAAGATTCTTTTTTTAGTCGTTAAAATCCGATCAGCCGTTACGAAGTTATGATTTTCACAAAATTGAGAATTTATTAATCATTATCTCGAGAACTAACAGTAGTGGGGGGACGAAATTTTGGTAAAATTTCATGGATATATTGTACTTTGAAATGCCCATACTGAATAATTTTTTCGAGACCAAAAAAAAAACGGGGTGGCTGAGTTGACGTGGCTGCGTTGACGTGTCGTATTCCACGTTAACTCATCAGCCACCCCGTTTTTTTTTTTTCTCGAAAAAATTATTCAGTATAGGCATTTCAAAGTACAATATATCCATGACATTTTACCAAAATTTCGTCGCCCCACTATTGTTGGTTCTCGATATAATGATTAATAAATTCTCAATTTTGTAAAAATCATAACTTCGTAACGGCTGATCGGATTTTCACGCTTAAAAAATGAATCTTTTTTATTTTTTTTGCCCTTTTTGAAAAAAAATATGCTGTCATTGGAGAAAAGTTCATTAAACAGTTTTCGGGGAAATTTTTCGATTTTTTTTTTTTTTTCCACAAAAGGGCCAATCGGAATTCTACTCGGTATTTTTTTTTCTGATAGAGGGAGGCAATACACAACTCTGCAGGATTTTTTCAAAATGGAACAAGGCATCAGTGAAGAGGGAAAAATTGTTTTTTTGTTAATTTACTCCGAAAAATGTCTAATGAGCTTTTATCCGATGATGACATATTTTTTTTTCGAAAAGAGAAAAAAAAAATAAAAAAGATTCTTTTTTTAATCGTTTAAATCCGATCAGTAGTTACGAAGTTATGATTTTTACAAAATTGAGACTTTATTAATCATTATCTCGAGAACCAACAATAGTGGGGGGATGAAATTTTGGTAAAATGTCATGGATATATTGTCCTTTGAAATGCCCATACTGAATAATTTTTTCGAGACAATAAAAAAAAAACGGAGTGGCTGAGTTGACGTGGAATGCGACATATATATCCACCTCGACACACGTTATATACTCGTTTTTATTATTATATATCTGCAACGTTTGTGAATTTCGCTCGGTCCCTCAAAACTATGTCAAGTATGGAACATCGTAGACGGTTACATGTACATATGCAAACTTACCTGCCACTGAATGGACGTCGAATGCTTTTCATCGCGAGGCTTTACTGCCGAGTCCTGGGCTCCTTCTTTGCTGCTCTGAGAGTGCATTGAGAAGGAGCTCTGGGAATTAGAGACGACGAAATGTATATTATAAATTGCAGAATTTATTCGGTACTTCAGGACTTTGGTACTTGTCAAAGTTATAAACAAAAAAATGAATAAGCATTTTTAATATATATTATATATCAGGGTGTCCGTTATTTCCCAAATTGACTTTTTTTTGTACTTGTGTACGGTCCAAATAATTAGTTTATAGCCTATAAACAATTATGGAAAGAAAAAAAAATTTTAAGTCTAAATTTTAAGTTTAAATTCGAAAATTATTGAAAAATACGGTAAAAATAAATTTTGACATCTTCAAAACCGATGAAAAAATTTTTTTTTTCACCAATGTAAAAATTTTTCCATCTAAATAGATCAAAACAGTAGTAGAATCAACAATATTCAATGAGGTAATGAATATAGTAAGCGAAAAAAAAAAAAAAAGTCTAAAAAATGCAAAAATCCCTTGTTAATCAAATATGAAAAGTATCGTCGTTCAGGCAGGGGTTAATGGCACTTAAAAATTTTTTTTTTCTTTCCATAATTGTTTTTAGACTATAAACTAATGATTTGGACCATACCCAAGTGAAAAAAGTTAATTTGGAAAATAACGGACATCCTAATATATTTTTAAATGGGCCGAAGAAATGTTGCGTTTGTATGAATGCATTCGAGTGACATGGGGTTAATCAGTTTTAATCGTCTTATTTTTTTACTGCCCCCGGGACTTTTCGAATCGATGCAATATGTATACCATATATATACACGCAACGCCATACACGAGACGATGATTGTGAAATCATCCGGATTATTAAAACTGACGTATCCATTAAAATCTCATGATTATATACTAACCATATGAAGGCCCAAGAAGCCCGCAAGATTCTCAATAGCCCTGACCTTCGTCACGGGCTTCAAGTCGAACTTGGGGTTGAGCGTTATCGTGAGAAAAGTGCGTTTCTCTCCATCTTTGCAATCCGTCTGAGAAAAAATGGGATGAAAAGAATGTCGAAAAAAAATATTCATTGATCGTCAAACTTTAAGCTTTAAAGTAGAAGAAGAAAGTTCCTCGTTCAGTCGCTTTGTGATGAAAAAAAAAAAATAGATTAAAAGAATTGCAAACGAGCCAAACGATTTTTTTCGATATGCAAAGAAAAATATTCAGATCGGCTAAAGAAAAATGAAATGATGCGTTCTTTTCGTTTGAATGTTTTGTTTTGTTTTTATGAAACCGCAATAATGATCATTTGGGATTTTTCAAAAAGGGAATCTTTTCGTAATTCTTTAATTTTCCTTCGGGTCGATCTTTCGAAGCTTCCTATAGGATTCGTAAATTCCTTCATTATCTTTGAGCTTGAGAGAGGGGAAAAAAAAAGTTTGATTCTCGCGAGTGCACAGTACAATGTTTTCGTATACGAATTCTCGAATCAAAATGGCCGAAGATCACACTGCTCGCTCAGACGGAGCAATATCAATTGGCATCAATCAGATAGACGACGAGGGCGAATTTGTTTATGGGATTTAAATGCGACAATGCATCGTCTCATCATTGTGACGTACGAGATCCTAATAACGCATGTCCAAATTGGCAAACATAAAACATATACGAGATATACATATATGTATATATTATTCCTGATTCGAGAAACGTTTCGCAAACATTGAGACCGATTGCGTGCCATAATATCGCGTGCGTTGCACCCTTCTCCATTATAATCGTTGAGCCCTCTTTCGTGGATATATATATATATATATATATATATATATATATATATAAATTGTCGATATAAGCCATCGTGAGCCTCGAGCCTGAAAGAGAAAGACAAAAAAAGTTCGTACCTTGTCATCCTCGTCGAAATTTTCGGGCTCGACGCGAACGATGAAGGAGTCTTTCGCGACGTCTCCGCGCTTCCCATAAGCCATCACGGTTATGTGATGTTGACCGACGTCCTTTTTCGTCGGTACACCGAGAAACGTCGAAGCCCCATTGACCCATTGAATCCAATGGGGCAGAGGCTCTTTGTTCTTACCGTGGATCTATCGATTGTGATATTGGAGCGATTAGCGGTTGAAAAAAATTGAAATTTAATCGCTTCGAATGATTCAATATTGGCGAATGATTTGAAAAATCGGGAGAATGAAACTTCGACGGTATGCCCCGCGTGGCATCGAAATTTTCACGTGGACGTATCCATGTGAAATGTGCGCATGCAGTTTACGAAAAGAAAAAAAGAACAAAAAAAATTCCACAGCCTTTTACGATCAAGACTTTAAATTTAAGAAAAGTAAAAATATGCGGTAAAATGATATCGAGAATTGAATATAATTCAAAGTATATACGTAACAATATATTTATTAAAAAAAAAAAAAAAACAAAAAAACTTTCAACAGTTCTATGATTAAGGATGTATCGGACGTACCTTCCAAACCAAAAGTGACTTTCGTCGACAATATTGCCTACTTCATGATAAGATAATGATCGGAAAAAATTCAACCACAATAAAGACGATAAGAAGATTACTTTTTAATAATAATAATGCCCAAAAGTTATCAATAAATTTTTTAAACAAAATATTGTTCAACTAATTTTTAGGAAATGTTTTTTTTTGTCATGTGAAATGAATTCGTTGATTTTTCTGACTACACGTGAATTTTTTTGAAATTTTCTTATCATTTTGAAATTTCGTTTTTCGGAAATTTGTAAAGGTTATATTTACGAACCTATTCGTTCAATGCCTTGGAAACTTCTTAATTGTAATATACAACGTTTTTACGAAAACGTATCCAAAATTGACGATTTTTCCTTCATTTTTCAAAATTAAAAAATTTTCGAAAACCAAAATTTCAAAATGATAAGATAATTTTTAAAAAGTTCACGTGTGGTCAGAAAAATCAACGAATTCATTTCACGTGTCCAAAACAAAAACCTTCCCTAAAAATTTGTCAAACAATGTTTTGTTTAAACAATTTATTGATAGCTTTTTGGCATTGTTATTATTCAAAATTAATCTTCTTATCGTCTTTATTGTGGTTGAATTTTTTCCGATTTTTATCTTATCATAAAGTATATGCAATATTGTCGACGAAAGTCACTTATTTTGGTTGGGTAGGTACGTCCGATACATCCTTAAATTAATCCTTGAATAAATGAATTCAAGTGCTGCAATATATCTGCAGAGTTACCGAACAATTCGACAACAAGTTTACATGTTATCAGATTTTCAAACTTTCTCCAAAGTTTTTATAACTCGAATAGCCAATGACCCGGCTATGGTCTGCCGCAAGGACTACCTCGAGCTTAATGGTTACCCCAACTACAGGAATCACAGTTGTATCGTTACAATTAAACCGGCTTTTTTTTTTCTTTAAGTTAATGCTATACCGCAACAAACATGTCTGCGAATATGCTAAAGACGCAAGTAGGAATGATCAATAATTATATTGCTCCAACAGCTGACGTAACTGTTAAACGGTTTCGGTGATAGAGAATTCGTATTGGCACCCGTGATTACGATCTATATGAAATTTTTCAAACCAGAAAACCACTTTTCCGCTGATTAAATTTTTTTTTTAAATTCAAAGAAGGCTTATTTCATCGAAAGTTCCACTAGAATTACTTCGTATATACGAAACTGCATCGTACCACGCGTATATATATATATATATATATGTATGCACGAGTATATAGCCACGATGAACAAGACGGAAAACTTTTATCGAGAAGCTTTTCGGACGAGGGAAATGTATGAAGTATATGGAGGGAAGGGTGAGCTTTTGCGCGGCTGGCACGAGGCCAAAAAACTTTTGAATTCTTTTTTCGTCATTCTCTCTTCTTCTCCTCCTTTATTTTCATTATTTTACCTTGTAGTGATCCACATTGCCGCTGAACGCCTCTTTCGTTATCCTCCTCTTGAATACGTGACCCACGATTATCGTGGAGTTCGGTACGCCCCAGAGTCTCTCGACCCGATGCTTGTTCCTCTTCTCGATACGTATTCTCGGTACATCGTGCTCCTTTCGATGTATAACGACGGGCGATGCCGATGTCATCTCCTCGCCGATGTCGTCGAACACGAGGTCATCCTCTTGAGGGGTTAGAGCGAGGACGAGGGGTAGTAGTAGCGTCAACGTCAGGACAAGGGACTTCATATTTCGGGGATCCTCAATCAATTTTTATCATACCATGCTGTCTTGCCTGTAATCCAAAAAAAAAAAAAAACGAACGACCCCAAAGTTATGACCGACGATCTATAGGTTTTTCGAATGGCTTAACGTTCAATTTTTGAACTTTTTTTAAAATTTGATTACTCGACTAATTCGAGTAATCGGTAATCCGTTTTAATGGATTTTTTTAAATAACGGAATACATAAACCCATTCACTGATGGATAAAGAGAAATCAATTGAAAGAGAGCAGAGCATATTCACGATCGGGATATGAAAATATCGAATGTATATACGTGTGTGGAATCAACGAAAATTGGAGATTTAATTCGCGTTTTATCGTGAATTTCTGAACAACGCCTATATGGAAACATCCTCACGTATATACGATCGATTATCTGAATCAACGATCATCATTATCTCATTCGTTTTTGATAGATGGGTGATCGCGAGTGATCCGGTTGTCACGATTAACGCAAAGGGGGAGTTGATGAACGCGATGCGTAATGTACACGTTGCAGAGACCTCGAGGGTGTTTATCTCTTCGATGATTGGTCAATGATACCGAATAAATTCTCTATTGGGGCTTTTATTTCGTTTCACTGCGTATGGCCCCGCGGGATCCACGGTTTTCCGCACCCTCGAACTCTTTTGTCGCTCAAATACCCTATCATCATGGTCGCTTTTCTCGTCGTCCGTCACAGTTAAAACCTTTCACAAACGCCTGCAGATTTATTTATATACATCATCGTATTATAATCCATATCGAGAATCATCCTAGCAGATTTTTTGCATTTTTGGAATATTCAGTTGTCAGATCAGTTCATCGTCGAACTTTATTTACACAGACACTTACGAGAGAACCAACGTCGTTGCTCAGCCAAACAGATGTTGACCTATCCGGTTAAAACTTTATGCACACATATAATAGGAGACTAGGGGATGTTTGTGATTGAATTTATCGTGATTCGCTTGAGCAATTATGATTTTATGAGATTTCGGATCTGCTTTGAACAATGTCTGAAAAAAATTACGAGGATGCAATGTGCAAGCTTGAATTTGCATCATCGAATAAAATGTATTTCTTTGTTCTATCAAGGGTTCGTGATTCATATAGAATTTTATGAACTGTTAGTCTGACGAAAGAGCCCTGCATATTTTTCACTCGATAGCGTGTTAAACATTTCCGTTCATCATTATTATTATTATTATTATTATTATTATTATTTACGTTCGATTAAGAATCCCAGCCCACGAGCAATCTTTCAGTAGGTTGTAGATTGCAGGAGATTCGCATCTCTCTCGTTATTAAATGAATTTTTTAAACTGTTGTTCCTGCATCCTACACAACCATAATAATATCACGAAGCTTCCTTTTACACGGATTTCAATATCCGCGTGTGGGATATCCCGTCGTGGGTGCACATAATATTTCGCAACAGAGTGCATCCGAGCAAGTAATCGCTCGTAATGAAATCCCCAAAGACAAACGCGAATTTAACGATGACTAATAGAGCGATCATTTATCCAAGAGAAACAATTTTTTTGTTTTATTTACGTTGTTACAGCCATTCGTTTCGATCATGTTCTTATAAATAATCGATATTCCATTAGTAAATTGCGTCAAATTTAATGACGACTTAATATGTTTCAATATAAATTTTTTTTTTAACTTGGATAAAACATCAATTTCTCTCATTGTAAAATTGAGCAAATGTTTAAACTTGTACATTTTTCCATCTAAAAATAATTCTTCAACATCCTGAACGAGATTTTCACTGAAAAGTTATCTTTGCGTTCGATTTGTTTTTTCTTCGATGAGTATGCTGATATTAAAATTTGCCGAATCCTTTTCGACCATGAAATAATCGAGGTAGAGAAAGAGAGAGAGAGAGAGAGAGAGGGAGAAGAGAGTTCTGAAAAAGACGAGGCAATATCGATTACGCACGATAGTCCAGTGTTATTCTAGCCAAAAAAGTAGGTTCGTATAATGCAATCTCCTACAGAATTGATATTGCTTTTGGAAAAGGTTCAGGGGTGTCTCCTGAGTGTAAATTCAAGTTGGCGGGACGTGGGGGGGGTGTAGAGCTGAAGCCGCCATCTTGGAGAACACGTTTTATCAAATATCTCGTGAAGCGTGCATCGTACGACAAAAATAGTTCATTTATTTTTTGTAGGTAATGAATTTCTCTACAACTTGAATCGTAAATTTTTTTCCTGTATAGTGAATGGTTTTTGATTTATAGCGCGGCAAAATTTTCCAAACATCACCATTTTTACTTTTAAATCAACCGTTAACTATATAATTAGAAATAACCGTGTTTGGAAAAGTTTGCTGCGCTATCAATCAAAAACCATGCACTATGCAAGAAAAAGTTACCAATAAAAGTTGTAGAGAATTTTATTACCTACAAAAAAGGTCTTAACTGTTTTTGTCGTACGATGCGTGGTTCATGAGATATTTTATAAAACGCATTTCCCATGATGGCGGTTTAAGCTCGATCCCTCTCACCCCACGTTCTACCAATTTTAAATTACACTCAGGGGATACCCCTGAACCTTTTTCAAAAGCAAAATCAATTCTGTAGAGGATTGCAGAAAACATGGCTAGAACGACTGGGCTATGGCGCGTGTATACCCGGGAGGATGATAAGTGCGCGGTACGTTTTACATGCGGGTGGTTCATATTGTAATGCGGTTTCTCGCCCATATGGCGCTGATAACAGGTGGGATTCGACTTTGCGAGGCAACGATAAAAATAATGAGAGAGGTTGGATATGTGTATTCGGGCTTGTATTGTAAAGTGTGACATGAAACGAACCAGATGGATGGCAGACCTTCGGGCGCCGTTATAATACACATTGAAACTATATACGTCTTCAAGTCACTGTACACGCTCCAACATGTCAGTTAGGTTGGGCATTATGCAATAATGCAATGAAAAATCGATCCTAGATCGGCCTCACTCGTTAACCCTTGACCGAGAAAGCGAACTGTTTGATTCCTATTTTTATAACTAGACTGCCAATCCATTGTAACGAGTGGACTGACCCAAAGATAGAATTTCACGTTATTGGTGACGCGATTCCAAGTACACCGCACTGTAAATTCATTTGAGGGAGTTTTTCGCCTTGGTGGGACCTAAAAATTAAATCTTGGTATCATTTTCTGAAAGTCCAAAATTAAACTTCTTCAGAGGCAAGAGGGACTCGCACCTATATATGCCCCATAGTAATGATTAATTAGCTGTTAGCTAATGAAATTTTATTTTATATTCCCGCTAAGGAAACTTTAAAGCTTCATTTCCATGCTTTAAAACTCAAACTTTGCATACAGTGGGACGAAAGTCGATGCTCATATTCAAGACCAAATATTACCCATAAATACCGAATATCTTTGATGATATAAATTCAAAAAAATGAAGTATTTTTCGGGCAACAAAAGGTAGAACTCGTTCAAGCTTCGCACAAAAGCTGAATGCCTCAATTTCAATTCTCTCTGATGGGTTTTCCTTATGGCCCTATGAATGACATTTTCCGATATACGCTATTCATTTTCGATTACAAAAATTGCCCAAAATGCCTTTACCAAAAATTTAATAGGCAATGAAAAATATTTCCATGTTTCTGAGTCTCCGTATCTGCGTCATACTCGGCTAATTGCTCTAAAATTACCCGACTCAAATACACAAAGACACTCGACACTCAATATACCTCGACCACTCGTTTCGTAAAAAGTGCCAACATAATTACTCAAGCACTTAAATGAATGAAGCATAAAAATGGGAGTATAAAGAAGAACGAGAGAGGCAAACAGTTGCACTCTTGTCGACACAGAGCACGTACGTATGAGCTGCCGGAGAACAGCTTTCAAGTTTTATTAGAATAACCCATCCTGCGGTGATACATGTGCGAGGGGAGGCAGCGAGTGCATCGCACATAACGAGGTTTTTCGTGACGATTTATCCTTTTTGTGTTTAGATCGTGGTCCAGCACCAACTGAAGTACGTGCACATTGCATATACATAGATATCTCGATTGATAGTTAATTAAAAGGCGTAAGTCGCGAAATTTAATACGCAAAATTATATGACACGAGTCTCTCTGATTCTCAGTCTTCGATATATATATATATATATATATATATAGATGAAACAGGTTAGTCTCTCTGTACGGATAGTTTGCCTCTTTTCGGCCGTTTGTCCGATGGCCGTGGAACGAACGGACGTGAAACGAGCAAACGAGACGATTAAATTATAGGTTCTCTAGTGTTTTATCGTACGTTTCCTGTCGAAGAAACGCTCAGCAGTTACCAAGTCAACGGACTGATCGGACACGAGCTTCGAGAACAGAGTGCCAATTGTCTTCGTAACAGTGAAGACCACTGTCCGCTCTTCGTAGGGTGAATGAGAAGCTTCTACATAGCCGAGCACGTGTTTTAATAATGAAAACGAGTTGCTCGGATTTCCTCTTCTCGATGACTCTCTGATATCTCTTTAATGATGTTAAACCACCCTATGCACGCTAGTCAGAGACGGATAAAAAAAAAAAATACGCACCGATGACTCGGATATCAGCATGACTATTTTTAGGATCATTGTCATTATTTTTTTTAAGTCAAAATGAAATTATTATTCGCAAACTTCTATTCGGAACAAATCAATAATTAGCTCGGTGTCATAAATCTCCCCAAAGTATTCCAAAAAAAGTATTTAAAAACAAATGCAAACGTAATAAAAATTCGATCCAAATCTCGGAGAAAAAAAACTCATCTGAAAAAATCCAGATTTAAAAATTTTACTCTTTCTTTTTCATGTGAATTTTTTTCTTCGCATTTGAATCGAAAGAATAAATTGTCATCAATAGGCTTTTGATATTATTGTTCTCTGTTAGCTTGAATTTACGTTTCGACGATTTAAACGATAATTTTTTTGGCCAACTATACTAAATTTATATATTTTTATAAACTTCAGTCACACTTTCGTATTTTTCTTCTTCTGTTTTCACTGATATTCTGGTATCAATGCAAAAAAAAAAAAAAAAACAAAACCTCCCTGAGGTAAATGTACTGCGACCAGTGGTCGCGCACACGTTCCAGCCGTCGCGCACCACCACAAACAATTACATTTATTAAGCATTTCATGATTAATATTGAAATTCTAATAATTGCAAGGTGATCGACTAACGACTTCACTAACGTATAAGAAAAAAATCGACTAGCGTTCTTACGCGGAATATAAATTATTTTCATCTGTTTATATTCCGGCCCGCGTGTTATTGAGGCCGTGTCAACGGATCTCTTATCGAATATGCTAAGAAACAATGAAAGATTTTTAACGCTCATCTTTGGATTGTACGTGTATTCGAGATAAATTATAGCTCTTTTTGTTCGGGAAAAAGTAGGGTTTTCCATGCGGCAGTTAAACTTCCCGTAAAACTCACTTGAACCACGTAATCTTCGTGTTCTATTATTGGGACAAGCAAATCATGAGGTGTACCCCTGCCAAGACACCGTTCGGAGACTGGTACAGACGCAAGTATATATATAGTTCGATAGGCCCAGTAGCCGCACGGTACGACTTTCAGCTGTTTCGCGATCGGTATCGTTATTTACATGTCATGCCAGGCCGGTGACAAGGTGTCAAAATTTAATCCTTTAATTTTCTGATCAAATTGAAATTTTGTATTTTGAATTAATCGGTATCCATTTTGTCGTGATGCACTATTGAGTTCCAAAAGCTAATTCTATCGAGCTTTTTAGCGTTCGAATATCGAATCGCGCGGACACTGGGTCTTCTCGTGTCCAAAAACTGGGACATGGCGAATAAGCGCTGTGTGGCCACTGGTACATTTCAGCTTTCCATCTTTCTTGCGGTATAAGTAATAAATTACGCAATATTTTAATGAACATTGCATGTGTTTCAGAAACTCGAAATCATAATCTTCAAGGTGTTTGAAGTCATTAATAGAACGCATGAGGCTTTACGTCCTAAATATGTATAGCAATCTGAACGGTCCCTTAGGTGTGCGGCCACTGGTACATTTACCTTAATAATCTTAAGCATTTTTCAAAGTATGTATTTTTCACATTTGGATCATTTCATGGAGAGCAAAGAATTGCCACGTAAGAATGCGAGTGAGAGCTTTATCGATGATGATAAATTGGACGCTCGTAGAAATGCGCTTACGGAAAGGGCAATTTTTCAGATCGCGAAAGAAAAAGGTCGTTGCCATCCGCCCGTGAGGCGCGATCGTGGATCATTGCTCGACCGAGCGAGAATCTCGCGGGTGACACGCAGAAGGGTGAGTTATCGAGAATGGTTTATTCATGGACAGGCGCATCGATGTAACCGGATTATCCGGCTGTAGGAGCATTGGATTACGGTATATAATACCGGAGTGTCTATTTCGCGCCTCGACGAATCTATCTATCTCCCTCTTTCTCTCTCTCTCTCTCTCTCTCTCTCTCTCTCTCTCTCTCTCTCTCTCTCTCTCTCTCTCTCTCTCTCTCTCGCGAGATAAAGAATGAGAGAGACAGAAAGAGAGAGAGGAGAAAGAACCCTTTTTATAACGCTTCATTTTTGGTACATAGAAGAGGCAGACAACCGAAAATGAAACTCGACGAGGCGCGCAGATGGTCAATCTGGCGTTCTAACCTGCCTCTTTGCGAGACACCCTGCCCATCTTGTAAATATGAGTCTTATGTAAAGTTCGTTCGTGTCTTTCTATATATACGTGCTCGATATCCATTCTCGATGGGACCAAAGTTGCACGCGAATTACTCGATTTCACGACGAAAGAAAAACAAAAAAAAAAATATTATTCTATTCAAATGCAAACCTATTCGAGCAGTAATAATACATTCGGCTTGATTGAACGAAATTTTAAGTTCTCAAAAATCATATCTATACTAGAATTGGAAAATTTCGCGATAATAATAAATAATCAGCAAGCGTAATTGATAATAATTCATTTGGATTAAATGAAATTTATTATTTATTTCATTCGTCAATTTATTTAGTTTCGTTTGAAGATTTATTTAAGTCAAATTAACAAAGTTTTGGTTTTTTTTTTCAAAATTTAACTTTCGAACTTTTTGGATAAATTCGAAGATTTTTTATTTTTGATTAGGGAGGATAACATCCAATAAAACATACTCTATATGAAAGCAAAATCCATAGAATGGCTGATCACTATTAGTTGGCCAAACGTTTTATCTCTCTCGCGTTCGTTCATTCATTCACGCCACGAGGGAGGGTCCGGATTAAAATAGATTGGAAAAATTGTTATCGTGCGTTCGGCTCTTGGCTGCCGATAGCGACAATGAAATACTCGATGTAATAATAATAGAGTCCCACGAGGGAGTCATGGAGAGAGAGAGAGAGAGAGTGAGAGCTCATTATCGGAATACGATTTTTATTTCCCCTCCTCGATGATACATGGACTTCTTGGGTTCCCACTCTCCAGAGTTAATTTACTGCTACTAAAAACACGATGATTCAAGCCGTACATGATTATATCTATACAATGTATATTTTGATTGCTAAGAAACAAAAGAGCCTGGGGGATACTGACAAGGTCTGAGAAATTTTTCCAGCCGTTGTTCCAGTCGCGTTATTAATAGGGGTATCATCTTCTATAGAGTTCACAGCGTATACAGTATACATGAAATTTTTTCAATATTGTTTTTCCTCGGAGCAAAGTTCTTTGGACTCTTCGAGAGGCTTGAATTTTCAGTCTTAAACTTTCCAATAATAGATCGAAGCTTCGATGAATGCTACACGGGATGATAACCCAATCACAAGAAACGCCATATCCCAGGAAAGTTCGCATATTCAATCATCTCGTATGACACCTCTGCCTCCATTTTTATCAAATAATTTATCATTATTTCTTTTCAATTTAATTAATAATTGGTAAGAATGATGTGGATTAAGTTTTTGTCAATTTGGTCAATTTTTTGATCGTGTCAAAAAGAATCTCGCATTATTTCTGCCAGATATATTTTTTAGAATCTTTACTGTAAACGCTGCCACCGCACGCTCTGGTTTATCCATCATCGATGATCCGCGTACAGAGAAAATGTTTCCTCGACTTTATACGGATATACCACACGCCTCGTATATGTCGAATCTATACATGAACGCCAGATGCTCTCAGGGCATTTCGAAATAGAACGAAAATATTATTTTTTCTTATATATATCGTATCCTGCCGCGGTATACGCAGTCCTTTTCCTACGGATATACCTTTTGCCGTTCATATATACAATCAATACATCGGAAAAGATATACAAATATCCACTGGCTCATGTTTTTTTTTTTTTTCGTGTCTCTCATTGCTTCTTTGTGTTCTAAAACGAATTTATTTATTTTTTCCATTCATTTCTTCATCTTCGATCCTTTGATAATCCCTGCTTCGGGGCCTCTGCTGTCTCAATGCCCCCGATCGATAACATAAAATCTACTTTTTTTTTTCGCATTTCAAATTTACTAAAATAAAATTTTTCATAAATACAATTTTTTATTTATTTTTTATTCAAACATATATACCCCAATTGGCACGTTAATTCGTTATCTTGTACATTTTTTTTTAAATCGAAACACACATTGTAAATTCACTTTTATCCAATGCATGATAATGTGAACCGTCGCGTATAATTTTGTGGGAGCAATAAAAACGAGCATAAATCAAATTCAAAGAATTTTGCACGAGCGCTAAAGTGTTAAAACGCGTTGCTCTAGCTGTGCGCTTTATCGCTACGATTACCGTGGCAAGCCCTACCTATATGCGTGTATATACTTGTATATATATATATATATATATATATATATATGTAAACGATCTTTCTCTCCGGGTGTGCTCGACACCAAAAAGTAGCGTATGTGTGGGTGCGTGTTTTTGAATAGAGGTGGAAAAGCTCGTGTCGCAAACGAGCCAGAACGGGAGTCGCAACCCTTGCCTTAATGACGTGGGTTGGTGCTCCGCTGGCATTGCTCGTTTCAAACTCCATTCTCATTTTTCTCGTAGATGATCTCGCCACTCGTGTACTCTAATTCAGAGGCGGCATAATCTCGCGAACGAGAGATAGATAGAGAGAGAGAGAGAGAGAGAGAGAGAGAGAGAGAGAGAGAGAGAGAGATAGAGAGAAAGAGATTAAGTGAAAAATAAGAAAGAATAAAAAAAAAGAAGATCATAGAACTACCCGCCCATGGCAACGGTCGTGTCGTACGTTTTTCACTGAAGAGAAATTGGATTAACCACCCTGTAGAATATTTTCCCCTATATACATATATAGGGAAATTCAACGCTGCAGTCAGTTTTCTTGCGCCCTTTTGTTTATCAGCAGTCAATATTATCGTATGAGCAGCAAAAAGAAGTCTTGGTAGCCCCCCAGACCGCTTTGTCAAAGTTTTCACGATCTTCTTTCTTTTTCCCGTCTATCCGACGAGCGTAGACAGAAAAAAAACTTGCCCAAAGAGCAACTTGCCCTCCCCTCGTGCCCTGTTATATACCTTTACACCGAGACTACCGACGTTCTCTTATAAGTGTTTATAGAGAGGGAGAGAGAACTTAGGTGGAAAAAAAAAATGTGTTGCTATATAAACTCGATAAAAAAGAATTTTTGCTCTCGCGCTGGGAAAATAAGACGAGAGGAAAACTTTTTGCCCTCTCGCATCGCGAGAATTTCGCATGAATAGATAAAGAAGCGAAAAAACAAACTCTGCAAGTGCTTCTGCCGATACAACCGACCTGTATCTTCGTCTCTTGTTTTTTTTTTTACCACAGTAAAAATATCGCTTTCCTTTTAGATACATGGAGAACGTGCGGAGTTTGCGGTGTTATAATGATTCAGAATTTTTTGAAAGGAAACTATATATCAAGTTAATTGATTAATGATGTTAGGAAAAACATAAACAAATATATTATTTGAGGGATTGATAAATCGAAGTATAAATGAGCGTTTTAAATTTCCGAATAATAATGTTATCTCGATCGAATAAATGAACTATTTGGTAGAGAATTCCGATTATACTGACCACGAATCCATTTATTTTGCACTAAAAATGACACATTTCTCGTGGCATAACGATATATTCGATTCTCCTCCGAGGAATTTAATATCAGGATGAGTTTTTCTACCAGTAAAAGTCGCAGACAAACGCGGAGAATCATTTTTATACCCCAGGGTTATCCGACTGTCGCTTGAAGATACTGCGCAGCTAAAATAAAATCGCAATTTCTTGATATCGAAGCTGTCATTCAACTCTTCGCTTTGTTTTTTGCGCTTAAAAAATAAAACTACGATACCAACGGGTATTAACCATTAAATATTCCCTGGATACCTTTGGTCTCGCCAATGAATTGCTTCACTGCGAATCTGTCGTTGCCGGATATGGATATTCCGTGTACGCGGTGACATCGTTCGTTGCAATGAAAAAAAAAGTGACTTTTTTCAATGGAAATTCAGAGATCGAGGATACTGCTCTATATATACCTAGCTAATTATAATACGTTAACCGGGCTATCCCGATAAAATCGAACCATCCTCCGGCAGTTTACAATACAGTTTACAATACAGTAATCATGGCACATGGTGTATGCAATATTACACCTATAAGTATGGAGAATTTCATGCCTGATGAGCCTTAATTTAATCAGTAATTTGGAGCATCTGCGGATACAAAAAAAAACATTTGGAAATTAAAAAAAATGGCAGTTACTCCTCGTGTGGAAATTTCCCTGTGCACTCCTAGATTGAGTCTAGTCACTGATCAGTTTTGTCTGTCGGATTTCTTCGAAAGGCGCTAGACAATGCTTAGCTGGGAAAATTATTTTCTGTCATATTTTGAGGCCAGTTTTCTTGGACAATCATGCTGGGTACATCCTGACCAAGTATCGCCCAGAGTTAATGGGAAATGATGGCGTCACCATCAATATTTTTCAATTCAGATCATCTTGACTGTCCAGACAGCAGTCAGGAATTAACAAACTCAATTTATCGTTTGTCCATGCTTATTGATGGAGTATTCTTGATCGTGTACTAGACGGGACTTGATCAGGAAAACTTACGGTTTGTTTCACAATAAAAACGTGGTGCCACTATATCTCTGTACCGGTCGACGAAGAGATGCCCCAACATTATCCGGGTTTGAATTTATCCTAATCACCTTCTTGTTAGAAGTTTTTGTTGCCGGTAAGTCTATGCCGAATGTAAGGGGGATATTTTTTAGAATTATCAGCCTTGTATAAGTTTATGGATGTATCATAAATCGCATAACGTATAGAGAATTGTGCGGTGTTACGGAGTTTGTGTACAGTGGACAAAATTGTGGACGACGAAAAAAAAAGTGTCGAGCCGCCAAAACGTTCGGGACATATGTGTACATATATTTTGCGCGTATATAGTTTGTTGCTGAAGTGTACAAAAATATAAAAAAAATGGGACTTGAAAGAACAAGTGTGATACCTACATTTAATTAAAAAAAAAAAAGGTTTCAAATTATTTTCCGGCTATAATATCATTGTATCCCAAAGCCAGGAGTCACTTGTCTGGTATGATACGGCATAATCTTCAATTTTTAAACGAGGGAGGCTAGCCACCAGTTGGAGATATCGGGGATGCGCAATTCAGCCACTGCACAGCAGTATTTCGATTATCTACAGGCTAGATATCGCAATATTATACATGCAGCTAAAGGCTAGCCAATATTCTTAGTTCAACCTCGCCCAGTGACTAAGAAAACTGTCCAGTCGTTATCCAAGATCGAGTCAAAATTTCCACATGGGTCAGAACATCGTAGAGAATCGCACCCTCTCTGCTGGCCCCATGGAATCCATACTCGCAATTTGAAAATACATAGAATAGAATTATTCACGAAGCATTTCCGTCGTTCAGGGCTCAAACCTGAAGCAGTGTCTTCTTTATATCACAGAACCTCAATATTACTCGCGAATAATGTCGGGCTAATTCAATCGTGAATGCCCCATATCGAGTTTTAGAGAAAAGTATCAGGTGGAGCTAACCAGCAATACAGAGTATCAGAAAAAGACCGTTGATGGTATCCTTTTCGTTCATCGATCGAAGCAATCAACAGGAAACTTCGCATGTATACAGAGCGACGATAAAGATCCAGAGCCACACGACGAAGCTTCAAAGCCAAAAAGGATTTCCCGATCCACTCACTTTTTCCCCGACGCATCAGGGCCAACGAGAAACTCTTCCAGTCCTTTTATCGTATCTTTTATGTTTTATTTTTCACAGTCTATCCATACCGTGCACTCTTGTTCCTTTTTTTTTCCGCAAGCGCGTTACCAAAAGAGTACCATTGGTTGCTCTGCTGCACGAACGATTTTATAGAATTCTCGTGTGTGGTGATGCAAGAGCAAAAAATACTTGGACGATCCAAAGAGAACACACGAAACGGACTGACGGAAATTTATTTTTTATTCACCCAGCTCTTTTTCTCTCGATAACATATACGTTCGCTAAATTCGCTCTGTAGTTTCGAATTGCGTTACCCGCTTTGCAATCGACATGTTCCCATTGACTTTGATTTCCGCAGATATTCGTGGTGGATGGTCGTTGGAGTGATTGGAATCTTGATAATTCTGAGAGCGTTGGAAAGCTTCGACCATGACAGTTGTGAGAGGAGAAAAGCGGTCTAGCTTCGCTAACAAGTTCATACTTGAGACTCTTAGAAACTTGGTCGAAACTCTATAACGCAGCAAACCATCCTATTATATAGTCATATACGTACACGTAATTATACATGTTTCATAGTTATACAGTTGCTTATTATCTGATGGGCTTCCATTAGTAAAGCGATCACGTGCTCGTTTGCCAACTCCACCGTTTGGAGTAATATCAGTCTCGACCCATCACCAGTGAAACATCCACGCGAACAAAATAATGTTTGCTCCATTAAAATAAACTTTACATCGGTAAAATTTTATTTACATTGATATTACAATTATAATTTTATTTACGTTGATATTTACCAAGCCATGTGGCATCGTATCGAATGTACGAATTTGATGCCTAAATAAAAATTGACAACCTTTAGTACAATCGTGAACCTCCTTGAAGAAATTATGAGAAAAAATAGTTCGATGAATGATTATAAGCAAATTTCAAACAAAAAATTTCAGGACTGGTGGGACGAAGTTTTTTATAAAAGCTACGATTAAACTTTGAAACATTAATTTTGGAAATCACTAGCATTCCACGACAATCATGTGATGTTTATTGATGAAAAAAACCTTAATTATCAACCGAAAATAATCTCTGAATGTAAAAAAAAAGTCACGTATACCATCAAAGTCAGGGAATAGCTGACATGAAATAGAAATTTTTTTTTTGCATTTTTCTAGTGAACGGATTCTCTTAATTAGTATGATATTTATCGTCAGAGTATGCTAATTTCCAGACAAACTCACCCTTTATTTCTCCATTCACATATGAGCTTTATTCCATCAAATCTGATCAAATATACATTCATTATGGTTTGATTCTGAGAAAATCGAACGACATACTTTATAAATGCATTGAAAAATTACGCAACTGCCGCCATTAATGTTTTATAAAAACGAGCAAACGACGGTGAAAAATTTCACGATTGGGTAGTAACGAGGACTCTAGCGGATCTTTGATTTTTCATCGTATGAGTTACGAAATGATGAGTGAAATAGAGCAGGGACCCGCCATTACTGAGGATATATCGGCTGTAGCAGTAGCCGCGTCAGGCCGAATCGTTCTCACCCTCAAAGAGGCGACCAACGAAGCTACGACCCTTTGAAGCGACCAGGACCCGAGGAGAGAGAACTCGTTAAACCGTTCAAATAATAATACACCCTTTGAATTCGTAGCCAGCAACCACTAGAAGTTTTATATATATATATAACGAGATGAGTCTTTTATATCAACGCGGGTGGAAAAAAAAATTATAGCAAAGGATCTGGTATGGAGGAAGAGAAAAAAAAGAGAACTCACGAGACACGCTGCCTCGTTAAACCGTTGTAGTTAGGGAGATTTTTTTTTTTCGTCGTTTTGTTTTAATTGACTCTGGACAGCGCGACAACGTGCGGGACACGACGCAGACGTGTCAATGATTCATACGCATATCTCACCCGCGTGTACGAGAAATCTCGCGATTACGATTTTTCGCAATTTAAGAAATACCGAGTACAACTTTCGCAATGACAATTTTCAAACATTCATTTTTATATTGGAAAAAAAATATGAATATCGTACGAAATTATGGGGTTAAAATTCTGCTAATTGAAAAAAAAACTTATAAAGTTACAAATTGAACTTTTTAGGTTATTGAATTTGCCAAAATTTTAATCCCATTAACAATTCGCAAATTGCACACTCGAACCATTGAATTCTTCGTAAATTTTCAAAAAATATCAATGGCAGATTATAGCAATATGAGAGAGACTTCGAATACACTTTGACTTTTCGTACTTCAAGTGCCCAGTCTCCCCGACGGATATTGCACTTTGTTACGATATTGCGATATCGCTTTTTGAATGATTCGAAGCTTTTCGCAGCGTTATCGATTTCGCTAAAAGCCAGACGACCATACGGACATGGTATATATATGTACTGTTATAGAACAGTGCTGTGCATGAACGGGAAAACGAGAAAGACGAGACTTTCATCGATCATTCCGTGTCAGTTGGCGATGCTGCAAGCTCGCTACGTCAAATATATAAACATGTATATACGTGCATCGTTGCTTTGCCACACACCGATATGGGGTTTGCCCATTTGTGAAGTAGATGTTTTTTGGCTGAAATAATTTTTCAGAGCCATTCAATTGGCAAGAAGAGAGTCTCGAATAGACATTAAGACATTAATCGCGTTTTTTTTTTTTAAAGAATCTTTCGTTTTTTATTTATCTCTTCAAGCCAGTATTCTTGAAGCTTCCAAAAAGTTCTTCGGTACAAATTCCCGAAACCAAGGAGTAAAATATATTTCCATGTGACGAAGTGAAATGATTTTTTGCCGAGGGTTCATTCAGGAGTGGTCTACAACTCGAGAATGTCGGCTTAAAAAAAATTAAAAGATAAAAACAGAGTGAGCTTAAAAAATTAATTGGGAAGTCCTTTTTAGTATTTTTTTTTTTTTTTTCATAGCTTCATTAGCGAGTTAAAACGCTCGAATAAATTGTCTCTACTGAAAATCATTTCGCTTTCATGTGAAATGCTCCGTCTGTAAAGTCTAAATCGAAATCCTGTGCTCCTTTTGGGCCTCGTCGTCGTTGTGTGTGCACGATGGTGAGAACGCACAGATGTTGTTGCCCAGCAAACGAACGGATAATTTAAGTATACGTCGATTCTATAGAGCCACATATGAGCTCATTGTCCTCTCTAACTGTATATGGCTCATACATATGTGTGTACTATATACATACATTCGTTTTCCTTCGCTCTCGGTATGTTTGCAACCGCATGCCCTTTATTACAATCTAAAATGATTTGTGGGTCTAACGTATGTTTGGGATGTATATAACGACGTGTATATGTTTTGAGTGCACACCAACGCAAAAGAGAACAGAATGCAGTGATTCATTGCGACTTGGGCGAATTAATGTTCGAAACAGCCGCTGGACGACCATCTCTGCTCTGTATTATAAAGTTGCAGTTGATCCCACGTTTTTTTTTCTTTTCGTCTCATACGACTGGCTTTCTTTTATCTTTAGCCAGGGAGCTTATTTTTTGATCATTAGTAAAAATTCATGATATCTTTTACGATCGACGAAGAGGAAAATCGTGTTTGAAGCAACGATTATTTGGTCTCAAAGCATGTTTGATGGGTCGGCATTTTTTTTTTATTGGTCAACGATAATTTTATCAGTCGCAAAGTTCGATGTCACGATATAGTAGGAGCTTTACGGTATATTCATTTTTTTTTTAATCCTAAAAGAAACACTAATTATTCTCTTTCACCTCGATCGATTTTCCTCATTTCTCCTTTCTTTCCCCTCGCGCAATAATAAGTATAGCTTGCACAGCATTCTTCTTCGAAGAACGGTAGGAATCGGTAGGAGGGAAGAAAAAAAAAGAAGAAAATAAACGAAAACGCAGTTGTGTATTGTATGACGACGTGTACGAGCGAGTGCGAGTCCCAGCTATTGCCGCGCCTTTTAATGAACTTGCAATGTCTATACTCGTCTGCTTGACTAATTAGGTACCATAATTGGCCGCAGCTTGAATTTAATCGGCCTTAGTATACGGTCTATATTGCCGCATGTATACGACCCTGGGCGCATGCATTCATGTATATAATATTTGTTCACACACATTTGCATAACGCATATACCTCGGAGATTGAGACAAACCTCTGGTATGCTCCCTTCGTGCGTGTGTATATAAGACACCGATAAGTGATTATGCAATTCGTACGAGCATAGTAATTTTCTATCGACCACAATTATGTAGAGTACTGCGAGTCGTTAGGAAAAGGGATCTGGAGGATAGAAGGGACGCTACTTGTAGGCGTACTTGCGATTTTTCTTTTGCGTGAGGGAGATTACGCCAGATGATGCACTGACGAAAAGCATATCTCATGCATGATATGCGTTCCATTGCAAAATATAAACAAATTGAAAACTCGCCCATTGCTTCCGCATTACAAAGTTATCGCTATATGAGAACATGATCTTCGTAGTTTCGTGAATGTGGAAATGGCTTTCGTAATTTTTTTTTTTTTGCTTCCTCATAAGAGGAAGCAACGTGCGAGTTTCCAATTTGCGCGCTTGTGTTTCAAATTCGATTCATTTTTGCAAAATTTATTATCCTGTCTCCTAGCGTATTTCGGTAAATTTGTTTGGGTTTAGGATCTCAAATCTGCGACAGTTCGAGCGATCGCAGATATTTTTCGAAAATTTCAAAAGTTTATGAAATCTGAACCGCTCAAGCGATTCTTGACAAATTCAATACCAAACGTGCTCGTCCCCCTAGCCTATTTATATTTTTAAAAAAATTCAGGCGAATATTCTTAAATTTATACCAATGTTAGAGGATCACAGATATTTTTGAAGAAATTCAAAATCATCTAAAATCAGACAGCCGTTAAAATTTTTTTTGAAAATTTCAGCCAATAAGATGGCCTCTGTGTTTTAGTAAAATGTGCAAAGTTTCAGCGCGGTAGTTCGCAATCAGTCCAAGAGATATTGCAATTTCAATTTTTCGATGGCCCGACTGCACAGACATACACGCGCACACACGCACACACTACCTACAGACATTTTTTCTAAATGTGTTTTCTCGATGTTTTTGACGCATTCTGAACACATTGGCATCAAAACCTCGAAATTTTTTTTTCACGAAAACAAAGCTTTTCCTCTATCAGGAAGCAAAATGAAGGCTCCTTGTTTTAGTTTGATAATATTTTTCGTGTCTTTGTATACACTTACATCCTATTTATATACAGAACACATTAAGAGCCCCAGCGATTAGCGAAGAATTCAATGAAAAAAAACTGTGTGTATCCCGTAACGACTCACTCAACATTAATTGCCCCGAATTAACGGCATATCTCGACGATTGTCCCACTGAATGTTAGCAATTTCTCCTGTTGGAACATGAGAAAAATAATGGCTCAAAGTAGGGCGACTTTTCTTTAAAATCTTTTTATTTTTTCCTTGAAAAAGCTTAGAACAGTGATAAATTTGATTTCGTTTAAACTCTCGTCGATCAACACGCCATTATCATTCCGTAAATCTATATTGCTCGGTGACTCATGATCGGTCGATTTGCCGAAAGCGCGATGAGCGAGAATTCCGAGGAGGAGCACACGCCATTCGTGTAATCCTAACAAAGCTTTGTGTGTAGAAATTTTTTATAACTCTTGTTAATCCATGCACCGCGAGGATCGGTGTGTCATTTGCCTTTTGAACAGTAGCATTAACTTTGCTCTGGATGGACAATTCAGTCTCTAATCAACGTGATTTAGGAACATATATTGCTTCCTCATAGAGGAAGCATTGTTTTTGTGAAAAAAAAATTTCGAGTTTTTGATGCCAATGTATGAAATTGCAATGTATCTTGAACTGCTTCAAAAGATGGTTCTGTTCCTATACTTGGATGCGGCAAGGGGAACGTATAGCGTGGCGCGGGTGACATGCGGGGCAGGTTTGCGTTCGGCATTTGTTTCACCAAATATAGCACATTTTCATTTTATTAATTTGCCATCGTTCACGCTGGGCGTGGTGAGTCGCGTCCTTTTTTTCTAGTGCTTTGTAATAAATAAGTTTGTACTTTTCTGAAATTTTTCAACAGCTGCTATACCTTTTTATGCACCTGACATCGAATGATTCTTCACGTCATAACGGTTGATGCCATAAAACCCTTATGCATTTCAAGAGTATCCATACGAATTTTTATCTCAGAAAGTATAGGTGGTGAATCTCGTTGAAATTTTTCAGGTACACGAAGTACATCTTTACAAACACGCTGTTAAAATTTCAAATTACTGTAACTTTTTTAGGTTCGAGCAGAACCTCCTTAAGCTACCGCGTTGAAACTTTTGCACACTTCTAAAACATAGAACCTGTTCTTGTTTGCTGAGATTTTCAGAAAAATTTATTACGTATGTTGGATTTTAGATGATTTCGAATTCTTTCTAAAATGTCTGCGATCACTCTAACTTTGGTAAATTTGAGGATATTCGTCTAAAACTTTTTTTATATGAATAAGCTAAGGGGACAAGCATGTTTGATATTAAATTTTGCAACAATCGCTTGAGGGGTTAAAATTTCATAAAATTTTGATATTTACGAGAAATGTCTGTGATCGCTTTAACTTTCGTAAATTTAAGGTTATTGATCCAAAACTTTTTTTTTCATAAATCCACTATGAGACAAGGATATTTCATATCAAATTTTGCAAGAAATCGGATTTAATGAAGTTTTGAAATTTTCGAAAAATCTTCGTGATCGCTCCAACGATTGTGAATTTAAGATTATTTAGCGAAAATTTCTTAAATAAATATACACTACGGGACAAGGATGTTTGATTTTGAATCTGGCAAGAATCGCTTGAGAGGTTCAGATTCCATAAAATTTTGTTATTTTAGAAAAAATATTTGCGATCGCTCGTACTGTGACAGATTTGAGATTCTTAACCCAAACAAATTTACCTAAATACGCTAGGAGACAGGATATTAAGTTCCGCAAGTATTAGAAATAAAATTTATAAAACAAACGTGCAAATTGGAAATGTACACATTGCTTCCTCACTACAAAGCTTTCTATATATGGGGGAGCCAAAATTACGAAAGCCATCTTATTCTCATAGAGCGATAATTTTGCAATGAGGAAGAAACTTTCAAGTTTTTTTATGTTCATTTCGATAAACCAATTTCATTTTCAATCGAAAATTCATAAATGTTCAATATCGAATCATCAAAAACTTGGTTTTTTTCCGTTCAAAACAAAATCCACTTGCATAAAATAGAAATAGCATATTACGACCTAAGGCCCGAAAGTTGGATTTCCTGGCGTGTGTGATATAAAGGCCGAGGCGAAGCCGAGGCTTCGCCTCGGCCTTTATATCACACACGCCAGGGCATCCAGCATTCGGGCCGTGGGTCGTATACTATTTTTCTCGATCCCCTAGCCGAAAGTACGTTCAATAATTAATTTTAATGTATAAATTACACCGCACGAGCATGACAGCTGACAGCTGACAGCTGACTTGTGTTCAGCCATATTTGTAAATAGCCGAACTTCCAGACCTGTATGTAGACCGTGGCCGCAGTTCTCGCAGGGGCAGGAGGGGGGGGGGGGGGGAGGATCGCCCGCCCGACTTTTGCAAGACCGAGGCGAAGCCGAGGTTTTGCTGGTCGGGGCGGGCATTAAAAATATAAACAAAAAGTAAAAAAATATGAAAATATCACCCAATAGTAGAACAATATTAATATTAATATAAAATCAATTTTATACATTTTTTTTCTGATTTTACGACTTATATTATTTACTTATTTAATTTATTATTTGACACACCTGAAGGAATTCCTTCAAAAACGTGAAAAGGGCTAAACGTCAAAAACGTAATGCCGGCTAAACAAAACACTCTTGCGGAGGTGAGGCGAAGAAGCCCGAGAGAGCCCAAAAGGGCTACCTCGGGCAAGCATAATGCGTGCTAGTATATATATATATATATATCACCGGCCGCAAAAATCTCGTCAGAGCGCGCTGTCGTCAGCCGGCCACGGAAATTGCTATTCTCGGTCTGAAATGCGGCCGGGAAGTGCGTACTTTCGGCTAGGGGAGCAAGAAAAACTTATTTGCTCATATAGAGAGGAAGCTTCATGAGTATATATCTAATATCCACGGTTTTCTTCCAAATCCCCTAAGTTGAATCTCTCCAATCAAGATTGTCGCGGAATATCTCGAAATTAATCGTACACATTCCGTCGGGCCTCATAGCCAATCCAAAGTCGCGTGCAACTCCCTGTACTCCAAATATCTCGTGTTACGTTCTCGTTATATACACATACGAAATCTCAGTCATCCTTTAATAGCCTGATGTCCGGTATGCGGGGAAATCTCGTATTTCCACGGATATAGGTACGATGTTTAGCTATCGTTTTCTACCGACTGCGGATATGTGACGAGACGACGATCTTCTCGTCGCGTTAACGGGTCATGAAGGCTCTTCGTAACCCTTGATAACAACCTCTCGTCATAGATACATATAGACGAGAAGGATATATATTATATATGCAAGTGAGAGTATGAGAGAAAGTAAAACGTCTTCGACTATAAACTTTATCAAAGGGTCCATTGTGATACTCGAGTACCCTGAGCAGCATCAGAGAAGCTTCACGATCATCAGCTCTCTTGTGAATTATCTCGCGTGTGGGCCTGCAAATTGTCTCACTGACTGCGTGAGATGTCTGAGAAAAAAAAAGAACGGAGCTTATAGGGAGGAAGTGGAGAAAGGAAAATGGCGATGAGGGTGTGTGTGTGTGTGTGCTCCAAAGATAATGATATAATTAAGAGAGGAAGCGGGATTTTAAACATAGACGAGTGTCCCTGCACACAGAGTCCTTGTTTGCTTCAATTTTCAGATCTCTCACTCCTCTCGCGCTTTTGTTTGTTCTCTTCTCTATAACGGAATTAAAACCATCCCTTTTTCATCGTCGTTTAACCCTCCCGAAACTTTATGGATCCTTTTTGCTTCCGCTCTTCGCTTCCAGCCAATCCCATTCCTCTTCAATTCTCTCCCGCAGTTTCATCGTTCAAGTACTTTTTACCCGCGCGAGTACCGTCACGACAAACTGCGGAGAAGTTTCTAAGGGAGCTTGAATTTTAACTCTTCGCTCTTCCTCCGTTCTATCTCGACACACCATGGCAGACAACGACAGTTTAGTTTATTTTTCTCTTCGCATTCGCTCAGAGAAACATCAACAACACACCCTTCGCGTATACTATATAACTCGCTTTGCAACTGCTGCATCTTTCTCTCCTCCATTTTTTACTTTCCCCCTCTCTCTCTCTCTCTCTCTCTCTCTGTTTCTCTCTCTCTCTGTTCATTATAAGCAACCGTCCTCGGTGATCTGTCCAAACCATTTCCGGTTACGAGAAAGCTCCGAGTTATAAGTGGATGAAGAGAGAACACCAAGCAACAATTTATGTGTGAGTGTGTGTGTGTGTGTGTGGCAAATGAGCCTCTGGAGAAACGTAAAAATATTCGGTTTTCACCTCGAAGTATACAGGTTTTTCTTTTTTTTTTCTTTTTTTTTTTTTTAGAAAGACAAAAGAGTCGCACAGCTTGAACGATTTTTCAACGTTATACCGAGTGGCTATACAAACGCACGGTAACTGGTGAGTCTCGGGTGAGAAAAGACCTCGATAAGATTGCGAAAGAAGCTCTACTCCATCAACGCGAAGGAATAAAAAGATTTTACGTTTTTTTTTTTCAATTTAATTTTTTTTTTTTTTTATGGCAAAACAAAAGACTTTTCTCAATTAATCCAGACGTCGTATAGCGATAAATCCGAGAGATAGGTTGGCGCAGAAAAAGAAAAACAAAATTATAAGTATACATTTGGAATAAGAATTTTTTTCAAGATTGTTTGAAAAATCTCATATCTTTATGCCTCCATAATATAATGCCTTTATAGTTTTCATTCACTCGTAAAAACTTCATTCACGAGTGAATGAAAACTTTACAAGAATTGATAAAAATAGAGAATTTCTTTCAGATAAAATTTTTTTTTTTTCATAATTACCGGCTCGTGTTGTACGAGCTGAAAATTAGAGGCTTTTGGTCTCGGCTTGGTCTCTCCTTAGCACACAAATCGACGATTTGTATGCTACAAAGATCTGGCCAATTAACGTATAATTACTTCGAGGCATAATTGCCGTTGGTCAATCGAGCTCGCTTCGCAAGGGTCTCTGATCCGTCTGAGTTTGATACTGTATATGCATATATTGGACTATATATGAACTGCATGAACGAGATTTATACTTCCAAGAATTCACGCTTCTTTCCTCCCAGGGGAGAGAGAGATTCACATACACACCGCGTGCTCGCGAATCGACCCCAGATTTCCCTCTCGTGCATGCACATAGTTATGTAAATACACACACACACACACACACACACACGCATATATATATATATATATATATATGTGTCGAGTGAATTGCCTGAGAGACGACAAGACATTGCATGCGTGTCCCTCTTTTCTCGCTTCGCAACGCCGCTTGCAGACGGCAAAAGAAAAAAGAAAACAAAAAATGGTCCACACGCACACACACACACACACACACACACACACACATATATGTAGGTATATGCAAAGTATCGAAAAAAGTAGAAGACGCTTTCGCGAGAGATGCTGTACTGGCGCGCATGTGTTACGCGTTATATAGAGGACACCCTTCTCCCTGAGGGCTGGAGGGTGCCTTTCTCCGGCGAATTTTAAACGATTCATCGCTCTTGCTGTGCGTGCGTGAAAAATGAAAGAAATTTTTTTCTTTCTCCTTCTCTCCCCACCGTCATCGAATCCCCCGCTTTGCCAGACAACGTTCATACTCGATATGTAGAAGATATACATATATGCGCATGATTAAAAAATATTTTCATTCGCGTGATGCTTCAAACTTTCATTCGCCGTGCGATATTTGCTTTTGCTTCGTAAAATTTATAGATTGCATTGTTATCGTTATTTTTCAAACTGAATTATATGACGATGCGAGCATAAAATTGAACTTTTGCATCGATAATGCTCGTGGCGAATTTTTGTTCTTTTTTTTTCGACTTTGCTTCGTCGTGTACGTAATTTTTAATAATAATGATAATAATGATTTTTGCATCTTCGACTGCGATAATCCGTTTGCTCAATCAACTTAATATAATTCAATCGATAATAACGCGTGACTGAATGGTTTTTTTTTCCATATCTATGGTGGATCATTTTTTATTTTACTATTTTTTTGTCCAATCGCAATAATCGTTCGAGCTGAAAAATGTATTTAAAATAATTTGATCGATAACGATCATTGTGAATTTTATTTTTCTCCAATTTTCTTCTTGTCCTACAGTCAATGGTCTCGGTCTAATATCGTTACTGGATATACATGTACGTGTCTTTTTACTTATCCCCCTCTCGTCGGAAACTCGTGAGAGCCGCGAATAATCGCGATAGTCACGCGATGAAAGTGACGCAAGTTGATCCTGAGCTCAGAGGGGCCTCTTCTGTTGGCGCGAGAAAGAACTGTATGAGATGAAAGTACCCGAAGTTTATATATATATACTCCGTATAAGTATATCGCGGGGAGAGCATGAATTAAAGCAAATCTACCGCGAACGAATAGTCATTAGGCTCGCGGCGTCTGTAACGAGCACCAAGACTCATCTCTCTCGTCTACTCAACACACACGGCTCATCTATATACACATACACGTATATATAGGTAAAGTACACATTAGCAAAAACGGGAGAGCTTGAAATAAATACCATACATCCAACAACAAAGCGTAGTGTACATAAAATTTCCGCTGTACAAGACACGACCCTGGACTCTCGATAGCATATACAATTATATATCGAAAGTCTCTCGCTTTCCATTTTTCCTTCACTCTTTTAATTCAATTTTTCTTCCACTTTTTATTCCAATCCGTGACTTCAGATAACATTTGATAATTTGCCTCGTTCCGAGCCCCTACCATTCCTATACGTTCTTCGTTATAAAAAGGTACAAATTCATCCGCATATATTATTTCATTTATGAAATATAGCGCCACGAGCCTGTTCGATGTAAAAAGTCTCGGCACGAGGAAAAAATCGCTCGGGTTTTAGGTCGAGTACGAAATGACGACCGCAAACGCGTTTTCTGTGTACAGCACAGAGCGCGGCAAGAAAAATGGCCCGAAGAGAGGGATGATATGGGAGAGAAATGTTAAAAACAAAATACTAGCATAGAAATATTTGAATCTGGATAGACGGTTGTCCATGCGCTAGCTTTAGCCGGATTCATCTAGGACATTTTTTTATTTTTTATTTTTTTCGTCTAGTTTTTCCTCCTCTCGATCTCGCGAGCTTTTGCCCCATCAGGTATGTATGTAGCCTGGAAAATTTATTCCAGAAGCTCCGTGAGGCTTGCCGAAGAGTCAAGATCTTGTGTGCTATATATACTCGTGTAAAGATTTCCGAACCAAAAATATCGTTCCTAAGCGATATGGAATGTATATAAATGTGTATATGGTCGACCGTTGGCAAATGAAAGAGCGCGACCCGGACGATTTAGGAGCTAAAACGATGCGAGTTGGGCCCTTTTCTTTGTAAGGAGTCGGTTCTATGTGGGTTGAATGAAACGAACCACGCGATCCCAGAGGATTATCCAGGATTACCGGTCAGCAATGGCTCGACGACGATCTTATATTGCCCTATGGGCAGTGATGCTCCGTTTTCTCGTAAAATGTTTTTTTTTTTTTTTCTTTTTTCAAAACATTAAATATCGTATTAAACTTTTGGTTTTTGTTTTCTTCTTCATGATCTGCATATGAATTGTTGCTAAAATTTATCATTCGTTGTTGTTGGGCACGATGGATGTCCAGTCAGCGAAATTTTTCATTGTTCAACATCACAACGACCAAAAATTCTTCTCTCCGGTAAGGAATCGATTTCGTAATTTTGAATGTTCCATGAAAAAGGACACTTTACAAACGTGTAGAGAACGAATAGAACGCGAAGTAACAAATCAAAAGCCAAAAAAAAAAAAAAGAACGAATTCACATTATACTTGCGAAATTCTATCAATCATACATATTCACGAGAATAAATTATGAAATGTTGTCAAGATTTTTCATTGTTAAACGTGTCAGATTAGGAAGGAAAAATTCTTTTGCACTGCGGCTGAGAGCTTGAGCTTGTAATTTTTAAAGTTTGCCATGAATAAGGAGACTTCTGACTTTACGTGCGGTCTTATAGCCGTACAAATAAAACGTTGAGACAGAAAGTAAAAAGAAGTATTAAGGCGCGCGAACATTGGTATAACCGCGTAGACCTTCCGGCGAAGAGATACTACCACCTAGGGAAAAAAAAAAAAAAATACGACGACGCGTCATTTCCGGCTCTCGAGAAACTCGAAACGAGACCCAAAGAAACTAATATTCAAGCCTTGGACAGAGCGAATACGAATTTGCAATAGCTCAAGGCTTGATGCTCGTTCATTCGTCTAATTTGGATGTCCTCATTTAGACGGCTAAAAAGAGATGGTTTATGGTGATTTTTTTTTTTTGTAAGGAGACAGACAACGAAGCTTCTTAAACTTTTGACTGTGTTTTTACAAACGTTTGAAAAGTACAAAAACAATTTTTTATCGCCTAATTATCAAAAAATGGCGTAGTTATTGGCTGAGCATTGAAGCGCCTCGCCGCTGGAGTCTCAAATTGGAGAGATGGAGTGATTTAAGTTCTTGTCTGATACGTAAAAATCAAAATTATTTCTGATTAACATATATTTTTATAATCGATGAACTACAAAAACTAAAAAAAAAACCGTGAATTCATATCAATTTTCGAGCTTGAACGAAAAAGAAACTAATTTTACAAACATTTCTGTTCTTTATTCGTGCAATAAAAATGGTATAAAATAACATTTTTACCAATATTTTTAGTTCATTTAGGATAGTTTACAATACTTTAGTGAATGAACTTTGGTTCGGGTCGATAGGTCAAATAGTTTTTTTGCTGTCACACCTGCCAATTTGAAAAAATCACAAAAACGAAATTTTGAGAAAACTCGCTTGAAAATTGCCAGGCGTCCGTACACTTACTCGATGCTTCCCTGTTCTCGGATCTGTACCGTCCAAAATATTTCGAATTGGCGTCTAAAACTTGCGGAACATATTCTCCAATAGCTTGACTATCGATTAATGACCAAAAAAAACACGATTTTTTTTACCCTCTAAACCAGGACACTGCCTTAATTTGACGTGGCATGTCGTTCACGTCGTAATAGCAGTGGCGGTATCGAACGACGCGGGCTTTGACACGCACACCTTATAATCCAGTTATTCTAGCCATTTTTCCCGCAATCTTCAACAGAATTGATTTTGCTTTTGGAAAAGGTTCAAGGGTGTCCCCTGAGTGTAAATTCAAGTTGGCGGGACGTGAGGGGGGAGAGGGGGCTGTCGAGCTACAGCTGCCATCTTGAAAAATACGTTTTATCAAATATCTCATGAACCGTGCATCGTACGATAAAAATAGTAGATATCTTTTTTGTAGGTAATAAAATTCTCTACAACTTTTATTGAAAACTTTTTGCTGCAGAGTTTATGGATTTTGGTTTATAGCTCGGCAAACTTGTCCAATCATCACTATTTTTACTGTTATACAACCGTTCCATATATTTAGCAATAATCATGCTTGTAAAAGTTTGCCGCGCTATAAATAAAAAAACCATGCGCTATACAGAAAAAAGTTTCGAATAAAAGTTGTAGAGAATTTCATTATCTACAAAAAAGTTCGTATTATTTTTGTCGTACGAGGCACGGTTCATGAGATATTTGATAAAACGTGTTTTATAAGATGTCGGCTGAAGCTCGACCCCCCCACGTCCCACCAACTTCATGCAATTTACACTCAAGAGATACCTCTGAACCTTTTCCAAAAGCAAAATCAATTCTGTTGAAGATTGCATTATGAACCTACTTTTTTGGCTATTATATAGAATGACCGGACTATATTACGATGAGAACTTGAAAGAATTTTTTTTCAATATGTCGCTATATAAGCAGTTGATCTTGGAGCAAAGTAAGAAAAAGAAACGATAAAACGATGCTGTGAAGAGAGAGAGAGAGAGGGGGAGGGGGCTTTCTTTTGTTACTTCTTCCTCCTTGTAAAAAATCCTCTTCGAACGAATAATTTCGCGGACGAGTGATTCTCGTCATTCCACTTTACTTTTCCCTATGTTATAACGACGAAAATAATTGTTTGCCTCTTCTCGAGACGTCTTTCTCACGTAGATGAGCCACGAAGTCGAGAGAGAATCTCGTCTTTCAAATGGAATGTGAAAGAAAAGAAAAAAGAAATTCGCACCTAAGCGAATGTGAGTCAGGGTGGATATGAAACTAGGCACCGGCTATACGTCGGGAGAGGAACACTCTCGGGTTAAACTGTAATTAAAATACTTTTAGGATGTTCGCTGACTCGACGAGACGTGTGCGACGTGTATATAGGGGCAATATAGGGGCGAAATTAAACACGTCCTAAACACGTTATGAAAATTCTCGACTATAATTTTATAATTTTTGATACATTATTGAGCGACGTTTCATCATGCCCCGTATCATTAAATTCATTAGACCAGGGAAATCGGGCTGCGCAGAATTTTATATGCTCCGACTGCGAAATATAGTCGGTACAGGACGTTTGAAATGGGGATGAGCTTGATTCGGATGAGAAATATCGTTTGAAATAATTTTATTGCGGCAACCATTATAAATACTTAATCCGAAATGAATAGTTAGAAATTTTATTGATGCATTGAGATTAATTTAAAACCGTTATTGTCGTCAATTCGGATCGATAATTGATCGTTATTCCATTGAAAATGCATTATTCTGCAAACTCACAGAGTTAGCTATTTGTGATGGTGAGAGACGAAAATGTTTGAGTGTTGGCTCTGCAAAATTTACTCGAGAATAGCTTCAGCTACGACATGAAAAAATTTCGCGAACACGACACCGGCTTAATATAATTTTTCCAACAATTCATACAGTTCTTCTGAGACTTAATGATATATTTTTAATTCTTTCGAAAAATGTCTGTGATTATTGTAAAAAACAGGTCCTCATAGATAGAGGAGATTTGAACATTGGGTGAAATTTCGAAGAAGCAATTTGCAAGAATTTCAACTTGGAATTTTTTCTTGAGTCTCATTTCGCCCTGATCTCCCCTGCGCCTATATGTATATATACACAGTGTGCGTTATCGTGCAATGCCGTTGCCCTGGCAATATAGTTAATCAAGAGTAATAGAGCGAGAGCACGGTCCACCTATTAATAGAGAATTAACTGTATGTGTGCGCGTATATGTACGGGGAGTAGAATACACCACCTCAAACGTCATCAGAGAAACCCACAACTCGGCCATATACGTGTCTCGCAATATAACGCCAACCATGTGTTTAATACGATTTATGTCTCTCTCTCTCTCTCTCTCTCTTTCTCTCCTCTCTCTTACACTATATATTTGCTCTTCGGCGACGTTTTCGCGATGCACTGGTGTAAATGCATCTTTTGCGGGACGTAAGTATACAAAGACGCACACACACACACACACATACATATATATATGCAAGCATGTATGCATCAGAGCTTGAGTTAGCGTCAGCAAGTATCTTTTGCCTCGAGCAAACGACAAACAGAGCATCTTATTGCCACTGCTGATGCATCGCTGCATCTCTCACTGCAACGACCACGATACACATTATATATACATACATGTGCATATACGAGTAAGATAATAAACTATACTGCAGAGCATTGCATCGAGTTACATTACGAAATATACGTCTCTACGTTCCAACATCTTTTCCCCCCAGTGACGAAATGACTCAGATGCATTTATCTTCATGGAGAACAGCAATGTATATTATCAGTCACATCAAGTATTGTGTATCGCGCGCACAAGTCGATTCAAATATTCATATGCGTTACACGCGTGTCCAGAAGCAGAGTCAAACGATAATGAGCGTTTTATGAAGATTCAGTTAGCCATTAATTAGGCAGATGCGGAAGTGTACCCGGAAAAAAGAGATTTATTTGACCCATTCGCACTTGCTGACATAAATTTTCACTGAAAAGCAATTATTAGATATTTACAGTAGCAATTATCAATCTTCACATCGATGTCATTTATTTCAAATTTCTAGAAATGTTCGAAAGAGAATGTTATTATTTGCAGTAAGATAAGCGGCCCAGATAGTGAACGCGTCCCAGTTGTTGAAAGATCCGGTATACATTCAATGATAGCTTACATTTTTGTCGGATCGTTGATTCAATATCCCCAAATAAAGGTTCAGTTTTCAACTTTCCAACTAATAGAAAAAGTTCAGAGTAGTTACTATTTTCGATATATTATGAATTTAGCTTTAAAAATCGGCACTTCCATCTATTCCGTCATTAACTGGGACAAACAGTTTTCAGTTTTCTCCAAATCCCCTTAGAAATCCAGTGTATTGAATTTTTTTCATTTATTCATCAAATAAATGTAAATGAAACTAAGTAAATGCGAAATAAAAGTATAATAAACATTTTTTTCGGATTGATTCCCGACTGTTCATTAACTGGGACTTTCTCGAGTCATTGTCTGGGCCAGCTAATCAGTGGGTTGTCAGTAACTCGGACATCAAACACGCATTTTTCATTTGCTTATTTATTCTGATTTTTCACCGTTTACATTCAGCATGAACAGAATTGGTGATATATGCATGAAACCAAAGTTTTTGGATATCGTACTCAGATATGATTGAAAAATGTAAAGAGAACGTGGATCCTCCGTTAAATCTTCACTATCCCGCACATTCACCTTAATTCACAAATTTTAAAATACTTTCACGAAAAAAAGGTTGAAAATTTTTCATGAAGAGTTCATTCATCAACCTGTTCGATAAAATATTCTCTGCGAATTTATCGCAAAAAATTTATGATAACGATTTTGAGATTCCAGGAACTTTTTGATAAAGCATAATTAACAAAAATCAAAATTAACTGAGCTTGCTATCCTCTTGGAGAAGCTCGAATGGTGATTCGTAATTTTCAAAGAATCAAATAATCGATCGGTGTACAGCATGCTGGAGAGTGACGATGACTGCAACTTGTCAAACAGCATATATAATGCTGACGAAAGAACCGAGTCATTGTTAGCATAAACCGATTATAAAGACGTACAAAATAATACACACCAGCAACAGAGAAACATTTTCTATCGTGTACTCAGTCCAGGTAGGCGCAGCTGTTGCGCTCGAGTTACTGTTCAACCGAGCATGAGTCTGTATAGCGAAGAGTGCAAGAAGTTTAAAAAAAAACACTATGAACTTCCGGAGCAAGGTTTTTCGTAAGCTCCGAGTTTGAATTTTCCCGTGTTTTGTTCAAGATTATTTTATTCCTTTATTAAATTAGAAAAAAAAAAACGAGAAGCTGTTCTCATAAAAATAAGATTTTGATACAAGAAAATTTGGAGTAAAAATAAAATATTCGAGGGGAAAATCCCCAACGAATAAAAACACTCAAGGAGATTATGACGAGTATACATTTTTAAAACACGATCATTTTTTTTTTTAGTGCAATCTGTTAATACATTATTTTTAATTAATTCGATTGATTCGTGCTGGTACAATTATTTCTTCTGTTCAAGAAAAAAATCACAATACCGATCATTAATCGGCCGTTGTGTATCACTTATTGGGCGTTCTATATTAAAAATGACATAAAAAAAAATCGATGTTACAATTCTGACCTATTTTTCTCATTCAAATGTACGTCTCAATTAAACTATCCAAAATCATAATTTGGGCCGAGCAAAGTGATTCATCCAAAAAATGTTCAGCTTCTATTTTTAATCGATGACGGAGCACTTAAACTCGTGATTTTAGCGAGCGAGGATGTGTCTCTAAGCGTTGAGGAACAAAAAAAAAAAATGAAAACTCGCGAGAAGATGAGAGCGCGATGGATTGTTTGCTCAGGCAGATAAAAAGCGTATAACAGAATACACGCACGCACGGGAATGAGAGAAATTTTTCTCGGATACTCTACTTGTAAAATATCGTGCTCTTCTCTCTCGAGATGCTGCGAGAGTTTCTTTGCAACGCGTCTGTATATGAGTGTTTGTGTGGGTGTGAGTGCGAGCAAGGCTTAGAAGAGATGGAGAAAGACTACGACGACGAGACTTTCAGTATACCAAGGTAGATTCTTATCCATGTTTAAAGCCAGTAGAGAACCCGGTTGAAGCTTCTCAGCTCACAGATTTCTCTCTCGAATATCTTTCTTCCCCGATATTCCTTCTCGTGACTCACCTTTCTTCTCTCATGACGCCGAACAGCTCGTTTGCTCTTTTTCGAGAACGCAATACTGGGATAAACCGCGTCCCTCGCGTTACAGAAATATCCACCAGCCGTTCTCGACTCTCGCTTACATACTTTTAAACATAACATCGAATCTGCAAAAGTATGCGCGTATAATATACTACAACTTTAGTACGTATAGTATATGAACCGACGGGGATGCGTAGATTCAAATCCTAAGGGATGCACTGGACGCTTTTTTTAATTTTTCTTAGGACAAATTGAAAGACAGATCTCAGGAATTAATGTCCCGAATAATGATTCTCCCTCGTGACAACTTTTCGGTGCGTAAAAGTTCATCAGACAATATCTCTTCTGTTGAATCTTATAACACCAAAATACAATAAATCCAGGTATCTTTTATCATAAAAGCCTAAATGAGTTTTGCTGGTGTTAATTCAGCCTGCAATCAGCGACGAACTCACCCCGATGCAACATATCCAAAAGTACTCGAATCTCGCGAGTCTCTGTAACGATAGATCTACGGGAATGGAATAAATATTCACGAGAAATAGAAGAGATGAGGAAGAAAGAAAAAAAAACCCCCCACGAACTGCAACGCGAACGAATCGTGAGAGCGAGTGCGTTACGCGCGCTGTTTCAATAATCACGCACTTATTCTTTTATCGGGCCGCGAAGACCCAGGAGGGCAGACACGCAAGATAAGATAGAAGATACGATAGGGACTCGAGGTGAGGTGAGTGAACAAGTAACTCTCGCCCTTCTCGAGAATTTTTTTTTTTCTTTTTGCTTCAAGCTTTGTAGGTACAGCGAAAGAGAATAGCATTGAATTTATATTCATTCAGCATCAGGAGATAGAGAACTCCGAGTCACGGTATATATATATATGTATACATGTACGTATAGGAAAATAAATAAAATGGAGAAAGGATCGAGGAGTACGTTGGGAAATTTGATTTTCTTTTGGATCAGCGTTGCATCGCATAAAACGAAATATACTTTGCTCACATACAATATATATATTTCGATATACATGGCAACCTGATGGAGTCGCATAATGTGTAGTCCAGTCATTTTAGCCAAAAAAGTAGGTTCATAATAATGCAATCTTCTACAGAATTGATGTTGTTTTTGGAAAAAGGTTCGGGGGTGTCCCGTGAATGTAAATTCAAGTTTTGGCAGGACGCGAGGGGTCGAGCTTTAGCCACCATATTAGAAAACACGTTTTATCAAATATCTCGTGAACTGTGCATCGTACGCCAAAAATAATAGAGACTTTTTTTGCAGATAATGAAATTCTCTACAACTTTTATTGTAAGCTTTTTCCCGTATAGTGCATGGTTTTTTATCTATAGCTTGATAAACTTTTCCAAACATGGGTTATTGTAAACAGTAAAAATGGTGATGTTTGGAAAAGTTTGCCGCGCAATAAATATAAATCCATGCACTATAGGGGAAAAAATTTCAAACAAAAGTTGTAGAGAATTTTATTGTCTACAAAAAAGATATCTACTATTTTTGCCGTACGATGCACAGTTCACGAGATATTTGATAAAACGTGTTTTCCAAGATAACAGCTGAAACTCGACCCGTCCGCGTCCCGCCAACTTGAATTTACACTCAGGCGACACCCCTGAACCTTTTCAAAAAGCAAAATCAATTATGTAGAAGATTGCAGAAAAAATGGCCAGAATGACTGGACTAGTGTCCGCACGGTGAAGCTGGAAGTTTTAGACAATCTTTATATAAGTATACGAAATATTGGTTAGTCTCGTCGCGCTGATTTTGCAAATTTTACTGCAATAGATCGAGACCCCGGGAAATCTTAAGCGTGTTATTCGGAATTTCAACTGACGAATATTCCTAAGATAATTACATTTTTTGGCTTCTCGCGAAATTTTCCGATCGGATATTCTCTTCTCTTGCGTTATATTCTCGTCTCGCTTCGATTATATCCTTCGGATAAGCAATCAAGGATATACATTTATATATATGAGAATCGTATATGAAATTGAATATTGTCAATCGGACATGCGGAGCTCAGTAGCCCGACTGTCTTCGCTACAGTGTTGCGGCGTGAAAGCAAGAGCAAAGTATCGTATTTCCGGTCTCTCGGATTCAGCACCCCGTAATCTCTTCGCCCCGTTACCTTTGGCAACAAGAGCTCTGCAATCAAAGCTTCGTACATTTAACGAGACAAATGCATCAAAGGCAGAATAAAAAATAAGAGTTTTACGAGAAAAAAATCGTAAAAAATGATTTCTACAAAATAATTATTCCTAATTAATTTTTTTTTTTTTCATTTATTGTAAACGAATAATTGTCAACTATATTCAATTTTTTTCGAAAAATTTTAGTACTCTTTGTCATTGAAAATAAAATTATGCGTAGTCATCCGGTAGTATCCATCATTATTTATTCCTCGAATCACTCAACTCACTCGAGTTTCGTTTTTCATTGACCGATAAAATATTTTATCCAGACCTATCAAAAATCGAGACGAAAACATTTTAAAAAGGTTCCTCTACACGCAGCGAGAGAAGCTTTTCGCGTGTATCGCCCTTTAACGAGGCCTTTTCTTTCATTTCATTTATCTACGTTTCATATCTCGGTCGTTATTCCATCGAAAAGTATAAGATCCCTGCGCCTCTTGCCCCTGCGCACACACGTTTTGAAAGAGGTCATACCTATAATTATACGAGCTCCCGGCAACGAAATTGCCGACGAGAAGTCGTTTTACTTGTCCGTTGAACGAGGTGCATTATAGCAACAGCAGAGCATGCGTGAGAGAGAAAGAGAGAGAGATAGAGAGAGAGAGAGAGAGAGAGAGAGAGAGAGAGAGAGAGAGAGAGAGAGAGAGAGAGAGAGAGAGAGAGGTAGGAAATGACGAACGCTAGAAGCAAAAGCCCTGGCTCATCGTTACCGAGTTAATGTCTTTCGTATCCTCATGTCTGAGGCTACTCGTCGTCGTTGTCGACGAACTTTGTCGACCATGCATGTACATGTCCATGGGCACATATAGGGCATGCGTGTATATACGTATTATACGTATTTATATAGAGGCAGAGCAGCCAAGAGAGCACGTATAAAAAAGATACATTACTGTACTACGAGAAAATGTCTCGGACGGTCGACCGTGGAGGGTTGGTTGTTCATTTATGCTATACGGAATTTAAGACTCAGAATATATGTAGGTAAATACATGTATGCCCGATGCACTGCTGTGGATCAGACGGAAACTCTTTCGTGTTACGAAGTATCAACGTCGACGTGTGCGTAAACGATGAGGACCATGGTTCATGCTAGCTCGAACTCAGGGGATCGAGTTACCCGAAGCCATCGACGACCTAGCGCATACTTTTAGAACCTCGCCACGTATACGAATGACACAATATGGCGAAAGTGAAAAGAAAAAAAAACGAAAAAAAAAAGATGGCCTCGGGATCGTACCGAGACAGTGGGGAAAACTGCGCGATATTGTAAGCTCCTCTAGGCATTATTGAGTATTATCACCGCGTGCTTCTATGTTGGTCAATCTATATGAGCCATGCTTTTAAATGAAACAACCTGTCCTACAGACCGATGACCGCAACCTCAACCTCTTATTATTTGCTCATTTACGTACGCTCGTATCGTATTTCACGAAAAAAAAAACTTTCTATAGAGCACAAAAGAAACTTGTCGCGTATCGCATGGCTCCTCCTTCGTGCCCGCGTGAGCTTCGTCCTACTTTTCGAACAAATTCAATCTATGGTGATAATGCGGAACAACTCCCATCGGACCAAACGGGCTTGCGGTCGACCGTATTGCTTCGCTTCATCTTCTCCATGCGGTAAAATCTACGTATATACAGACATATCCTACTCGCAGGGTCTCTCTAGGATTATCAATTTCCTAGATATTAAAAGAAAAGTTTTTATGAATAGGACGAAATTATAAATGTATGCGTGTCTCTTCGCGGGAAGTTGGTTGGACCGTTTTCGAGGATCCGTTTGAGCTTGGCTCAGCGAGATTTCGAATGCAAATATAATGTCGGACAAATGAGCTTCAACAAATTAAAAATTTTTACATTGCTTCTTCGTAATTTCTTCTTTTTCGCTAAGCCCGTTAGCAATGTTTTGGATCTTCGTCATAGGTATAAGTGAACGAAAGTTAATTAGGGAAATAATGTGAAAATTTCTAATTTGTAGATCGTTAAACTTTGCCACATTGATCGAAGTTTTGGCTGTTTTAGATATGAATGAAAAGTTTGATTGAACGATGATTTTTGGGATAGGATCATTTATATCGTCATTTTTCTAAAGGATTTCCAATTCTATCAACTTTGATCAAGCATCGAGATATCCAGGGGATGAGAGATATACATGAAAATAAGAATAAAGTGAGATGGCATTGGAAAAAGAGTAGAGGCTGAATGTAAATGGCAGATATAGTCATTGTAATAACCCGAGAAAATGGTTGATAATGCTAGACCCAGGGTAAAAGGTGTCTGAGTATGAAAAAAAAAAGCTAAACTGAAGCAATCGTACTACTGGACACAAAAGTTTATTGAAATTTTGCAATAACGCAGATTCATGTAGGGTTATGAAATAAAAATTATTCGAATAAAAAAAGAGCTGACGAATAAGATATAAATACAATCCAATAAAGACCAAAAAATCCCACAGGCTCATCCCAAATCTCCGTGCCTGCATCGATTTAAAATAAAATTAACGCTAAAAGTTTCGCAAGGTTGCTCAGCATGCTTGCCAAGTTTGGGCACCATAGCGAAAATAATTCTCGAATTATCAAGCATTCTTTTTTTTTTTTCTAAGTACATGATTTTCTCATAAATTACAATGTTTCGTAACCTGTCTAAAATTTCTCGAAATATTTTCATCCATTATGTTTGAAAGTCTTCACTAGGAGAAAACAAAAATATCTCCTCGAATATAATCCGCAAAGTTATTAAGCTTAAGCATAGAATTGACGCATACAAAAATCGTTTCTCAAAATAACGGATCCAGCAAGCAACATCCCAAGTTCCATGTTCCATCGATATAAAAAATAATGCTCAATATAGTAGTTAGCTATTCGTTATATGGACTCCCATCTTTCTTTCTCTACACAATGAACTAATCACTGTACAAAGTGATCCAACGACTGTGTCCCTAATCCCCGATCACCGCTCGTGCATCGCCGGACACTCAAGTGTCGTTATACACGTGTGTGCGGTAAAAGCACCGAGAGAGCTCTTCGGACTCTGTTCGACCAGGCTATGTGTCGACGATGTAACGACACTGGGCACGAGCTAAACTGATAATAATGCCTCAGGTCAATGTGTGTGTGTGTGTGTGTGTGTGTGTGTGTGTGTGTGTGTGTGTGTGTGTGAGAGACAGAGAGAGAGAGAGAGAGAGAGAGAGAGAGAGAGAGAGAGAGAGAGCGAGAGAGCATTAGCCCAACCGATCCCCTAGTTTGCCTCTCTGATACCACCCAGGTCTCCCTCGCTGTTCGGTCGTGTTAATGCATCGTACGGAGGCTATACTAAGCTTTTTCCAGGCTCTGCCAATGTATCCGACAGAGAGATAGCGAGGGAGTTTGAGGTGGACCAGGATGAAATATATCGTCGGCATACCCCAACCTTGCTCTCGTCGTCGTCATCGTTGTCCGCTCATCTAATTTCCAAGCAAGCTGTGCCATACAGCCGCGCGAAACGACGGCTTTAATGTCGTTCATTAGACTAGCACTCGACGACCGTTTCTGATAATGAAATAATTCGCGTGTCCGTTTTAACGATCGTCTATCGATCGTTATCCCTGTCCCGCGGATCTCCTGTATTACGTCACACGAAATCCAACGACCTCGCCTGGTACTAACGGAATTCTATTATTGAGTAAAACATCTAGCCTCATTCGATTATTTTTTATATATTATACTATAGGGGAGAGCAGGATAATATGGCCATGCGAGGAAAAGTGATCGTTTCCAATGTTTTCTCGCTGAGCGATGTTAACCATAGCTTACCACTCTGGGGTCCCAGGGACCCCAAGTCAATTGCAAAATCGATATTTCTTTCGTGTTTTTGGACGTTCCTTTTTCTTTAAACTCATATAACTCAGAGCTTTTTCGTTCTATCAATTTTTTTTATCATGGACCTGTTTCTCGGTTGATTCTCCACTGATTAAAAAAAAACAACTTAAATATGTTAATTTTAGCTGGAGTTTTAGTGCAACTAAATGTGTTTTAGTGCAACTAATTTAATGGAGTTTTAGTGGAACTTAAAGTGTTTTAGCGCAACTAATGGTTAGCGCAACTCCTTAACAACGATCAGGTAAAAAAAATATTTGCAATGATAACTTTGCTTCGCATGGCCACATATTACCCTACACTTCTTTATATCATATAAGCACGTATAATGCGGTGCTTTGAAATTCCCCGAGAGTTCGGTATATAATAGCCGCAAGAGCAATGTGAAACCAGCGCGATGATTCACCGCCTTTCAAACTTTCGTGGCAAGTGCGCGCGGGCTGTACGGTAAAATTTATGAATATATATATATATATAATATATGTATAGAACCGTTAATAACAAAAAAGATCATCGAAATCTCGAGCTCTCGGGCTGAAGCTGACCGGGAGATCGAATCGATAAAGTCCTCGACCTGGAATAACTGTAAATTCGTGACTGACCCTCCCCTGATGGTTCAAACGAACAGAGAATCAGAGCTCGTTGGGGGCAAATGGAAAATCCGCGAAATACCATGAAAACTATACCTATAATCTATATATATATGTCTTGACTCTGATAACAAACTTTCGGGCTCTCCGATTCGTGAGAATTTGAGGAATTTTTTGCTGAGAGAAATTACGTACACAACTTCGCGGGTTGAACGAAAACTTCGTAGCTCTGAATTTATTATATTTTCATAATTTTTCTTGGAACGATGGATTATATATATATATATACATTTTTAAAGCTCGCTATCGGCTTATAATTCATGACTGGCAACCGTGCGTGGAAATGTATACGCAGCGACATTAAGAGAGTTTGTACAAATTTAGTGTTTATCCAGCACAAGAAACAACGATAAGAGCATCCACGTGTGTGTGTGTCTGTGTGTGCGTGTGTGTGTATCAACGAGATTTACACGCGGACTGTTTGCTGACACGATGATTCACCGTTATAATGAAGCAGCCAGGGAGAAGGACTTGTTGCATAATAATCTCTGGGTATTATATTTCGCGTTTTTTGATTAAAAAAAAAAAAAAGTTTAAAATTTCGTGATACTGCTTTACCCTGTGGGCGGGCGGCGTACAACACCGCAAATACAAGAATGAGAGAAGTATAATAAGAAGAAAAGAGACCCACGCGATGAGCAAGCCTTTTTACGACTCGCGTCGTTCGTTGAGAAATGCAAATTGAACAAACACACATGGGACTCGGTGACCTCTCGTATAAATTTTTATTTATTCACAATGAAAAGCAATGAGATATAGAAAACAAAAGGACTGAAGTCGTGGAAGTTTGGTTTTATTGTCAATTTTAATAATGCTTAAACAATAGCCTGGACGTAATGCACGTTTAAAAAAAATTCGTGCTCTTCTCAATGTAATTCCCCATATTTGCGTGCTGAATTTTTTTTTTTTTTTCTTTTATTTGCTTCAAGTATTATGCCGATTCAGCGCTAATTCTTCGGACTCATAGAAAACGTTCGAGTTCGTTTGATTAAGTCATATATACGCTTCGCCTCAGTTTTTGACCTCATTCTATCGAAGACTTCCTGAATCAGCATTTATAAAGATCGGACAAGCTCGGAAGCTCGTTGCACATTTTAATGCATTGAAACGTATAAAAGTTATTACTGATCAAACCCAATCTTTACAAGCATATTTCACACGAAGACTGTTGGCCAAACGTTTCGTGCTTATATAGTGAAGCGATATTTACAATTGTTTCACAGTATTCTCATCATGCTTCGATAGTTTTGTCAACACAAATCTTCAAAATTATGTCCTCGATATTTCTCCAAATTAACTTTGACGCCCCGGAACATGGTGGCCAAATTCGAATCAAAAGTTGCAAAATAAAAAAAAAAAAACACAACATCCACGCTCGTTGAGTGCGCGAGCAGGCAAAAAAATTATGAAGCTGATTCTAGTTGTAACGTTTAGAAATGAGGTTAAAAAAAAAAAATTCAAAGTTTCGTCATACTGTCACGCTACTCGTGTAACTGATAAAAACGAAATCTCCATAACTATCGTAAAACCTCGAACCATCTGTATTATTCGAAACGCGTAAGATGCGAGGTCATTTTTTTTTATTACACGATAAGACGAAATTTGTCCGTTTTCTCCTGCAACCGCGGCTGGCTTCTCCGATACTTTGAAAGAAATCGCAAAACTTGATATCGCGGATGCCTCGCGCGGTGAGACGGAGATCGGCTGCATGGGCACCCACGGGCAATATATACAGAGGGACCATATACCGACTGTGTGAGAGAGCACAGAGATATATAGGTGACAAAGACATACAGAAGCGATCTGAACGTGTGACGTGGCGAGTTTCACGTGAATGCACCCACGTCTGTAGTCCGTTTATGCTCGCTTCTGTACATAGATATACATGCATACATGACTGCATACTATCGCGATAAGAGCTTAGCATATATATATAGCGTGCACCGTATACGTGCAGTCGTCGACATACGGTCCAGTCCGATAGGCATACCTAGGCCAGCAAACTCGTAACACATAGATACTCTCAACTGTTTATATCATATATATACATTGTGTATGTGTCTATATGTATCATGGACACATCAGCAATTGCATGCTAGATATATAGGAAAGTTGCTGCAGGCTCTAAGCTCATTCATAACTCTGGGCAACCTACGACGTGAGGTAAATACAGACATACACACAGAGGCACACATGAGCACACAATTGTACGAAGGCGAGATCCATTCACCGCTTCACGCGAGCTTCTTCGTCGTTCACGAGACACCAGAGAGACGCAGTACTCTCTGCTTCTTAAGGGAGCTTTCCAGTGTGAAATTTTCAAAAAATCGATTTTTTTTTTTTTTTTTGCTTTATCGAATAGTATACACTCTTCCGAATATTCCCTGAAATTTTCATGCCGAAATTCAGATTATTTCGGTTACTGTACAGCATTTCTTGGAAGAAGGGAACGGAGCGCTACAGCTGCCGCGTCGGCCGTCACTTCCTCACTTGAAACTTTGAACGCGTTTTTCTCGAAACAGCATTTTTTAAAACGGTGTCCAACCTGGAGGGCAGAGTTTTAAAGCTATCGAGTTGAATTTTTTACACAATATTCTTAACGTCATTGTTTATCGTGCTATGGAAGCTTTTTTTTTTTTTTTGACATCTTCCTATTTTTTTGTAAAAAAAACTGCCAAAAAAAATGCTAAAATCGATACTTTTTGTTCAAACCGGCGCCATTTTTGCAAAAAAAAAAAAGCCTCCATAGCACGAAAGCCAATTATATACCGATCAATAATCTTTTTGTGTTTTTTGTTTCAGATCAAAATTGTAACCCCCAACGTGGACACCACATCCAAGTGCATTTTCTGCAACAATTGTTTCATCATTTTTATAGATATTAATTAATAAATAAATCGATCTTTAAAAAATTGTTTTGCATTCTTCAATACCCAATTAATATACAAAAAAAAAAACCAGACCGATTAGATTATTTTTTCTTTAAAAAAAAAAATCGCGAAAAACAGCGATTTTTCGGGCTGTCACACTGGAAAGCTCCCTTAATCCGTACGTGAATCCGTTTGGATGAACCCACCGCGTTTGTGCTTATGTAACGTGCAATGTGCACTCCAGGATAGAGAGAGAGAGAGAGAGAGAGAGAGAGAGAGGAAATTTAGACAGTCTGGTAAACAATTTTGGAAATCATGTGTTTGCGTAATTGCGTGCATGTAAGGAAAGATACTATGACGCTTAGAGATTTTTGTCTTCATGTTTTTCAAAAATTGCTGGATAAATTTGTACTTTTCCGAGTTGCAATCCACATAAAAATGACGATGGCACCTCTTTTAACGTACTTTTTCCAATTATTTGCCGAAGCTGACCGAAATTCAGGCGCTTTGAAGCTGTAACGTTACTCTGTCAAATCTCCAGGAGGAAAAAAAAAAATGTTATAATGGGATTTTTTCAACGACGGGCAGCGAATGAACGCAAAGACGTGCGTACTTTGCTGAAGAACCGGAAGTGATCGATACCGGTTCCCCGCGTATAGGAGAGCTACTCAGCTCCTTGCCAGCTGAAGGGTAATCTTCCTTCTCTTTCTCACTCGGTTTCTCTCTCTCTCTCTCTCTCTTTCTCGAACTCTGGGGAATCCTTCAATCGCAGGGCGTTTCACCCTCTTGCGCATAATTCGCCTTTCCCAAGAAAACGTGAGTTCACTCCTAGAAGGATCCCGGCAGTTCACCTCAATCTCTCTTCCTTTCTCTCTCTCTCTCTCTCTCTCTCTCTCACACACACACACACACACACACACACACACACTCGAACTATACTCGTCTTCGTCTTTTCTTGCTGCCATGCCTGTTCCTTTTTGCCTCCTTGCGAACCCACAAAATCGAGAGCTTTCGTGCAGCAAACTGACGCGTGGAAGAAACTCATATTTTTCCTCATCGTGAGGGTAGGAACGATCGATGATCCTCTTCCAGCACGAAACATTTCCGGAGGAATAATCATCGAGCAGTCACAACGCTCACTCCGAAGCGACGACAATTCCATCATCGTCGCACGTCACTTTTGCCTCCAGCAACACATTTTTCCCCCTGACATTTTTCTCATTCCTCCCAAGAGACCAGAATTTTTATTATAAATAAGAAGCACATTGCTTGATCATTATTTTAATTAAACTTTCTGCATCGTTTATAAGATTAATTCAAATTATCTGGAAAGTTCTCGTTTTATAACGAATATCGGATAAATGACGATTTATCGTGACCCATCAGTGATATTTTCAATACAAGTAACATGCAATAGAAAGAAGCTGAGCGTAAACCATATATGGACACATTTTGCCAGCTCACATAGAGCTTTTCGTCGCGTATTATTTCTCTGATTCCTCTCTCTTTCTCTCTTCCTTCCTGTGCCATTTTCCGCACTACCAAGAGTTACACGAGCTCCAATTTTCTACAATAGGTTGACCAACACACCTTCGTAGTGATTTATCACAGTATACGACCTTTCGAGATATAACTCTCTCTCTCTCTCTCTCTCTCTCTCTCTCTCTCTCTCTCTCTACGGAGTCCGTGGCACTACAAAAATAACTTTTGTTACGTACTACTACACATTTTCGAGGCAGAATTTATAAAATTTAATAGAGCCGCGAATTTTACAGAGATCGCGTGATTGCATCAACAAAAAGGATTCTAAATGGATTTTTTTTTTAATTCACCGCGAGCTCGGAACTCTCGGAATTCGACCAGCAGTGGAATGAAAGCAAAAACAAAAAAAAAAAACTCAATAACGTATGCAGGAGAGAACAGATTGGACGTTTTTGATGCCGCACCGTGCTTGCGGATATGTCGAGAACGTTGAACCCAAAATTCCTGTGTGACAACATATAAATACGTGTATGACATGCGTGTTTCGTTCGTCGGACTGCTCTCATCCTCGTTGTTGTAATAGGTGTTAACACACTCTGTATTGTATATATATATATATATATACCCAATATACAATATATGTATTATGTATATATGTATATATGTATATATGTATATATGTATTAGTTAACGAAGTACAGACAAGCATGTGTAGCGCAAAAGCGAATGCCAGAGGGGGAAGGAATGGTTTCCAAATTGACGAGAATGTGGGAGATCTCGGGAACCGTACATTCGCCATCCGACGCTCGAATTTCAGCTGTATGCTCGCTTGTACCCATATACATTCGTTTGTATAGACGAGTTGGTGGAAATTTGGACCAGGTGGAACATTTAGACTACTTTTTAGGCTTTTAGCTGTGGTCATTTGCATATGTGTGTATTCCTACTTTTTCCTTTCTTCAAAGACATTGTCACTAAGATTGTGTTGGTACCCCAACTATATCGGTCTTTTGGATACCGCATATATAGGAAAATTCAATTTGATGGAATTTTTTAATTTCATCAATTGGACCCGAAGATATTTATTATCCATCATTTGCTCTTCACTCATCTCAGCAATCTCAGAATAAATCGAAAGTCGAGTAACCCATGCGTCATTTTCAACCAATGTTCATCACAAATCGACTAATTTCCGGCTTGAACTAATTGGGAATTCGAATTGTTCTCGACCGCCTAGAGATCCGTTTGTTGCATTTTTTTTTAATTTTATATAGGACCCAATTGATCTCCTTACCGTTTTAAATCGAACGTGGATTTATTACCAAAAATGGGCACCGCGTGAGGTGAGGTGAGGAGGTCCTCTGGGTTTTCACTGTATATCGCATCTTAAATAAAATACACCAATAACTTATCGATTCATGGTCAATTTCTCCGGATGAGAATCCAAATGGATGGTCCAAATTCGTACCAAAACGTCTCTATACATCGTTTATATATGTAGACATTTCTATATGGCGTGCACGGCTGGTAATTTACCGGGATTTACCGATCCATGTGTGGTTTATACGTGAACGTATATAGGGGTGACACGAGGCTGTGTGTGTGAGAGGGACCGCTTCGACATTATTCGAGTCGATACACACACGTCTGGTACATCGAGGCGGATCCTTTGGTTGTCCATATCTCTATATATATATATATATATAGGTATACGCACATATATATCCAATGTCTTCTACCCTTTAGACGTCGCCATCGCGTCGTCCACAGTCCGTCGCCCCCTGGCATATATCCGAAGCCAACCGTGGGGTATATGTATTTCTCTGTCGTGGCCCTGGCACGACCGTGTACACATACCCTTAGGGTGTAGAGATTGCGAATCGCGTTGACTGCGAGACTTTGCAGACATCACTTTAATTGAGTCATTTCCAATCTCTCAGATCGCTGATACCAATATATAAGTACATTTTTTTTTATTCAATGATCATGCAGATGGATCGATAGTATAGTTGTGCAAAATCGCAAAGTCGAACGACGGCATGAACACACAGAAAGTCGTGAAAAATCAAATGTACTCAGAGTTGTAAAAGCTTAAATTTAAATCTTTGACAAATAGCTGCTTGTTCGATTGTTGTGCTTACTTCGCAATTTTTCATATTCTAAAGAAACAAATAAATTCCACGGGAGCGCTTGAAATTTCATTTCGTTACAATTCTCATAAACCATTTGGTAAAAAAGTAAAGTCCATCCCATTTTTGTGCTCGACTTTGTCGCTACGCGTTTTCTGTCTTGAAATCGAAGAAAAACGAAGTCTGCGACAGAGAGACAACGGAGATGAAGTATGCATGAGAAATCATGAGAGTATATATAGTCGCTTGCACCGCGTGCAGCGTTTCTTCTCGTGCTGCAACGATATAAAAAAGCGTTGGCCCAACCCCGAAGTAAAATTTTGACAGCTGGCGAAGCCTCGGAAAGAATCCAAGCCGGCGGGGCCGACTCTTTTGCTCGATCCTCTCTTTTGCAGCATCGAAATACACCCAGCAAACAACGATCACCAATTTCACACTGTCCGGACGAAAAATCGGTCTGTATCAGCTGTCCCCTTTTTTCGATCGACGCGTCTACCATTTCTCAATCTTTGTGCGCGCGTGAATAAGCTCGTGTACATTTAGTTTTTTTTTTTTTTTTAATCTCTATATACGTTTCTTTATACGATTTAATACCTCGCTGCAATATAAATTTACGATTCTCCCTTTGTAGTATAAGTTTATGACGATTTAATACCTCTTCGTGGTATGAAAAAAAATGGTGGATCCTAATATCGAGCCTACGATAGAGCGTAACGACGATTTAAGAATAGGTCGAGGTTGAATCGTATGTAAAGTAAATATATATATACACGAATCAAGAGAGAAGGAGATAGATTTACCGGATAAACGACGGGAGCTCGACAGACTCCGTTTAAGGCAAGATGAAAACATTGCATGGCTCCTTTAGCGCCAAAACGAAGGCCACTGCTATATTGTAATCTCTGCACTAAAGAAAGAGAGAGAGAGAGAGAGAGAGAGAGAGAGAGAGAGAGAAAGATGTATGTAAATTACATAAAATACATTTGTGAAATGTCCAACCGTATAAGGATTCATCGTCTTGGTGATTTTTTACATTTTGGTTCCCTCTTAAACTCGACTGATGGATTTCTCAAGTTGTTTGCCTGATTGGTAAAACAAAAGAGGGAATAAGTACGAAGATTTTCTTTTCGTAAATCAAAGAAAACATTTTATTCAATTTTTTTTTATTTGAATTTTATTGTTAACATTTTGGTTTAATATTTCCGCTCACATTTGATGCTTCGACTTTTGAATATACGAGACTTCGACGAATTTAACTTCAATCAATTCACTCATTGGCGAACCGTGTATCATCGGAGAATTGCATAGGGATGCGGATTCGAAATTTTTCGGTTACGCCGTCCCGGTCGAGCCGTTATTTAAGCACGTATTTCCTGTCGTGTAATATGGATTTCAGCTGAATTCGAGATCACGTACCGAGGTTAGACCTTATGTATGTAATACCAATAATGGGTAATATCTTCGGATTGTTATGTACAACGTAGCAACGAGATGCATTATGCAACCGTGCGTGAAATTTATGTTTCGTGGTATTCCGGTCAAGCGGAGAGAGGGGGCGGCGGGTGAGTTGCCCAGGTGGGGTATTTTAGGGCTGGACGAGAAGGATAGAAACTCCGAGAGGGTTGTCTCGTTTGTCAGAGCATGTGCGTACCGAGAGAGCCGGGATACACGCTATATCTCATATAGCGGAATACGCGGTCATATTGCTGCCCTCGTGTCTGTTCATTAACCGATACAGCAAAATGTACGCAGTTAGTATAGAAATTGCATCCTCTCGTTGCCATATATTTCGTATTATTCAATAGTTTATTCAACCCTAATTTTTTCATCTTTCTCGCCTCTATATTTCTTTTCTTTTTATCGAATACGCGCACGATAGTTCATTATAATGTTGACCAGATTTTTCAGCCCACTTTCACATTGGATGAATCGACCTTAATTAATAATTCATCTTAATTAAGGCTCGTATACATCAGCAGTCGCACAAACGGGACTACTCGAGGATTCCCGAGAGAGTTCCTCAATCAATATTAGTATCGCTGTTGGATAAATAACTTCGAAGTTGCAACGCAAAAAATTAATGGGTCACGCGAAGGAATAAGGAATAAATTTATAAAAATTTTTTTGCTCAGAAAAGAAAAATTGTTCCGTCGAAAAAGTCTGACCAAAGTTACTCTACTGGTAAGCGGAATCTATAGCACACTAGCTAACACTGAGAGATTTGTATCGACTTAGCTTTGGAGGTGCTAACTCTTTTACTCGGCATGTTTCTGCTATTTGCATCCCATTGGAGAAAGTTTTTGGTTTCCACGAAAATAAAAAAATCAAGGTTTTTATGCTATAGTGCTTGAGACATTCTAGAAGATCCGGAAATAACCGTTAGAACGAATGTCCGGATGTAATGTGAGTATAGTTGGGAGCCTTGCAAAATTCAAACAAATTAGATCACGAGAACTCCATGATGAATCATTTCCAAATTTTGTGCATAAGTAGAACAGCAAGCTCTCTCACTGTGTCGAGATAAAACTTTCAATACAAATCGGCTTGGGGAGTGGGAATTTAGGATGAAAAATGTATACGATCGTTGTATCTAACTTGTGCGAATTTCAAGATATGCATGTCCTCGTCAAGTGACTTTGCAAATCATAAAAAAATTAAAGGAAAGCAATCAAAGCATATGAACGCTCGCACCTCATTTTACGTATATCAGTCGATATATGCCATATAAGGGGTTCAGTGTTCGAAATTAAAATTAATTTCTCGATTCTAATTAATGGCGTCCGGTCCTGTTGAGATTAAGAGAACAATGAAAACGTTCGATGAGTGTAACTAAAAATAGAAAAATTCAATGAGCGTGTGAAGCCACTCTACCACCGCGTATCGGAGCAAATTCTATGCCAGGATATATGGTCATCAATGCTGCTCTATTAAGCCCCAAAATATTAATGGTACTCGATATATTTTTCACTCAAATGACAATTTCGGGCTCAATGGGACATTGATGGAGATGAACAGCCGACAACGTCTATTTATATTAAAATATATTGACATGAACTTAGGCCCCTTATTCAGCAGTTGCTTTTAAGCGAAGGTCGCTTTTAATTATTCTACGGATAAAACCGTACTTTTCAAAGCGATCTTCTCTGAAAAACAACCGCTGAATATGGGCCTTAGATACTCGTTGTACGGCTACCATGCATATTGCGCATACGTTTATAGATATTTCAAGATACTCTCGCAAAGCTAATCGCATTCGCATGATTATTTCAGTAGCAATAAGACACCAGAAATATAGAAGCTTGGAGAGCCAGAGCTCATCACACTCTCTGTGTTCTCTCGTGAGCTTCGCGGTCTCCTCTCGTGAAACGTTCTCGGGGCAAACAGGCAACGCGACGGGGAAGTCCTACAATGGCCCTTTATTGAAACTCGAAATCCGCATTTCCAACACGAAAGAACACTTGTGCTCCGAAACTCAAGCGCATGTAAAGTTATTCGTATAATATTTGTGCTGTATTGCTACGTGACGTTGAAATTATTTTTGGACAGAGCAGTTTTCCTTCAACTTCGTGAATCGTGATCATAGAAAAAATAATTAAAGAAGCCGATGCTCAGATATTGTGTTTCAGGCTATCGATGCATTTTTATTTCTAAGCCAACGTTCGTGAAAGAGTAGCCAAAAATTTGCTTGGCTAAAAATCGTGCCACTTTATGTCACAGGATTACTTTGTGTGCAGTACATATATATGTATATATTGCGTACATAAAATTATAGACTTGTATCCGTGCCGGTTATGGAGCACGAAGAGTTATTTCAAGACAAAAAGAGAGAGAGAGAGAGAGAGAGAGAGAGATCGAAGGATATGACCCTCGCAAACTGAAACCTATCGAGAAGCAAAGGTTGCCAAGCTCCGGCTATCAATTATTCAGAGTCTCTCGCAGAAGGGGTTTGAAGGGATACAGAGGAAGGCTGAAGAGTTCCAATGTGACAGATATTTCTACTTTTCATCGTCATCGATTATCGGTACCGATTCGTTCGAGCATGTATTTTGTCATCCAATCACTAGAAGTCAGTGGTGAACAAAGAAAAAAAAAAACGATCCACATGCTGAAATATCTACAGTGGACGAAATTGATGCCAATTTGGATCATTATTTTCGTTTCGGTGCGATTCTCCCTCCAGGAAATTCACCACAAAGTAGATAAATCAGTGATCCGTTTCATTCGGAGTACGATATTACCGAATCCCAGATTTTTTAAACGTGTACACGTGTCTCGAGAGTTGCCTATTTTTTCGGTGAGAACATCGTGTTAGCGTCGAAAAAATTTGGGAATGTAAATTTGGACAACTATATAGAAGATTAACGAAACCTTAGGTGATGGATCTAGTCTAATCGAAGTTCCCAATTGGTTGAAAAAAGCGTATGCATTCTTTGGCTCTAGGTCGATTGTGAAATTACTGAGTTCAGCAAAATGCTGATTCAGTCGGGGCGGTATAAGTAACGATGAATAATAAAAATATCAAGCGCCGATTGATCGAACTCGCCGGTAAACTCTAATTTGCTGCTTCTGTAGTGATCCAAATTTATACCCTTGACCCTTTCAGGAACGCAATTAAATTTGAAATTTTGTCAAACTGTTATTATCATATACTCATGGTTTTGGGGTCGCTGATTACAAATCTGAAGTCAAAATTGAAAAATTCAAGATGGCAGCGGCAATATGGCGGACCTCAAGCAACAAAATTGAAAATTTCTAAACAATATTTTTTTTATTGTATTCTGCATGAAATTTTGGATAAAAAAGCTCTCTTGTCATGTTTTTCAAAAATGCATACTTTTTGAGGAAAAAAATATTTAAATATTGAATATGATCGAAAAGCACAGGAAAACCGCTGGCACTCTAGGAGTGCCACCGCCCTTGAAAGGGTTAAACATTTTAATTTTCCTTCTTCGCCACATATCAACTGTGTTTCACACTGATAAGCAGTCATTTCATCCGGACTTCTTCCTACAATGATAGCAGTAAATGCTGTAAAGCCCCTGAAGCCCTTGCGTCAACTGGAATAACATTTCGTTGGTAGTTAATTGATACGACCTCAAGAATTTTGTGGTAGTGCTGCCCCGAAAACGGTTCAAGCTGCGATACCTCTGTTTTTCGTACATCTGCTTTTAGTACTGACGGACATGTTAGTGAAATTCCAGGTTTAATTACTGGTTATCCAAAAACGAAATTAAATGTTGAAAATGGCGCTTCGGAGGATAGGCCCTCGAGATAGAAGTATCTAGTAGCGTCTTTAGGGCAATGATTTATGCACTTAGAAAGGAAGATTAAGAAAATAGAAAAACTATCACTTGCTCGTTTAGACATTACATGGATATTGTCTGACAAAAGAGGAAGGTTCACGGCTATTTTTCTCTGGATGCACTTCCTTTTTTCCATCGGTGCTCATCTTTTTGTTTCATAGTTTTGCGCAGGGAAAGAAAAATGTGAACAAAAAAATCGCGAGTTCATTCCTACAGGTAGGTGTGCCGGGGAGAAGCAAAACGCAATGAAAGAGAGAGAGAGAGTGTGTCTGCTCCAAAATGAAGCAAACGGTTTTGCCACATCGATGAACACTCGGGCTAAAATGAAAATCTTCTGGAACTTCTCAAAAGAGATTTTCACGTGATTCTTCATTCAACCGGCCCCTTCACTGGCGAGTGCCAAAGCTCTGCTTTCTCAACTCTTTTTGGAGCAGACACTTTATTAATATCGCCCTCGTACGATCGAAAATATAAAACTTTTTCTCCAGAGCAGTCTGAGCACTCTCTGCTCCTGGTAAGGGAGCCGATTAAAAATCCGGATATTCCAATGCGTAGCGACGCTAATCCCAAAGAATAAACGCAACTTGATCTTTTCTGTATCATATACAACGCCATAAGAGCAAACTCTTGAGCTATACCATCGAACGTCCGAGACGGTTGCAAGAAAATGGAGTAACGGAAATGAGCGTCGTGCTGCTTGAGAAGGGAAAAAAAAATGTTCCAGAGCTAAAAGAATTTCCTTGACGACACTCTCATCTTCTCCGGTGTCACTCACCGTTCTTTGCTGGGCGAATTCTCCCGTAAAAATCCCGCTGCTACTGTTGCTCACTCGGCTTATCCTCCAGACGGTATATATGTATATTTTGGGTATATAAATATATATATGTATATATTTATATATATTTTTTGCAAATAAAAAAAAAACGAAGAAAACGTGAAACCACACTGTGCGCGTAGGTCGCTAGCTCCGAGTTGCACGAATTGAGCAGTGTGACAAGATAAAACGACGTTATTTATTCGGCGAGTATCAATAGATAAAACGGTAAAATATGGACAAAAGAGAAATATATTTATGGTTTTTTTTTTATTTTTTTTTTTTTTATTTGCACGCCCGCGCGGCCGCCAGCGACGTAGAAACAGAAAAAAAAAAAAAACCTCGCGGATCTCGAGTCCGAGAGAGCGGCGCAGTGAACGATCCCTGAGCGCTGGGCGCGTACTGTGCCGTACGGCAGTATGGCGTCGGCCAGCTTTCCCAGCCCGGTATACTACTCCACTCGCACGTTCTCTCGTTCCTCGTCTCTTGCTCTTTGTACCCCGCCGCGTCGACCCCCTCGTTTCTCGTTCCCTCCACGACTACATCGCCATGTTGTATACATGTATATGGGGCATTTCATCCCGAATCGACCAGCCTCCGACCCTCACCATTTTTGATTCGACTCCCAATTTTTTATGTTATTCACCCACATGACTAGAGACTACTATATTTTTTTAGATTTTTTTTTTCCATCCCGTTCTGGAGTAACAATTTTTTGAAAAAATCGATGAAACCCAATTCAATCAGCGTTATCGTCTAATTAAAGAACGCTATCGGAAAACTTTACCAGAGGTCAAATTTTTCATCTTGAAGTCTACTTTTTTATGAATTTATTTTAAAAATTTTCCAATTTTTTTTTTTCTATCGAAAAAACAAAAATCGATTGTTTTAAATGAGTGCCATTTTTAATTAAAAAAAAAAAAAATCACAAAAAAAAGTACATGGTAAAACAAAATTTTTGAGCCCTGTCTCATCGCGGGCAGATTTTTTTGTAGTTTTTACAGCTATTTGAAGTTTATTAGAGTACTCTAATAAGCTTCAAATAGCTGTAAAAACTACAAAAAAAATCTGCCCACAATAAGACAGGGCTCAAAAATTTTGTTTTACCATGCACTTTTTTGTTATTTTTTTTTTTTAATTAAAAATGGCACTCATTTCGAAAAATCGATTTTTTGATTTTTCGATAGAAAAAAAAATTGGAAAATTTTTCAAATCAATTCATATTAGCGTTTTTTAGTTAGAAGATATCGCTGATTGAATTGGGTTTCATCGATTTTTTCAAAAAATTGTCACTCCAGAACGGGATGGGAAAATAATCTAAAAAAAATATAATAGTCCTTACTCATGTGGGTGAACAACATAAAAAATTGCGAGTCGAATCAAAAATGGTGAGGGTCGGAGGCGGGTCGAATTGGGGTGGAATGCCCCATGTATATTTATATATGTGTCCCATGGTACAGTATACTCTGGCAAAAGTTTTCCCCGTTTGCCTCGCGTCGCGCATACTACCTCCCACTCTCTTTTTCTCTTTCCATTCCGACCATTCTGTCTCCCACGCCACCAATCCCGAGCTCCCGATATAGGAAAACGTCGCGCCGGCATACCTATACAAGTCCTCCACCAGCGTAGGACTCTTCTCTTTCTCTTTTCTCGCTCTCTCTCTCTCTCTCTCTCTCCCTCTCTCGCTCCAACTCTGTGTGCGGTTCAAGAAACTGTAGGAGACACCGACGCGACACATAGCTGGAGCGATGCCTCTCCACCTCCAACCTTCAGCGACGACAACGACAACGACAGCGTATATACTTTCCCCTAGAACCGTCGCGCACACTCAACGTCCTCGACTACCGGGCTCCAGTGGATCTTCACGACACTTCTCGGCAGCGCTCCCTTCCACCTATACAGACACTCTCAAAACCGTATTCGAAAGCCTCGTTTTTTTTTCTTTCATTGTTCTCCATCTCTAACTGTGTCTGTCTCTCTCTTGCTCTCTTGCTATTGCCCGCGTTCGTTGAACAAACAATAAGCTTCTGTTGCTACGGATTACACTAGGACCTCGATTTAATGGCCCTCGATTTAATAGACAGTCCCCACCATGTCGCATTTATCGATCGGTTTTTCGCATGGTGGGAGATGGTGGGGGACGCTTAAAGTTTCCCCGATCAGGCCCGTAGCACGGAGTGCCGATGCGCAGATACAACATGGGCGGGGCATGCACATCCTCGATTTAACAAGGTGCGATGCGGAGCCGGTCCCGCCACTGGCCGTTAAATCGAGGTCCTAGTGTACGCGTCATACTGGGATAACGTGATTCCTTTCCCGCCACCTCCTCTCAATGTATCGCACGTATCTGGCGATAGCAGATGTTCACGATCGATTGATCGTAGAAGATATCGAAAAAGCAGGACGCAACTTGAGTATCAACGTTTCGGGTATGTAGGTTAGGATTTGATGCGATTTTCATTGATGGAATATAGGTTGATTTGTGAGATAGAAAATTATTTCATTGCGTAATTCTATTGAGGGGTAAAAGCGATAGAATTGATTACGAAAAATCAACTTGTCTTGTCGAAAAAAAAAAGATTTCCGCGGTGTTTCTTACTTCGTCATCTTTCCGCTGTTCGTGCCTCAGAAAAAAGGGTAAATTTCAACCCCCTCGAGACGACGAGCCGTTGAGTCTGCGCCAATGTGGCACGGACAACAACCGGCTCCGCAGGATAGTGCTAGATCTTTGCGCGCACGAGTTGAGCTACGACACAGGTGTTGCCGGCTGCTCCTCGTGCGCCACTTAGAAAACGATGGATGACTGGGACTCCCGAGGATGCTGCAACATCAGTGAATCTCCACTCGTGCCTAATTCCACTATGGCCCCGTTTACCGCTACCCCAAGACCGTGTGCTTGGTAACAATAGTCTTGCCTGGATTCCATACTGCGCCGCTGTAATCTCCGGGGAGACGGATAACGAGGGAGCTCTTTTCTCTCACTGAGGAAACGAAAATGAAGAATCGTTTTTGTACCCGTCGCCTCTCGCGTTATTCCACTTTTCTCTGAGATTTTTCTCTCGTGCAGATTCCTAATTGTCGACACTCCCTCGGCGACGAAAACTTGTCTGATTGAGATGGTTCTACCATTTTGACTCCGTTTTACAATTTTTTTGAAATTTTCTACACGCATTAGTTATAAACTTATCTAAACGTGTGTAAACTTTCAAAGAGACTGACCATTCAAAATTTTGGATAATTGCTGTTGAAATCAGCAACTTTTTACATGTGCCCATACCGGACACATGTCAATAATGTCCTGCTTTGTCCTGTGGATTTAGAACGGATGTGCAGATTTTAACGAAACATCACAAATCGGTAGAGGGATGCTCCTCGGATATTGTGTGAAAATTTTAGGATGATCGACTACCTAGTTTTTCGGGTATCATGAGTCAAAGTCACGCGCTAGCCACGGTTTATAGGCCTTGAGCCGACCAACTCTGCGTGCCCCGCTCACCGCGCCCTACCGTGCCTATCCCCGCCTGCTCCCTATCGCCGGTCGTGGTAGAACTACCTTCAGAATTAAAATCGACCAGTACACCAGCTCAAGGCCCGTGGAGCAAAACAAGTTAGATAAGAGAATCCCGATTAATATGGTACGAATAATTGATGCAAAAATGTGCGGCACAAACTTAGGCGAAAAAAGTATTTATTTACTTTATAATTCACCATGGTAAATTACTTATGAAACAATGAATTACAATCTGATTCATGGAATTATTTTTAAAACTTTATCTTTCTTAGCCGTGAAGTAATGTCTGGTTTGCATTCGATATACCCTGAACAGATAGTGGTTTTGTCGTTTAAGTACCATTATCTATCATCTGGAGGATCATTAGTACCGGGATAGGCGATAATTTAGGATAACCTAAGCAGGACCATCAGCACCAAAAATAAGCAAAGTAGGATTAAATTCACCTTCGAACTTTATCAAGAACGATGAGCACAAAAGGCAATGATAAATTTATCCTTTCTGCCATATTTTTTTCTAATTTCCGATTTTTCATATTTCCATCCGGATACTATCTTCAGAATACCATAATTTTCTCTTAGAAATTCAAAACATAGATACGTTCGTAGACACCAAAATCATTATAATGATTGACATCACGGAGAATGCACTTATTTGTTTTTGAGAGGCTCTCGATTGTAAACTGTAAAAATCACCCACGAAGCTATCCGCTGCGATATGTCTCGTGCAAGATTCTTTTGCTGACTCAAGCGTGGAGTCTACTTAACCCGTAATGTCTGGAAAGTAAATGGCTCGCTTAAAAAGACATTAGATAGTCCTTACGAGCTCGTAAGCGTCTTTTAACTCACTTTGGTTGGCTAATTGCTCGGGATACAGTCTGCGGTAGCTGAGCTAATCTCCGATCGAACCCGATAATTGGGATCGATCGAGTAGTAATCACTTATATCCCCATTTAGGTGCTATCCTGCAACGTTATACCACCGGATTATCGATTATCAGTGTCACCCCTTGCTCAGCGTTATACAGCGAATTATATTTTCTGTAAGACTCGCCAACCCAATCAAAGAGGCAAGAGGGTGATATTAGAAATCGTTTCGAGAATCCGTGTTTTTGTGAAGCCCGGATCAAGGAATATTTTGAATTTATTATCAGGCTTGGAAAAATAAAGATATATGAAACATCTTATGCAGAGATTAAAATTTCATATCTCGAGAGTACGTCTTACTGGTTTTTTTTTTTTATTTCTGTCGGCTCGCTTTCATCCCAACGGGGAAATTCTGAATGGATCCTCAATGATGGCTCAGCCTTTTTTTTTCAATTCATATAAAGCTCATGATTAATCATAAATTTACTTTCCACCGGTTGGCCGACGGTATGTTTTGTTGGGCGGGGACGAGGTGTCTGGCCTGTTGAGAGAATGCACTCCCGGATGACAGAGCGGTGGAGGATTAGTCAGGGTTTCTAGGACTGGGTATCAAGACAGATCCCGTAGCTTTACCTTGAGTATTCCAACGAGTATTATATACACGTGTAAAGGTGTCAAAGTTGAAGCCCATGGGTTTGTATGTGTATACGAAACATTACGTAGCCATAAAGCATCCTCATCACAAGACGTTGATGCGCTGCGGCTGGGCTTGGCAGCTTGATTTCTGAGGGGTCAACGAGGCAAATCACGCTTTCGTGTAACTGTTGTATGAATTATACTGATTGCGATTTTACGAGGGAGGAAGGGCTTGTATGTATTCCCGTTGGAGACTCGTTGTATTCGAGAACGCTTGGTGATTGGATACCGAGTTTTCCAAATATCACGACGTGTGTATAACACATACACGTCATCGAAGTTAAGAGCTCGAGAGGGCCTGGGAAAGCTCTGTAGCGGTTCTCCTGCGTGTCGCTTATCGATCCGAAGGCGCACAGCGTAATGTGTGAGAATGTTTTCCGCGCGATTCGTCTTTCAGTTAAAAAAAAAAGAACCCAGGTGAAAAGAGAGTGAATTTTCACGATAATTTTTCCGGAAAAATGTTCAACACGCGAACATTTTTTCTTCATTAGAACATCCTGCTTGACTTCTGCGCTTTATAGATGGTTCGCAGTGTGACCTGTAATAGACTTTCTATTCATCCGTTTTCTCATCTCGATAATGAGACTGCTGATGACCGAGAATCCGGGGAAAGAACTGACGAACGATTGGGTCATTTTTAGATCACGTTATTTTCCCATACTTTCGGTTTACGCTATATATGAAACACGAGCGATTTTAGATTGCGGTGAAATCCTTCCAGCGAGACGCAAAGAGAAATAAAGAATCATAATCGACGGATCTCGGTCATACTTGAACGGGAAACTACGAAAGAAGGAACAAAAGCAGAGAAGACAAGCGCACAATTGTAAAACGTCAGAAGCTTGTGTTTCTCATCCCGGGACCATTTGCTTCACCTTTCACCTTTTCCTACACTGGCACGTGTATTTTCCGGTTAAACGTCCGAGTCGTAAATTTAACCTGGCGCAAGACGGATTATCCAGGGAAAATCTCGGGCGTGCAGGAGGCTTGGAACTCTTATTGCAAGTAGAAGGGATGGAGAAAACTTGAGGGAAAAGAAGAGGAAACGTTCTATGTACTTTTAAAGTCTACACGCTTCGTACAGGGAACCGGGCGAGGCAACTGTGTCGGATTTACGGGTGATTCTAGCACCCCCTCGCTCTTTCTCTCACTCACCACTTTGTTCATCTTTTACTCGTTTTTTTCTTCTTTTCGTTCTCTACTTTTGCAGCTTTTAAAACGAATCAACTCGTACCTCAGAATAAATCGATAGTGCTACCTCCATTTTGATACCAGCGATGATATAACCTTTAATTTTAGTGAATAAAAATGTTCTTGGACCAATCCTTCATATTTGTAAGACTTTTCGTAAGTTTCCCATCAAACCATCTTTTTCCAGAATAATGACGATCATTTTCATCTCTCAAGGGTCCTTTGCTTTTCGTGATAGACATACCTACATATGTGCCTGTCGATATTCCGATGCTGCGACATACCGAATCATTCAGGTGGCGATAACGAAAAATGAAAAAACGTCGAAACAAATTTGTCTAGCGTTTTATTTCACTCCAGTCGATCTTGTGCTGTCATTTTATCCACTGCCCGATATGCACCAAAGTATACAGTTATACGGAAATGGAAACTGGAATTTTCCCCGGATGGGTTATCGATCATGATTAATTCCGCTGCTGCGCGTATCCGTTACATTCGATTCGATATCCCCAATGCTTTCCGATGTTCCATAAACGAGTTTTCAGTTTAAGCTTCGACCGTAACAATCATCATGCCCACTGTGCATTTTCCCCAATGCACAGCTAAGTCTGATTGACTGTGTTATATTATGACAACGAAAAGCGTCCCATGACGCGATACAAACGATAGCAATGATCGATCCCAATTGTGTATCAATATGAATACATACTCCCACACACATGGCATATATACATGGCGATATAACGAGAGAGCAAAAACTCGACAAAGAGAAGTGATGGTACAAGATAGGAACGTAAGAGCACATACCTAGAACGAGCAAACCGTCTCGTTATATCGTCTGAATGTCGCGGTGAAAGCGAGCACTGGGCGCACACGTTCGAGCGTCTCGTCATCCCCCCCCCCCCCCCCCCCCCGGCGTCGGAGCACGTCACTATACTGCTGGGGTTGGTGCACTACGTCAAGGCACGGGGCCAGAGCTTTGTGAGGAATAGGGATAGTTAACGCGTGTTTCTTCCCCTATTTCTATAGATATACTGTAGCCGCGAAGTCTCAATACTGTTGCTATATACTAGCTTCTGGCTTCCTCGGAGTCTCAGACTTCCGGAGTAAACAGCTCTGTCGAATGAAGTAACGAATAAACGGGAAGTTATGGTCATCTTGAAATGATCTAAGCTCTTGATTATGCTACAGCTCCCAGCCTGTATAATTTTAAATTCAAAACACAATGATACTCTTTTTGCTACCTCATAGCTTGATTTTCGTGATAAATATTTTGCGGGATATCCGCACCAGAACACTTGAAATGTCACGGAAAGTTTGAAAAATTCCTACAATGTTTACGATTCGCCGAGTATTTTTGGGGAAATTCTAAAAAAAAAATAGCCACATATGTAAATATGTGACTATTTTTCGGGACGAAACCTCGTTGGATTAATTTTAATAAACGAACGTTTATATTCGTGCTGCATAGAGTTTTTTGAGGTGAGCTTGACTATAACTGCGTTAAAAAAAAAATAAATCGACGTATTACGATGTAATGAAAATAGGTTTACGGCAACTTTTTCTTCTCAATTTGAGGCTAAGCATTAACCTTGTCGGTCTTGTCATACGAACCGACAAGGCTCGTATCGAGAACAAGAAAGACGTAACTCGGACTTGATTGTAACGTGTAGATGAACGATTACCCACGAAGTGCTCACTGCATATTCGGGTAACCAATCATGGAAGCTACTAAAAAGGAAAAAAAATCAATTTATTTTTATTATAATATCCTGACATGAATTTTTCATACCAGACAAAATATGCACGTTTAACCTCAAGAATTTTACTTTCTTTGTTTTTTGCACCCAACGTATCTAGTTTTTGCGCTGCTCAACTTTATAAATTGCTGTCGGAAAGGCGTAAAACTTAATTTCCGAAGTTGTGTAGCGGAAAACACTTTTATATGACTTCACAAAACAGTTTAAATTTCCTTTCCGCCACTTCACTAGTATATTGCCCTCAATTGCACTACGCGACTCCAGCAAAACATGTGCATTCTTGCCACCATGGGCGCTCTAAGTCGTTCTCAGCCGCTATAGTATGGCACTGCACACAGCGAATATTGAGGAGAAAAAAAAAAAATTGGGATTCCATCAAGCGCTTTGTTCGAAAATCTCTGTATGAAGCAGCGGTTTTTACTCCGTCCTTTTTGCGAGCTGTACATAATCGAGGGAATTTTAAAGTTGCACTATCTTTAGCACAAGCACGTAGGAGAATCGAGACGAGAGGTACAGCAAAAACTTCGAAGAGAAATGGGAAACACAAGAGCTTGGTGCTATATTTTTATGTGGCTGAAGAATCGATCCGTACTTGTCGGCAAAATATACTGCCCAGATATCCGTAATACTTACAGTATTATTTGCCCTACATCTGTTTTTTCTATTTCATCTCAAGCTACATAAATCCTAGCTGATCATAATTTCTCCCGTCAAACGGCAGACTGCCGTTTAACTGCTTTTAAATATTTCCTCTCCGTATCGAATAGACGAGCGGAGATGAGGAATCAACTTAAAAAAAAAAAAAAAAAAAAAACCACGGCGCGTCGGGACTAATACGAGCTTGTTTTTTTTTATGCCCGTCTGTGTGGTCGAGAATGGCAGGGAGGGCAGATTGAATATGCGAAATGCGACGCACGTTAGAGGCAAAATTTCGCGTTGAATTCGAGCAAACGAATCTGTAGGCTTGGAGGAGACGACGTTGGCGCCCCTGCCGCAAAAGCTCTCCGCGCGTTTCATGTGACTAATCCTGGCCTCAGGCCAGTACTCGCGAAAGAAGATCTAGCTATACCAGAATAAGGGGAAGTGAAGATATACAAACATCAAGCAACACACGTTCACCAGAGTAAACATATAACTCTGCAGTGCCAATAATACATACGTATATTTATTGGATACGCTAGGTACCTACGCTGAATATGTACTCAAATATATGTATGGATCTGAGGAGAACTCTTCCACAAAAATTTTCAGTCTCGTCTCGGCTTAGTATCAAAAAAAATATAACGATTTCCAGCTGGAATTGTTCCTTTTATTATGAAAATAGTAGCAAAACAGAATGAAATCTCGGGTATAACAATAAAATTTCTGGTAGGGCATGTGTACAGTGCATCAGTAGTAGAATCGGTAGAGCAGATAGGCAAGCAAGCAAAGCTCGTGTTTCATTGGAATGGTTGCCCAGACCAGACTCAAGAGATCAGAGCTTGCGGTACGTGTACGCAAACGACTAGTTGGAATCAGACGAGGAAGAAGAATATATATATGTGTAAATAGGTATGTAGTATAAGTGTACAAATGGGCATATAGCAGTAACAGTGGACCGAGAGCCGACTCTTGCAGGTCTTGAAGTTATTTATACCGGAATTCGTTCGCGAGCCTGCCACTCGCTTGCCTCGAGTTCCCCAAGAGCTCGATGCGCTCTCGAGTATCAATGCAGCTGAGCCGCTTAGCATCACGACTGCATTCGATCCAGAGGCATGATCGCTGTTACGTTCGGAATTTGATTCGGTTGTCCAGAACGGCACGCGGTATCTGCTATTATGCCCGTGCAGAAATTTCCCTCTGCACTCCGAGATTGAGTCTAGTCACTGATCAGTTTTGTCTGCATAGACTTCTTCAAAAAGCGCTAATACTTAGCTGAGAAAATTATATCGGGTCGCATTTTGACGCCAGTTTGCTTGAACAGTCATGCTGGGTCCATGCTGGCCAAGTACTACCCAGAAAGATACCAAGATACTACCCAGTTTTAATTTATCCTAACTGCCTTCTCGTTAGAAGTTTTCTGTTGCCTGTACGTCTACACCAAATAAAAGAGAGATATTTTTTTCAATTAGCTTGCTGGCTAGAATGTTACACATGCAGCTAAGGGCTAGCCAACATTCTTAGTTCAACCCCGCCTAGTGACTAAGATAACTGTCCAATCGTTACTCAAGATCGAGTCCAAATCTCCACACGGGTGGGATTTACGACAGCTGTATTCATTTGCTATACCCTAGAATTAGCATTTATTAAAAAAAAAAATTGTCTTAAGACATTTGTATGCAACAACTTGCAGTAATGAGGCGTGATCTCCACTGAAGCATGTGTTCCTTAACGGACAACCGTAAAAGCAAATTATTTCCGAACAGCTACTCCCAGTTATGCCAAATTCTGGATAGCTAGGAACAGTTCGTAGTTTTTGTCAGTTATAACCACACATGCATGTTCTATCCCCCCCAATCTCTCCTACGAATCGTGTCGATTAGATATTCGCGGTTTTATTCTGCGTCACAAAAGTATTCGCCGAGCGTCGGTTTATATGACTCAACGAGTGGACCAATGTATAATTCGTTCGCGAATCCAATGGAAGAAATGATGGATTGCTAAGATAGGCAACGTCAGAAGAGACGAGAGGTCCGTAATATAATGTGTATAGTGACAAGGAACAACGCTGATGATCAGAGAAGGAGAGCCGCGAGACTGATGTGTAGGAATTAACAAGCGTCCGACCGATTAACCGGGTTAAATGGAAGTGGGCACGCGATATCGTGCTCTTTCTAAGGAAACGGGTTGATGACCCACGTCCAGTGTGTACCATTGCTGACACTCTCCCTCTAATCCTCTCTCTCTCTCTCTCTTTCTCTATCAGGCGTCTCGTGTCTGACGTTTTCCCTCGCACAGTCACGTTCGCGAACACAGTCCTCGCGTATTTCTTCGTTCGAAGCCCACAGCCTCGGCTCCTCAATAGCAATAGCTACGTGCTTCGCTATGTACGCGAATTCTTGGCTGGCGTCGACTATATTCTTCAAGGTTCATGCGGAGGCATTCACGCATTACAGAGATAAATGACTACGGTAGATGGATTAACGCGTGAATATCTATACTCCATATGTATAGACAGGTTACTAATGTACTTTTGGTAAAATAACATTAAAAAAAAAAAAAACTGTCTGGCGAGGGAACAACGAGCCGAGGTTCACGCCTCTGAAGCCACCATTGCTCCCACTGGCACAATATAAACCGTAATAGCGTTTCACTCGGTCAAATTTACCCGAGCTATTATCGCTCACCGAAGCGCAAGCTATCGCTCTCTGTTGTTGCTGCTACTGCTGCTGCAGCCGCACAGCTATATATACCCCGATTCCCTATGCAGTGTGTTTCCCGACTTGGCGATTGCACTCCTGATGGCGATCGTTTTTACCAGGAACACCGGAAGTCATCCACGCCGAGCCCCGACGAGAACGCCCCGTGAATTTCCAATTAATATTCCAGCCCGGTGACCACACGTCACGGAAAATTACGGGCCGATAATCGCCGAAACGTCAGCGCTTTCCGTACCCCCCGTATATATTTCCATTAAAGTCCCAGTCGAATATAAAATCTAAAAACGGAACATCATTCAGTCCCTCGTTTGAAGTTTGCAGAATAGTTTTTGTTCCAACGGCTATTTCTAGAGATTGAACGTTTCTACGCGGAACTATCTTCGCGTTGTTTCACTGTTGGGTCGAATGAGAAATTTATAGTTTAAAATTTTTTTTTCGAGATGCTTGGTTCATAAAACCAAAAGTGGAGAGGCAGGAGCGAAAATATTATATCGTAGGAATTGTCGTGAGACGAGGTGAACGATCTGAGATAGTATAGAAATGTGGGAGAATGACCGAATGTCCGAGAAGTGCATTAGGATGGTCATCGGGGCGAAAAGAGGGCACTCCTTGGGCGCTCGTGAGCCCCGGACGACTGGGCGATGCTACATATCGCAATTAAACAGTGCTGCGCCTAGTTCGATTGTTATTCAGGCACGGCCGAGTATCGTCAACTGTAGATATACGTCTCGCGGATCCGGAGGGACAGTGTACTTGGTACAAATACGGGCTGTACATATACCCTTGTATATATCGTACGTAGGTTCATATAATTGTATATTTGTGTGGATACGTAACCCATGTATATATACAGGGAGAAAAAAACGTCCAGCAGATAACGCGAGTACTGAACAATGTACCGGCTTTACCATTGTTCGGCCCTAATGGGGCCCCAGGATGTCACCGCGCGCTACGTTGCCCATGCATCCCGACAACATTAACCTACTTTTGTTTAATCACAAAGGGCAATCTCCGCGAGTGCATGCTCGCAAAATCGTTCGCGCAGAGTTCAACGATTTCGCACTCGAAATCGTGGCTGATATCACTCTGATTATAACAGTGGGCGATCAAAGGCCAAAGGAAAGAAGAAATTCTTCTTTCTATACATAAATTTCGATTCAGCTTGGTGGGTTGATCGAAAGAATCGATAGTCTCGTTCATTTGGAATTCAATAATTTCGTTCGTACGAGTGTGAAGGATAGTTATATACACTATAACTATTTCTATGCGAGATAGATGTAACGAGTGATATCGCTATGTAAATTGAGACAATTCCATACGATATTTTTGTAAATCCTAAAATTCATCACGGTTTCAGTTAACTTTATATTATTCCATTCTTACCGCACGAATTCACATTGTAATGCAGACAGACATTGGATGCCTCGGTATACTCTCGCTGTTGGTGGAGTTTGAGCGGCACAATTCTCTGCGGAATTCAATAAACCCCCTGGTGTGCGCGGTTTTCCAGTAGTTCTAGAATCCACGAAAGGGTTACTCGAGTTAGCCAGATGTATTTATGAACATCTCTCTTAGGTCTCTCGGTCGATCCTCTCTCTCTCTCTCTCTCTCTCTCTCTCTCTCTGTCTCCCTCTCTCTCTTTCTCGCTCCCGTACTTTCGTACGATGTCCCGGGAAAATTAAGTACTCCTTCCTCTGGAGTTGACGAAACTTTGGTAGATATATATATATATATATATATATATATATATATATATATATACGGAGGAAGTGAGAGAAACGCCTTTCTCGGGCGAGAAACGATGGGTCCTGCAAGAAATTGGTACGCGTCCGCGCCTGGACAAACGATTTGCATCGCCGAAGTTATCATCCGGTTTGTTGCTTCGAACAAAACCCAATGCGACAACTTCGTGATGGAACAAGTACCAATTTCTATGCCAATTGTTTCCTGATACCAATTTCGAAGGCCTCGACTCGCGCTCTATACGCTTTTGCCCTTATCTACGCCCTATGCTGTTGGTGCCTGCCAACCACGGCTACCTTCTTCGCTTCACATCGGTATAGGTACGTTCTATCTATAGTCAAAAATTTCAAAATATGACTATTTCATTTGCCCCGACGGAAAGCATTAAAAAGTTGGTACAAGAAATCACGGGACTCCAAAGAACCAACATGATAGTTCAAGTGAGGCATTACGTGTGTGATTACAGGAATAAATTGAATCGTTACAACAAACACTTTGAAGTAGCCAACGCTCAAAATAGTCCAATCGTTTGTTGTCCATGTGCTGTAGAGCACTTGAAGCAATCGCAGAGGCTATATATATTCAAGCGTAAGAGCCAGTGAGCATTGGCAACTGGTTCAAACGTGCGAATGAAGTTAAAGTGAGGAGTTAAGTTTTGAGAACTTGGACTGTAATATTGTATACTATACTCATCAGGTCCCTCCTCTCGGGAGACTCTTCCTCCAACTTTATCTCAAACACTCAAACACCCTTTCCTCTTCTTTACTGGTTCTATCATTTCTAACATTCGGCTCCCATCGGGCGTCTTCTCCATCGAATGCGTGCAGAATTCTGGATGACTTGAGGCTTCTGCTACGGATTTTTGCCAAGTCGACTTTACCCACCAAACATATCTCATTTCACTTATCTATTCTTCATTTTTCTTCTTATTCTAATCGGGAGTTTCTTTCGATCCCCGCTTGAATAACGATTGACTTGGAAATAATGACCTTTGAGGTAGGATGAAAAAAAAAACATGTGGTATCCACTAGTTTGGCAGAAAAATCAATAAGTCAATTCAACATACTTATGACAGTTCAATTGTGTATCCATTGGCGCAGCGAAGACAAAATTATGATAACTCGAAGCCAACTATAATGGCATTTTACATCGTCAGGGTCAATGCTTTCTCATTATTTTCTTCTCTTCCTCTTTTTGCTCTCCCTTTTTTTTTCAACCTTCTCGCGGAGACTTCACTTGAATTTTTCAAGTTAAACTACTCATCCTTCTCCTCTCGTCCAAGCGAGCACGAAGAGCGGCGTTCTTATCAGAGGTTCATTCGGTGATTGCCGTTCGCCCATCGCCCAATACTTCGTTTCCTTGTCTCTCCAAGTAAAAACACTCTCCGATAATGCTTCCATCGTTTTAAGTTGACTTTTTTTTCTCTCCCCATTTGAGTACGTGAAAATCGACGACAGTCTTCAAATTCTCCAATTTCTCCAATGGCGTTTCCACGAGAAGTTGAAAAAACAACGGATTACGATAACCCAGGCTAATGCATCATGTGAGCTGACATTTCAATGAAGATTTTTTTTGCTGAAAACGAATATTTGAGAGAAAAATCGAAAAAAATTGCGACTGAGAAAGTGGTTTAGGTGTCATGCATAACATCCTAACGTGTCTTCTAAGGTTCAATATGCTGATCCATCACTGTGCGCATTCCTAAATGATACAGCTGCACATCTGTTTGATCGAAGTGCTCATTTTCTTTACAGAAATTCAATACGTTAAATGCGTAACTACAAGTTTTTATTTCATATTCGCAAGCGCGTGTATCCCGTTAAGCCGGTTTATTTTTTAAGTCATCAGCGAAAGTCGTTCGACTCGCGATGACACAAATGACGCAATAAAGTCTGGTTCTGCAAGGCAATTGATGCACCAGATGTTATTCCGCATATATACATATGCTGACCAAGATCTGCCCTGGACGATCTACATCAGCACTGATGCAATTTGCCCAAATAACGATAAAATTATTTTTGAACAAGTGTCGTTTATATGTATGTAAAGTTGATGTTGATACATAGAGCTTGCATAAGCCAGACAAAGTTTCGAGATATATCTGAAAACATTACGAAATCAATGCACTCAACTCCGAATGCTCTCTCGGTCCATCTCGTTTTTGTCCGCGTTGCAAGTCAGATTACATGAACTAAGAATAGTTCAACGCAGCGAGAAACTCGTCATCGAGTAATCGCCTCTCGGTGAACCGCGTTTCGTCCAGTCGTTAATTGTGCCTGCAGCGGGGCCGAGGGCGACGTGGTCAGTCACGAAAATAAATATGACGTTATATGCGCGAGGGGTGGGAGCGCGAGTTTGTACCGAAATAAAATACACAGTGACTAATGGTATCCGCTGAAAGAGGTAATGTCATTATTGTTACTTTCCTTGCATACGACTAGTACGAATTCACAATTGGCAAGGAAACAAAATCCCGATCCTAAAGCACATGGAATAAGATTTTTGATCCATTAGAAGGTGAAAAAAAAGTAAAAACAAACTTTGTTTTTTTTTGCCAAAACGATGGGAAAGACAACTTCAACGTTTTGACAAATTTTTTATTTTGCGAAAACGAACAAATCGTGATGAGCGAATAAAGGTACATAAATGTGCAGGGCCTAAATCAAATTTTTTAAAAACAATCACCAAATATTCATGACCGTTTATATTTATCGAATAAATTAATTGAGTTTCTTGATTTTCGGGGCTTGTTCCAAACAACCAATGAGTAAAATTTATGTACTTGCAGTAGATATTTTTAATTAATTAATTCACTTAAAATAAATTACAACAATAAAGTAAACAGTCAATGAGTAAAATTAATTTACTTAAAGTAAATATTTTAAATTAATTAATTTACTTAAAGTAAATATTTTAAATTAATTAATTTAATTAAAGTAAATATTTTAAATTAATTAATTTACTTAAAGTAAATTAAATAAATTTCGTTCAGGGATAAATTACGAAAATCGTCGAAATGTAGAATGAAATTATTCATTTGTTCGTGAATACAAATGCAGCTCGTTAATGTTTATTAACGCCTGACAATTGGTGTTGTAGTTACAGCGCGAAATGTAATTGAATGCAACCGTGCGTAATTGCCTTTTTATATATTCCATCTAATTTTCTCATTCCATTGCTTGACAAAAAAAAACTTATATGTTAAGAATCAACCTTGCCATTTCAGTTTTTTTTTTTTTTTTTTTTTTTTTTAATTCATGTTTGTACCGGGCAAAGAAATCTTGACACAAGTCACCTGGAAGTTCATTCGGGGATCTTGACATCAACAAAGACGGGAAAAATAAATCTTGCACGAACGAGCTTCGATAAGCTCGCGCATTTGAGCTCGCGAGATGCGGACCGAAAGAAAAAAAAAGTATTTCCGATAACCACGTACGGTTCGAGACCTTCGACATTCCAATATCGAAGTTCGATCATCGGCAAATACGCTTTTCAGTCATATACGCGTACCATACAAGTCTATACATTTCATTCGGGAAAAAATTGCGGATGCTCGCGATATGAGTCGACGAAAATCAACGTTTACAAATTTCCTCATCACCACTGCGGGTTGTGTTGTGCATGCGAAGATTACGATAGAGGAACGAATATATACGAACGTTGCGCTTGATATTACTGTTTCGTTTCATCGCACCCTGGACATCGGTGATGTAGGATATATATGTATATTGCCCCCGCGACAAATCAGTGAGGGCGCGGGCGCGATAGGCTCGGGTTTTCCGGCTCGATAGCACACAGCAAACGTACGTTGAACGCGCGATCAGGCCCAGCCAGCCAGACCGACCGGAGGTTTAACAAACCCATAAATTCGTGACATTCCCCTCGCTTCAACTATCGAAGGCCGAAAGGGGCAATCCACGACACCAACAGCATCGAAATATCGAATGTAAACCACGTGACGTTAATACGTATATATATATATATATATATATATGGGGGGGGGGCGTTGGTGCCAATATGAACCAGGCGATCAACTTGAACGTCTTTTTTTTCTTAGGATCCCAGGTCAATTTGCTTGCATAGATGTGGATTTTGTAGTTTTACGTAGAAAAATTTCCACCACGGAAACTTATAACTAGAAGTTGAAACCCAACTTCTAGTTGTTAAGAGTAACTTTTGACGCCTTTTGCACATTTCAACATTTGACTTTTTCCTCAAAAATGATTAACAGTTTGGGTCGTTGACTCGCGCTCTCAGACACGACGCATATCTGCGTACAAATGAAAATTGCCCATCCGTTTGATAATCGTTCGGCATATTTATCGCTAGCATGATATATAAGGCTGGATATAGCGCCAGTTCGTCCATGTGTGAGGTTACTCGAAGCATTTTGACTCGAAGAGCATATCAGAACTCTAACGATATTAAAATCATACATATGCGAGATATCTGCATGTTCAAAAAAAAATCCTGACTCCAAAATGATCACTCTGAACGAAATGTACCATTGATTATCCACAGATGGTCAATTTTTTCGAACGAAAGTATGTCGCAAGTCAAATAGCGCGGTCCAAATTTGCACCAACTCTTTCGTATAGAGTTGAAGCTTGCTCGTTCATGTCGTACAGCGCACGTTTCTATCGTAATAGCACGCAATAATGGTGTAGAATATGAAAAAGCTCGAGAAACTTCTGTGACGCAATTTTTTGGTTATAGCGTCACAGGTCGTTCCGACCATCGTTTTTTTAGTCAATATTTTTATAAATTCAGTTAGTTTAGTGCGTAGATTATAAATCTGTTCTCGAAATATATATTTGCGACTGTTTCCGCCTGTATTTCTTTATTTTTGCGTTATCGTACGTTTTTGGTATTGAGTTTAGTTTTTTTTTTTTTGGGGTCCTTGCGCGTTGGAGATACCGAGTTACCGTGGATCAGGGCCAAATTAATGAGCCACCCGGTACACTCGGTCTTTCATGAAGCGTAATTTTAGCGAGTATAAAGGTTCGAGTGCGAGTCTCGGCGCTTCGTTACAGGGTATGGAGACGAGAAGGGCGGTTGCGGGTTGAGTTTATACGTTTTGAGTTACGTTTAGGTTTGGAAGGCCGTTGGCGGAGGGGCCCGTGATCACCCCACCGCCACGGATTGCCCGATCACACCGTTATCGTTGGGTTTAGTTTTAGGTAGTCCCGGATCTTCCATACCCGAGGAATACCACTTGGAGGACGATCATTGCAACAACAGGACCCACACGCCATCGGGATATTTCGGCATATTTTAAATTATTGATTAAGAAAATGTTATTTTATCGTTTAATTTCCGAGTTATCGTTTGAATTTCCCGGCTTATTTTTCGAGTTTCGAGTGTGACGTCAGGAGAAGAGGGGATTTTGAGCTTTCATTGCGCGTGCGCTTACGGGTCCCTCTCTCCGAATTAGCTTTTCCAGCAGATTACCTGATTATATCTGCTCGAATCGCTCGCTTACGCTCCAGCTCTTGATCCGAGCGGTTCGCTGCTTGGTACTTTGCATTATGTTATCGACGACACTCTCGTTCCCGTTCTCGCTTACGCCTTAGCTATCGTTTTCGAAAATTAGATTTGTTGTATAATATATTTCTCTTTAATTATTGTCCCCGAGTTTCCGGTACCGAATAGATTTATTTGCGTTATTATTTGATTCATCGAGTTACCGAGTCGATGGGTTCACCTATTTTCCAAAACTGTGCTTCGTCCACTTCGCGGATCCAGATTTGTAAAGATTTCTCGAATCATTTGTGTGCTATTGAAAGAGGATTAATAAATTATACTGAACCAAGGCGTCATATATTATTTTTCGAGTTGAGTTGTGCCATTTCCGATTAAGTTTCGAGGGCACTCGAAAGTTAGCCAGCCGTCCATGCCCTCTCTCCACAACCTACACGCACTGAGCGAATCGGGTATACCGTTACCATTCTCGCCATCCGACGCGCCGGCGTCCATTTTAGATCAATTTTCATTTTAGTTAATTTTCGGTAAATTTACGTTTAGCGGGTTCGGTGATACCCGCCGTTGAATTAAAAAGATCACCTGGCGCTCAATGGCTCTCCCAGCGTAGAGGATGGTGAGATAGGCCGAAGGTAACGCGAATCGAGAGATTCCCGTTACACTTCGTAGAAAAAATGTGTGAGTAGATATACACACAGTACATGCAGGAAGGGAACTCATGAAATGACGATAATTGCTTAAGCTTGCGCGATTCCATGAAAACAGCTCGTTACCCAGCAGATAATTGCATTTCACCGATCGTTGATCGTGCGTGCAGCCGGGTATCAACTGAGACTATATTTTTTTTTTTCAACATTATTATTCGGTTGTTCGTTTAGCACTCCATTTTTAAATTGAATTTGACATTCATTGCTTCAAAGAATCCCACACAAAATTTTTTGTCGAAATCGATAAGTTTTTTTTTCTTTTTTGCCACCAATGCATTTGGTTTCGGTCGTGTAACGAATATCGACAGACTATCAGAATTAATTGCCAAACGATTCGAGTTAACATGAAACCTCACTTTTGTTCAATTAATTTTCGAGAGCCACGATAAGCAATGTATGGTGGTTCAGTGATACGTGTGGTACCTGCGAATACTTTGGTAAAATCAAAACGGCCACAGTACAATGATACATACGAACTTTAGAATTGTCATTCGGATGCGAATATGGATTAATTAATGGATTGACACAAAAAAAAAAAAAACAAGCTCAACGAACCATCTATATCGTTAGAACCACGACAGACGGTTAAGTACGGTTTCTGCATGCATCCAACTCATATCGTAGACATTATAGCGGTTAGGGTTTTGGGCTCGAGGGATTCGACACGCAAACGATACAATTATACCCCCAGCGCTAGTTGGTCGAGCGTGTAACCGGGAACTCATTGAGACATTAAAAAAAATTAAATTACAAATGTAAATAATCAATATTATTATTATTATTATTATTATTATTATTATTATTATTATTATTATTATTATACTCATCATTATTACCATAAATGTATCGTTTATTATTATCCTGGGCATGAAATTAAAGCCGTTAAATGAATGCAGCTTGGAAATGTTAGCCTCGTCGATTGGTACGAACTCTCGATGGTCAACAACAACGGATATTATTCACAGGCCCCATTGATCGTTCCGGAAATTATTCGGCTGTATAGGTTGACGCCCTGGATATTTCGAGGGCGTCATATGAACACGCGCAAACTCTTGCTTGCAAATAATTCTCACCCACTATCTGGCTGGTATACGTGTTCTGGCTGATCAATTTTAATGCTTCTGTAACAGCGGTGTATTTGCGATGAAATATTTCGAGAAAATTCTATAAGCGGAAATTCTCGCTGGGAAATATATTACAGCGTGTAACATGTGAACTAAATTCGTCATAATTCGTTGTGGGATTAGGCTCGCGTATCCGTTTGCAATTTCATGAAATACAATAATCGTAACGTATGGATTCATACATATATGGGGATTTCAGACCAAATAAACAGGCGACCCTGACACCCTGGGTCCAGAATTTCTCATACTATTGTTGACATCGTTTTTTTGCCGGTTTTGCCACTTCATTCTTGATTTTTGGAAATTTTTAACATCGCACTAAACGTTGGGACATTTCGTAAAAATGTCAAAGACTACGTGGAAACTAGAGCCGGGCAAATTACCAAAAAGTACTTCAAGTGCAAAGTACAAAGTACTGTCAGTAGTTTAAGTACTCGTGTATTTCGAGTCCCAATTACTTTTAGTACTAAATATTTGATGTACCTGCGGTATTAAGTACTTGAAGTACGTCAAGTATCAAGTACTTAAAGTATGACAAGTATAAATTACTTGAAGTATACCAAGTATCAAGTGCTTGAAGTACGTCGAGTATCAAATACTTGAAGTACGTCAAATGCCAAGTGCTTGAAGTACGTCGATTGTCAAGCACTTGAAGTCCGTCAAGTATAAAGTACTTCAAGTACGTTAAGTATCAAGCACTTGGAGTACGTCAAGTATCAAATACTTTCAAAGTTTTCAGGTATACATCTTGTAAGTTCTAGTACTATTATTTGATTTTTTACGTACTCTTTAAGGCAGGATACCACCTTTGGCTGCAATTTTTTGAGAGTTTTTGACGAATTTTTTTTTCACAAAAAAAATGGGCAGAAACAAAATCGGTTTAAGGCATTTATTACTATATCATTCAAGTTGAAAAAAAAAATGTTTAATGTTGAAAAAATTAAAAATAGCCTCTTGTAGGTGGCGCCAAAGTGTGAGGCTTTTGAGGAGGACTCTCGGTCTGCGTGTCAAAAATCTCCTTGTAGGTGGCTCATAGAACAAAAATAAAAATTTTTTCTTTCTAAGAGCAATGTATTTTATGTCTGTACGTAGGGCTTTTTCAAAATTTCGATTTTTTAAAAAATTGCGGCCATTAAAAAAAAATTGAATTTTTCCGGGTAAAAAAAATTGCTTAAACTGTGCACCAAAAATAAAATAACAACTCTACCGAAAAAATCCTACGTATGTACATCCTTAAATTATACAATGGAGAAGAATTATGCAAATTTTCAAGTCAATCCGATGAAAATTGGATGGGTAATTTGATACGCAGATTTGAAAAACATCGTTTCGAGAAAATCGCGTTTAAAGTTTTACGCATATGAAGCTGGTAGATATTTTCAACTAATCATCAATCTGCAATGCCTGCGCCATACAGTATTCCTTCAGCATCGATTTTCTCTTCGTTGGTGAGCTTGCGTTTTTTGTTTTTTTCAAAATTTCGTTTTTTTTTTCAAATTTTCAAGGTGGTATCCTGCCTTAAACTGATTTGATTTTGATTCGAGTACTTTTTGGATAAAAACATATTTTCACATTGGACTATACTCAGGCTAGGCAGATTGGAACAGAAATATTTAAACAAAGAATTAGAAATAATTAAAAAAAAATTACATTGACGATTGTAATTAAGATTTATTTAGTTTTAGGTATGAAAAAGAAAAAATAAAGAAAACAATACACTGATTGTTAAAAACGGAGCCATGCATTGACACAATGACACCGTATAATTAACTACCGTAGCTTGAACCTTTGAACGGTCATTTCTTACAATCTTAACCAGAAGACGGCGCAGAACGTTCCTCAATTATATATTCAAAGGCGTTATACATGCAGCCATTAGCAAGACGTATTTACAAGTACTTCATACTGAGTACATGAAATTTTATTTGCAAATACTTCAAGTACATTACATGTAACTTGAAAATTTAAGTACAAATACTTGAAGTACAGGTCGAGTAGTACTTGGAAATTTAAGTACAATACTTGAAATACTTTCAAAGTACTTTGTACTTCAATTACTGTACTTCCAGTACATCGCAAGTGCAGAGTACTTGAAGTACTGCCCAGCTCTGGTGGAAACCCTGCGGTTCCAACGCATACCCCTTAATGCCTGGCATTCGCTCAATAACGTTGAGTGCGCAATGCTCTTAATGAAAAAAATATTTTCAAATGATAAAAAATTAGATGAAAATTGGGCTCACGACTTTTCATATATAAAAAATAGTGAGCCAAATTCCTGAGAGCGTCAAGAACCTGCCGATTTGGATTGCATTGCCTCATAGCCACGTTACATATGTATGACACATCCACTCTATAACCGGACAGTAAATGTTACACACGCTTTGCTTGAAACGTGCGTGAAATTTAACCATAACTATAGAGTATCGAGAAAGAGCTTGCATGATACTCTCGTATGCCAAAAAGTAATACAATTCCATCATCCTTCCGGTTAGTCATATTATATTTGCGACTCGATGAAATTTCTCAACCGCGCACAAAGTCCATATAAACGGAAACACGCGTGTGCGTTTCATTATGCGTGCGGTTGGGGATTTTTTCCTCTTGATCACGGATTGATAGGGAGAGCTTTTGTGTGGCGAGAGTATGATTCAATCGAATTTTCATCGTGGAATGACAATGTGTACTGTTGCATGAATTTTGCCGGCAATTTTACCCCAACATTGTGCATATAAATATTCTCGAATTGCGATATCGTTTTATGGTCAAAAATCGCGACAAGAATGTTAAAAGTATTTAGACGTGGATACAAAAAATATTATTGAACAAACGTTTTATAATATTTTAAAAAATAAAAAATGATTCCACCTTCGAAATCGTGCATATATGAGAATGTCCGAGTCGGCGGATACGTCCGAGGCGATTTACATTCGTACATATATATAGATGCAACCGCTACAGAGATTCTCCCCCGTTGTTATACCGAAAGGGTAAACCGGCCGGTCGATATAACGAGAGAAGAGCTTTCGCAGCATCGGTCGCTCCGTTCTATCGCGAAACATATGGGAAAACGAGCGAAAAGAAAAAAAAAAGAAAGGAGTTCGAGAGAGAGAAAGATCTATAGGAGAAAGCGCGAGTGTAAAAGGCGAGAAGTGGGCATTCACCCCGCGGGCAGTCTCAGAATAAACTGCATACCTATTTGCCCGGGGGTATATAAGCGGACAGTGTTGTGGTTGCTCTGTGGTGTGCTCTCGACGGAAAGCTTAAAGTACATAACGCACACACGTATGCGGAGTTTATCCGAGAAAGATGGTGCGTTAACGCATAACCGAGAACGAAGTTCGGTTACTTGCTTCATTTTCAATGCTCAATCGTGCGTGGGATCAGGCCCTTTTGTTTTCCCGTATATTCCGTGTGCATGTCTTGAATATATATATATATATATTGAATGCCCCATAACGCGTTGTAGCATTATACTTCTCATCGTCATTTACGATGAGAATGCCCAAGTCGAGGAGAGGCAGAAGCTCGAAAAGCCTGGAGAAGATATGAAGGCTTGATGAGAGCCAGTGTGGTATTCGCGAATGCGACGACGGCAATGAACGACCAGAAGCATCTCTGGTATATTATTCGCAACGAGAGAAGCTCGAACAGTGCTTTTAACTATATATATAGAAACAACCGCGGGCGCTCGCAACAATTTTTTTGCTCACCCTTGTATACGCGAATAAACGTTTTTTCCCTCTTTTTTTTTTCATCAATTACACGTATTGTGTAATTCACGGTACTTTCACCAGATGCGTTTTCCAGAATATTGTAAAATTTCAACGAGAATTTTAAAACTCTTTTGCATTTTTTTAAATACGCCAGCTGCATATTTTCTTCTCGTTGATTATATGCACGGGGAGAGATGAAAAATTCTTTTGGAAAAACCACTGAAATGTTGGGGAAAAAAAAAAAGATATTACGACACCAACTGCTGCATTTAGTTATAGCATCTCAAATTTAGTTCGCAATGAACCTCTCTGGAGAAGTGAAAACGATTCCTGAGACAAAAATTAACATTGGTTTGTAATTTTTTTCTTCTTTTTGTGCGAAAGTAGAGAATATTGTGCATAAAACAGATCTTCGATTAGAAAAAAAAAAAAGATAATACAAAAGTCGACGGATGGAAAAGATTGATAACCGATTTTATAATTCGACCACGAAATCCTCATTGTCAAAATGTTGCTATTTCAACGCTGCATTTCTTTTTTCCTTTGAATTACGTCACGTTATGTAGATTCATCTAGCAGGAGTATCTTATTCAATATATACTTATAATTATCTCACCTCAGGTGTGTGTCACCGAGACAATAATGCGACATCCGTTGGCTCTATGCGTCTATGGAAATTAATATTTTCGCATTCGATATGCATACAAGGTTGAAGTATATATATATATATGTGTGCAATTTTTATAAGCGTAATAATTAGCACGTACAAAGAGTTGTTCTGTGTCTATTAAGTGTGCGGGAGTGTGTGCGTTTCCACAAAACTTCCACCAACGATAAATATAATTCCACTAGTGTGGTCCGTGCTCATATAATGTGCTTATATCCTTTCGGCTCTGACATCATCGCACAGTCCACTCGCCATTGCGTCATTGATGCGAAAGCGTAGGGAAGACTGGAGATTTATGCAACACTCTTGGCACAATAAGTGGCAATTTTCCGTATTTATCGATGAACCGTGAACCCTCTTATTTTTAAAATGGTGAGTAATTGAGCCCTCATAGTCCCGACTGTTCGGCCCTAAGGACTCTTTAAGGTTGTTGTGCTCGTTTGAACGGGGTTCGAAGAAAGAGGGTATGCCCTATATTGCTTATACATTGAATTGACCCACTGTTACCACCCGTATGCTACAAAATAATCGTAATATTTAACCTATGTTTTCGAAAGATTTTTACAGATATTTATTTTAAAAAAATATGCTTTTGTGAATTATCCAGGGTTGCAAAAGTGTTTTTGTGATCTTACATAATACATTTTTATAATTTCGTCACACATGAGATTCCCGAGATGATTTGGCAACGTCGTAAATCATGCTACACGATAAAGTTCGGTTGGCAGGCAGTGCCGCGAAGTTAGAGACGTACGCGTCCTCTTTATAACCTATATAATCTCGGGAGGACGTTAACAGCCACTGTCATATTCGCGATAAGTCAGGTGGCATATGTGCCGTGTACGACATTGCCGTCTTTCGACCCCGCCAGTTTTGTTACATGTGCTTGATTTTCGATCACATTCCCTGATAAATTAGTTAACAACTTTATAACGGTACTGTGGATCCTCATTTGTATATCGCCAAGAGTTAATACGATAGTTCTTCGATACGTATATGTTTTTTGAGCTCATTGGTAAAATTTTCTTGTCAGATATTACGTAAATACTGCAAAATGGTCAGAATCTCTCTATCATAGGTGCAGTTTAACCTCCACGTAACACATCAACTTTCCAAATATTTTTTTCTCAAAAACCGTACTGTGAATGGTGCCCAAGTTTTACGGAAACGTAGGTAAAGGGGTTATATATACGTTGTGGAAAAATTTGGTCTGAATGGTAACATATTGAAGTATCGTTACAACAACCTTAAGGACGTTCCTCTGTTTGTTTGCGGGACGAGTAGTCCGAGGGTCCCCTATGCTTATACACAGGCAGGGCTCAGTGGTGCCAAAACGTCAAATCCTCACTTATCTCGGTCAGTCAATTTATGTTCTCGGAATCAGAATTAGAAATGTGAGATTTCGTTTTAACGCTGTTCGATAATAAATAGCATTGATAACAACGTATAGAAATTAGAGAAGTATACTCCAGTAGGTTTTGAAATATTAACTTTTATGTTGCAAAAAAAAATTCAAAATTCCTGTTTTCCGAGCTTTAACTCGAAACGCTGTCCCAACTATTCAAGATAGAGAAAATTGCCTGAAAACAACTTTGTAGACAATTAGATTTTCTATAAAAAAAGTCTCGGACAGCATGCACGAAAAGTCAATAGCGAATGAGTGGAAGGTGTCAGAAGTGGCGTGACGAGAAAGTGTGATTTATGTGAAATTGCAGAATAGTAGACCCATTAGTTATTAAATTACATAACGTTAGCGTTGAATTAAAAATTCATAAAAATTCATACGTCAACTGGACACAACGAGAAAGCTATTATCGCGTAAAAAACTTTATTTATAACTAAATTCAAATATAGCCACCTACTTGAAATGGGTTTTTTAAAATTATTTTTACAACTTTGGACGCCTCCCACGCCCAAGTTATTGACTTTATATGTATGCCATCACAGAATTTTCTTATAGAGAATTTAGTTACCTATAAAATGATCTATGAGCAATTTTACTCTATTACGTATAGTTTGAGCAGCGTTTCGAATTGAAGCAGAAAAAGTGCCAAATTTTTATTGTGTCCATTTTTCCCTTGCCAAAATGTAGAGAGGGATAATAATGCATATTTTATAATTTATTATGTATGCCATTTACTATGAAGTTACGCTGAAAAAACTCCAGGATTTTATTCTGAAAAAGAAGCTCAATTCGACAAGTTGAGTTCGGCAACATTGTCCATCGCGTCTGAAATTGATAGCGTACACCTCTTTTTTCAGCATTTTAAAATATATTACATTTAATTACTCAACGAAAATTCTCTTAATTAAGGTGAGCTTTCGCACACAGTTTTATTATGTACAGAAGTAGATCATAAACTTTTTTCAAAGGTGCTGGTATTTCAAGTTCGTGAATTACAGAAAGATTAGAGCCTGTTTTTTTATGTGTGGCCATAAGAACGCCTATTAAAGAATGTTTTTTTAAATAATTAATATCTCGACAACGAGGCGCCTAATCTCATTAAATATTTGCACACACGTTTTGGGGATAAACACTGATGGGCTTTAAAAATTTCAAATCGATGACACTATACATATATATAACAGAGGAACATCCTTAAAGCCAACCAACTCTTCAGAGATAGCCCCCGGTGTTCCATAGTTTTTTTTTTTTTTTTTTTACGAAAATTTTAATGACGATATGCTTGCAGTCGCAGTCCGAGGTTATTTTACGTTAACGTTAAAAACATAAAAACTAACTTTTCACATAAAAGACAAGACCTTCGATCGTTTGCAAGCTCCTTTCGCACTTCTATGAGAAAAAGTTATACCAACTGTGACCATTGAAATTCAAGCGTGAAAGTCCAATCTCTATTCACGGATCGCATAGCTGATTTAAAGACACGTGAACGGGATCATATTTTTTATCGGGCGAATATAAAAGTCACGAGAGACGATTAAAAAGTGAAATATCGACAGAAAATAAGTGAAACGACGTTTTTACGATGTCGTCGTTTTTTTTTTTTTTTTTTTTTTAAGTTTTAAATTGATGCTTTCTAGTCCGGACAGAAACTTGCTGGTGCGGCATAGTAATCACCACAAAGCCAGCGTTGCAATTGTCCCCAGTCTTCCCTGCATACGTATATATATATATCGATGATCCTTGCAACGTTAATGGCTCGACTCCTAAGATTATGCATGCACTGTAAGCCTTTTTTCAAATTCGAGCCATCGACATGTGTCATGTGTGTATTTATATATATAGAGTCATGAGTACAAACACCAGCAAACGGACTCACTGTCGAATGATTTTCTTGCTCCCTCCGACAACAATTATTGTTTTACCGATCTCAATCTCCCTCTATATACCGCCCGCGTTATATTTTACTCTCGCGCGGCCTCGTTCGCTGATGCACTCTCTGGCATATCGTCGAGCATCATACGCAAAGAGATCCGACTAAATTGAGACTCCTCATCGAGTCGTCTCTCGCGGGCGCACTGTCGTCACACGATGAGAAACGATGACGAGAGAGAAGAATTTTTCGCGAGGGCGTGAGACTCGGTCAAGGCACTCGTCCTATAATAAAACACATCTCGTGCCTGACTCGATGGTTTAATTTTATTTTTAATTTTTTTTTTTTCCCCAAATATGCGCATGTATATCTAGCGTTGAAGCAATTTATTCCAGAGAAAGGCGAGCTCCAAAATGGTAATTTTTCAACGGACAAAAATAAACTGTCTGTTAATTGATTTTTGTCCTAGAGGTACGACTGTGGTCAATTTTAATTGCGGATGAGACGATTCACTTTTGTGCTAGCTCTTTTTTTTCCGCGATGGCAGTAAAGAACTGACGATTCCGATAAAATTTTCTGTAGATTCTCTCTCTCTCTCTCTCTCTCTCTCTCTCTCTCTCTCTCTCTCTCTCTCTCTCTCTCTCTCTGTATTTTTATTTTTATTTTTATTTTTATTTTTATTTTTTTTCAACCGAATCTATCTCATAGTCTATCGATTCTTAGTGTTTGTTATTGATTTATGTTTTCTGCGTCTACTTTGATCATACTACTCTTGAATCTATTCACCGTGTATGTATTTTACCAAAGGCTTGCCAAGGCATAATAAATATATCAATCAATCAATCAATCAATCAATCTGTATGTGTGTATTTCCCTGTATCTGTATCTGTATATGTGTAATTCCCTGAGAGAACTGTGGCATATACAAAATTGCCATTTTCATTACTCTCATTTTTTCCCACTGTCCCGGAAAAACCTCTCGTGGTTTTAATAAACCTCCGGTTGGTTTTTATGTTATATGCAAAAGAGATGCTACACTGTCATGGCTAGGAAAGGGCGCGTCTCTCGTGTATAAAAGGCGCGCGATTATAATCGGGGAGGTATTTTTGTAATTTCGATCCTTCCCTCATCGTCTTGGTGAGATTTCATATTATAGCGGCGGATCTCTTCGAGACTCGGAATTCTCCATGGCTTCGTATCGTCCGCTTTGAATACAAAAGTATCGCCACATCCGGCGTGTGAAATACCATCATATATATATACTGCATATAGCCCGAAAGAATATAAACATGTGCGCGGAGATGCGCGAGCTTTTAAACTTTACTTCGAATTCATTCTTGGCTCGTAACCGGCCCGTTGATACACACAGTCGAGTTTCATCTCATCCTAACGATATATACAGATATGTAATGCTGAAGACTCTCTCATCGTCACTCTCAATTGACTCTTTCGGCACTGGGCTACTTTTCACTCGGCTTCGACCCAACCCGCGCGATTAATGACTCACGTCGCATATACCTACTCGGGAATGTTTATGATCGCCACAGATGCCGGCGTGTCATGTCGAGCCCACGATCGTTACTCTTCAAATAGACGTATTATGAGCAAAATTTAATTTTTACAATTAAATTAAAACCATAATGGCGATGTAGATTGTTTATAGTTATTATTTGTCATTTTTTTTTTTTTTTTCATTGACGTAATTCAATGAGAAACGTTTGGGAATCGGAACAATTATGATTTCATGAGAAATTTATGAATGCGTAGGAAAAATCATTTGTATGAAAATATAATTTTTTGGAAGTGCATAAATACAGTGGTAAATCCGTTGTTTAAGTCATTGAAATTAGTCAGCCGAACTGTTTCTATGACGTTGATTCGATCGTGGACTTTCCTATAAAGCAAATTGCACGGTGGAGAATTGCACTCTATGTGGAATACGAGGGTGAATAATTTCGAAAGTATTACAACGACGAATTCTCGTCTCTCGTATATTCTAATTCGGGAATTCGCGTTCAAGTATAAAGTTTTGGGGTCGCCTGAGAGTCGCGAATCGTTTGATTAAACGTCGTTTGCAAAACTGGCAAAGACGACATTGTGAAGAGGAGGAGAGAAAAAGAAGGAAGACGAAGCAACGAGAGAGAGAGAGAGAGAGAGAGAGAGAGAGAGAGAGAGAGAGAGAGAGAGAGAGAGACGAGACGAGACGAGAGAGACGAGAACTGGGTGAGACCCACCCGTCGTCTTCCTCCATTATATGCCCGGAATTCGCTTCGTGCTTGCAATAACATTCCGCAGGATCGCATAGAGAAGCCAAGCCAGAGTCTGCCGGGGCAAGAACCCCCAGCTGTAACCGAGCTGGTAAGGCTGTTACGTATATCTATGCAACCTGGTAATGATAAAAGTTCAATAGGTAAAAGGCCTTTGATAAAAGTGCAATAGGGTATGTCGAACGACCGCACAACATAACTGCCGTGCTTCACGGTTCTTACAAGACGACTCCCAAATTTCGTGTCATGTTACTGGATTTATTTTTAAGAGCTTTCTTCCATACCCCGCGTTGATGAACTAAAAGAAAAGTTTAACTATCGACCTCATTACGATCGATCCTAAAATCGCCACTGAGAGTCGAAGCCCAAAGCTCGCCTCTTCGGTATCCCAATAAGAATGATCAATCTTCTTCAAATTCATATTCACATAAGGCCCTTTCGGTTCGATTCTTTTGTGCGTAACACGTTCGAATTTCCGGAAGGATCAAATGTTAGTTTATCGAGCTTCAAGAGACGTCGAAAGGTTATACCCATGACATTTGCACTCGCGTATGATCTTCGTGACTTTTGCCAAAAGATCGATTTGCATATGAGAGACCCTCTCGACTTCCTTCATCATTCTTTCATTCCGGAGGAGGGGGGAGCAAGCACGTTTGTCGAGAAACCGTGTCTACATGATGCGTGTGTTCTCGAGAGTTTTTGCCAATACCCAACAATTTATTCAGAGGCACAAAGGCGGGGGAGATTGTGTCGGTGAAACGACACCTACCAACTACGAATAATCGGTCAGCCCGGGTATTATACCCAGGCCAATATAGAGCAAAATGTATCGCTGAAACGAGAGCGAGGCATTTGAATCAAGAATCGCGAAAATCCCCTCGCATGTGTGCGAATAAAGAAACGGATATGTATCCCGTTGGTATAGAGAGTATATGAGATAGAGGGCGAAACGTTTCGGTAGCGGAGAGCAAAAGAGCTCAAAGAAAAAAGTCATCCGGAATGGCAACTGGGTTAGTTGGTCGACTCTTGCGAGAGCTCGGAAGAGTCGACGTTCAACTCTCTGGTATCTGGCAATGTGTAAGTGTGTGTGTGTGTGTGTGTGTGTGTGTATGTAACAGTCGAGGGTCGAACGACGAGAAAGACCGACAAAAGAACCAAAAGCCAGCAGCAACGCCCTTTGATTCGGGCATAAACTTTTTTTTTCTCTTTATATTCATTTTATTTTAGACTCTTTCTCTTATTTGTCTGTACTTCTATACGTTCTCGTTGCGTCGATCCCGATGTAAGGGGGATCCTTCCGAGTGGGATTATCCCATCGGGACAGCCGCCAAGACTTCTCGGTCACGACAGGGATCTTCTGAATATGCAACACCGCCAAGAGAACGCAGCAGTGAGAAAAGCGTGATGCTATTTACTTAGTGAATATATATCCACGTATACATACACACGCGCGCGCGCACACACACACACACACACACACACAAATATGTGTGTATAAGTATAAATATGCAGAGTGGATATATACGTTGTCAGCTTAACCGAAACATAGGACAAGAGCCGGAACAACCTGTTTCAGTGATAAGATGTATTGTATAGGAAGAGTAGAACAAGGTTAGGTCTAAGATCGACGTCCTGAACAAAACCCTAGTATCCCTTTTGGATGGATGTTTCGTCGATCCCGAGAGAACTTTGGTCGCAACATTCGGGAGGATATAAGAAAAACTTTTCGATGCATGACAGACTTTTTGCATTCCAATATACTTCGTGCGCAGATGCAAAAGAAGAGAGAACACAGTGCTCCGTAATTATCAGAGTAAAGCTAAAGAGTTAAGCAGTATTGTGCGCAGCCACTACTCGGATGGGTGACCATTTAGCGGATGGGGGCATCAAACAGTGAGCGGGAGACCAATTCTGCTGAGACCTTTTGATATGGACACATTGCCGAGTCTGTATACCAAGGAAATAGAAGAATATATAGAGGGTCATCGATTTCGCAGTACGGGTTTTCCAGTTTTCCCGTACCCACGTAAAATTCGATATGGTATGGCTAATGCGCTCGGTTGCATAAACGTGGGTTAACCCTAGATCCGGGGGCGACATGCATCCATGGTCGCAACAGAAGTTGAGTTATCTTAGCGAAGTGCTAGGAGGATTCAATTGGGAAGGGTAATACGTAAAAACCAATAAACTCAGGATATAAAAAATAAAATTAAATCCAATGAAGTGCAGCAGATTTTTGTCAGATTTTTTTTTTTTTTTATAATTATGCCGTAAAATTTAGTGTATAAAAATAAAAAATTAATTATTCGCGCGTTTCATTGATCAGCCGATTTTTGATCATTTTTATTTCACCAAAACTGGGTGCACTCATTCTTGGGTGAATGAGAATATACTATGTGAAACGTGTGTCGTGTGTAAATCGTCGAGCATGGGTGAAAAATCGGCAAGGCTATGCGGTAGAGAACAGTCCTCGAAGGGCCATAATAAGAACAGTGAGCAGCAATCAAAAGGGCAAAAGCTCCAACCACAAAAGAGCTTCGTTCGAGAAGAATCAGCGGAGTTGACCCTGTCTGCCCGGCACGTTTAATGTGTCTTCTCGCTAATGAAAGAGAGACTCGCATCAGTTTTTACTTGGCCACTGGAGAACTCAGTCTCATATATACAACCAGTATAATTTAGTCAAACCTCGGTCCCGGTCCAGCTTCAGTCTCTGTCCGGTCCGTAACTTCAGTCCCTGTCCGCCGTTCCAGTGCCGTATTGCAAAAAGATTTATAGAAAATTTCCATCGTGTTGTGACGCATTTGTGCTCAGGGGCATAAAACCAATCGGTACGGACTTGCAATTCTCTTTCGCGATTGGACGAGCGTCTTTCTCAACAGTCAGCTGTTTCGTGGACAGGGACTGAAACCTTCGATCCCGAGAGTTGACAGGGACTGGGGGTTTGACTGTATACTATTAAGCACATGCTATAATATAATGTATGTAAGAACGATTTACCCGAGGCTTGAGCCAAAACGAGGGTATTAAACGCCTTTCTATCGAAATAGGGGGGTGGGGGGGGGGGGGGGGAAGAAAGAGGCGAAAGATGCGGATAATCCCAAGAGGTCGTAGACTACAGGGACTGGCATTCATTCTTATTCATTGACACTGAGGGAAAGACTCTCGTATTAATAAATGTATCGTCTGCTGCTCGTATCCGTGATTCATCGAGCATCAATAATTGTTATGAAGTTTTTTTTTTTCACGCGATGAGCATCTTTTTTGCATCACTAACCAAACAGACGATATTATGTACGGAGAAAATGTAAAATATGCAAAATTATTTGGAACATTAATAATTTGCAACGTGTCTAATCGAAAATTTGCTGAAACGATCTAGAATACTCAACAGGCTTGGGCAGACACAGAGATTGATAAATTTCCACCAGCGATATATACGGAAAGTTCAGTTATAATTATCATTTGGCAGAAGCGTCATTGATTGAAATCCTGTTGAAAATTGTGATGAAAAAAAAAATGTGTTTCGATAGAAACGAACGAATTTTTGCCTCGTGTGATCGGTATTATCCGCGAATATCCCGGGAATCTCGATAAATATCTATACGTGCAACGTGAAAGATGGATTGGGTATAGAGGGAGGTCTCCGCGAAGCCAGACCACGTACAATTTCAGCGTGTGTATAGCGCCCGAGAGATCGAACGCTACGGGAGTTTCGTATTTTAGTCACGAGCACGACACGACCAGTGCATCCGGTCGCATCTTCCGCTGAATCTATACGTATATATACAGATATTTTCACGTATACATAGGTATAAATCTACACAGTTGCAAGAGGCCTTCCAGGCGAATACGACAGGTCCGTGACCCTCGCACGATTTTTAGCTTTTTTTTTTATTATCGTTTTAGTGTGTTGTAACTGTGGCACCGAAAAAAAAATATGCCACTGTACATCACAATATTCGGAATTTCTTTTTTAAATCCGTCTGATCTTTAACAATGAAAAATCTTGAATCAAGAGTTATGGTTGTTATCCGGTGTCAATGATTTATTTTTACCCGAAATTAAAAATAATTCTGTGATGAAAAATATTTTGATATTTCATTTCAATAATTATAACAACGTCCACTAATTGAAGCCTGAATTTTTCCAAACCATTTCATGAAAATAATATCTTTATCCATCTTCAATCATTAGTCAAAATTGTACCGAAATAAACGATGATTAGCGTAGCTTGCTTATAAAAGGGTAGTGTCAAAGAAAATTTTTTTTATCAAAGAACCACTTTTCAGGCATGACCAGTCCATCCTTGAAACTTTCATTGACAATGGCACCAAATGAATTTTTGAAAAAATCGACCGTCGATGTGTTTTCTCGTCTTCCCGTGCAACGCACACTGCACAGGAATAATGAAAAATTATAGAAGCCACAAATCTGTCGATTTGGCCTAAGACACCCAATGCGCACACACACACACACACACACACACACACACACACACACACTGAGGAAATCCATGTCTCTTCGCGTGGGGTACAGAATATTGGCGCCTGCTTTTACATTTCAATCGATCGTTAGGTGACTATCTCCGCTTGTGTATGGCCCCTATATATAGTAACTATACATTATTGTATATATGTATATTGATTGAAAGCAAAGTAATATACGTTGCTTCGACACGAAATTTTCAATCTCCTCGTAATTCGCCATGGGGATTCGTCCTTATACCATAAATCGACTGGCTAGCAAGATAAAAAGGGCCCAACTCGCACGATCGAGCATGTAAAATGGTTTTGGGGTCGCGCCATTTTGTTTCTCAATGGTCAATGGATATAAAATGCATTATGTGTATATAAATGGGGTTTACGAGTGCACGGGAAATATAGTAACGCTTTATGCGCAATGTTTCCTCGATAGGGATTTCTCAAAAACGCACACACACACACACACACACACACACACGCACGCAATCGCAAATTTTTAGTTCGATCTAACGTTGTGCGAGAGGCTGCTTTTCCCCGAGATACACGCGCAGCAGTATAGCTCGGGATGAATTGTCGTTGGGCACGCTTGTCCGATAAATTCCAATAAATTCATTTGTATGTATACGGACTATAAAAACCGTACTTCATGATTTATTGGATTTCACACAGCATTTTTTTTTTTTTCCGTACGACAAACATGAGATTTTCCGGACGGAAAGAACGGGAGCAAAATGTTTGTTTGATGAAATCGTGTGTGCATGCCATGCTGGACTCGGGGGGTTTATACAGTGCCGGGAGTATGGAAAATAAAAAAATGAAGAATGAGAGAAGAAGTAATTCCGTCAAGCTCGAGGTTTATTGCCAGAATATATCTACGTCCAGCTCTCTCGTTGCATTATAATTATAGCTGCATAGACATAATACTGCGATGAAATTTTCTCTCGTTGAATTCCATACAGCGGAGGAGAAATGGCAATGCGAATGAACTCACGCGACTTCTGAATAACGAGATGAGGAATTTTACGACAGAGAGAGAGAGAGAGAGAGAGAGAGAGAGAGAGCGCGCATCAGGTGCGCTGTACCGGTACTTTTAATGCGAATCAACGGACGCAGTCAAAAAATGACAGCTCAATTGTAGCCGCGCTTGCCAAAGTTCGTGAACCCGTAGAGAATAGCGGTTTGTATATAATTCAGAGAAAAAAATTTGGCCCTCTCATGGGGAGGGAGCTTTATATGAGGGAGATAAAATAATGAGGAAGCGCAAAATGTGCGAATTTCTAATTTGCACACTTCTCTTTTCTGCATTCGACTTCAATAACAATGCAACAATAACGCAAATTTTTTAATACAATTTGAAACAGTAACGGTAATTTTTTAAAAAATTTCAAAATTTTCCGCAATCTGAAAATGCGAAAATTAAGTATTGAGATTTTTTTGAATTTAAAATTAAAAAAAAAATTTGAACCTCTTAAGCGATTCTTGCCAAATTCATTGCCAACCATAATTGTGACCGAGTCTATTCGCGTAACAAAAAATTAGCTACACATTTTTTTTCGGAAAATTCAAAATCTCGCATAATCAAAAATTCTGAAGCGATTTGAGCAACAAAATTTCCATAAGCGAAGGTGGGTACATGGTCTACTTGTATATCAAGTTTCAGCTTGATTCGTCAAGTAGTTCTCCAGATAAACGGATATGAATTTTTCGAGGCCGGAGAGAAAAAAAAGGAAAATTTATGGGAAACTCTTATTGGAATGTCAGCCCTGGTTTAAATCGTTAAAGGCATCTTGGATCGTATCTTAAACATTTTAAATAATAAAGAAGAAGAAAAAAAAAGCATTTTTTTCTTCCACGTCTCTCATCGGCCATTTCCGTCTGGCTCGGTGAGACAATCCTCTTAAGGTAGCTGTTAATAAATGTACCACGAATGTGGGTGCGGATGAATTTCTACGAGAGTATCTCTCGGAGACTTTGCGATATGATGCATCAGGAATCCTCGTATATATATATTGTGTGCCTTGTGAACAAAAAAAGTACTTTTCTTCTCTCACGCTTAGCGGAGTGCATATGCCACTGCCTCGAAAGACAAGAGACTGCAGATATCGTGGTCGGACTCGCGTTTGACTATGCTCTGTATACAGATACGTGTAGTACATACGAAAAAAAAAAAAAAAAAAAAAAAAAAAACATACACGCACACTTGATATTCCTCCTGTAGGAAACGGGTTTCTAGGACACGTGAAGCCTCACGCATAACCTTTTAGACTTATTTTTATCCATGTCTATAACAACCTGCGCCTATCTTGTCCAAATTCGTACGAGACGACTGAGACGAGAAAAAAGACAGATTAGAAGGCAAAATTTACCGCTCGAAATTATAATCTTTGTTATCAGCGAGCGCAAAGAATAAGGCACCTCAAGATTCGTCTCATTGCGAAGAGGGTCGTACGTGCGTGTACATGAATTTACGGAAAAAAAAAAAAAAAAAAAAAACGTGTGAGTTGGCGTTGGAACTCACGAAATTTGATGTGTAAACATTTGAGCTCGCGTCAGTTTGGTGTGGGAAAATTGAGGTCGTGCATTGGTTAAGGAGGTACGACTAGTATGAAGAATCCAACTGACGGACTTGAATTTTTTATATGTTTTTGCCGAATACTTTATGCGCCTATTGCCAAAATTTGAGCTATATTAACCGTTTAGTTTATTCGTAATAAAATTGCAAAGTCGAGCAGTTTGAGTTACTAAAGCACGTCGTCTTATGGAGACGCTTAACCGGAAGTGCTGTGATCACGGTTTTGCTGCTCACGTATCCAACTACACCCGTTGAAAAACTGAAACTTGATAGATTAGATATAATAGATATTGTAAAAAATTGAAAAATTACTCTTCACCGTGTAGTTCTGGCACTACATCATAAAAAAGTTTCAATTTCCGGTTGTAAATGTTCAGAACGATCAAATAGCACCCACAGACTTAGCAACGTCGCGAGTAACAGCTGATGGGTTTCGGCGAACATAACCTAGCTTTGTTTTGATATTAGCAACGAGGATAGAGTCATCTTCGTTGGTCACGTATACCAACTTATAGCATCGCCAATGCGACGTTGCCAAGTGTTTACTTCAAATTCCATCATGTTATTTATGGAGTTTTATTATTTATCACGTATCAATTATATGTATAATTATCATTCTACCGATCGTATTAATTCCACTGAGGTAATTCAAGTCTATTTTAATAGGTTTTCGGCTGATTTAAAAAAATGTTTTTTAGTCCGTTTTTGTGGTAGACATGTCATTATTATTATGATGGAGACTACTATCGAGTCGTTGACAATCTAATTTTTCAGTTTTTATTAGTTCATGCGCAATAAATTAATCATTTACCACAAAATTTTTCACATTATAATCGATAATATGAATAATCAACGCAAATAAACATAAATCAGAACAACTGTGGGTAAAATAAATTTAGACTTTTTTTTGACTCCAAAGAACTAGTCGTACCTCCTTAATGTTAGCCCGTACCATCAGCTATCAGCTGTCGAAACACACACATTCACGGGCTCTCACACGGACCACGGTGCGCGCTGTACGCTGCTCACGCCTGCGCGGCGCCGATGTCCTATACATAGAAGTGTTGGTTAGCCCCCACCGTGTGGCGCTCTCACACACACATTCACGCGCTCACATAGACACGGATCTTACGCTGACGGTCGAAGTTTTACATCTGACGCTCGAAGTCCCAGCTAGCCCCTACCGTAGACCGAGCGCTAAGATGTTTACACATCAAAAAAGAAAAATTGTTAAGATGTAGAAAAATAAGAGATGATCATTTTCGCTTCCCAGTCAGCAACCGAAGAGCAGATCCTCAGATCAGATATTGGTACATGAATGACAAAAGGAAAATAGATGATTTTTTAATATTCAGCGTGACACTATTATTTTCGTTTATACTCACACGAAATTTTTTTTCTTTTTATCAAAACTGGAACTCGTTTGTGTCGCTTCGTTTACGACGATCGCAACCCGCGTTGGCGGAATAATTATCGCAATTACAAAACTCGCGATAATTGGAACTAACCAGAGGGCACATCATGTGTATGCCGCGCGAACGAGACAGTGGGTGTGGGTCGTTATATGAAGTTGTATTGCGGTAGCGAATAGAACACGATAAAACGTAAAAAAGTTATTTTTTTTCCCACTTGACTACTTTGTAGGATCGGATAAATAGGCAGCCCGTTACAGACTAAAATCTCAGAGATTTCCTCAAGTTTTATGAGACTTTTATTGCGTGAAAATTTCTTTTTTTTTCGTATACGATACAAAAAAATGACAATCGCATTAAAGATTTTAATCTTCAATGCAATTGTCATAATGCAAGGAAAATCAAAAGGGCATTCGACTTTGTCAGGCCTAAAAAATTGATTTTCGTCTGTAATGTTTTTTTTTTTTTGAGCCCAAGGAAGAACTCTTTGAGCCCAAAGGAAGAACACTTTGAGGATAAATTGAACTTACGGGAATAGCTGGCGAGTTCGAAAATTGAGACCTACCTAACGACCTCTACCTAACAACTGACACGCTACCGCTACGCCATTATTGATTCCTTACGACTTTCTTGTATTCAAATGACGTTAGTCGATGGGTCCTAATGAAAAAGTGCTGTCTCACCGGGCTGGATAAAAAAGCCTTGAGGTGATATTCAGTGAAAAAGTTTGTTCAATTGCTAAGTAACAACTGGGTTTCGTGAGAACTCGGAGGATTTAAATTATAAAATTCATGTGTGGAATATTGAAAGTGTGAACAGAACAGGATCGTTTAGAAAAAAAAATAATATTTATAAATAGCCAATTTACCCAGTGCACCTTAATTAACATTTAAGTATCTCAAGATCCATGCACAGTTCAAAAATGAAAATTATTTTATGGGTTTGTGAGACTATGGGCAATGCGATAGCGAGTAAAAATGTTATTGAACTGTTAATTGACAATAGAGTTTAGAAATAATTACGGGCAAATGAAGTTCGAAAATTGATATCTCGAATCTTCATATTGTGAATAGGACAGGATGATGCCTCCGTACTCGTGCAATTATAAAAAGAAATCGTTGTTTCTTTTTGATAACGGAGCACTCGAAAAGAGAGCTACAACTTTTACCCCACCGAGAACCGTTTCTTTTTTTTTTTTCCAACACTCCTCTTCATTTTACTCTAGTTTTCAGCATTTTCGATATTTATATCGTAAAATTTGCTCGCAGTAGGGAGACATTTAATTAAATATACCTACCGCAATTACAAGAATGATCGACCGAATATTTTTTCACAAAATAAATTCCTCAAAGTGATTTATTCTTTCGGCCATTAAAAGTGGAGAGTTTCCTCAAGAAAATTACGTTTTTGCATTTCAAAATTCATGCTGTGGTACTGAAATTGCGTTGTGATATGGAAATAGTCAGCCACTTCAAAAAATTGGACAAATTCGATGAAGTGAACGTGAGTTGCGAGATGGCAAAAAAGAAAAGGGAGATAAAAACTTTCGTTTTTTTTTTTTCGAAACAAGGATATGATATCGAGGCAGGAGTACCGCATGTATGACCAAATACGGTAATCGAGGAGCCCCAACACACACACACACACACACACACACACACACACACACACACACACACACAGCATGCACCGGTCTCGAGAGCTTGCTCAACCTCCTATAGCGTGCGAGTTCTCTTTCACTCTCCCTTACCTCTTTGCCAGAAATCTCACGAGGGTCTGGTTGAGCTCTCTCGGCTGAGATCCTTATTTTCTCTTTTCCTCCCCGAACACCCCCGGCGCGGCACACAAAAAAAAAATAAGTATAGTTTCTCGCTGTCCCTTCAGGGCTAGAGTACATTCGTTGGGTGGTGTGTTGTGCTATTCCATTGATGCACGAGGCACTTGTTCTACGGCTCATGGGGGAGGGACACTCGTTATAAAATATCTAAACTAAAGAGCCTGGAACGAGAAAGAAAAAAAACAACGTGCGAGATCACGCGACCACGAGTCTAGACGTGCAAAAACATAATGGTATACCGCAACAGATATCGCCATTTTCCGGGTGCAACACACTCTCGCGGTTCAGCCCCAGCACGAATCGCAAACTCTTATCACCATCTGACGAGAATAACCCGAATGTTATGCCGGGTTTCGCGTCACCTTTTTTTTTCCCGTTCTTCATTTCGGTTGGAGTGGAATTATTCCGAGCAGCTCTATCGAATCGTATATACCTTCGGTCGAGCATTTCCGAAGGGGTGCCCTGCGTTTGTTGGAGGGAAGAACGCGTGATCACCGAGATCTGGTTGAACAACCGCGATTGGGGAATGTCGGCAAGTGGAAAATTAGATTTGAGCTTTTTGATCGATTGCTGGTCATGTAGACTTACCAGCTGCTGAAGTACTAAGTCGATAAATTAGCGCCTCATGGTAAAGTGAATCAAGGGGGGGCGGGGGGTTGGGATAATGTCGTCAGAGCACGACGCAAAAGGCAAGGAGTTTTTATCAACTGCTGGTAAAACAGTGGGCAGAAAAACCTAATTTATCAACAGCCGGTAACTTACCATTGCATGGCAAGGTAGATCGAGATGCGTGCTTAGCTTACTAGGGGTATTCCGCTTACTGGCAGCTGATAAAAAAGGAAATTTTGAGAAAAAATGTCTTTGATTTAAAACTTTCACTGTGAATGATAATATTAAAAAATTTGGCTTTGAGATTTGAGAATTCTTCGAAGCCGGGTGGAGATTGATAAGAGTGGGCGAGACTTTCCTATGCTTATACATTGGGCGCTGTAGCTATTTTTTTTTTTTTGTGCCCTGTAGGCTATCCATCGATATGTTTTTTTTTTACACGATAATTATGATTAAAATTTGCATTCGACGTAGCCTTTATCAAACTTATAATGACATTCTGTTTTCGCTTATTTTTAAATGGTTAAACATTTGAATAATGAAAAATGTTTAAATCGCGAATTAACCGTGGCAACGTTGGGCCCTTTTGTCGGCTCTGTGTCCAGTAAAGCGTAGGCTCGAGTCACGCTCGTTGCCGGCTGATTGTAGTGCAAAAGTGACATAACTTCAAAAATTTACTCACCGGTTTATGTGCCGATTGCGATGTAATAATTGCGCGGCATTATGGATAGTGAGCGATGTCAAGAGACAAATAGTGGAACGCATGATTCTTCAAAAGACAATGAGAAGAAAAAAAACGTATTCTTTTTCATTTTCAAATTTAACTCCCAAAAAACGGACGCTACTTAATTTTTAAATTCCGCGCGTTGTATTCAGTACCAGCTTTCAGTCCTATGGACTCTCCGGCGTTGCCGTGTCTGTCGGACAGTCACCCAATACAATACCTTTATTCGTAATTATCCAAAGGCTAAAAGATTTTGGTAATGATCGAGGCGGAATATTTCTGAAAGTGCTTGGTTAGTTTCTCAACAAGAATTCAATAGCACGATCAGATTTATCGCGAGTTTATTGAGATCACGCGTGGCTCTGTCCATCAGAGGTTATACGTAGACGAGCGCTCAAAAGTACGCAACTTTGCGATTTTTGTGTTCCGTAAATAAGCTCCAAACAGACTTGAAATTTTACAGAGTCATAGCTCAAATGTTCGACTTCCCGCTGCCCAGATTTAAAATATTGTTCATAAGACGTGATTTGCTTCTAAACAACCTTAAGCCGTCTCTAGTTTCAGCAATATGCCAACGTTTCGCAGACCTTACAGTTTGGATCATCAGAGCTAGGAGCTCCAATTGTCCCTATTGTGTTCAGGATAGTCCTTGTATTACCATGGTCATTGATGCGGAACATTGCACAAGCCAATCGGGTATCAACTGATTAACTGGCCAATTTAAAAAAAAAATCATTGATCCGGAGTTTTTAAAAAAGTATTTGATGCCCAGGAAGTTATCTCATGATCAACCTTTAAGATGGTCAGACTAGTCATGTGATTGACTATTTTAGCAATAAAATTGTTGGGAAAAGCTAGAAAATCTGATAACATGTAAAAGTAGCTGTAAGAATTTTTAATAACTTTGGACACGTCTTTTAGCACTTGAATTTATTAATTTTTTTTTTTCTAAAGTCCCATCTTTCGTTGTCCAATTGACTGCGGTTCGTTGAATCGGTTCATCTCGTCCAATCTCAAAACTATTCGAAGATTTTTAATAAATAGATTGCATGATTACATAACTCTCAATTAATTTGGATAATTAATATAATCTCGTCACGTACAGAAACAGTAAGAGCGGACAGTTTGATATTGATAAATTCTTGAAATGGGTGTGAATTACTTCGACACTCGTAGCAGAGGGCTGCGTCAGCTGATCGCTTACGCATCGTAAACTGTAATAATTAATTCGAAATTTCTTTGCCAAACATCCCGCGAACCTACGTTTTCAATGTAATCCATTGAAAGCTCATAATTTCGTAAACAAAATATGATTATTTAACGAAATAACTTCTCAAGCATTCAAGAAGATTTATTTTTCAATTAAACTTGTAGCTAGCAGATTTTCTCGTGTATCCTATGCTAAAATGGCGATTTTAAAATCGATATTCTTTGCGGAAAAATGTTAGCAACGTGATCTGAAACTTTGCAGTCTTGAAGAAAAAAGAAAAAAAAATTTCGGGATATTCGGAATAGTTGGTAGGAGAAACCGGAGCTGAGGGTACCGCTCTTCGTTTCAATCGAAATATTCGAGTAATTATAGTCGGTTGAACGTGATCCGTGCACACCTACCTGATCCAGCTGATCAAAAGTCCAAAGATCCTTCTTTTTCGATGTACACAATGCTAAACTAATTTTATATCTTTCGATTTTATATCTTTCGACCCAATCTGGTTATATTTATTATCGGTATCGTAGGATATTCGGTGCTGCGCAAGAATTACAATGATACGATCGAGTATATTAGAATTTTGGGCTTGGCAATCGAATGAATTCACCCCCGAGGAATTCAGAGGACCCCGGTAGATTTTCTGTACTGACCAAAGTGTTCCAAATATTGCTGTATCGTGTCCATCGGCTGATACAAGTCGTTCATACGATTCTGAAGATACTGAGGTGCCTGATTAGGCACTCCCGATCCGAGAAAGCCCTGAAGAAATTCTCTCATGAGGTCCCAAGCACTGCCCGGCATGACGCAAGGCCTGTATTCTACCTGCGAACAGATGGAAAGATCGCGATACATGTTTCACGATATATTCCGATCATGATACATATTTCACGATGCTTAACCCCCCCCCCCCCCCTCCCCCGCACACTCCTCATTGGGTCTTGTGAAAAAAGTTTCCCTACATCGTGTAGACCACGATACTTGAAAAGTTTGTCAAACATTCCCACAAGAGAGTTGCCGAAGCCCGAAGGCCGTGGGAAGTCTCGCGATTTGCATGCGTTCGAGCGATGTTTGAGGAAGGTTCAGAGCAAGAAGAGGAACGAAGTGACGAAAAGTCTTGTGACGCCTTCGGGCGTGTTGCGGAACATGAAGCGATATATCGGATAAGCCCGAAGGAGTCTCTTATGTGGAACCGTCGTGTACAACATATATACTTATATAAACACAGACGGGCGTAGGTTCGCAACATGCATCTCGCGGGTGGCTTATTTCTCTCTTAGATTTTTGTCCTCGACTCTGTGTGTTCCCTGGGAGAGATTCTCGTGTTTCCGCTATAACTCGGCTGTGTCGGTCGACCCTGTAGTTTTCAATGTCGCCCGTGTGTACCATATCCTCGCGGCTGCACATTCTCATTAATTCGAGACCCTGCGGGAACGATTCTTGGTCTGAATCCCTCCCTCCCGCCCCTCCCCCCCCCCCCCCCGCCCTTGCGAGCCTGAAACGTTGTTTGTCTTTTAAGGATCGGGTGTATCCGGTGTATATCCATTGGAAGTTTTTCAGCCGGTAGACGTATAGTGCAAGAGAGAGAAAGAGAGAAAATAAAAAGAATGAGAAACAGAGAATCGGACGAAAAACGAGTTCAAGGATTCTGGGCTCATACCCGCGAGAGTAGAAGAAACATTCCCCGAGATCTGTTACTCTTATTTTTCCGTTCTCGTGTCTTCGCTGTACACGTTACTTTTTTCTTCTTCGAAGCTCATCCCTCATCCGAAGACGGACGAGGCGAATCTCGAAGATGAAAGAACGAGGTGGAAGGGGGTCCTGGGAGTAACGACATTCCTGGGTTTTCCGTTATAGCTTCCTCAAGCCGGAAATGGGAATAGGGTTGGGGGAGGGAAACAAAAAAAAACGACGAAGAAGTCGGAAATAAAAGACGAAAAAGAAGAGTTAGGAATGAACGATGTGTACGATGTTTCTCTGAGTTTTCGCACATTTTTATCGTTGACAACCCCCGCGGTCAAGAGAGAAGCACATATATATATATATGGCATTTGGCTAGAGTTGTTCGCCGCCAAATGCCACACGATCAACCCCATCCATCGAACGAACTTTATTCCCCGGAAGTTATTATAAATTCGTATGACGTTGCCTGCGGTGTATCACAATTTCGCTCATCCATATCCCGAGTCTCTGAATTCTCGTTCTTACATATATATATATATGTATAAGAGACTTCAACTTTGGGCACTCGTGATTTTAATTTCTAAAAATATAAAAAAACACGGAAACGGAAATCTCACCTCTTACCGTATTTCTCTCTTCTTTTTTTTCATCCTGTTTTATTCGAACCAATCATTCATTCGAATTCTTCAAGTTTGAAAAACTTTGTAAGAGACATTTCCACTGTGCGATTGCGTGGTTCATTTAAATCTCTCTCTCTCTCCCTCTCTCTCTCTCTCTCTCTGTCTCTCGCTTTCTCTCTGTGTCACTCTCAGCGATACTCGAATGCATTTCCAGGCCAAGCTAAAAAGCTCGAACGTTTTTCGACTCTAGGGGGATGCTCAGACCCCACCCAGAGGCGAGAAGAAGTGTAAGCATCGCGCGGGGTATAGTGAAAGTATATATATACGAGTATGGAGAAGTCGAAAAATGAAAAGTAAAACGAGACGGAAGAAGAGAAAAGAAAAACGTAAACGTCGAGGTTGAAGTGATGAGAGCGACTTTTAAGGAGAGAGAAAAGTGGTTTTTCCCCCTCTTCAACGTTCACTCCTAGCTGCGAAACACTCGTACAGGGGGGATGGAGAAAACTCGCTTTTAATTACAAAGCCATATTTTTATGCCGAAGAGCAGCCCGAGGGCGACGAAAAAAAAAAATAAATAAAAATGAAAAATAAAAATGAAATGAAATAAAATAAATGAGTCCGAACTCGTTCCAGAGCCTGAAGGGCTCTTTTCTCGCTCCTTCTTTCGCTTCCTTCTCTCTCTCTCTCTCTCTCTCTCTCTCTCTCTCTCTCTCTCTCTCTCTCTCTCTCAACTGAAAAAACGATTTCCGAGGATAGCCTGGCATTATCGCGATCCCGCGGGGCGATTTGCTGAGACGCTTATATTTCGATACGATACCAGCCCGAAAAAGTCTGCATCATCGCTATTAGGGGTGGTTTTTCTAGCGTGAAAATTATCGGAGTTCATGATATAAACTGCGATATTCTTCTGGTTTTCTGGTACACCTCTCCCTTTCTCGCTCTCTCTCTCTCTCTCTCCCCCTCTGTCCTTGGTCGTATGCCAAGGGAAGCGAAAATAAAAAATCCATCGGAAACGTTAATGAAAAGTACGCATACTCCCCGTGGAGTCTCGTGGGTGTAGGGGAGGATCGTTCTCGCAGCTCTTCCCATTGAAATTAATGGGAAAGCTGGGTTTATCGGGCGAAACACCGGGAGAGAGAGAGAGAGAGAGAGATATCTTCTATACGTTCACTGGTTGGCGCTGGTACGACCGAGAAGATTCTCGACCCTGGGACAAATGGCGTAGTCACCGCACCGATACAAATGGCCCTGTGCAATCCGCACACGGTCCAAAGAAACTCGTACACCATTCACGATACATGTACTTCACTTACACGTACACATACACACCATGCAGCCAGAAAACCCTTTGGTCCACCACACACTGCCGATTGATAAACCCAGCACTTGTCCAATCGTTTCACCCGTTGCTCCATTTTACAATGTCACTGCGATCGACAATGACCAAAACATGTTACGAAAATTAAAATCAACCGCAATTGTCATTTGTTCAAATACATGTATACCAAGAACTATTGCCTCCTAGCTATCAATGAAGGAAAATTGAATTGTCAATTTAACGAGATACGTATATTCGTGTAGATTCGTTGAGGGGAAAATTCTAAAATGAAAATGGCTAAGTGAAAATATTAAGGATACTCTGGCGGTACGATTGGAAAAAAAAGACATCGAAATATGAAATTTACCAATAACAGAACTTTGCGCGCATAAAAATTCAAATAATCAACTGAGCTATAAAACTTAATACCTTATATTGGTGTTGGATATATATTTTCCATTTAAACTCGGTTCCATATTATGTATACTTTTCATTTTTATGATGCTTCAAAGCACGACATTTGTCATTGAATGTACCTTGATTCAAACCTAACGAACCGTAATTTCGTGAGGTTAAATACTGCTTTTTTGTGGCTTTGTTAAAAAAAAAATATCATTGAAATATGGATAAAATATGTGAATATGTCGCGTAAACAATAAAAAATCAGTGATATGGGAACGTTTTTGTTGAAAAAAAATACAGCATACTTTTCATAGTCTGAAACGTGACAACATTGCATCGCTGGGTAAGTATATTTCCCGTAGATTGGCAGACTTTCGAAATTTTCGAAATTTCACCCCCTTGTAAGGGTGGGTTCCTGATAATTTAAATCGCTCAAACTTTTTTTGTGGTCTCTTTCGAAGTCTCAGAGCCTATAATGATGATAAAAACGGGGACCTAATTTTTGCAGTATGAGATACGATTTTTCGAAAATTCACCCCCTCGTAAGGGTGAGTTCCTGATCATTCAAAACGCTCAAACTTTTTTTTGTGGTCTTATTCGAAGTCTCAGAGCCTGTAACGACGATAAAAACGGGGACCTAATTTTTGCAGCATGAGATACGATTTTTCGAAAATGCACCCCCTCGTAAGGGTGAGTTCCAGATAATTAAAAACGCTTAAACTTTTTTTGAGGTCTCTTCTAGAGTCCCGAAGCCTATAAAGACGATAAAAACGGGGACCTAATTTATGCAGCACGAGATACGATTTTTTTACAAAATTCACCCCCTCGTAAGGGTGGATCCGCGAAGTCGAAAATTATAAAAACGTATTTTGGGGCCTTTCAGGGAACCTGGAACTTGAATGTGCAATAAGTGCAATTATTTTTTCTTAAAAAAACTTATTTTCGTTTCCGAGCGTCCAAAACTGACGCCGAAAATTTACGTGGGAATGCTGAAATCTTTCATTTTTTTGTTTTACACAATGCCAAAAGACGTATGGAAAAGTATCGATGGCAAGGAAAGATAGCAACAAAACGAGTGTATGAGAAGAGACTTGCCCAACAACGAGTTGGTCAAAAATGCAAAAAAAAAAAGCTATTTAAATCGACGCGCGCTAGTCCCCACTTCGAGTAGCATGCAGCCGTAGTTGTCGCACTTCCACGGTACGAATACGTATTAGGTAGAATTTCAACGAACTTTAATTAATATCTCATAAACAGTGTAGTGAACCGCGATGAAACTTTGCGACAGTTATTTCCTAAAACTATACTTTATCTGAAAATTTTTGAAATTTTGGTAATATTTTTTTATGACATTTGTGGACTTACAATATGCCGAGGATATAACGCGCCCATAAGATCCCGAGTAAAAACCGTTGAATTTTAAATTGCAATAAATGTTAAACGGTTAAGTGAATTCACGTGAATTTTTTTTCTGTAATTTCTTAACGATAGGTCTCATTATCTGTAGAAGTTTCATTATTTCCGTACTATTTTGTCCAGAACATCCTTGAACTGAGGCGAGGGAACGAAAAATGTGAAAATATTTTTGTTTTTTTTTTCGCTATAAATCGTAAAATAAATGAATAATCGGAAAATATGAATTCTGTGATTTGGCGAATCGATGCGCGGGTGTGGGCAAGCTCGCAGTACCGTGTGAATGCACAAGAGAACGATGATGACCGAGCTATATATACATTGCGGCGTACACAGGACAAATTGCAGTGACGTTCATGGAACAAATGGATATGTCGCTCCGTTGGTGTTTACGCTGGTACATATCAGGGGTGTTCTCTCTGCATCGGTGCTCGTATAACACTATCGAGAGACTCTCGGCAGAGTCTCCGGACAAGTAAATTTTACAGCCCGAGACAAGCAGAGTTATTTTTTCGAAAGCATCGATTTCCCAACGTCGCTTATTTTTTTTTTTTTTTTTTAGAGTGATTACTATTCAGAATTCTGACCGTTCTGATTTTTGATCTTTCGCATTTATGAATTCGAATAAACCGAAATTCTACGTTCATCGTTCATCGCATCCATCATATTTGCGTCATTCTGCTGCTAATGATATTCCGGAATTTTCACCAGTTATCTATTCTACATTTCACAACTTCAAATTTCGATACTTTTATATTGTATTTATACATTATTTCTGGCTCGGTGAAATTTCACCCCTTTGATCTTTCTTTGTTTTGGGTTTTCGATATTTTTTTATTCGGAATTATGGCCATATTGATTGTCGATTTTTTATTTTTTACCCCCCCCCCCCCCCCCCCCGCAACTCCATTGCGATAAGCAAAGTTACGGCGACTTTAGTGGACCCATTCACTTTTTGCAGAAATTCAAAAAAATCTTGGATTTTTTTCATTTCATTTAGAAATCTGTATCGAGGTATTTTTTTCCGTTGATCACGAATCGCGTCAGGCATTCTCTTTGAAACTCCAAAATTCAATTTCAAAACGTCAAAAACGTGGTTTCCCATGTATAGGTTTTGCCAATCGAGCGGTAACGGCCAATGCTCGGACCAATGTTGGCGGGTCGATCATCGATTACCCAATTGTCGGCCAATGCTCGGCTGAATATTGACTAGCCAATCATTAGTTCACCGATACAAGGCCAATATTCGGCCAAATATAGACTCGCCAAGCATTGGCTTGTCGATACGAGGCCAATGCTCGGCCGAGTATATAGACTCGCCAATCATTGGCTTGTCGATACGAGGCCAATGCTCATCCGAGTATTGATTCGCCAAGCATTGGCTTGTCGATACGAGGCCAATGTTCGGCTGAGTATCGACTCGCCAATCATTGGCGTTCCTATACAAGGCCAATGTTTGGCCAATTATTGACTAGCCAATCTTTGGATGCCGATATGAGGCCAATGTTCAGCCAAGTATCGATCCGCCAATCATTGGTCTGCCGATACGAGGCCAATGCTCGGCCAAGTATTAACTCGCCACTCATTGGCTTGTTGATACGAGGCTAATGCTTGGCCAAGTATAGACTCGCCAATTAATTTTTAAGCTATACATGGATTTTGAGAAATGTAATTGTCAACTAAGGTCCACTAACAATAAGTAAATTGGTTACATGAATGTTATAACTTTTCGACACCATCTTGTCCCGTTCACACTTTCCATGTTCCACACATGAATTTTATAATTTCAATGGTCCTAGTTCTTATGAAACCCATTTGTTAACTAACAATTGAATAAATTTTTTCACTGTATATCACCTTTTTACTGAATATCACGTTGTAATATCCAGCCCGTTGAGACAGTGTTTTTTCATTAGAACTCGTCCACTAATATAATTTAAATACAATAAATTCATAAGGAATCAATGGCGTAGTGGTAGAGTGTCGGTCGTTAGGTAGGTCGTTGGGTAGGTCTCAGGTAAAATCTCAGGTAGGCTCAAAATTAATTTCGACGGAAAAACGTCCGGACTACGAAGCCGGAAACATTCATAAAAAAAAATTATCTCCAAATCTTTAATTTTTTTTCAATGATTATTTAAGGATCGAAAGTGCTGAATTCGTTGACTGCGGAGGATCGCGGGTTCAAATCCCGGTCAATGACTTTTTTTTTTTCAAAATTTACAGGGTTTTCAAAAATAATGGAATAACCATTTTAAATTCGTTCATAGATCATTCCTAATTTCTAATTTATTAATAATAAACTAAATTCTCGAACGAAGCTCATGCGCGATGCTTGGCTGATTCTCAGAAGCCAGTCTAGGGCCAATATTGATCGCCAATATCGAGCCACACTTATCGTCCAAGACTCGGTCGATGATGGGGTCAAGCTTGAGTGCCAATGTTGGCAAGCTCGGCGTCGAGCTTCGGCCAATCATTGGCCACTACCGATCACCCTACATGGGTTTTTCTCCGAAAATTAAAATAAAAATTTACATCGGATAAGATTTAATTGAAATTGATATAATTTAGATTTCGAGAAAATCACTATTTTTTCGATATTATCGATAAATAAAAAATTGAATTATTAAAAAAAAAATCATGATAAAAAAAATTTCGTCGTTTCTAACGACTTTTTTTTATTCCAATGTTTGTCAACCCTCCATCCTGTACGCCCCCGTTTCTCTCTCGGCATTACGTATATTTTCTTCTTTTTCTCTTCGTCTTCTCGTCTAACCCAACCCATCCTTGACGCGACGCAGGCTCGAAGGCTTTTCCCGACCTGTTTTTTTGCAACTCTCTTTTTTCCCTTTCTTGCTCTCTCTGTCTCTCTCTCTCTCTCTCTCTCTCTCTCTCTCTCTCTCTCTCTCTCTGGTCTCAAGTCACATAGCAGATCCCTCTCAGTTTGATCGCGAGTGGAGGGTAAAAAAAACCCCGAAGGCGATGTGTACTAGAGAAATCTATATATATATGTGTGTGTATTGTATAAAAATCTTGCTGAAAATGACTGCAAATGCACCCTTGCATTTGCGACCTCCTCAGCCTTCCTGGGAATGGCCGAAAATGCCCCAAATGCACCCCTATGCATTTGTGGTGCCCATCTATTCTTGTACATGCCAGCGACGGCAGCAACATCTTTACATAATGTACAGTACGACCTCCGAATAAGAACGCCCGGAATAAGAACGGTTCCCCTATTTCTCGTTCGAGCGCTTCCCCCACTTTCGAGCGTTCTCATTGAGAGGTCCGCATGAGAAAAGGAGAGAGAGAGAGACAGAGCGAGTCCGAGAGCGTGGAGCGCGCACCTGGTGGGGGTACCAGAAATATAGACAAAACTCTTCCCCTTGGGGGCTTTACCGTTCTTATTCGGAGGTCGGACTGTATTATATATAATATACATTAGAATGATAATTTGCATGTATTTTATATACTTTTATTTATTTTTATACGTTATATACGTGTACATATATTATATGAGTAAAAAAATCAATTATTATCGGCCAAGTTTGAGCTTCACCATCGGGGATCTTTTTGTAAGTTACACAGCTTGGTATCTGTGTTGAAAAACACGTGCCATAATTTTTTCAGATTTTTTCCTCCATATTTTTAGCTACCATTGGATATCGAATTCTTCCATTTGAAACTTTTTTGGTTTTATTTTTTTATTCAATTTTTGCAGCTTGAATTTGAAAAAAAAACCAATTCTATTTTTTTGTTTGTTAAAAAATCTCAACTTTCCGAAAAAAATAGCCTAATTAATATACGTGTAGCGTGTACAAGACGCTCAAAATCAAGATTATAATCGGAAAAGTCGTTTTTTCGCCATTGCCCAAAGTTCAATAAAAATTTCCATATTTTTTTCAGAAAGCTGAGAAAATTTTACTCAACATATGTTATTTTAAAGTTGAGATCTCTAAAAACACTCCTGGGATTAATAAAAATGTAAAAAAAAAAACATAAATCTCATTTATTCTAACAATTTTAATATTTTTTTATTTTTTTGAGTGGCTGTTGAAACGAACAATAGACAATTGTTGTGTACCGGTGTAAATAATGGGTTATTGTTTTTATTATTTTACCATTACGACAATATACAATCACTCCAGTTGAAATACAAGCGCTAGAGAAAACGTTTCCGAGTTCGACACAGGTTTGAGAATAACTGTTCCCAAATTATTTGGTACAGGCGAAATCGAATGAAATGATTGAGTACCTTTGACAGCCGTTGAACGCAAAGAACTTTGTTCAGTTTCAGTCTTTGAATTCAGATACTCAATTTTTCCAAAAACTAAAAAGTTACATTTGGTAAATTGGTAGGAGCCCATTCAAACAAGTTACCAAATGTAACTTTTGAGTTTTTGGAAAATATCGAGTATCTGAATTTAAAGACTGAAATTGAACAGAGATCTATGCATTCAAAGACTGTCAAAGGTACTGAATCATTTCATTCGATTTCACCTGCACGAAATAATGTTGGAACAGTTATACTCAAACCTGTGTCGAACTCAGAAACGTTCTCTCTAGCACATGTATTTCAACTGGAAATATTTTATGCTGTCATAATGGTAAAATAATAACCCCGTATTTATAACAGTACAAAAAAATTGTCTATTTTTCGTATCAACAGCTACTCCGAAAAATAAAAAATATCAAAATTGTTACAGTAAATGAGATTTATGTTTTTTTTTTTTACATTTTTATTAATCCTAGGAGTGTTTTTAGAGTTCACAACTTAAAAATGGCATATACTGATTAAAATTTTCTCAGCTTTCTGAAAAATATATGGAAAATTTTTTTGAACTTTGGGCAATGGTGAAAAAACGACTTTTCAGATTATAATCTTGATTTTGAGAGTCTTGTAAACATATATTAATTAGGCTATATTTTTTTTTCGGAAAGTCGAGATTTTTTACAAAAAAAATATAGAATTGGTTTTTTTTCTTTTATTTCAAATTCAAGCCGCCAAAATTAAATGAAAAAAAAAAAAAAAAACAAAAAAGTTTCAAATGATAGAATTCGATACCAAATCGTAAGCTTAAAAAAATGGAGGGAAAAATTCGGAAAAAATTATGGCACGTGTTTTTCAACACAAACACCAAGCTGTGTAACTCACAAAAAGATCCCCGATAGTGAAACCCAAACTTGGCCGATAATTGATTTTTTTTACTCATATACATATAATAATACAAATTATTATACATAATATAATAGATATATTATATGTATGTGTATATATACATAATATACCGGGATATACGAGGAAGAGAAGGTGAACTATAGGATGGTACATAGTTTTATTTCACTTTCTCTCTCTCTCTCTCTCTCTCTCTCTTTTGGTTTGCATGATGATATAACGCATACACATATCGATAGATCGATATTGGTGCATCATAGCACAGCACTCGTAACTTTACGTGTTCAAAGCGATTTCAAAAAGAAAAAAAGAAAAAAAAAAATACAAGAGCATCAGCAATCTCTAGTGAATCGGCTCGCGCAAAAAATTGACTAAGCCCGAGCGTCAGGACTGTCAGATATTTCATTTTTCCACGCTCGTGTGAAAATGATACTGCTATATATCATTTTTTTTTTTTTTGGAATTTTATTTTTTTTTGTATTTGTCGACGACGTCAAGAAAAACTGATTAATTTGATTCGAGTTGAATTCATTTGAGTTTCATTCAAATGAAGTTATTTTTTTTTTTTTTCTTTCATCGAAGTCACTTAATTGATGTATGAAAGAACTAAAGATCGAAAAAGTTGGAAATTTTTTTTATTTCCTGCTTATGTTACATTAAGAATTTGCTAACGAAATTATTTTTCAATTACAACCGACTTGATGCATCAATAACGAAATAATATTATATTCTTATTATAGTAACGAAAATCTGAAATAAGGACTTACCTCAACGAGAACTCCCTTGAAATTCTGGCTCATCGTGACGCATCCGAGCTTGACGCAAAAATCACCAATCTCGAATCTCGGCCCTTTGGACTCGATCTTCGTTTGTTTCTTGCTCGTGTAGTAATTAGCAATTTTTAGCATAAGCAAATCAAAGAGGCCGTCGGCGATGAGGGGAACGATTTTCGTTCCCGACTCCAGTACCGCAAATACCGAGGCCGGTTGTTCGGAATTGTGCAGGACATGGACAGTTCTCTGAACGCCTGAAATAGAAAAAAATGAAAAAAATAAAAATAAAAATAAAATAAAATAAAAAACACAATCGAGAATATCGAAAGCTGAATAAAAAGGAAACAAATGAGAATTCACGAGAGACTCGAGCAGCAACATCAATTTGAATCGTGTGTAAAAGAAATAAAAAAAAAAAAAAAAGGATGAAAAAAGAAAAAAGTTCGGTGCAAAGACCCATAAATATGCGAAGAGTCTCGAAGTATGCCCTGACAGCGCGGGCAACGTTTTTGTAACGTGTTGGCGAGAAAAGATCGATCGTGATTAATCCGTATAAGTCGGGAGTGAGAATGCGGCAAAGAGCAGGAAGAGGAGCAAGAGAAAGAGGAGAAGGAGGATGAGAAGGATGCTGGCGGCGTCGACTTGCGAGTGTTCAACAGAGGAGGAGAATCCGTGAGCGCCCGAATGAATTTCATAAGTCCCGGGGGCGGTTAATACGCGAAGGGTCAAACGTACGGTGTGCGAACTTCGTTGAATATTCATAACGTGTGCATCGATATATATATACACATAGCAAAGTGAGAGAGGAATATTCGAGCCACCGGGACGAGAACATTTCCAACAAGCACATATATACATACATATAATATAGATTTATATGCATATATATGTGTAGCAAAATGGTGTGATGCGAACTCGAAGTGAGAGACGAGTTTACGTGTGCCTGTATTTGTGGGTGTGAAGTCCGGCAATATATATATACACTCGCGTAATGGCAGGGTATCACTGCGAGAATGCGAGTAACTCGACCGACGTATGAATTATTAATCCCTTAAATTATAATACACACACACTGATGGCACGCAGCAGACACGTAACTCTTGTAAACCTCGTGTTATACTCTCTCTCTCTCTCTCTCTCTTTCTCTCTCTCTCTCTCTCTCTCTGTCTCTCTCTCTCGTTCTCTCATTTATACGTACGTAATCTGCCTCTTCCCCCTCGAATGCGCCCCTGAAAATTTCGATGGTTATAGCGCCCGCAGTTCGATCTCTCAAACCTCTTTCTCGAGCTATTGGCTCGTGTTGAATGACAAAACTCTTAATTACAACGGAGAGAACCGATTCACACGTCGACAGTTTTATGCCGGGTAATTTTGGGCCCTGTCGAAATACATTAATATATTAACCCACAGGAGAGTTCGTTTTTTTTTTTTTTTTTCTTACAGTTGCAGCATTCCTCATTTTACTTTCTGCCTGATTGCCGTATGCAAATGACTAAACAGGAATTAAAAAAGAAAGATAGTTCCCATGTACTTTGTTACTCGTGCCGAGGCAGCATTTTTTTCATGCGTTCCCGAAAAATTTTGCGCACCATTTTTTTTACCGCACTTCAGTATTTTTTTTTTTTTTACATTCTGTTAGGTGAATGCATCCCTATATGAAGGTCAATCCGTCCGAAACCGGAAACAAAATTGAAGGATTGGCCGTAAGGTTTTTGTTCGTCTATGTTTGTTTGTTGAATTACCGAAAAATTATGGGGGGTCAGTATATTGACGAGGGAGAAGATTGAATTATGCAATAATTGGATTCTCGATTAGTATTTACGTGTTTGAGTTTTCCCTCGAAACGAGAGACGGAGAGATCTCTGCGCAGAGATGCACCATTGCATAAATGTGTGCATGTAACGTCCCTGAAACGACGTATGCCGCATACCGCATCGGGTGCATTGTAGCACTTCTGGGGTTGCGATATGGTGCTCGTTGCAGTGGTGCATCGAGAGAGAAAGGGAGAGAGAGAGAGAGAGAGAGAGAGAGAGAGAGAGAGAGAGAGAGAGAGAGAGAGAGAGAGAGAGACCAGACTCACAGGGCCACATTCGAGAGTCGGAGGAAGGGTGCTGCAGACGTTACACGAATGCATCTGTGTTTCGATAACAGCAGGAATAGTATATATATATATAGCAAGCATATATGCGGCATAGAGCAGCCGGGCTCAAACTGCTTCCTCATACACACGTAACAAGTGAGCAATTACACGTTGAATCGAGAATTCTCGTCGCACTATACGTGACGTTGGGATCTCCGAGCTACGATCTTATATATACGCAACATATACTTTGCAAAGCTGTTTATTCGTCTATCCCAGAAAGTCTCTTGCGCTAGTTCAAGTTCTCAATTCGAGCCGATCCGATACAACGTTATTTCATAAAATAAAATAAAATAAAATAAAATAAAGCAACCGCTAAAAATAATGTTTAAAAAACAACGCTAATATCCATTATGGGACACTTTATTATGAAGAATTATTCATAATTATATGTTGTAAAGTCTTTCCGATGTTTCTTTTTTTTTTTTTTCTCATTCCAATACTACCGGTTCTCCGCTCGAAACCTGTTGCATTATAGATGCGTGCTCATCGACTCGCGTTGCGGGTCTCGAAAGATGGAAAAAAATGCAACAAAAAATCGAATGACATTCCTTTAAATAATTCAGACATCTCCGTGGATCCAAGTTCGAATTTCAAGCTTTTCGTACGGAGATAACGAGTTGCGGGAGAGAAACGGATAAAGCGAGACACGCGGATAGAAATTTCGGAGGAAAGAGAGCTAACAAAAACCAAACGAAAAGAGTTTATGCTGTCGAGAGATGAGGATGGGAAGGGCGGGGGTATATGAAAAGCAGGGATTTTTGGCCCCTCGGTGCTGGAGCACCGAAACTCGCGGAGGGTAAATTGAAACGTAACGAGAAACGTCGGGCGTATATATAAAGTGTAATAAATCTTTGCGAAGCGTAACGGCGCGGGCCTCATCTCTCTCTCTCTCTCTCTCTCTCTCTCTCTCTCTCTCTCTCTCTCTCTCTCTTTCTCTCTCTCTCTCTCTCTTTCTCTCACTCTGCTCGACTGGTCCACAGTTCGCCCGATGCTGGATGAGCCACAAACACAGCATGAGCATCGGCAGTATTGCGCATATGGGGTTTTAAGCGAGCACACGCATTATAGCGCGTCACAGTGAGCTCACGATACAAGCCACGGCGAGAAGCATATTTTGCCTCTTAAATTATTTGAGCGAAAGAGCCGCAACGATCGCGATAGACTGCTTTAGCAAACACGCTTCGGAGATTCCGAGCGGCTCGCTCTCTGCTCTCGTCATTGAAGCTCTCCGCGGGCTGCGATAGGAGATACGAGAGAGGAGCTTTTCCTATGACTGGGATTAAGCCCAGCGGAGACTTTGCCTCTCACAACTGTGCGACAGTCTCGTCGAGATAAACCTCGCGCATGCATATACATTTTGACGATACACTGGGTACGCTATAATCCTTATAATGATGGATATAACACACCGTCTTCATTAAATCGATAATATTATACATATACGTGGGTGAGTAGCAGGATAATGAGAGTCGCGGAAAAAGAAAATATATAAATTCAGAAGAAGGATAAAAGTATTTTTGTGCCTCAGACGTCTGTGAACCTTGAGGTGTTAATTACGAGAATTAATTGAAAATATAAGTGCGATGATTGATCAGAGAGGGAGTCGAATCATCGGCTATTTTTTTTCTTTATAGTTTTAATCAAGGTAGTACCTGAATTTACATGGAAAAGCTCTGCATTAAGACGTAGATTTTATGAAAAATTGAACATTTTTTATCTAGACGTACCGGTTGTGGCTACTTTAAGGAGAGTCGAGTGCTACGTCGATATCTGTTGAGAAGTACTGATTTTTTTTTTTTATAGATAGGTATGTCCACAAAAAGCTTAACCCCAAAATATCCGTAGGTCCTGCTACACCGTTTTCGAGAAAAAAAAAAGTTGAAATTTGGGCCATTTATAGCACAGTCTCTTATGGCAGATCGTGAAATTAGACGGAATTTCAAAGTCAATGTGAGCGCAGATGACCTGTTTACATAGCAAACTAATATTTGCATATTGTCGGAAATATCCTCAGGATGCCTTCTGCGAAAATTTAGAACCTTGAACAACACCGTTAATTATCAATGAATAATAATGTGGATGAAAAACGCGATTTCTTGTTATCAATCGAGCCATATTAGCTAACGTCAAAACAAATGCCAAACGCAACATGCCTCACACGTCACCCACGTCCGTGCCTTACATTCCCCTTGTCGCGCGCACGAAGCACTCGACCCTCCTTAAGCATTTTCGAACATTTATTTACGAACAGTGTTCACATTATTGCAAATTCAAGACTGAAAAAGTGATCGATATAACCTATAAGGTACACAGAATCGAATTGTTATGATTTAAAACCTTTCCTGATCATGATAAATGAGAATAAGGTACAAGTGTGGTTTATTTGTGGTCATAAGATTACCACAAATAGAACAATTACATTTTGAATGTACCACTTTCAGCCAGCACCACATAACTATCAAGTATTTTACATTTGTGGCAACATGGCCACAAATAGAACAATCGCGTTTTGAATGAACCACTTTCGGTCACCGCTTGTTCTTCAGGTATTTTCGCTGATATGGCAGTTTTTTGGGATTCTAAACCGAAAAATGAGCTTCAACTGATTAAATATAAAGTTCTGATGGGGCGGAATGACTTTAGATATGAGAAACCGTAGTCTTCCTACCTCGGGATCCCTCAACTTTTCCGACAAGAAAACTAACCGACCGCTCAGCGTTGACAAATTTCGTCATATTTTGTTGAAATAAATTAGTAGATATTCAATAAAGCAATCGATAGTGGTGCGCAAACATCTCGAATAGCGAAATATTAACGCTCGATGAAGTGAACACAGCCTTGAAACTTTGAAAAAACTCGAGGGAAATGCGGAGTGGCCACAAACGGTACAGTGGCCACAACTGGTATGTACGTCTACCCTACATAATGTTGATCCATTCGAACCCAAAAGTTTGCACCTTAATTCGTTAATTTTCGGAGATTCGATCATAACGAGCGATTCGACTCCCATTACATATCTCTGTACTCGTGATGCTGTTGTAAAAAAAAAAAAAGAACAACAAAATGTCCAACCGCAAAAGTAGCGACGAGACGCGTTGCGTATAAATTTCAACGGAGCTCGTGTGACGCTCCATATGATGTGCATTTTTTTCGTGTATATATATACATATAATATGACACATGGAAAAGAGTATTAACGGTTCATCCATGCGTGCGCTAGAGAGCTAACCGCGCGGCGCGTTTTATCATCAGGACACTCTCGGAGCACACACGATGTACACTCGGCCATTAATTACTCACTCAGCTACCCCTCCTCTCGCCACTTTTTTTTTTCCTCTTTCGCCATGTCCCCCGGAGACCCCCTTATTGAGCGATTGCGCTTGCCGAGACTGCCGCTGCAAGTACACACAGAATCGCTCTCTGGTTTTTCCTTCGAGCAATCTCTCTCTCTCTCTCTCTCTCTCTCTCTTCCACTCTCTCGCCCACGCAACAAGAGTCTGGTTATATCTCAATTTTTGTCTTTCGCGCTAGAAGAGACGTCCTCTGGCTATCGCGACGTATGTATATATATATACTCAAATTTACGACGTTCCGTACGACGAGATAGGCAGAATTTTTCTCGTCTGTGCATGTACACATATACCCTCATATAATATTATAATCCGGCAAGTATCGGGAGATTAACTGGTTTATATGCGTCTCGGGAGTATACGGCCAGGTAAGTCGTGTCCCGCCAGAGTGTAAACGTTAGTACAAACGCGTTAGAAAACACGCGAGGGGCGTCACATACACGCGGCTTTATTTCAGACCGGTCGTCTCGCGTATAACGGACCCCAAAAGAAAACCGCCCGAAATTGCTTCGTTCGTTCGAAATTCTTCACACCAGTACACCATACAGCCCGCGAGAACGCGCGGCATATACTCAATCTTTTGCCTCATTTCCACGAATTTAGTCTGAAATCTCGTTTATTTATAGGATTTATACAGGGTGCGAGTTTGCTCTCTTTAAGGATTCGAGCATCAAACGGTTCAGTGCCATGTGAATATTTTTTTTTCTAATTTCGCGATTCTTCATACGCGTGTTTTTCCTTTATACAAACGGGGTAGGTATACGTTATTGAAAGCATATATTATATCGTCGTTGATGCCCGCTAGCCCAAGTCGAAAAACAACATCTGATTCGCGACTGATATATGCAATGAATACACGCACTGATTTTTTCATTGAGATGCCATTTCGAGAAGAGGATGGCTTGGAACGCACACTTAGAGACGCAAATCAGCCCATACATGTAGGGCAGATAAACCACGAAACTCGATTGTCATGTTCGCTCAAGAGTGCGACAGCTAGGAACTCGTCTCAATGGAGTTCAGTTCGGAATGAGTCGTGAATGTTTCGTCACAGTTTTTTCATTCTTTGTCCTATATGAAGGGAAAAATAATTAAAAAAAAAAACGTCAAAAGCCTCCTCATGCGATTTTCAGGGTAGGAAAGAGTCGAAGAGTCGTCGATAGCTTGGAAATTAATTGGATACGAATGAATTGGATTCATGGAGATATAGATACATAGGTATGGACAGATGCCTGGAGGCAAGATGCTGAGGGTAGTTTCTGCATCCCTCCCATTAGTTATATTGGTGTGGATGGTGCTTCTACCGAGTTACAGTGGGCTGCACGCTCTCTCGTACTCGGTAAACCGATGGAGAAGAAGGAAGAGCAACGGGAGAGAGAAAGAGAGAGAGAGAGAAGAAGAGAGAGAGGATAGAGATGGAGCACTATGCGGAAACTCCACGAGCTCTCAAGAGGGTTGCACCAGAATTCCAACAGAGTGGATGTACGGATGCGAAACGCGAAAGGGTTGAATTGCGGCAGCGGTGGTGGGCTCTGATGCCACTCACTGCGTCTGTAAGGCTCTAGCATCGATATTATATATCGTGCGCGACGCAAATGACACTAAATAATGTCGAAATTCGATAAACGCAGGGAACTTAATCGCATTATGCATCAGTGAATTTGAGGACTAAATTGAAATACCTAAGGATCTTTTATGCTAGAAGCCGATCGTCTAGAAAAATTTCCACCATCCAGAGGGTCTTAAATTGTTTTCAGAGTTGGCTGGAAATGATAAACCATCGAAGTTGGAAACCTTCATCGTAAGAAACCCATTTTATAGTATCTCGAGAAAGGAAAACAAAGAATCCTGAGGACACTCCGATCTTTTGATATGATTCAATTAGGCTTCGCTTTATCGAAAAGTTCTAACATTGGGAATTTAGTACTCAAGGAATCGGAGTGTTAAATTTCATCTTCTGGTGCAATTTTAGAGATAAACATAATTATCAAGCGACGTTTATTCTTCAAATCAATGTATAGTCTGCGGAATGTTTCCACAATTCTGATTCCGTATCTCAATCCAGTTCTCTCAACCCTCAACAATCTCAACCCAAACTTCCTCTCGACAATCAGCTATTCCATTTGTCGAAAGAGCTGGTGGATAGAGATGAGGAGAACGAGTGAACACGAGAAGGTAGATGAAGATTTTAAAAGAAAAGGGGAAAAAAGCGAGTTTTCTGGGTGTACCCGTGCAGAAATTTTTTAGGGATACCCTAAGTCCGACCATATCCCGATCGGGATTGTCCATGGACTCCCCAAAACCGGTATCCCCATAGGAATGTATATGGTATCCGTCTCGTAATCGGATTGGTGGATGTGGCAAAATTTGTAAGTTATGGCGCCACTTTCTTCCAGGGTGTACCGATTGAATCCCAATCTCACGTTTGTTCTGAATCAGGATTTGTTGAGAGCTCCTCAAGACGAGTATCCTCCGATGATTTAATGGGATGATCGAAGAGTTTTAATTTGCGAAATGCCCAGTCATATTCCGAATAAAGCTTGCTGACACATTATTCGATTGGCATAATAATAATAATAATAATAATAATAATAATAATAATAATAATAATAATAATAATAATAATAATGAGTAGTGGTGGTGGTAGTGGTGGTGTTGGTGGTGGCGGTGGCGGTGGCGGTGGCGGTGGCGGTGGTGGTGGTGGTGGTCGTGTGGTCGTGTGGTCGTGTGGTCGTGTGGTCGTGTGGTCGTGTGGTCGTGTGGTCGTGTGGTCGTGTGTTCGTGTGTTCGTGTGTTCGTGTGTGGTGGTGGTGGTGGTGGTGGTGGTGGTGTAAATGCCATTATTATTACTATATATTAATTGTCATTACGTGTCATTTCATGATCGAGAACCTCCACCACCTTAACCACTTAGCAGTGTGGCGAAAATTACATTTTTGAGCCACTTTTGTGCATTTTGTTTGCAAATGCCATTATTATTACTATATATTAATTGTCATTACGTGTCATTTCATGATCGAGAACCTCCACCACCTTAACCACTTAGCAGTGTGGCATTTTTGAGCCACTTTTGTGCATTTTTCATAAAAAAAACAAATTTTGATTTTTCATGCTCCCATCCCCTTAAACTGAAGTTTTGATAAAAAAAAAAAGACATCATCGCGAAAAGGGTGCTTTGTAGCTTAAGTGGAAGCCGCCGCTCATTGGACTTTTTAAATTATAACAGCCACTTAACGTCTGTGGCGAACTTTTTGGAAGGAAAAATTTGAGACCATGGGGATTGTACTTCAAATAAAAAGAACCTTCGATGATTCAAAAGTTGTAAAGGATATTGCTGAACGGAAAGTAGTTTTGTGCGCGGAATTTAATTCATTATTAATTGTAAGGATAGTCTCAAGCGCAATATATACTTTTAGTCACGATCGATAGACAATACTCCTGAATTTTTTCAGATTTTTCTTGTCATGCGTGCGATTTTAATTATCAGCAGTAATTGTTAATTAACAAACAAATAAACAAGGGAGTCCATCCACTCAAAAGTTGAAACGCCATCGTGTTTCAGGATCGATAGACAATACTCTTGAATTTTTCCAGATTTTTCCCGTCATGTGTGCGATTTTAATTATCAGCAGCCATTGTTAATTAACAAACAAATCAACGAAGGAGTCAGTCCACTCAAAAGTTGAAACGCGATCGTGTTCCAGGATCGATAGACAATACTCCTTCATTTTTTCAGATTTTTCCCGTCATGCGTATTCTTTTCTGAATTTTGGCTTCTCGCTACCGCTGCTAGCTTCAGCCTCATGTATAGTGTATAGAAGATATTTATAAAGTAAATGTACAAGCATTCGACAGCGTCGTGGTTAGAGCGTTAGTTCATTAGGTAGGCAGATAGGTAGGTAGGTTGTCCTTAAATCATTTTCCGGGTTAGCAAATAAATTTTCAACGACCGGAATCATCCTCGGAACAACAACAATCAATAAAGAATGTCAAAAACATTAATGTTCATAAAATATAATTTTTTTTGTCATTCATTTCGGGTCCAATACGCAAACGAAGGCTAGTGAGACGTCGTAGGTTCAAACCCCGGTGTCGACGTTTTTTTTTGTTTAAATTTTTTCTATGGCTCAGATAATAATAAACAATTGCCTATAACCTGAATTGCGGAAGATAAATATTTATTCGGGATTTTATATATATGCCAGATTAAACCACATTTTGATCGGGTTTTGACTGGATACCATAATTGGAATCCAGTCAGGGGTCCCTGTCGGATTCCAATGTGCAAACGTTACATTCAGTCATGGGATCTGATCCGATGACCAGCTGGATCCCTATCAGAAAATAGGGATCCTTCTCAGAATCCACCTGGATCCCGACCGAAATTTCTGCACGGGTACTTGGGCCTCGTGCTACACGGTTAAGTTCGCGATCACTTTATTAAAAATCCCTCCCTTATTAAAAATCCCTCCCTCTCGTCTCTCCCTTTCCGACGTCTCTTCCATCGAACGCGTCTTCGCGTGAGCAATAAATCGTTGCTCGCTCGAAAAAAAAAAAACAATAACTTACAAAAATCGATGTACGACGAAAAGTCTACTTTCCTATTGTCTCAATCTATCTAAAAAATCTAAAAAATATGAGTTTTTCACCTCGATTGCTCCAATCCCTTCTTAAGCCCGAATTTTTTTTATCATAGCGCACATAAACACACAAAAGCACTCAAATACATCGGCAGATATTTTTTTTAACGTGATTTTCCAACTATTTGGAATATATCAAGCAATTTGTCATGAAAATCTAGTGAAAATTTTCATGAAAACAGCGTCGTACGTGTGGAAGAAAAGTGTGAATGAATCAATCGGTGGATGATTCCAATTTTGGTTTACATAATTGAATCGCGCAGAGATAAAATAATCCGTGGCTTTAAAATTTGTCAGATAATTCGCTGATACGATAATACTGTTTACCATAACCAGTTGTAGGGTTCACGTGAATATAACAAATGCATGATTGATACAGAAGGGGGGAAATATATAGGAGACAGGGTCATGGTACTATGGTTAAAAGTTATTCGTTGATCGAGTCGAGGACACACGCGAGAAGGATTTGAATATTTCGAGTATGCGCGTGTCCCCATTTGTGCTCAGTTCCTGTATATGTATCTTGTTTCGCAAAAGTAAATATACCGTGAAACAGCCCTTCTTTTTCACCCTCTTTTTATATCTTCTAATGCCACGTTCCGTATACATTTATACATATACATCGAACCATACGGTGTGACTCGCGGTGGTACATGAACCAAGAGGACTATACATAACCAATATACATACAAATACTCTATCAAATAGAGGAGAAGGGGATGCGGAAGAGCTCGGCTTTTATTGTCCGACAATTTGCGTCTCATTCATGGCGAATGTAACACATGCTTGTTCCCCTTTTTCATGGACGCAGAATCGCACAGCGTATATTTCGTGTATGTGTACGACGAAAGCAGGTGGTTACCGGTATATAATAATTGTGCTTTCAGCGTGCACGGATACATTCATGCCCCCGAAATCAAACGCCAATCTCCCTGTTCGATAATAAAGCGAGAGCTAGTAATAACAATAAGATTTAAAAAGAATAATAATAACGAGGCGTAGAAAAATAACGATAATTGGCCACTTCCGGTGATGCATACACAGCGGATATCGTATATACTATCGCAATGAGCAAGGAGTGACAAATTTGCATTAAAAAAATATTTGAAAAGTTTGCGTCCTTAGAAAACAATTTACTTAATTTTAATCCACTTTATTTTCGAAAAATTGATTAATTAGAATGGAAAAAATGACTTTACTACTAAAATTTACATAAATTATATGAAATTCGATTAAATCAATTATATATATCGTTAAATAGAACGATTGATTTATCAACAAAGAGCCAGAATTAAAAATTCATGATTCGAGTCCTGCACAGGGTTCACGGGCAGACGAACATCGCAGAAACGTTACCACACTCGTTTATATTTATATATAGTGAAAAGATTGCAGAGATGGATTAATGATCGGATAGCAAAGCAACAATATTATTCGGATGCAGAAAAATAATAATGACAATTAGACGTAGGGTTGACGTACCAGTTTTGTGGCCGCTGAACCGCGTTTGTGGCCACACCGCATTTCCCTCGAATTTTTTTAACTTTCACGACTGTGTTCACTTCATCGAGCGTAATATTTCGATACTCAAGATGTTTCCGCATCACTATCGATTGCTTTATTAAATATCTGCTCATTGATTTTAATGAAATATGACAAAATGTGTCAACGCTGAGCGGTTTGGGCAGTTTTCATTTTAGAAGTGTTAAGGTATCCCGATGTAAGAAGACTACGGTTTCTCATATTTGTAATGTCATTCCGCTCGATCGAAAATTTATAATTTATCAGCTAAAGCTCATTTTTCGGGGTTAGAATCACAAAGAACCGACATATCAGCTAAAATACCTGAAAAATACGCGGTGGCCAAAAATGGTACGTTCAAAATGCGATTGTTCTATTTGTGACCAGCTTATATGGCCACAAGTATAGAGCACACTCATACCACTTCAGTAATATGTTTATGGCGCAAAAAGTAACTATTTTTTGTTCGAATCTGCCGTTACTAATTATCTAACACTCCATCTTTCGTTTTGTAGCGCATATCCGTATCTCAATTCAAAGCTTGGTGGCCACAACTGGGTACTTCGGATGACCAAAAGTAGTACAACTGTGGCCACAAATGGTGACAATGACAGCTACAAGATAGTGTCATATTTTATTATTTATCATGATCAGATAAAATTTTGAATGATAATAATTCAATTCTGTGTGCCTTTTAGGTTATATCGATGACTTTTTCAGTTCTGAATTTGCAATAATGTGAATACTGTTTCGTAAATGAATTTGCAATAATGTGAATACTGTTCGTAAATGAATGCTCAAAAATGCTTAAAGTGGTCACAATTATGGTCTACCCTAGTAATAACGAAAGATGCGTCAAAGAGAAAAAATGTCCAGTTGAATTTTCCGTACATTTTAAATGTCAGAGACTTCCGTTGGTTTTCCCGTACTACCGTCGGTAGAATCTCGATCCATTACTAACCTAGGGTAAACCGGGGGCGGTGTCCGCCATCCAGCTGTGCATTCCTTGCCCCGGCCTATTCCAACTGCTACCCCCGCAGCCTCTTTTTACTCGTCTATATCTCATTTGGACCGTGGCACCCTTTACCCACTTTCACCCCTCGCCATATAATTTCGCGACGAATCTATCCTCGTCGCGCGCGCATATACACACACATACACACACACACACACACACACATATATATACATAATATACATACACATATAAACATAGTCGATATACTCCTCGTATTTTGAGCCGATCTCGAGGCCCATCCGGAGCATTTCGACCCTTTCTCTCTCTCGCTTTCTTTCTCTCTGCTATGCGTTGCGGAGTTCTCTCGCAGCAGTGGCTGCTGCGGTGCCCTTGGCACTATATAGTAGAGCTTGTATACGCTTTTTTAGAAGGGTTATCGGCAATGTACAAAACCTCATTGTTGGCACAATTGCGTATGTGTGTGTGTGTCTCTCTATCTCTATCTCTCTCTCTCTCTCTCTCTCTCTCTCTCTCTCTCTCTCTCTCTCTCTCTCTCTCTCTCTCTCTCTCTCTTTCTCTCTCTATTTCTCTGTCTACTGCAAATGATTCAGGCGATTGCCAATAACTGTATCATCATCAACAACTATCAGGCTCTTATCTGTAACTGATGAGTATCGACTGTTGGAAAAGCAAAGGACGCAACTCAGCCGTTTTCGACACGTACTGCGATGTTATTTGCGCCCTTTTGTTTAACAGCAGTCGACGTATATGCACTGTATGTAGTGTAGAGAGAGGCACGGAACAACGGGGGTGTGCTCGTGGATGGTGCAAGGGTAGTTTTGCGCAGGGTGTCGCGCACTGCTAGCAGCAGCGAACGGGCCACGAAGCAGCAGTAGCAGCAGCAGTGAAATCGGGAGGAAAAGCAGCGGTCGAGGGGTAGTAGTTCAGTTGCCCGCGATTCAGCGTGGGGTCTGGGCCACCGATCGGGACCCCCAAAGTCTCCTAATTTCCTTCGCACATCGCGTTAGTCACACACACACACACACACATACCCTCGCACTCCCACGTAGTAATCCGCGTATTCATAGAAGCACATCGTTAGATTTTCTTTCTTTCTTTCTTTTTTTTTTTTCGTTGAAACTTTAATTTCTCCGCACCACGCTTGACACACTGCTCTCATGGCCGAGAGACTTGAGGACGTACGAGAAACACATATTTCGAGCGTTTACAGAGGAGGGAAATCGACCCCGAGACCTCGTGACCGCGAGATACTTGCCCGCTCCCCCGTGTATAATACCGTGAAGTTCGAGTAACCCAGCAGCGCCGCGGAGTTCCGCTATCGCGTATCCCAAAGTTTTATCGAGCCGAGACGCATCTTTGGCGAAAATTAGAGAAAAAAAAAAATCTATCCGAGACTCATTGAAATGTTTCTTGAGGTTGAATTAATTGTGAAAAAGAGACGATTAATTGAGGCAGTTTAAGTTTACATAAATCGTTATGAATTGATCGCTCGGGATCTCGCGGATTTGGTTTTTTTTTTTTTTTTTCTTTCTTTCTTTTCCACTTCGAAACAAAGTTCCGGAAGTTCTCGGATGAAGAGAGAAATGTCGAGTGATGGCACGAAACTGGGAATACCTGGCGTTCGGCGATGATATAATATAAGGGATCGAAAAAATCGCGATAGGAAATTATGACGAGACATTGTCACAAGCGTCTCGTGCTCATATGCCGTATGTACATATACGAAAGGCACTGATCCCAGCATTCTGTAACTTCATCCGCGACGAGGGGGTATGAGACAACTTCAGCGCTGATATAAACACATCCGACGGTTGAACGCATGGAAAAAAAGTCACGTATACGACGAAAACGAAGAAGACGACTAAAATATACGAGTTACAAATCGTATCTCGTCGTCGCTTGTGACAACGCCGCGTGTCGTTGAGCTGATTTGCGCGGCTACAGCAGAGAGAGAGAGAGAGAGAGAGAGAGAGCATTTGGCGAAAGCTCAAAAACGGGGTAACTATCGGAGCGCGTGTGGGAGTAACTAAGTAAGAAGATAGAGTAAAAAGGGAGGAAAAACAAAAGGAAACTGGAGCAAAAAATAAGATGAAGCCCGATGATGAGTAGAGACGACGCGGCGTGTATAGTTGCGAGAGAGTTGACGTGACTGCGGGAAATTTCTCAAATTGTCTGTGACGAGTCTTGGGGCGTCTCGTCTCGTTTCTCATGCAGAGATGAGAAACTTTCGAATTTAAAGAGAAAAAAAAACAGGAAAAATAAGAAATTTATGGAGAATATACAAAAAAAAATATTTATGAATTATATACGAGTCTGAAAAAGTGTCAATTTTTAATTCTAAAGCAACATTTTTAACAAATTATTAATAATTATTTCATTTTTTTTTTATACGTTTTGCTTCCTCATAGAGAGAGCTTGGTGATGACGTTACAAATTATTTTCCAAAAAAATTATGTTTGACAAAACTTTGAAGACAACGTTGTGCATAGATTTTTGACTTATTAATTACTTTTTTCATGATATTTCATTCCAGAGTTGACTTTCATACAATTTTATTTACGGCATATAATATGCTATATATTGTAATGTATATATGGTATGCGCAGAGTGTGCAACGAGACTCGAATACATATATATATATATATATAAATACGGGAGAGACGGGAGAGACAAGCTGAATTCGTTTCTATCGCTCTCTCGTGTTAGCTATTTATATATCTTCATGGCTCGTGACTGGCTTGCAAGTCAAATGCGATGCACTTCTGCTAATATACTCGCATGAGGGAGATAGAGATAGAGAGAGAGAGAGAGAGAGAGAGAGAGGATTCAATGCTACGTATATAATACGAGAAAAGCAATAAGAAATTGCGATTTGCCAGTCGATGGCATGAATAATAATCGACTCACGTGAGACAAGAAAGAAGTGCGGGGGGGGGGGGGGGCAGTAAAAATCATGGATACGTGTATGTAACCGTACATAGATGTGCAGCATAAAATTATACGCGTAGGTGAGCCAAGCATCGTAAATTTCCGTTCATGGTGCTCGTCAATCCGATCTTACATGAGAAAAGATATATTCCTCTCGTAGGGAGAGACAATGAACGGTGCATACGTTCATGGAGTCTCCTTTTTTTGCCACATATACACGAAATAAAAACGATAAATCTACGTATGTGTATGCGTTTGTACGATACCAAACCGAAGCCCAAACTACCGCAAAAGTCGTACACACACATAACACATATATATTTATACAATCATCTTCGGAGCAATGCACGTTACCAAAAGTCTTTAAATTCGCGGTGGAGATGTTTTCTTCGTTCGCATAACCGTGAGCTTATTCTTACTTGTAACAACGGTGGTAAAGTACACGCATCTCGCTGCAAGACCGAGCACGAAGCTTTTTTTTTTTTTACGATTTGGGGGAGGTAACGATCGAGACATAGTGCAGACAAGAGGGAACCAGCAAGATCTCACAGTTCAGTTAAAAATAATTTAAATATAAGGACATCGCGTTCGTAAAGATGTATGGGAAAAATTGTTCTTCGGGTGAATATTGTGTATATATGGGGCGCTAAATGTGGGGAGGAAGGATATTCGGCTTGGAGATTTTTTTGGAGCTCGCTGACTCCATATTAGTGAAAGGCCTTTCAATTTCTTCAGCGAGAGGGGTTCATTGAAATTCTACCGTTATCAAAACGTTGGCCGAAGGTTGTCAATTTTTGTATTCACGTCAAATCAATAACCAAATAAGATTACGTGACTTATACGAAAAAAAAAAAAGGTTTCGAGGCTGCTCGACTTTTGTTATCAACGAAAATTGTTGATATGGAAAATCTGCGAGCACTATAACTTTTCGGGATAATGAGAACGGTCTCCGCGATCCAAATTACAGCCTAAAATGTCCAAAATAATAGCCTTGGATTTGAAGCTTTATTTATATCTAAGAATTGTAAAAGTTACTGCAATTAATATCTGAGGATCGATCGATCGTAAAGAACCAATTGAAAAAACTTCTATAGGAGTAGAAGTTGTTTTTTTTTTTAATATGGGTTATTATGGTAGAGGACGAGAGATTTCGAGATAGGATTTTTGAAATTTGATGAATCTTGTATCTTAAAGTTTCTTACTGTCAAAAATACACAGTGCTCATGGATGATGTTACATGACACTTTTAACGTAAAATTGATTCAAGTTTTGGAAAAAAAAATACCAGTATCCGATAAAATGGTAATAACTTACCGACTCATTGTAAAAAGTGGAATAAGTATTAAAATTTTGGATATTTTGACTGAAATTTCGATCACGTTCTACTTTGTCGAGAAAATGAACTGTGGCAAGATTTTCGATATCCTCAGTAATTGCTGAACAAATGAGCGTTCCTCAGATGATTTTTATTTGTCTATGGGGCTACACGACATCTCATTTGGGTGTTAATTTGATACCAAAAACAAAATTGATATCTCTCTGGTTACTGTAATAACGGTAGCTGGATATTTCAATACACCTTTCCCTCCTTAAAGTACCTTTTTTTTTTAATTTTACACTGCTTATAGCGATAGTAGGATTGCGACTGCGGCGAGATGCCTGCAAGTGATGATAATTAAACGGGGCATGCGAACTCTCGATAATTAGAAGCAATATCTCTCGTGGATTATTAAAGCCGAGAGACAATGAGAGAAGGGTGGTGGTTAATGGAAAAGCTCTATCCTGCCAACTTCACCGAGAATACCTCACGTGATACAACGATTATTTCCCCGGGGTGTTTGTGATTCTATCTCTCTTTCTCTCTCTCTCTCTCTCTCTCTCTTTTGTAATGAGAAAATCGGGAAAGTTGTATGCATATATGACAATACTGGCAGTATAATGATGTGGATGTCCTACCCATCGATCGGTGCTAGTAATATTTCAATGCAATACGATATCTATCGCCCGAGTTCAATTTCAGTCCAATTTTTTTTTTTTGTTTTTTTCGTAACAACAATTTGACCCAAACTCCGACTTTATTTCGAATTGAGATTAAATTCGTCAGAACGAGTTATAAATTTTTTCCAATGAAACTTTATTAAATGCGAATCATCAAAATTAGTAAATTTTTTCCCTACAAAATTGGAGAGTTCCATCGTCATTTTTTCACTCGCGTTTTTTTTTTTTTTTTTTTTTGCTGACAAAATAAAACTTTGCGTGGGACAGCGTTGTCAGTCAAAATTTTTTGAAGTAAACGATACATACAATTCCATTGGAAAAAGCTATTTCTAGCGTTAATAAAGACTCAAATATTAGTATCGTCGCAGGGACTGAAATTGAACGACTGTTAAAACGAGTTTATTTTTTATTTTTACGTTAATACCACGTGCCAAAACTGTGATAAATAATACACGCGACTGAGAGGCGTGACAAACGATCGGGGTATGTTTTGTTTAGGGCGCAAAGGAGTTTGATGCAGGAAAATTGACGAGCGTACAGTATAAAACGTGCGTAACTAATAATTCATCAGTACAGAGAGACAGAGAGAGAGAGAGAGAGAGAGAGAGAGAGAGAGAGAGAGAGAGAGAGAGAGAGAGAGAGAGAGAGAGAGAGAATTCACTCGGTAGGAAAAGAGAGTAATCCTCTGAGGCTCGTATACGATCGTAACAAGAGGGCCACGCAGGAGGGTTATTACCTACCGCATCGAATCGATCGGCTCTCTCTCTCTCTCTCTCTCCTTTTTATTGCTTGTGGACTTCAACTGCAATGCACGAGAGATTGTCATATAAATACCACCTAGCATATACACACATGTATCTATCTATGTGGTATTTATACGACAATATATATGCGTAAATGTTACAATCCGCAAGCTCCGCAGGATTATATTCAATGGCCATTCGCTTCACCGTCACAATTTCCCCTGTAAAACGCGGAGCGCGCATTGGGAATGCAAATTTCATGCGTCTAAAATATTTTATAGAAACGCGCGCGACGATAAGATTATACAAACGATGAAACACCAAAAGAAAAATCATGTCTCAATGACCAACACCCGTTCTGCCTTGCCTTTAATCCTCGTGCGAAAGCGAGAGAGACTTTTTGAAGCACAAAAACAAAACAATAATATAAAAATCATTTCAATCGCTACGACAAGGTTCTTCGGAATGCAAACTTTACGTGAATAAACATCCTATTGAAGTACAGAATAATACGGAGACGGAAAGACGCTTATGCGTAGATCGAGACTTTGCCGGTCGTCATGATTTTTAAGCCCAGAAAATAAAAGTCTAAAAAATTGGAGCTCCGTATCTTTCTGGTTCGCGAGACTTCGAGGAGGTATAAAACCACTCTCAGTGGGCACCAATGTTAAAGAGAGCAAAGGAATGTATTTCGATAAATTAAAATCGCGAAAAAAAAAAGAGAGCAAGAGAGAGAGAGAGAGAGAGAGAGCGAGAGGTCCACAAGCACGTGGGATGCGCGTGAGTTATCGCTGGCTGTCCGCTGCAGCGACTTGCTTCTCCGCGTAGACAGTGGAGAGTGAGACGCCGGAGTTCCGATATTGCCAGAACGCGATTCCACATGTATACAAATACACACACACACACACACACGCACACACACACGCAAATGTCGATATATAAATCGATTACTAAGCGGGAAAAGGGCGTATTTAGCATTGTGTTACATGTCAAATATGACGCCAGTTATGCCCTTCTGACCCTTGCAGCAGTTCATATATATACGTGGAATGCACGTTCGTGAACGATATTGGCAGCTTGCTGGACTATGTGCGTATATCACATAAAGCTTATATATACATATATACACGTAGAGGGATCTGTCTATCTCTCTGGACGTGCATGGTATCGCCCACCGGAGAGACCCAAGAACAATAGCTGGACTCCGGAACTCGACGCATCGGAGAGGCTAACGTTCTGTGGAAGTCTCTCTGGACACAATCCCGTTTACACAGAGTGTTTATATATATGTACATATATGCATATAGATCCATGAAGAACCATCGAGCATTAGCGCTTGTGAAGGAACGCGATGACGACGCGATCCGCGCGTCCATTCTCCATTAGCCACCGCAATCTTAACCGGAAGATTTTCATTATCGCGACAACCCTGATGGGAATTCTAATTGCCAGAAACTTCTGCGCTCCGGATATACCCAATATATATATATATACAATATCAGTTTGACTTTCTGAATCAAGCAGATGGATTCTAGAGTTTGATATTGTCATTGTTGAATGGTCGGAGATGTTACATGCAAAAACAAAATTTCCGGGCAGATAACTGGACGAAAAATGATTGCCTATAGAGATTAAAAGTTTGCGGATGCGTTCCAGAAGTTTAGGAATTATCCCCGCGGGGATGATAAAGGAGCGAGAGACAGTCATCGTGAAAGGGATGTTGAAGTTAAGGACGCGTTAATTGGAAAATTGTTATTAACACGTTTCGCTGATCAGTCACGGACTGTGTTAGCGGTTAAATAAATCCATGCACACACAAACACGCGCGCGATTACACGATAATATCGTCTCCATCATAGACCGTATACGTGAACATAACGCGATCATATATGATAACATGGCGGGCTCTCCCTCTCGCTTGCACGTTTGACAAACCGCAACTGTAGAGCTTACGAGGACTCTGTGTATATGAAGTAAGGCACACACAGGTTGCCTTGACTGTCTCGCGCGGTTACAAACGTTGGTCTACCTTGCAAAAAACTCTCCCTCTCTCTATATCTATCTATCCATATATATATCTTTCCCTCTCGCCCGCGCTGGTGTGTCTTATCAAAATTATGGTCGTAGAATGCATTAGCATTTATATGAAAGGCAAGCGCATAACCGGGAGAAAATACGATGGAAGAGGGGAAACTCTCGGTAATATAGCAGAGAGTCGCCCGGACTCTCTCGTGTCCCGGAAGTCTTTTGCCTCGTTTCTACATTCGTCGCGTATAAATATACCACGTAAATATAGAGGCAATACAAAAGAGCTTACCCGTGAGAATGATGAGCTACCTGTTAACAATAACATTTCCGTCGCGACGAGCAATATTAATTATCACGAGCGGGCGTTTTCTTCCATTCATATTCGATATATATGCAGTGAGAGGCTTGATTCGAACGAACAACGAAGAAAGCATATAATATGCGTGTACAAGAACGGCAATGAATCCCGATTAAAGTGACAAATCCTGCAATGTCTCAAGTATAACGGTAAGTTATGTATCCGGAGTGAGCACCGTCGTGTGCTACACACTCTTTCAACCTTACAAAAAATCCCTGCGGGATCGACGAATTTATAAGTCAACTGATCGACTAAACGAAAAAAATCAAACGCCTAACTATTGCCCGTAATGGAATAAAATTGATGATAAAACGACAAAAAAAAAGTGACAATAAATAATTAATGTAAGACGAAAAATAAAGAAGATAAAAAAAGAGAAACTGCCAATGCTCGATACAACGAGCTGGAACACGACGAAGAGGCTTCTCGTCACTGAACATCACATTCTAAGCAGAAGAGACAAGTTCATCGGGTTTCTAATCGGGACCACGAATCTTCGGGAGGAAGAAAGCTATGTCTCTTCAGCACAAGTATTACGTGAGTATTCATTCTCTTTTTGTCGTTGTAACGAATAAAATTGTTGCAAAAAAAAAATGTAAATAGCGGATATTCACGGATATTTCATTTCGGGATAGTCGAAATATCAATCGAAATTGCTTCCTGGAAGAAAAAAATGATCGTTAAATGAAAGGAAGACTTTGGGATAAGCCAGAGAAATTTATTAAAAGCGTTTAAGAATGGGCCATGTCATCATTTTCACTTGATAAAAAAAAAAAAAAAACTTCTAACACTGAACTTTTCAGTACTGAAAGCGCCTTTTGGTACTGAAAGCGTCGGGGGGTGGGGGGGGGGGGCACTGAAGCGATAAAATTTCATTCGGATGTCGCGATTAAATTCTTTCTTTTTTCTCCATCCTTTTCATTCCTTTCCTTGGGAAAACTCAAAGGCTCCTCTATATATCCTCTTTGGACTTTTTATCACAGCACACAGTGGGGCGAGGGGGGGGGGGGGGCTGGCTAGAGGGAGGACTTAGAGAATGAGAAGCGCACTCTCGACGAGAATAAAGGATGTCCCGTGGGGTGGATGGCATATACGCGTTAGATTACCTTTGCGTTCTTTCAACTCTTTCAGTCAAGGAGAGAAAGAGAGAGAGAGAGAGAGAGAGAGAGAGAGAGAGAGAGAGAGAGAGCACACAGAAAAACAGAGTGAGAGGGTTAGATAAAGCGAGCCTGACGTTGGCTCGTAATAATTATGCATCTCGTCGCCGCAAAGTGTCTTGAGAACGAGCGGGGGTGTTCACCCGTCTTGGGCCATTTCAAAGTTCTCGTATATACGTATATGCGTGTGTATACAGGTTTTAACGTGCATATATCGGAGAACGCTGAAAAAAAAGTGTACAAGTATATACGATCTTGACGACAGCAGCCACCGTGGGTTCTTAAAGTCACGAATGGCCAAAGAGAACTGTCTGGAGGCCTCTTTCAGCATTTATACTGCCAGCAAAGAGACGCGTACACCGTTAAAATATTGAAAAAAAAAAAAAAACCAGAAGAAGAAGTAGACGTGGACTATGCCGAGAGGTCCCTCACCTCGTCTCTCGAAATATATTGACCCTTTACAGCATGGTTTATCATATATTGGCCCATCGTGGAAATGACGCGGTATCCAGGAAATGAGAAACAATATGTGCCTTGGGACGTATTGAATTTATTTTTGCGTGCAATATATATATATATTTTTTTTCTTAAACACCAGCGAACGTCTTGGAAAAAAGAGTAGAGATTTTCATTTTAAACATACATCTACATTCGGTCTCGGAGGATGAAATACGAATGTATATTCGTTGAGATGTTTAAGCAGGTGTCATGATATACCATAATGAGACCAAATGAAAATGGCATCAGAGATTTATTGGTTAAATTTGAAAAAAAAAAAAATTAGTTAAAAGTCTGCATATGAGGCGAATTGGGACAATTTTCCCAATTTCGATAAACATAAATGAAACTAACTGAATTTTCAGGATTCTTGTTTGTTTGCAATAGTCATAGAGCGATCAGAACGCGTCCAAGACTGCATGCAGACTTGAGTGTCAGTAATTTCTAAGATTCGTCCAAAAATAAAAATGATTAAACTTATCACGAAAGATTTGAATGACTATAAATGTAATGTCAATGTTGGTTTTTTTTTTTAATGGGCGAAAAATATTTTTTTTTAAACTGCTTCGTGAACTTTAATAATGCTGCAATAAACATCAATAAAATTTGACTAGACGGTATATACAAATGAGGGGGAGAACGCTTATTCCGCTTCTCTTGGTTGCACCGATGCATCAGGCGCACACGAGACCAGTTTATATTGTTCGAAACGAGCGAGACCGGTACATGATAGATAAGCGCGGCGTGAACGTGCAGCAGACTGCATTGCTGGTGCAGCAGAGCCTTCGCCTGTGCTCTCGTGGTGCAGCAACTGCTCTCCAAAGTGCTTGGATATCGACCTCGTAATGCGCCGGGCTCCTCGAAACCAGGGCTTACTGTGGTACACTCTCTCTCTCTTTCTCTCTCTCTCTCTCTCTCTCCCTCCTTTCCTCTCCTCGTACCAATGAGCAATGTACTCTACCGTCGCAAGGTTGAAGAGAAGCAAAGAGAGAGAGAGAGAGAGAGAGAGAGAAAAGTTGAAGGAGATACGAGACAAGAAAACGAGAGACTGAGAAGAAAGAGTTAGGATGAGGGTTAAAGAGAAAAGTGGAAAGATAAGCAGAACAAGGAAGCGACATGCGGAGTGGAAAAAAATTAGAGAAAGAAGTAGAAAGAGAGTCTTGACGAGAAGACCGAAGATAAAAAGAGAAAATTTAGAGAGAAAAAGAGAGAGCATTAAAATGAAAAGTTGACAGGGAAGGACAAAATGAGAAAAAGATGGACCGAGTAAAAGGATGGATGGAGAAAGAGAAATCACCGAAAATGGTAAAGAGCCAAAACACGAAAACGAGGGATAGAGAGAGAGAGAGAGATCAGAGATGTTTAAAACGATAGAGACGAGAAAACGAGAGTGAGAAAGGAACAAGAGATAGAGAGGACTCGAGAAGATCGTTCAATTTAAGGAGTCGAAGGGACCTCTCGGCGTTTCACTAACGATAAGAAACTCCGCTCTCGCTCTTTTATTTTCTCAGCTTTCCTGGATATTGCCTCTCGTCACCGCGGCGCGAAACTTGCCTCAACTTTTCCTCAACCATCGCTATCTCCCCGTGAGACTTCGACAACTTTTTTTTTTTTTTTCACGAAACTCGAAAAGTTCTTTGCCCGAGGGTTGTGCTACCCCGAAGAAACGTACGGGTGTACGAAAGACTAGCAGAAATTAATGTCGTCTGCTCGCACGCAGGAAACTTAGGTTTACAAAATGTATAGCGAATTTTTCTTCATTTCTCGTTCTCGCTATTCTTCACTTTGAATAATTATTTAATTACCGTCAGAGAGCGCTTCTCCGAAAGATATTCATAATTCAAAGCCTAGCAGAGTCGGGCAAGAGCCAACATCCGAATGAATATTTCTAGCGTCACTATACATAAAAATTTCCCTCGTGAATTTATTGTTCTTCTTTAATCTTATTTGATTTCTTTTTTTTTTTTTTGTTTAATGATTTTTTTCATTAAAATCTGTTAAAAATCTCTTGCTGGCAGACGGAGAAAAAAAAACGTACATAATATGGAGCGATCTCTTCGACGCTTGAAAAACCTTTCAGGCAAAAAAATTAAATATGGTTTACCAGGCACTTGAATTTCTCGCAGGAGTGAGATGGTATTATGTGCTTCGAGTATAATGGAAATTTTCCGGCTCGAGTAAACGAAAGAGCTGGCATAGAACGTTCGATCGGTAAACTTGAAATGCAGGGTTTTCAGGCAAATTCATTAGCAGAGAAAATTATGCAGTATTTTAACTCGTTATTCTCGCTGATTTCTTCCGTGATAATTGTGAGAAGAAGAATAAGCGTAAAAAAAGGAAATTGTTCGCTTGGATACAATGCGCTCATGAAAAATCAAGTAATTATAAGTGAATCCGATCTTCATATAACGAACGCGAGAATTCTCAGCCGCTCCGAAAATTTGTCTTACTTTAGGAATGGTGGCAAATGAGTTAAGGGGGATTGCTGGAGGTCGGCTAATCTATAGCCACTCTCCGGTTTGCCTATCTCCGCTAACAAGGTCTAAGTCTTATCGAGTGGATATACTACCCAGAGCGGCGCCATCAGTTCGCTTACGTGTCAGGCTCATCTCACAAATACCCATACATGTATATACCTAATATATCGTATAGCTCATGTGCCTCCCGCGGTGTCCGCAATCTGTATATACCTGGATACATGGCAGCGTGTACAAACGATCATTAGACATCAATGGGCTTGTACCTCCGAGTCTTACGAGAGAAATTTCGATCCCAAGTTTGCTGCTTGAATTAATTATCACTCCTTCGATGGTTTCTCATGTATCGGTGTCGGAATATATTACTGATAATCCGTGAAAAATCGAAATAACGATAATTCGTAATTATATATTTACCAACGAATAATTCATAACTTTACGAAGTATTAATCGAATTGTCGTTTGTTGTTTTAACATTGATAATTACAAAAAAAAAAGCGAAGAGGAATCGCTGAGAAAGACACCTTTAAGGAGATTGTTAACCCAGAAAAAAAACGATAAGAATGATTCTAAAATTTGAGGGGAGGTTTGTGCTGGTACTAGGAGTACACCGTAATTATTTCAGATTTTTTGACCGCGTAGTTGAGGAGAAAAAAAAACATTAAATATGCCGCTCATACGTGAGCTCTTATATGGGAGAAATATTCGAAGCTGTGATTGGAGATTATTTTAGGAGTGAAAAAACGGTAACATTTCTCCGAAGAACCGCTTAAACGACAGATTAGACCTTCATAGATATAATTTGCCCATAAAGAAAGTTTTTGACCGTGCTGATTGTGAAATATACTTGTAAACAGAATTGAGGGTGAGTAATGGCAAATTAATCAAATGAAAACGTATTTGGTGAAACAAACGCAACCTGCTCCGCACGTCGCTCGCGCCACGCTATAACGTTCCCCTTGCCGTACCGAATATATGTTAAGAACCTCCTTAAATTTTGGGTTATTCAAGGATTAATCGGTGCAAATTTGAGTTGAGAAAACTTCAGTTTTTTTGTTTTCTTTCATTCTGTGCTCGTGGGATTTTGTGTCCCCAGATGCCTAATCACTGTGGCTTCTCTGATACTTTTTGCTGTATAACAATTAACCTCGATAGTAATAATGATTAGCCCTAAACAATTATATCATGCCATATTGTTCCGTTAGAAAACGAGCCCCTCTGATCGTTGGAGGATTAGTTATAATCATGAATACAAAAGATGTTTCAAGCATCATGTGACGAAATCACAAAAAGACTGCAGACTATACACGGAGAAAAATCCCCCTGTTCAGATTACCGTACTTCTCTGGTAAATTTATATCCGGTAATGAATGCTATAGTTTCGGTTACAATAACAAATGACCATAGTCCAGAGAACCTGAAAAATCTTAGGTAATGCGTACTGATGTGATTACAGCGTATTTTACTAAGTCACTAATACAGTATACATGAGTATGGTTAAGTAGACTGGTCAGAGATGAGCGCATATTTTACGAATCAGTTCGGTACGCTCTACCATGCAGCGCTACGAATCATATACCAGTGCCGTCGGTCAGAGTACTGTACAGTCGGTATAATTCATACGCCACTCTAGTGATTGCTACTAGTTCGTGCTTGTGATACATGTTGGCGGTAAAACGACTGAAGTGCATTATGATTATAGTACCAGCGCCGATTGCCGATTGTAAGAGTACTGTAGAGATCGGTATAGTTCGTATGCCGCTGTAGTGACGGTTACTAGTTCGAGCTTGTAATACGTTTTGGCGGGAAAATTACGGAAGTGCATAGTGATTCGTACCAGCTTGTCAGTACGAGTACCAATGGGATGGTATAACTCGCACACGGCGCTAGTAACGGTCCCTAGTTCGTGCTCGTTACAATACGCGTTGGCTAATACCATTTAAACACAAAAAAGTCCTAAGGAATCAATAGCGTAGTGGTAGCGTGTCAGTCGTTAGGTAGGTCGTTAGGTAGGTCTCAGGTGAAATCTCAGGTAGGTTCAAAATTATTTTCGACGGAAAAACGTCCGGACTACCAAGCCGGAAACACTCGTAAAAAAAAAAAATCTCTAAATCTTTAATTTTTTTTTAAAATAATTATTTGAGGATCGAAAGTGCTGAATTCGTCGATTGGAAGATAGCGGGTTCGAATCCCGGTCAATGACGTTTTTTTTTTGCAAAATTTACAGGGTTTTTAATAATAATGGAATAACAGTTTTAAATTCGTTCATCGATCATCCCTAATTGCTAATTTATAAATAATAAACTATATTTATTATTGGCTCGATATGCGAGCAAACTCGAGCCAAGCGTCGACTTCCAGTCGTAGTTACCGCACTGACTAGTAACTGCAGACTATACGTAAATGGAGTAAATCTACCTTACTTTTAGTAATTCTGACACTTGGGACTGGCTCCGCGAATCAGACTTCTAAGTTCCCAATTTACCAGACAAATGTAATGAGAATTACCGTACAGGCACACTATCCATATAGGAACTAGCGAGTTCGGTAAATGTAACCTCGATTACGGTATTTTGGACAGAGCATTTTTCTCCGTGTAGGATATATATACGTCGGTAAAGAACATCTGCTCTATGACTAAGAATAGAGACTGCTACGGGTGCGTGTGTATGTCGAGCGAGAAATATATATACGTGTCGGAGCGCGAGTGACCGGCATACGAAATCTGGACTTGTACCAAAGTCCATAGAGACAAGAGTGAAATTCCTTCGTAAATGCAAATTCTCGTCAGGTATTTTCGGGTGTGAGAATGCTGCGGTGGTCTTATAGTCGTTTGATGTCGATGATTCTTGTCAGTGTGGAAAGGAGCGAAAAAAAAAAAAGATTACGTAAACGCAATGCACTCGCTCTTGATAAACCCTGTCATAAAGAATGACGAGAATTAGTCGAGCTTTTCCATCAGCTTTCATTGCTGTCTTCATGAGCTCCGAGTCTCCCGAGGTTTTCAAAAGAGACATACAGAGAAATAAAGAGAGAGCGAGAGAGAGTGAGAGAGTGCAAAAGCTTCGAAGATTTCTAAATGCACTCAGTCGAGTCTTTACAGACGAGGAACACGTATCTTCGCAATCACCAAAGAATGCACACTGGCTCCGGTGCAATATGATTCACATGTCATTCAAGAAAATTGCATTTGACACACAAAAGAGAAGTAAAATTGTCTTGTGCCAAAAAAAAGAGAATCGCCAAACTCAGTATCTTGCCAAGCTATTAAGACGCGATTTCACATGTGTTCCCTCAAGCGCACGTGTGAGGCTTCGCAGACCTCAGTCGTGGCTTGAAAAAAAAGCGATGATTAAAAACAAAAACCATTTAAGTTGTTATTGTTTGGCGCCCAACCAACAGATTCGTTGAAATAATTTTTAAAGACTTACAGAACGTTTAACTTTCACTGCGTTGCGAATTTATTCATCACGACACAGCCGGACAATCGGGGTTTCAAATATACAAGCTTGAGAGCATCAATAAATATTAACTCGGAAAGTGAAAATAAAACTGGACTGAAAAATTTTTAAGTATACATTTTTTCCCCAAAAAGAATGCAAGCAAAAATAAAACCTTCCACTTCGCGGGCGCTAATTATAAAATAGCTATTACGGACCATCGCTGATGCGTGACGATGATTGAGGCTGATGGAATCCGCTGATACGGAAGGATCCGGGCAACATTTCCGCGTGAATGAAAATTTCGTTGCGTGTGTTCGTTCACGTGAAAAATAATGGTTCTCGCCCCATGTTCGGGAATAGCGAAATTCATGATTATAATCATATAACAGTGAGAAATTTTGTAAAATAAAGTTTGCAATATTTTCATTGTATTACCCTTATTTATAACCCACTCGTTAGCATTGCGTGCAGTCACTTTATTTTTTTTTTTGCAGAAGTTTTCTTCAGTCAAAATAATTTTACGCACGATAAATTATAGTTGAGGCATTACAAGTCGCACGTTTTATACATTTATCGACAAAAGTTGTCAAAAGTCGATTATTTACAGCCAATATTGTTCTCAATTGTCATTGTATGGTATATAAAACGTAACTTTTTTTTGATGGATCTTAAATGTGTTTCAGTAATTTCACAGCTTTCGATAACGATCGATATTTCGTTACAAAGCCATGGAAAAAAAAACTGTTTACAAAAACACCCCCCCCCCCCCCCCGTGTTTTTGCCATAATTATAAAGATATTCATTTGATTATCACACGTCAGGAACTCGAGAAATTTTCCAGTTGAATGTTAATTGTGCGTTGTTCTAGCAATGAATGGTTAACTATAAGGCTTGCAGGGTATAAAAAAATATCAAAAAATCTATACTAATATCTTTTTTATTCGATTCTCATGCTGAAAGTCCTCAGCCTTAGCAGTATGATGTCGGTAGTACTCGTACAGAAAAGAGGGGTTGGTAACCGGTTCAAGCCAAAGGGGGTTGGTGGATGGGTTTTGTTTCGCTCTCTCTCTCTCTCTCTCTCTCTCTCTCTTTCTTTCTCGTTCTCGTGCACCATCGTCTGCACTATATAACTACTGCCAAAACCCACGACCCAGATACCGATCGACCCACCGACACGCATATATAGAGAAGAACCCGGAGAGTCAGCCGTGGCCGCGGTCGTCCTCTCGCGCTCTCTGTGTCGCACAGAATACTACCCCCGGTCGCATGCAACCCTCGTTCGGCTTACTTCCCTTGCTTTTTCGTTCTCCCCTGTCATTCACGGTTTCGCTCAACACCCTCCGCAGGCTCTAACTCTACTCCTCTAACTCTACGTTTTCGGCAAGTTATCTTTTGGGAAGGTTTTTTTCTGTTTTTTTTTTTTTTTTTTTTTTTTTTCAATCTTCGGAGCTTCTACGTAAGCCTCGATCATTGAGGGAAAAACAAAGTCATGACAGGCAAATAATTTTGAAAAATTTTCAGATATTGTTGCTCGAATGAAAATTATAACTTTTGAGATTGATCATTCTCCCATAATGAATATATTGAGATATATTTTTATAAGAACTATTCATAGTAATTTTTCCATTATAATCAATGTTTGCGTTCTTTTTTTTTTTAGAGAATTACTATTCGTATGGTTTATTGGATTCAAAAATTGCGTCAATTCCCACTCGAAATGTCGTCGCGTTTTCGATATACGAGTCACTCTCAAGGATGTATTTTCATTCGATATTTAATTCTGACAAATTTTTTTTTTTTTTTTTTTTTAATCTTTTTGATCCAAGATACACTTGATTCGAGAAATATTCTCGGTAAGCAGATTACCCCGTGACTCATGCGTGTATCACGGGTGGTCTTTTTTCAAGAGTCTTGGTAAAAAGCGTGTGCGCGGCAAACCTCTCGTTTCAGAGCCCCGAGTGCAGCATCAGGTTTGTTTGACTAACTCTCAAGCTATATATGTGCACACGAAGTTAATGTGAATGAGAGAGAAATTTCAAACGTCATCAACAAAAAGACACGCAGTTGAACCTGCGGATTATTCCGTTGACGCGCTCCGTTGGCCGCGGCTAGTAGGAGCGGTGTACTTCATATATAAAGCTTTAGCTACCTGTCATCCCGCGCTCGTTTGTTTATTCAAAGCGTGTGCAATGGCCCATTCTCTTGGGACACATGAGGGAAAGAGAGAAAGTCAAAGAGACTATAATTCGATCCGGCGTTACGAGTTTGTTGGACTGTGACGTAAATTGGTTTAACCGCCTGTCCGGTACAAACCAGAGCCACACAGTGCATATGTGTGTACCAAAAGCGACCAAGCAGAGGGAAAGCACACACTCTTCGATAAAACTGGCTTAAATCTACGGTGACTTTGCCGCACACGTTTGTTTACCGATGTTGCAAATACCGATGGACACACACAAGCTCGATAAAAGAAAAAAACAAAACATTCTAAAAAAATTAATATCTCAGAATTGATTTTTCGATTACCCCATGCATAGATATAGCGCGCTCTTGACCCCGAAAGTACAACACCCCATCTATCACCGAGATAATTCACTTAACGTTTGTAGTTATGTACATAACAGATCCGTGGAACTATATATAGGAGGGCCTCCCTTCTCCTTTACTCCCACCGAAGATCGAATGCGTGGGTCGACACGTAATCTTGAACTTTGTTCGCGTAACGTCATTATATTTTATGAGACACGACGAAGTCGTACGAACCATATACGAGGATGAGGAGCTAGCACGGCTATAGTCCCACCTATATTACTGTAATATGCATAAACGGATTGTCCCACAAACTTGTAAGGGTTAAGTTTACCGCGACAGCTGGTAGGCTGCTGGTTTCGTGTTGGGTAGTGATTGTGTGTGTGCGCGCGCTATGGAAACGCAAGCACGCGAGATTCTCATCTATACAACGCTCGAATTCGAGTCTTACGAATCTTCTCACTCATCGCGTGTGGCAGGCATCAAGTCTCGTAGACATAATAGTATTATGCATTATATATATATATATACACAAGAGTCCGATACAAATTGCCAACCATGCAAAACGAACTTTGGGATTAATGATTTAGCGTCCCATGTGTGCATATAACGTACCATCGGCCTAGCGATCGGTCGTTGGCTGGCCCAAATCTCCCCAAGCATTGGCATAGACAATACAATCAAGCATGCAGCCATACTTGATATGATAACATAATAAGGCCGATAATGGGCCGCTTATTCTGCCAATCCTCGGCCTAAACTTGTGTTGTTGTATGTCCATTCATGTCCCAATGCTTGGGGAGCGCATAAGACCAATGGGCAATCCTTCACAAATCCCAAACGTTTACCCCGGGTAGAAATTTTTTCGGGACGGTAATAGGGGCCAAGTTAGATTTCCTGAATATCATTTAGGTTCACAGTTATCGTCCGGGATTCGTACCACCGACCCTTCAATCGGCGAATTCAGGACTTGCGAAACCACACATAATTATTTAAAAAAAAAAAAATTAACGCTCTGGAAATAATTTTTTTTACAAATGTTTCCGGCTCATTAATCCGAACGTTATTCCGTCGAAATTATTCATAATCCTAACCTGAGATTTGAACTGAGACCTACCTAATATCAACCTTTCAATCTATCTATATACAACTAGCCATTGATTCCTGACGACTTATTATGACATTAGTCGGTGAGTCCTAATTAAAAAGCGCTATCTCACCAGGCTGGCTATACAAAAAAAGCGCTGAAGTGACATTCAGTGGAAAATTGTAATTCAATTATTAATTAGCAAATGGCATTCATAAGAATTATGAGCATTGAAATTGTAAAAATTGATGCATGGAATATTGAAAGCGTGAACAGAACGAGGATAGTGTAGAAAATATATAATATTTGTGTCATTAATTTATCCAGTACGCCTTAGTTAACAATTATATTTCTCAAGGTCCATGTATACTTGAAGAATTCAAATTGTTATATAGGTTTGTGAGACCATGTGCAAGGCGATACGGAGTAAAAATGTTATTTAACTATCAATTAACAATTGAGTTTCAAAATAACTATATGGGCAAATAAAGTTCAAAAATTGATATCTTGAATCTCAATATTCGGAACAGGTCAGAGTGATGTATACAAAAAAAGTAATATTTATACAATCAATATGCTAGTTAACAAATACATTCGTCAAGAGCCACGTGTAGTTTTAGCATGGAAATTGTTATACAGGCTTGTAAGATTGAATGAGGCGGTATTATGTGGAAATGTTCATTAGAATGTTAATTAACAATTGAATTACACAATAACTATGTGGGCAGTTAAGTTTGAAAATTGATATCTTCAATCTTGAAAGTGTCAACAGAACAGGATGACGGATAAAAAATTAAAATTCACATAATTAATTTATCCTTTGAATCTTAATTAACAATTACATTTCTCAAGAACCCCGTGAAGTTTCAGCATGAAAATTTTTATACAGACTTGTAAGGCTGTGAACAAAGGCGATTATAAGTTAAAATGTAATTCAACTATTAATTAAAAAATGAGTTTAATAATTACTACACAGTAATACAGTAAAAAATATGAAACTCAATTGTTAATTGACAGTTGAATTACATTTTTACGTAATTTTTCCTACCTTCTAATCTTGCACGCCCTTTTCCATTTTTAAACCATACGTAGTTCTTGAGAAATGTAATTATTATCTAGCGAGCACTCTGAAATAGCTAGATATCAATTTTCATACTTCAACTTCCTGTGATTACTATAAATTTGTTAATTAACAATTAAATATAATTTACACTTAGTATCGCCTTGTTCATGGTCATAAAAAACGTTTATAACAATTTTCGGTTTTAACCTACACGTGGTTCTTGAGAAAGGTATCTGTTAAGTAACGTGTAGACTCAACTAATTATATGAATGTTACATTTTTGTATACATCATCCAATTCTGTTCGTAATATCAAGATTCGAGATAGCAACTTTCGTACTTTAATTGCTCCCAGTTAATATGAAATTCAATTGTTAATTAACAACTGGATAATTTTTTCACTTATTATCGCCTCGTCCACGTACCGGACCTACTCGTTGGCATCTACGATTGGGGCAAGGGTTGGACCAGCTGTTGTCGGAGTTCCTAGCCCAACCGCGTTGGCGTACACGATATGGTGCCTAAAATGGGACGAGCTTTGGGCCAAACGTCAAGTCCACGCGTTGGCATGAACGATTGGGCTGCATGTTTTCCAAGCGATAATCCTAACGTGGTGACCGAGCATGGAATAATTTTTGTTTAGTACCACTGGGGCAAGCTTGGTTCAATCCTTGTCCTGAGCGTTAGACCCAATTGTTGTCAAGTACCATTGAGACGATACTGGGAATAGGTTGGGCCTATATAATAGGTATTTTAACTATATAATAGGTATATATGGTAGGTATTTTAACAATGCTGGGTAAATAATCTCGTCCCAGCGATCGACCAATATTTTTCTCTTGGCCACCCATTGGGGTTGCACACATGGGATGGATATCATCATGCTTGCAAAAAAAAAAAAACTCAATACGACTTATTTAATCATAATAATATACGATGCAAAGGCAATAATTTTTTTCGATAAACACATCGGGGTCTGTGTGTTAAATTGGCTAGCCCTAATTTCTACGAATTTGAAGATGTCGTGAGCAAATAACAGAGGGTTATGAAACTTTATTAGGGCCCACTTTTTTTTGCGAGATTCGCACGGTCTGTCATTTGCATAAGGGAATCTAACCTTATTATTAAGCCTTGGATGAAAAAAAAATCGTGATTTGCCCGGAAATCACGTTGCTTGCCCAAGTGTAGATGTAGTGTCCATGTGTAGATAATAATTTTGACATATATTTCCCTAACGTGTTTTAGCGAAAAATAACGCACTTGCACGTTTTGTATTTAAAAAAAAAAAAAAAAAAACGTATGCATGTATTTCATACAACAAAAAAATCTCAAGCGGAATATAAAACGCCGCGCGGACACAAAGGACGACGAAGGGTTGATGGTCGGAAATGAAAACGCTGACAGGCCGATGGTAGAGCTCTTCGATATTGGCTCTCACAATTTTCCTCCCATCTCTCGATAGGACCCTTCGCAAAATTCACCTTGCTCTGATTAAAAAGTAAGCACTTTGCGATTTCGCTCGTCGAGGGCTGCTTTATCCGAAGCTTTTGCGATCAAGTATACTCATTCATTCTCCCTTCGTTCGATTGAAAAGTTACAACTTTAACGGTGATTACACAGCCGAAAAACGCAGCTTGGCGAGTAGTTCATTTGAAGTGTACCGCGATCGCACGATCTCGAGTGATGTCGAGTCTGAATAAAACGATGGGATATATGATGGTAATGGAGTATAAACACTTTTGCGATTGAATCAAGTATATCCAGACGCATAGCGCAAGAGATTTCGAGGGCTGGCAAACGCCCCCAAGAGGCATACAGAGAAATAGAAGGAGAGAGGAAACCTTCGTATCGCTCGGGAAAGCTGATATATGTTTAGGTTCAGGAGCTGCATGTAAGAGGGAGAGAGTAAGAGAGAGATAGAGTGATTGCCCTTGTTGCAACTCTGGAGAACGTTACACACAAGAGAGCTTCGAGGAATACAAGCTTATAGAGCTTCTATATATACGTATATGTATTCGGGGATCTCATTCTGAAAGTCCTCAATATTTATTACAAAATCATATTTCTGAATAACAACTCGAAAAATGGCCAATTTTTGAGTATTTCCGTGTAATTAAAAATTACTTTGACTTTTCCTTCGAACGATTTTTCATCTCTGATATCTGGAAAAAATTTACAACCGGTGTCTTTTCAACATACAAGTTAGACGTACTTCAGTTGTAGCCACTGCACCGTATGTGACCACTCCGCAATTCCCTCGAATTTTTTATAGTTTCAAGGCTGTGTTCACTTCATTGAGTATGATATTTCGATATTTGAGAAGTTTCCGCATCACTATCGATAGCTTTATTGAATATCTGGCTAATTTATTTCAACGAAATATGATGAAGATTGTCAACGCTGAGCGGTTTGTGTAGTTTTCTTGTCAGAAGTGTTAAGGGTTCCCGAGGTAAGAAGACTACGGTTTCTCATATCTGAAGTCATTTCGCCACATCAAAAATTTATATTTTATCAGTTAGAGCTCATTTTTCGGGTTAGGATCATAAAAAACTGCCATATCAGCTAAAATACCTGAAGAATAAGCGGTGACCGGAAGTGGTGCATTCAAAACGCGATTGTTCTAATTGTGGCGAGCTTTATGGTCCCAAATAGAGCACACTTATACCACTTCAGTAGAATGTTTATTACGTAAATAAATAACTATTTTTAACTCGAATCTGACGTCACTGGATTGTCTAATACTCCATCTTTCGTTTGTAGCGCATTCGTATCCCAATTCCAAGCTTGTTGGTCACAGATGGTACTTATTTAGATGACCAAGAGTCGTACAATTGTGGCCACAAATCGTGAAAATGACACCTGCAAGATAATTTCCTATTTTTTTTATTGATCACGATGCGAAAAAGTTTTAAATATTTCTTTAGTTCTTAATTTGCAATAATGTGAACACTAGACTGTTTCAAAATAAATCGATAATTTTTTTTTGCTTTACACAATCTTAAACTATACTTGGACATCAAAAAATAATCCTCGCGAAAGGAGGGGCCGGTCCTTCAAGATTTAGAGGTGTCCCATCGGACTTTTGTCATTTTTATTTCGTTAATATGTGAATAATTAATTTGCATGGATGGAACAAACGTTTTTCTAGTCCTAAAATGATGAATATATTCCAAACTTATGTATAAATACTGAATATACTAGAAAAAACGATCTTGATGATCGCAGCAACAATTATCGGTCGATATATACGTCGATAAATGCAAAAATCGATATTAATAATCTCCTACTTTCCTTTTAAAGTACTTCCTGATTTGTACTTTCTCCTACAATTAAGTAGGAGATTATTAACTACTGATAAATAACATTTTTAAGAAAAATTTTATAAAAATGGTAATTAATTGTTTTTTCATTTGCTAACATGTTTTTATTTTGTTCAATTAATCATAAAGTCCTGTTTGCTAATAATAATTTGTACTCGATTGACAAAATCGGCTGATAGTTGAATAATCATTAATGTTATTGAGAAAAACGATGTGGGGTTAGAAAAACAGGCGTGCAGAGGTACCCGCGTGCCGATACGACGTGCCGCGCTAGATAAATTAATTTATCTCTACCAGTAAACATAATTTCTCCATTAATAAAAAAAACGTTTTTTATAGAAAATTTGACGTAGAATACGATGGTTGTATTAAGAAATCGTTAAAATTTGGGGGCCATGGTTAAAAATTGATTTAAACATTTCAATTGTTTATAAAAATATGAAATTTTTTATAAATTTTTTTGAAAATATGTTTTTCTCAAAATTCACTCTTTTATCTTCAAAACGAAAAAAAAAAGTTTTCTCTAGCTTAAAAATAACCGGAATTATGAATTTTTGAAAGTGAGTCTCCAAGGCAAAAGTCACGAAATCTCAAACTTTCAACCCCCTCTATTAAAAAAAAAAAAAAAAAAAAATCCTCGAACACGTATCTTTTTTTTCGACATAGAACCCGTAAAAAAAGTTTCAGCCAAATAAAAAATGTGTCAGTCAGAATGGTGTTCGGTTTGTAAAAGAATTAGTCATTAACGAAATAAAAAAAGACAAAAGTCCGATTAGATACCTCTAAATCTTGAAGGACCGGCCCCTCCTTTCGCGAGGATTATTTTTTGATGTCCAAGTATAGTTTAAGATTGTGTAAAGCAAAAAAAAAATTATCAATTTATTTTGAAACAGTCTAGTGAACACTTGTTCGTGAATGAATTTTCGAAAATGCTTAAAGTGCCCACATCTATGGTATACGTCTACCCCAATTCAACTGTGAATGACTGGCCGGGTATAGACTATATCATTGACAGAGTGCACCCTTTTATAACCGGTTACGCTTTTTGATTCGCCTTTTCAATCTTCTCAGCCGTTTTACTACGGTCCGTACGTGGGGCCCCAGCCCGAGGAAGTGACTCCATAATTTCGGGATGCGGCGGAGTTGGAGGATTATCGGATAACGATAAATCGGTAAGCGTGCCAATCGGTTCTGGCACGGCTTGATCCTCCGGCCCCGAGTCTTCCGACTATATGCCTGCAGTATATGATTCTGTTAGGGCTGGTTCACCGAGAACACACAACCTTCTCTCCCGGGTCACTACGAAATCGACCTTATACCCCGCGTATATATAGATATATATATATATATCACCCTTTTCTCGCCATTGCTTTTCCATCCCCTATCATTTTACATCAATTTTACGAACGCCACTGCAATGCACGGATAAATCAAAGTTATATCTCTCGTTATACCATACAGCATGCTTCTCTTATCGCTTATAATATACATAAATATATACGACATATCGAAACTTATCATCGTCATAATCACACTTTAAGGGTTTGCATTATCTTTATATTTATACTCATTGAAAATTTTATCAGTGAATGTGCGCTATATATAGCGCTTTATGTTGAGCTCGGCGACGATGAGAAGTACGAGAAAGATAAGCTTCCGGTTTTCAGTTCTTCAGGATACATACACGGAATCTTCGATTTCTTCTCGAGACACACATATATATGTGCATACATTTTATTTTTCGAATGTTATAATTCACGTGTGTATTCTCATACATGTTTTACCGTACGAGAACATATATTACATCGAGGTTGTTGGAAATAAATGCGAGGAACCCGATAGACCAAGAAAGTCTATATATGGGGAATTTTAGGTCGAATTGAGAGGTCCGTGAGCCTCGGTGAATGGGATTTGGTACACACAGAATTTTTCATATCGTTGTTGCGAACCCTCAATGGCATACTATATTGCGTTTACAAAAAATTTTGGTTCAAACGAAAGGTCGAACATGTTTTAAAAATCCAAAAGAAATTGCTAATATTCCGTGTCAGATGAAAAAACGTTTCACGTAAATTTTCGTTAAATCAAATATTATTATTGAATACCGGTTTTGGCAAGGAAAATCTAAAAGCCTGTTAAGATTATCATCGGAGCCTATATGTTACAAAAATTCTAGAAGCTGACGGTCACGCGAACCTCTCGCGATTTCGCCTGAAATCCGCCATATATATGTGAAACTATATCTTGTCCGATATACCATAAGTCATATACAGGAGTTTGTATAGCGAAAAACCAGAAGCTCCGTGAGATTAATCTTGTGACGTGAAACCGATGCGGATTTAGCTTCCCGGGGGCACATGGCGTGTGGGTATATTACCGCGCGCGTGGTTGCGTTGGATTGCATCGCGGGGCACCGATAAGAAAAGTTGTGGAGCACGCGCGTGTGCGACGCGGAACTCGCCAAGATTTTTTTTTTCTACTTCTAAACCGGAAGTCTCGTGCTCTCGACACGAACCATCGAGCAGCAGATTCTTCTGATTTTCACTGACAAAGGACTCGGAAGTCGAGAAAAATGTACAACGCCTCGTTTATTGTATCACTAAAAGGCGTAACCGCAGTTTTGGTGAAAATATCGCATATGCAAATACTCGCGGTGTATCTTGTACACGAAACGAAATCTCTAGAGTTTTTTTTTTTTTTTTTTGCTGCTAACATTCTTTCATCGCGCGCTTTCTGGTACATGATACGATGAGCTTTTCATGAAATTCCGGCTCTCCACGACACACACGTCGCGTCTCACTCCATTGAGTCTCCGTTTTGCCGCTCCGCACTCAACGAGATCGTCTCTCGCACATATATACGTGTCTCTCTCTATATATATCATATATATATATATATATATATATATATATATATACTAGTAGGGTATAGGTGACATTGCTCTCTTCAATCTCACATGGGATGTTTGAGCTTTAAACGAAATTTCGATATAATTCGTAATCGACCGGAAAATGTCTCATCGGACATCGATTAAAAATTTGATAAACGAAGAAAAACGAAATTTCACGTTTTTCCAATTATATTTTTCCAACGCCTCAAATCTATTGAAATTTAAAATTGCCCGTAAATTTTCTACCGATTCACTTGTTTGGGCTTATTTCGGGAGTTTTTAAAACGCTGCGAATATACTTCTGAGTCTATTCTAAGTCTCTCTGCGCTATTCCGATATCGCAAATTTTCTGACCGCTGAAAAGCACTTTCGTATAATCGTCGAAAATCAATGGAAAAATGCATGGGTCAAATCAATAGAAAAAGATGAAAATTTTAGGAAAAATCGATGGTTTGATGGTACAAACGACGTATCGAAATATTATGGGGGATAAAAAAAAACGAGGACAAAGTTGAGTCGTAACTCAATCGAAGGGCAAAGTTACAGTGAGACAACTTGTTTTTTTCGCAAAAATGCACCAAAAAAAACAACCACGCATTTTTTTTAAGCCTCGTTGTCAATTCCTAAGAGAGAGGTCAACAACGAGAGGATCGCGATAAACAACTTTCTCTTTTATATAATAAGAGAGATTTGTATTTGACGCACACGGAAAATACGATGTTCTTTGTATATCTGCCTGCCCATACAGAAAAAAAGATTGCACATGCTATGTCGATACAATACACAGACACATTGAAATCTCGACGGAGCAACGGACTTCGAAATTTCGAGCACTTTCAAATTTTTGTCTTCGAATTCAATTTCGCGAAGGCGAGATGCCGTGAAAAAGGTTGAAAGAAGGGTATATATATATGTATGTGAGATTCGAGGGTAAGGCTTACTCGTATCTCGTTGTACTCTCGGGCCTCAATGTACATGTGTATACCACCTATATACAAATATACATTCAGAGGAAAATTCGATTGAAGTAGATGAGATTTTTCCGAAGGAACGAACGAGAGAGATAGTTCGTACCATACACAGAGGCTTTCGATGGGATGAGAAAAACGAAAGAATATATATAGAGATGGGAAAGAAAACACAGAGGGAAACAAAGAGAATATCGCGTTGGTCAAAGTGCCAAAATTCCTCACTTGGGATCCCCCTGGCTCAGAAGAAGAATTTAGAACGTAGTCGATGTATGTATTTTTCTTAGCCTCCGTAAGATTTTTCGTCTCCGTGAGAGACGAAAATTCGAAATTTCATATCGTTCTTCAGAAACAGAATATATAGTTACTATTTTTTGAAAATTACTAATCCTATTAATTACTAATAATCCATTCGTACTGGCAATTTTTGCATGTAAACTACAAAAGCCGCACGCATGCGAGTCGTCCAAATTTGCAGCCTCATTGAAAATTGCACCAACTCCGCCACGTTTCGATGATAAATCTTTCAATCGGCCAATTATGTAATTTGGTAAAAGACTCAAATGTACTTTTACTTACTGTATACTGTACTGTACGGTACTGTGCTATAATTCGATTGAAATTTCTTTTAGCATGTTAATTAAGGGGATACCTATACCTCTACAAAAAAACTTTTTCCCTATCCGTGCTAAAAAATCTGAAAAAATTCACGCATGTACTCTTTTATACAATAGAAAACTGATCCGCATCGGATCGATGATAAACTATAAAAACCATTCCAGAGATAAAAATATTTTTTGGTCCAAAAATTGGAATTCATCAAAAATCTCGTGCTTGTTTTTTGAACCCGCACGTAAATTTTCAAGGTTCTACGTTGATTGATGTAGAAGCTAATCTATAAAAAGAAAAACACAATCGTTTTTCTTTTACGTAAGGTCTTTATCTGAGTAATTCTCTCTCACGCAGACATGCCTGAGAATGCTATACATATATTTAGAATTTTTGATGGGTCGAAATTAAAATCTTAGCAATAAGTCGAGTGAAGTAGCTGGGCTGCAACGACTTCATTTATTGATTTATTCGGAAGCATAAAACTGATAATATTCAATTACATTCGACCTCCATCCGGGAAAAAAATGTTTTCATATGGTCAGATAAAATTCTACAAAATTATATCTCGAATTTGACCTGATGAAATTACATCGAATTATAAAATTTTATAAAATAATACGAAAATATGAAATACTGCAATTTTGATATAATTTCATAGGATTTCGTAAATTCGAATAAAATATTATAAAAAAAAATATAAATATAAATTTTATAGAATTTTATCTGATTATAATGAAAACATTATCTCCCGGGCTCCGTATTGCTCCATATCACAGTCAAACTGGGTAAGCATTGGATAAAACGTAAACGGACCTTTCGATCTTTCGAACTTTATACGATCGGAAGCAACGTTATATTATACTTCAGGTACAGAAGAAAAATGTTAATCACATTTCCACCATAAAAATGTAGAAAAATTTCATAATTTCTGTCGTGGGCAAGTAGAGCATTTCTCGAATATCAAAATCTAAAAAATAGATTAGCTCCTGCATTGATCAACGTAGAACCTTGAAAATTTACGTGCGCTTTCGTAAAATAGTTTAGAAAAAACGAGCCTTAGATTTTTGACTAATTCAAATTTTTGGACCAAAAAAATATCTTTATCTCTGGAATGGTTCTTATAATGTTCGATCTAATGTAGATCTGTTTTCCAGTGTGAAATAGTATGAATTTTTTTGAGATTTTAGCGCGGATAGGAGAAAAGTTTTTTTTTTTAGAGGTAAGTATATCCCTTTACGGTATGAATATCCGTAGCATTTGCACCAAAAATCATGAACGAATTATTTCCGGAATCCTTTCGGTAAATCTCTTTTCACTGGTCCCCTTCATTCGCCATAATTCTGTAATTTTCCTCGGCTTCGAATCCGCTTTGCCTTCCCTAATTACCACCGAAGTTTTCGAAACCTCCTATACGTATATATATATATACATAATAACGTACATATAATTTAGTGATTTTTGCAAGTTAAGCGAGAGACTGTCCCGCGAAGCGGGCTCCGGGACAGGGAGGAAGAGAGCTCTTCGTGGTTTTATAGCGAAAGCCTCGGGTACCCGGCAAGCGGCTTGCCGGGCATCCCGTTTTACCCTACTAATTACGAAAGGCGGTTTAACGTCCTCAGCGGGTAACGTTAGCCAACGACGACGACGACGACGACGACGACGACGACGACGACGATAGTATAACGGCAACGAGACGGTTCGCTGAGGAGCAGGCTGGGAATATTGACCGCTCTAGCGAAAATGTAGGTCGCACACACCGCGTCTCTGGACTTTAGTAAAGTGCAGTGGCATATAGACCGAATAAGAGAGAGAGAGAGAGAGAGAGAGAGAATACCCCCGGGAGAAAATAAAAAAAGACGGAAAAGCCCAAAGTCTAGCGACCAAGACGAAGATCCTATAACACATTTTCGGATGCAATAAGACGAAAAAAATATCATTGCTATTTGTTTTTGCTTTTTAACGTGAATTGACCCTTCGAGATTTCGTATTGTCACTATCTGCAACGCGTGAAATTTATGCAAATTTTTAGCCAATGCTGATGCATATCATCGTACATGAAATTTCTACTTTGAGAAAAAAACTCTATCGTTGATAAATCACTTCAGTTGAATCTCGCAAAATAAATGTTAAATTACAATTAACGCGATAAAATTTCATAAAAATGCCATCATTTTCGTCATATCGCCCATCAGACGCATTGACGAAGTACCCGGATTATTAATCTCGTTATATTCGTTTGCCAAGATCGAGGGGTTGTGCCATATTTTCTTACCACGTTACAGTCATTTATTTTCATTTCTGCGATTCTTTTTTATTGGCTGACCTCCACCGTGCAGCGACAGCTCAGGGAAAAAGAGTACCCGAGCAGCTAGAGGTGGAGCAAACGGACGAGCAGCGTCCCTGATGCCCGTCATTTAAAGAGAAATAGAGAGAGAAAGAGAGAGAGAGAGAGAGAGAGAGAGAGAGAGAGAGAGAGAGAGAGAGAGAGAGGAGAAAATTTATATTGGAAAAAGAGAGGCAATTTCGCGAGACTTCCGGGCAAGAGAAATTCGATTTTCGTACATAGCAACGACGAAGACTACGACGACCAAAGTCTTCTCTATACAGAAACGACGAAAACTGTAGCAGGCTGTCCGGATGACTCAAATCACAGAGGAGGGTAGGTTAACAGAGAATGACACGGAAAATGAAAGAATGAATGGAATGAGGTGGAATGCGACAACTGCTAAAACACGGTTACCATATGCAAGTGACTAGAAATCGATTTCCGAAAAGAGAAACAGAGAGAGAGAGAGAGAGAGAGAGAGAGAGAGTATCTTTCACTGCCCTTTACTCCCGCCACATCCAATGGCTAGAAAACAGAGTTCCAAAACGACGAATCAAAGGGAAAAAGGACGCGAAGTCCCGGCTATTAAATAACCGAGGAAAATTGAATGATTTTATCCGACCTCCCGTCTGTCCCCTGGTACGACGCTCTCGTTTAACTTGGTTTTTCGATGCTATAGACCCGATTCCATCGAAGTGTCTGATATCATTGACGACCAAAAGATATCATGATAGTCGTGGATTTTTTTTTCAGGACCAAAATATAATTTTTTTTCATTTCTCTTCTGATGTTACACATTTTCAATTCTCCCTCTGCAAGGATAACTCTATCGAAAAAAAAAAGTCTGCTCAAATTAATATTCCTAGAGTACAACTCTACCCAGAAAACAGCTCATGCCCGGGGAAAAAAAACTCTCTCAGATTTTATGCCTCTAGCGAATATTATAATATCTTCCGACAGTAAGCAACTATCCAGGAACAATTCTACCGAAGAATGACACTTTTTTCGGCCAATAAGTAAAACTTAATGACATTTCATGACTTTTCAGATAGTCAGACACCCCCTGATACGTAGAAAAATTTATTTATTCGGCGTCGTGCGTGAGCCTATATGATAACGCAGAGACTCAAAAACGACGACCACCCACACAATCATCTCGACCAACTCTCGCCATCCCATTGGACTGACCCAAATAACTTGCCGATTGAATTTCAACGCTTTCTCTCTCTCTCTCTCTCTCTCTCTCTCTTTCTCTCTCTTTTGTCATTTATTTTGCTGACTCTATCCATCTGCCACGGCCAAAACTCCTCAACGAGAGATCTAAATCACTATAGCGAATTTTGCGATCTATCCTATATATATACATTTTATCCGCCTTCACCCTTCACTCTGATATACAGTGAGTGTGCGCAAAAAAAAAAAAAACAAGAAAAAAAAGCAATGAACTCGCAAAGCGAAGAGACGCTCGAGATCCGAAACGAGGATCAACCCTCGCCGGCCGACTCGTATGGGCGAACGATTGATCGATTGTGTCATTTCCGAAAGTCGCTTTTATATTATACGATATAACAAATTGAAACTTCCGGGGATGATCGGGTTTTGGAATATTTTTCTTTCGAGGCTCAAAGAAAATTGTATCCCGCCGTATAGGTGAAAAGATTGTCAATGCAAAACTTGTAATGCCGAGAAATAAAATGGGTTTTTTTTAATGTTACATGAAGCTTTTTGGTCAAAGCAAGAGAACTCTCGATTTTTTCCCGTGGAAACGGAGTGGCCGAGGATAGGCTGATGTCTAAAGTTGTAACTAGCTCTGTTTGAACTATCCGGAAGTTCTTCTCTTACATGTAAATTTAGATTTCTCATGCCAGAATCTCCCATGGTTGATCCACATGTATATATATAATGCATATGGCTCGTGAAGATGAGCTAGAGAGTGAGAAAAGCGATGGAGCCGGACGATTAAGGAAGTCGGGCCAGGTGGATCGATAAGATCAGCCACGAAAAGCTTTGAGTCTCGTAGAGGGCTAAAGCGTCGTTTATTACGACGTAAGAGCGAGAGAGCTTTCGGGATGAAGATCGGAATTCTCCTTTTCTCTACTCTCTCTCTCTCTCTCTCTCTCTCTCTCTCTCTCTCTCTCTCTCTCTCTCTCTCTCTCTGTCGCATGAAAAGCTCCAATCACGTTATACCACTGAGCACTCAGTATATTCACCGCATCGGTGGAAGTAAACCCCGTTCACCCCGATCTCTATGCTTTTATATATCAACAGCTGGCAAACAAAAGGGCGTAATCCGCATCATTTAACGTATTAAATTACATGGGTTACGTCTTTTCGTTAGCTAGAAGTTGTTATAGCCAATACTGTTGTCCGTGGTCAGCCGAGCTTTCTTCCGAAATCCCAGCAAAAGCTCCCACTCGTAAAACCCTTCCTGCACATCGTGAATCACACCGCAAAATGTGTAACTACAAGAGCTTCATGGATGAGAGGAAAATAATTTTTGAAGAACGAACGTACCAAATGGTTTCCCAATGTAAAAAAAAAGCCATTAAAATATTCAAAACGATTGCATCATTGAAAAATCGTCTGCGATAGGCTGAATAACATCAGGTAAGATAAATAAACTTGCGTGATAAGTGAAAAAATCCGATATTACATTTAAAAAACTAAAAGTTTCATACAAGTTGTAAAAATACCGGGAAATTGGATAGATGAGGAGAATAACAAAGGCAAAATTGAAACGGCAAAACGGTGTGGAAATTTTGAGAAAGAAAATTTACGTAACTTATCGATATAATAAAAGCTGATAGCGCTTTTTCCCGAAATTATTTTATCAGTTCATTGTTAATCCCATACGCAAGAAAAATACGCACTTGTTAGTGTATGAAAGTTGTCTACGAGTGAAAAAAGAAAACGAGAGACTTGCCACGAATTTGGATTTCAACTGTAAAAGTCAAACAAACCTAAGCTCGGATGAAAATTTTTTTTTTATTCATGCCATTGACGTATAAGTTCGATCGATGATTAAAAAGTTTGTTTCGTGTAGCCATTCGTAGGTGAGCCGACCACAAGGAATTTTTTCTTTTTCCATCTTCGATGAAACTTTTAATTATAAAATAATCATGATACGATCTTTTGTGCAACTACAAAGCATAATATAGGCTGCTATACTATAATTAAATAATGCAAAAAATGAATAGTTCTTGGAGAGAATGTACAAAAAATTTAAAAAAAAAAACTGAGTGAGATGAAATTTTGCATCCCTCCCGGAGTTCTTTAAAGGACAACGGAAACCTCATTCGTTGCCCGCGGAGTGCGAGGAAGAGACCGAATTAATTATCGGTTTTTGTCCTGTCAATTCGTCCCTCTCACTCTTTCTCTTTCACTCACTCACGGACTCTATATATATATTTACATTTTCCCATTTATTTATACATATATTATAACCCTCCTTCTCCGCTGCCTCTCTCGCTTCCGGGTCTTTTCATATTGCACTGCGTTCGCATCATCCCCCTTCCCTGTATATCGCTGCTCTCGGTTGCGACCGAGAGAGAGAGAGAGAGAGAGAGAGAGAGAGAGAGAGAGAGAGATATGGACTCTGTGACTTTTTGCCTCGTTTATGCAATCGCAAAACCAGCCTCGTACATTCCATCCTCTCGTTTAACCCAGAAAAATTGTTTTCACAAAGGAGATGAGCTTCTCTGTTTCTATCTTTCTGACTATAGCTCTCTCGTTCGCTTTGCTCCCTCTGTCTCTGGGCACTTTCGCGAAAAATCGATCTCTCGAACACCCCTTTCATTTTCCGCGGCCTCTCTCTCTCTCTCTCTCTCTCTCTCTCTCTCTCTCTCTCTCTCTCTCTCTCAAACTCTCGAACTATCTGACAGCTTCTTTCTTTTTCGTCACAAGTCACCCTTCCAGCAATCTTATACAAACACAGATACGTGTACACATTCATCCATAGGCACATTTACCTCTGCTCCTCGATCCTCGCATGCCCCCCCCCCCCTGCTGTCATCGCGTTTTTTGCGAAAAATTTTCAACTTTTCATCCCTTTTACTCCGCCAACTGGAATGGGTCACGCTCACTGCACCCTCGCACAGCAGAATTTTATATATATATGTGTGTGTGTGTGTGTGTGTGTGTGTGTGTGTGTGTGTGTGTGTGATGCTGCTCCCCGGTTTCTGTTACTACGTGCCCTCTCGCTCTCTTCATCTTCTTTCCTACCCCTGCCATTTCACTCGTTTTTTTTTTCGCGTCGCTCTCTGCACCCGGCGCGGGATTACGGTTGGAAAATTCGCGGGTCTCGTGTTCCGCTGTCGTGGATTTGTCGCAGTGCCGTTGTCGTTCCATATCCTTTCTCTCTCTCTCTCTCTCTCTCTCTCTCTCTCTTTCTCTCTCTCTACCTATCTATCAATCTATCTATCTATCTATCTATCTATCTATCTATTTATCTATCTATCTATATATGTCCCTTTCCCCCATACTCTCATCCAGCTGTACCAGTCCCTCACATCAGAACTTCGATATAGCCATTACGAAGCGTGCTCTTTAAAATTTCAATTCCTTTTTTTTTCTTTACGCCACCATCCACTGCACATCGGAGTCCGCACGCAAGCAAAATACATCTACACGTGTACGGTAATTGTGCATTGGTATACAGTCGGTTGGAATTATGCAGAGGGTATTAAATATAAATAAACGGGCCGCTTTGCGACAGCTGTATTTGCGCCACTGCGGGTCAATCTTTACCAACTCAGACCATTTATATCGCGATATACCAAATATTTGCAGTTTATAGTGCAACTTGATGAAGAAAAAAAAAAAACGACCGTCGTTTATTTTCGATTTTTAAAACAAACCGTTCTGGGAAGTACACTTGGATTTTCATTCTGCGCTAGCGTATCGTGCGGAAACTACGAAAATTATGAAAATGCTACGGAATTTGACGAGAAGTTAGATTCCAAATATTTTTTTCTGAATCTTCCCATCTTCTTCTATTTATACGTAGATTTTACCGCTGTGTACTTCATTTGGCTACGAAGATTTCAAGTTAAAATCTCTTTAGATTTACGAGAAACCGAGCCTCGTCATCCAATCTATATAAAGTTTTAATCGAGTACACGATCGCATTAAAGGTATATCGCTCGAAAAGATATTCCGTGGCATGACAATAGGCACAATTTTCAGATTACGTACCTCTCGCTCTCTCTTTCTGTAAGAACACGTGAGAAGCTTGTACGAGAGGCTTTTGCCAAGGTAAAGCCTAGAAAAGTTTGACTTTCGTTTTATTCCGTGTACCCTATCCATGAATATATATGTATGTATATAGCGACGATTCGCGAGTATTCTCTACCGTCGAATGTAACTGCCAGAGTTATTCGATGTCTGTTCGGACGACTATCTTACCCATCCCCAGCAAAGCTTTTTCGAATAGTCTAAATGATCTACGAATCGCTCAAGAGAGAGCGAGAGAGAGAGAGAGAGAGAGAGAGAGAGAGAGGTCCAAGTGGAATTGGTTCGAAAAAGTTCCACAGCAATTCAACAGAGCAGTTACTCAGAGACTCGTACCTCGTACTACATACTGAAATCCAAGGAAATTTATTGAACGATGTATATTATGAACGATAAATACTTTGATATCTCACAAATACTTATTTGATCAAGCTAAAGATTTCTCCATCAATAAATTAATAGATAGTGTGAAACTTCGAATGGTCGGCAAGCAGTGAAAAAAAGCCGAGCATGAAAACACGAGGAGGTAGAAAAAAAATGGAGTTTTAAGATAGGGGAAGAGAACAAAGTTTGGCAGGGTCGGAGATCGAAGGTTTTACACTCAGCTGATGTGTGAGCAGAGAGAGAGAGAGAGAGAGAGAGAGAGAGAGAGAGAGAGATGCTGCAGAGCTCTGTATAGATCGTCGGAGGTGAATTTCGTGGGAGCTTACGGGGAATCCGGTTTACCCGGCGCTAACTGGCAGGACGTTTTAAAGGATTTGCCTCGAGTGTGTTCCAGTGAGCGAGCTCACTCCTGCTGCTGCGGTTCCCAGCATTGAACCCATCCCGTCCATCGTCTCGTCGATCAACGACGACGACAACGACGACGATGGTTTCAACTTAAAATTCCGAGCTATACAGAGCGAGGAACGAGGGGGGGGGGGGGGGGGGGGGGGGGGGCCCGAACTACGACAGTTGATCAGAAGGAAAAACGTCTTTACCTCAAACGCTGTTTGAAAAAAAAAACAATTTAATTACCATCAGCCTCAAGACTGGAAGGTTTTCTTTTGGCAAAGAATAAATCGATATCGTGAAAATCGATGATTACTGCTCTTAGATCGTATGAAAGACGGCAGTTTCATCAAGATTAAATTTTACATTCAAGATTAATGGCAAATTACAACGTTTCGGATGACATTAAATTGACATTTTCATAAAATTAATTATGCTAGACAAGAAAAATTCGTAGACTCAATGAAATTGCAATGAAAGCAAAAAAACATTCGATCAAAAATAATTGGGTTAACATTGGATTGATAAATAATTCATGATCCGTTCTGTTTTTATCGTCGTTCAAATAAACTTCGAAGGGTAAATGTTGAGGAGGTTCACCAGGTAGAGCAAAATGCACAGAAAAATCTGAATTTTTTATCAGATATTCACTACTACTGTAGATATGTGCCTGAATTATTTGGGAAATTTCACCTTCACCATATTCACATGAAAATTTAGTTTCTGACGAGGCTCTTTTAACACGCGTTCTTATGGCGTAAGCAGAAATTACGATTTTTTCCCCTTTATAACTCCGGAGAAAATGTAGGGAAAACTTTTAAAAAAATATTAGTTCAATACAGTATATAGGTGAATAAAGAAGCATGACAAAAATCAGATTGATTGTGTACTTATTAGTTTATGAATATTATTCAATAAATCCACAGAATTACTATAGTTATTCGCAGTAAAAGGGATGTAAAGAGGGGGCAACATCGCTGTAGAGCCGGAGCAGTTAGGTCAGGTTGAGCGCACAATTTTCTCGACAGCTCGACTGTTTTCTGGTGCCTGTGACTATGACACTTGACGATACCAACCGTAAGAAATACGCGCCTTGTTGCCAGACTTGTTTGCGAATTATGTACACTATAAAGTCGAATTTCTTTCATTTATATCAATGTAAAATAACTTAAATCGATCCTTAACTGTCGAAAAGGGTTGAGTATTCGTGTATCGTTACTTTATTCATCCCAATTCCATGATTTTCCGATTCATGATAAATTATTTTCACAATTGGCTGCAGCGCCGTCGGCCCACGTATAAAGCATAGGGTTTCCGCCGACCCTCTTCACCTCCCGCAAGCTCTAGTAGTGAACCTTCCTTAATCAAACGGTTGAAAATTATCCAATCAACCCTCTGATGTTGTCTAATCGTGGCGTTAAAGGACACAAATCAAAAATATGAAAGTACGACCGAAAAAAATGACAAAATAAAAAATAAAAACAATGCTAATGATGGATGATGATGATATTAGCTGAGCGTATAAAATAAACGAGCGTTATCAGAAAAAAAAGGGGATAGGATGAAATATACGATAGAAGCCTTCGCTGTACGTCAGTTCTTTTTTTTTGACATATACAGGTCGGATATTAGGCAGGATCGTAAATATAAAGTTAATTTGATAATTACCGAGGGAATGGGACAAAATGCCCCTAAGCATCGAGCTCAGATCGGTCAATTTGTCCAAATGGCCGCTTTACCACCGGAGCTTCGCTTTCAATTTTTTTTTTGCGTGCATCTTTTTTTCTTTCTCATACACGTTTGCGTCGGTGGCCCTCGGGGGGTTTGTAAAATAACCCCTCTATTAGATTTGTCGGACTTTGCCGCTCGCAAATTCGAAGAATATAAGAAATTCGCTCTCTCTCTCTCTCTCTCTCTCTCTCTCTCTCTCTCTCTCTCTCTCTCTCTCTCTCTCTCTCTCTCTCTCTCTCTCTCTCTTTCTCTCTCTTTCTCGGGCACATCACGCATTTTTGCCGCCCACCGTGATGTCTAGCTACTCAGAGACTCAATCTCTCAAATACACGTATTATATTTCGGGAGGTCCATTTAAAAGGATTAGCCGGAAGACGGAAAAAAAAACGTTATCGTTCGTTCACACGAGGCGATCGTTTTCTTCTTTTTCCTCTGATCGAGTTTGAGGATTTACCGGTGTTAACGAAACAAACAAAAAAACCATGCACTGACAAAATTATATTTTTTGTAGTTGCCAGACTCTATACGTTTACGCTCAAAATTATTCGCAACTATTCACTGACCCAGTTCCTATTGCAAGTTCAAGAAGTGTGCAGTCTCGTCACAGTCAGGAGTTGGAAAAAAAAATTATTTTTCTAGGCCTCTATGGGGCCCGTATCATCGATGTATCGGACGTAACTTCCCAACCAAAAGTGACTTTCGTCGACAATATTGCATCTATACTTCATGATAGGATAAAAATCGGAAAAAATTCAACCACAATAAAGACGATAAGAAGATTACTTTTAAATAATAATAATTCCCAAAAGTTATCAATAAATTATTTAAACAAAACATTGTTTAACAAATTTTTAGGGATTGTTTTTTTTTGCCATGTGAAATGAATTCGTGGATTTTTCTGACCACACATAAATTTTTTTGTAAGTTTCTTATCATTTTGAAATTTCGGTTTTCGGAAATTTGTAAAGGTTGTATGTATTTACGAAACTATTCGTTCAATACCCTAGGAACTCCTTAATTGTAATATACAACGTTTTTACGAAAACATATTCAAAATTCACGATTTTTCCTTCATTTTTCAAAATTAAAAAATTTTCGAAAACCGAATTTTCAAAATGATAATAAATTTTTTTAAAAATTCATGTGTAGTCAGAAAAACCAATGAATACATTTCACGTGTCAAAAAAAAAACTTTCCCTCAAAATTTGTTAAACAATGTTTTTTTTAAACAATTTATTAATATTTTTTGACATTATTAATATTAAAAATTAATCTTCTTATCGTCTTTATTGTGGTTGAATTTTTTTCGATTTTTATCTTATCGTAAAGTATGCAATACTGTCGACGAAAGTCACTTTTGGTTGGGAAGGTACGTCCGATACATTCTTAAATCGATCCCTACTGGAATGCAACTACAGTTGGCTTCATACAATCGAATACGAACAGAAATCCGAAATTTTAGCATTAAAAGGGAAGGCCTTGCTCTCTTCACAGATCGAAATTAACATCACCCCCCCCCCCCCCCCCCCCAATGAATTCCCCAGGCTTCTAATTATCAAACATTTAGGAACAACTACAAGCCTATGAAGTTTTTCGTCTGCTGTTCTTGGTCTGGTTAATATATTTTTCGCACTGCTTGTTCGATGAATTTCGCAACAATTGCAAATTTATTTTGATTATCGAAGCATATATATTGTGTTTCTTTATTTCGCTATGCTAGGTGTACTGAGAAATATCCAAGTTGAATTTTTCGAGATCCAGCATTGGATGCCAAAATCCATCCTTAACCCCTTGACTGGTGAGCCCGCCATATGGCGGGCAATAGAAACTGTGCCATAACTGGTGAGCCCGCCATATGGCGGGCTGTCGGAAAAAATGCGTTATATACGAAATTTCTTAGAATTTCAGTACCAAAACCCGTACTCGGGGGTTTTTGGGGTCACTGATCACGAATCTGTACTCCAAATTTGGCAATTCAAGATGGCGGATCCAATATGGCGGACAAAAATGCAAAAAGTCACTCGACGAGACTGAACGTTGGTACTCGGGGGTTTTTGAGGTCGCTGATCACGAATCTGCACTCCAAATTTGGCAATTCAAGATGGCGGATCCAATATGGCAGACCAAAAATGCAAAAAGTCACTCGACGAGACTGAACGTTGGTACTCGGGGGTTTTTGGGGTCGCTGATCACGAATCTGTACTCCAAATTTGGCAATTCAAGATGGCGGATCCAATATGGCGGACCAAAAATGCAAAAAGTCACTCGACGAGACTGAACGTTGGTACTCGGGGGTTTTTGGGGTCGCTGATCACGAATCTGTACTCCAAATTTGGCAATTCAAGATGGCGGATCCAATATGGCGGACAAAAATGCAAAAAGTCACTCGACGAGACTGAACGTTGGTACTCGGGGGTTTTTGGGGTCGCTGATCACGAATCTGCACTCCAAATTTGGCAATTCAAGATGGCGGATCCAATATGGCAGACCAAAAATGCAAAAAGTCACTCGACGAGACTGAACGTTGGTACTCGGGGGTTTTTGGGGTCGCTGATCACGAATCTGTACTCCAAATTTGGCAATTCAAGATGGCGGATCCAATATGGCGGACCAAAAATGCAAAAAGTCACTCGACGAGACTGAACGTTGGTACTCGGGGGTTTTTGGGGTCGCTGATTACGAATCAGCACTTCAAATTCAGAAGTTGAACGCATGTTTATTTCTTACCTCCAGCATTGGTTCGCAATTTTCATACGATCCAAAGTGTGCCACGAGGAGGCTGCATGGTAGGATTTTACACTTCATTTTTTTTTTCTTTTTTCACTTTTTTTCTTTTTTTTAATTTTTTTTTTTTTTAGATTTTTTCCGTTTTTTTTTTCATTTCTCTATTTGTGTTGTCGTTGTTTTTGTCCATTTTTTGCATCAAGTTTTTCCAAATCGGTAACTTTTTTCAGTTTTCACGATCCAAAATATATTTTGCTTATGTTTAGAAATTTTGTTTTGTGTGGAATACTTCGAAACATGGAATGCACAAGCCTACGTTGCATTCTTTACAAAAAGTCACACAAAACAAAATTTCTAAACATGAGCAAAATATATTTTGGATCGTGAAAACTGAAAAAAGTTACCGATTTGGAAAAACTTGATGCAAAAAATGGACAAAAACAACGACAACACAAATAGAGAAATGAAAAAAAAAACGGAAAAAATCTAAAAAAAAAAAAAATTTAAAAAAAAGAAAAAAAAGTGAAAAAAGAAAAAAAAAATGAAGTGTAAAATCCTACCATGCAGCCTCCTCGTGGCACACTTTGGATCGTATGAAAATTGCGAACCAATGCTGGAGGTAAGAAATAAACATGCGTTCAACTTCTGAATTTGAAGTGCTGATTCGTAATCAGCGACCCCAAAAACCCCCGAGTACCAACGTTCAGTCTCGTCGAGTGACTTTTTGCATTTTTGGTCCGCCCTATTGGATCCGCCATCTTGAATTGCCAAATTTGGAGTACAGATTCGTGATCAGCGACCCCAAAAACCCCCGAGTACCAACGTTCAGTCTCGTCGAGTGACTTTTTGCATTTTTGGTCCGCCATATTGGATCCGCCATCTTGAATTGCCAAATTTGGAGTACAGATTCGTGATCAGCGACCCCAAAAACCCCCGAGTACCAACGTTCAGTCTCGTCGAGTGACTTTTTGCATTTTTGGTCTGCCATATTGGATCCGCCATCTTGAATTGCCAAATTTGGAGTGCAGATTCGTGATCAGCGACCTCAAAAACCCCCGAGTACCAACGTTCAGTCTCGTCGAGTGACTTTTTGCATTTTTGTCCGCCATATTGGATCCGCCATCTTGAATTGCCAAATTTGGAGTACAGATTCGTGATCAGCGACCCCAAAAACCCCCGAGTACCAACGTTCAGTCTCGTCGAGTGACTTTTTGCATTTTTGGTCTGCCATATTGGATCCGCCATCTTGAATTGCCAAATTTGGAGTGCAGATTCGTGATCAGCAACCCCAAAAACCCCCGAGTACCAACGTTCAGTCTCGTCGAGTGACTTTTTGCATTTTTGTCCGCCATATTGGATCCGCCATCTTGAATTGCCAAATTTGGAGTGCAGATTTGTGATCAGCGACCCCAAAAATCCTCAAGTGCCAAATTTCAAGTTGATGGTAAAAAAAAAATTGTCTACCAGAAATGTCCACTTCACCCTCAAATCCTTTACCAGTGAAGGGGTTAAATCACCAACAATCGCGAGGGCATGATTTTTCTTTCGTAAAAATACATCTCTCGATATCTCGTCAATGGAAATAACTCGGGGGGTTTTTTTTTTTACACTCTCGAACGTGGGAGGATGGGTTTTCGCGATAACGACGATAATGATAGCGCGCGCGTCGGGGTCTCGTGAGGTTCGCGTCTATAGTGATAGGGGTCGCTCGGGTAAATGTTGCCTGAAAAGATCGGGATTCGAAAAACGATTCAAACGAAAGTCAAGACGAGCGTCATCGTGGATAAAGTCCTCTGGAGTTTGTGAAAAAACGACTGCTATATACCTATATCGACGATTATTTTCAAGTGACGCACCGTATATATATATATGTATCAACATTACTTCCTTATAAAACTTGAAAATTAGTGAAAGCGATTAATGAATGATTTAGCATCTCCGGTAAAGTTTTCGTGAGATTTGGAAGGAAAAAAAAAAGATATCAACGATATTTATTGTACGACTCGTAATACATTATGGTAAATCCTCACTCTCGGGCCACGAAACATCGCATGGGATATAAGCGTATAATTCTCATTGGAGGTGGCAAAGATATGGCTCCCCGAGAGAGATCTGAAAAGGCGTTTTAAGACCATTTTTCCTAAGGGCTCTCAAGCAACACGACCGAGATTTATGTGGCTATCGTTTCGGAACGATCTTCTTTCTTTCGTTCGTTTTTTTTTTACTCGCTTGTGAAAACCAGTAAAAAAAGACGCTAAGGACGTTAATTTTATTGTTAAAGAAAGTAAATAAATATGAAAAAATTAAATTTTCTTCCAAGCATTATTAAGATCGGTTATACAAAGTTATTTGTTTGAGAATATTTATAGCGAGGCTCTCGATCGAGTCATCCCGCCGAGACATATAACCATATTGAACGAAAAAAGATGCCTTTATTAAGAAACAAAAAAAAAAACAAATCAACTTTTCTCGATCAGTTTGCGATATTTTAAGCAAGAAAGTATCGCGACCGGATCCAAACAACATTTCGCGAGTCTGAATCACACTATCTACGTTATACCTAGTGCGGGCGTGGAATTTGTTTTTATTCGCCAAGAGGGGAAAGTAAAGAAGAAAAAAATTTGCCAGAACGCGGAGAATTTCGCGAACGTGACTGGAATTAATTTTATTCTCGCGGCACCGTTAATTTTACCGGCTGACAATGTTTATTAGTCGCAATGCCGGAACGCGAGATGCACGAGAGAGCACGTTTGTTGGGTCTTCGCGGGTTTTACTCTGCTTTAGCACCGAACAACCGGAAGATGCAAAAGACGCAGGGAGAGCAAAAAAGCGTCATTAGAAGAGAGAGAGGGAGGAGGGGAGAGAAAAGAATGGATAAAAGTAAAGGGGACGAGAACTATATGTGGGGTTCTCGTGTTCTACGAGGGTGGGCCCCCCGAGACGCATTTTCGTCGTTCAGACCCTCGAGCTTATTACCGGCGCCAAACCTCAAGGGGGAACACAGAAGCGTGTTGTTTTTCTTTTTTTTTTTTTTTCGTATTTTCTCTCTCCTGACCTGCGGTTCATCACCACGAACTGTGGCACTCAAAAGAAATGGATCATAAAAATTTAAGTATCTGAATGTGAGGTAAACAAAGCCCATAAGCCAAATATATCGAACTAAAATGAATTTTATTTTAAGCCGCATAATTGTTTTCTTGATATATTATTACCTCACAAATCGATAGTCAGAGCGATTTTAAGGTTTTCGAAATGAATAATCACTCAGGTATAATAATCTTTATTTCGGTAGGGAAATACGTCTTTGGGATACGTCTTTACGTATTAACGTTTCGGACCAGACTGTTTTCCCCGACTGTCATTCGCTCGGTCCCCCCAATCTTCCATATCGCCACTCATGTCAAATCTTACAATACATATAACATTAATTCGCGCAGAATATTTTGGAAAGACTGTTTTTTTTTTTTTTAATTCAATATCTACGAGAAAATCTTCAATTGAGATCGAGAGAGTAATGAATAACCCTCGGGTGTAATAAATAATAATAAATAAAACAGTCATAAGTAACGTAAAGGTGTGAAAGACAAATTTCGAATGGCAGCTATAATAGCTACGGACCTGACGCTTCGCTCTCATTGGCTCGTGAGGCGAAGGGTGGGGAGTAACAGTGACCGGGGGATGCTCGGTAGCGATGCTTAACAGTGCCCGGCATCAAACTGTACTTTACTTCTTTCACAACGAAATTGCAAAGAACTCTTGCTTCAATCAGACATGGGAAAAGGAAAGCGAGGATTTTCCACAAAATACATAATACCATCTATAAGCTCTGCCACATTGAAGCAAACACTCGACGTGTGTTATTATACATTTCGATTCGCTCGTTTTCATTGGATAGGAGAATACATAATACGCATGCATATATAGAAAGAAGCGCATATCTCCCCGAAGCGTGTATACCGGTGTATACCGTCAGGTACCCATGGAAAATCCTCTCGTTATTGCTGCGGATTACTCGACTGGCAAACATTCTCCATTAGCCGGCATATACATATAGGGACATGGTAAAAGGGTAGACGGCTAACATGAAGCATAGATTTCGCCTCTGGCTTACGTCTACTCACGAATATATATATACGTATATATGCAATCGTGTACTTCAAAGTGTTCGCGATAATATTCGACATCGGATGCAATCGTCCGTACATGCGGATTCAAATACCATTTTCCCTCGCCCCATTTCGCTCGCCGTACAGGAAAAACTTGTTTTCCTCATATCAAGCTTTCACGGAAAATTCGCAATTACGTTTTTATATCTCGTGCACGGCAAAAATGTAGCTAGGGTGTACGCACCTACGCGTTTTTTTTTTTACCGATTCGATGTTTCAATGAAAGCGCTGCTATATATATATATATATAAAGAATTTTTAATATCAATGATTTTCAATCCAAAGTAAAAAATTTGAAAATTGTAAATAGAGTATTCATTATGGCGGACTAAGAAACAACAAAAATTGGAAAAATTTTCCGAACAAACTGCGGTAATTGCTTCGCCTCATTTTCGCCATTCCATTTTTTCCATTTTTTTTTTTTGTTTTTGTTCTTTTTTTTTTGTTTTTGTTCTTTTTTTTTTGTTTTTTCACGTCTCACGCGATAATGCCTTTTTGATTGTCTTTTTGGACGTAAATATATCGTAAATACGCGGACCTCCCAAGCGTTTCCCGAAGAGGCGCGGTTCGGTAGAACGCGTGAAGGCAAATTACTCGATCCTCGTCAAAGTCACGCAACACCCCGCACGCGGGGGAGAGAGAACACCGAAAAAGCGTTTGTTAATGAAGACGTTGACTCTGGATGCCCGCAAGCATCGGCCAATTTCACGAACTTTCGCGCGAGGTTTGTTGTATGCAACATTTTCGGGTGATTACAAATCTCATGAAGTTTTGTTTTTTTATGAAAAAACGAAAAAGAATCACAGTGGAAATACATAACTTTATAATTTATTTTTTATCCAAAGTTTTTGAGCTTTGACATTAGTCATAATTTTTCCTTCAATTTGCAAATTCGGATTGTTTATTTTCTTACCGGAAAACGGCAAAGTAAGACATTTTCGTGGACGTAAGAGCATTTCGTAAATTTTCGGAAAAAATTTAAAAGGAAAGATTGTAGAAAAATTAGCAAATTCATAAAAAAAAAAAAAAAAATCCGTATAAAAATATGAGAAAATCAGTAACTCGATTAACCAAGCGCGATTTCAAATAGATTTGGCGATTTCGAAAAAAAAGGAACACAAACTGGAGTCGTAACTTATCTACGGAAAGCATTTTGGTAAACTAAAATATATTTCGTCGCATTTGAAATTTTCTTTTCGACTCCATATATATAGCGAGACGACACATATTCGCGATTCTGCTGATCACGAACCAAGCTATATTTTTCTCCAAAACTTTTTTTTCTTTTTATCTTAATGGTCCTGCCATTATATTTGTAAAGTGAGACTTTCGAGAGTCGGAATATGAGCTCTCTCGCGGATGATTGTATTGGACAGAGAAGAAAAACATTTCGGGGGGGGGGGGGGGGGGTCTCGAGTTTTTCTTCCATCAAGTGGCAGAGAAAGAAAAGCGCGCGACAAAACGCCAGGCTTTCGACCACGCGACGATAAGATGAGAAAGGCGCGGGGATGAAATATACGAAATTGTGAACGACAGAAAAGCGCCATAGAATTTTCGGGGGAGAGATATACGTGTCAGGCGCAGGTGACGCACAGCGGGAATGGTACTCGAAAAATCGAAGTTTGTCAGATGCCTCTCTCGCCTATAATACACAATATATATGGGTGTCCTTCGGTTGGGGTTTTCCTCGTATAATCTCCTGTTACGCACGAGAGAGCGAAAACCCTTGAGGATTAATTGTTCCAGACGATCGGTAAACCATCGCGAGGGAGGTCCCCGAATTTTACGCGTCATTCTTAACTTTCTATGGTGAACACTTGTCACTGGGACGGATGACATCCTGTTGACGCCATAATTATCCGATTTTATAGTTCAGTCACTCTGTAGCCCAGTAAATAGGTTCATAATGCAATCTGCTTCAGAATTGATTTTGTTTTTGGAAAAGGTTCAGGGATGTCCCCTGGGTGCAAATTCAAGTTGGCGGAAGGTCGAGCTTCAGCCGCCATCTTGGAAAACACGTTTTATCAAATATCTCGCGAACCGTGCATCGTACGACAAAAATAGTTAAGACCTTTTTTGTAGATAATGAAATTCTCTACAACTTTTAGGAGAAACTTTTTCCTGTATAGTGCATAGTTTTTCATTTATAGCGCGGCAAACTTTTCCAAACATCACCATTTTTACTCTGTTACATCAACCGTTGAATATATGCATGTTTGGCAAAGTTTGCCACGCTATAAATAAAAAACCATGCACTATATAGGAAAAAGCTCTCAATAAAAGTTGTAGAGAATTTAATTATCTGCAAAAAAGATTTACATTATTTTTGTCGTACGATGCGCGGTTCATGAAATATTTGATAAAACGTGTTTTCCAAGATATCGGCTGATGCTCGACTCCCCGCGCCCCGCCAACATAAATTTACGATCAGGGGACACCCCTGAAACTTTTACAAAAGCAAGATTGCAGAAAAAATGGCTAGAATGACTGGACTGTTGGGCAAGAATCGAAAAGTATTGACCGTGCGGAATTCACGCGAGTTCCACACGTTGTGTTTATTGAAGATTTTAATTATATCAGCTTGAGGGAAAAAATAACGCATATGCATTAACTTTTATAAATTCTAAAGTGAAGATAAGGTCTCTGAAAAAAAATTCAGCATTTACCTTCATTTTTCACCGTAAAAAAATTCGTAAGAAAGTATTTTTTTTTTACATTTTTGAAAAATGATTAATTTTCATTCATCGACAAATTATGCTTGATCGATGGCTTATCATTGAATCGTCACGGCTCAATTGCCAATAAACTCATTTATTCGCGATCACTCATCTCTGATACCTGAGAAAATTTACAATATCCGCGCAACGTTCTCAAATCGTACCGAGCCAACCTTGAAAATAACGATACCATGCACCGACCTTGTTCCGTCAACGAGAGCTGACAAAACGAGATAAAATAGTTTAAAAAAATTAAAAAAAAAAAAGAAATCCTGTCTCGTGGTCTTTGGCCTGTTAGCCGAGAATGAATCGTCGTGAAATTGCTCGCTCGCTCGTCGACTCCCGGGGGTGTTCCCCGCGGTCTATACGAGACTCGAAATTTTTCACGAGACTCTCGCGCATACCCGAGACAGCAAAACATTTCTGTTTCTGCGTGCGTGTATACAACGACGCGTGGATTTCTCTACCCTCGTAGCTCTACACGTCTTTTGCATAGGTCATTTCACGCTCTCGAGACTGCATCTCTCGGCCCGGGCGACGTTAGCGAAAAGGAAAAGCAAAGAAAAAATTCAAATAATAATAATAACAATAATAATAATGCCGCTACGTCTGCAGCTCCGCGTCACTGGGTATAAGAGAGTGAACACGAGAGCGCGGTCTGGATATTTTCAACTTTGCAAAGCGAGACGCATGGGGACTCTTTTCTCGCTCTCTCTCTCTCTCTCTCTCTCTCTCTCTCTCTCTCTCTCTCTCTCTCTCTCTTTCTCGTTCTTTCTGAGGTCTATATAGCCACGATGCACATTCCTCGCATCGGAGCGAAAAATGCCCTCGCGAGCATCGAGAGAGCACGCGAGCACTCTCTATCCCATTTCGAAGACTGATGATGAAAATTAGGACAAAAAATGAAAGTACAAATTGCCTCCAGACTCTCAATAATAACACAAGATCTTCATATGCTCTTTCTTTTGTTTTTTTTAATTTTTTTTTTTAATGCATGATTTTTTTGATCGTCGCTGATGACTGTGAGCTGGGTATGAGAGAACGAGCTTGCTGACACGAAGCATATATAGGTTTAAAAAATGTTGAAGAAAAAAGTATGTCATCGTGACAAACGTGAACAGGGGGAGGATGGCACGAGGCAAATACAAACGAGATATATATATATCTATACACGTATATAAATATGAAAAGAGAGAGAGAGTGCTGATGTTTCATATACGATAGTGCGGAAAAACAGAATAATCGAACGGAAGTACCTACTATCAACGAGGACTTCCGGTTTCATCCGAAACGACGGATGGCCCATGCTCCGTGGAACGACGGATAAAAACAATAGAAAAAAAGAGAGAAGGAAAGAAGACATGTGTGCCGCGTGAGAAAAAAACGAATGCACGCCAGTTTTAATTTTGTATGTCGTGTATACGATGGGGCATTCCAAACAAATTCAACTATAGGCCATGACCCTGACCATTTTAGATTCTTCTGATATTTTTTTTTTTTTTCAATAACCTCAACCTATAAAAAGGACAAAAAAATTTTGAGAGAAAACAAGAGTTCCACTCCCCGTCTGGTCTTAAAATCATCCTTTGAGATCAGTGAATTCACCCAATAAAAAAAAATGGTGTTTTTTGAGTTAAGAATGTATCGGACGTATACCTTCCTAACCAAAAGTGACTTTCATCGACAACATTGCATACTTCATGATAAGATAAAAATCGGAAAAAATTCAACCACAATAAAGACGATGAAAAGATTACTTTTTAATAATAATAATGCCCAAAACTTGTCAATGAATTGCTTGAACCAAACATTGTTTAACAAATTTTTAGGGAATGTTTTCGATTGTCATGTGAAATGAATTCGTGGATTTTTCTGACCACACATGAATTTTTTTTAAATTTTCTTATCATTTTGAAATTTTGGTTTTCGGAAATTTGTAAAGATTGTATTTACGAAACTATTCGTTCAATGCTCTTGAAACTTCTTGATTGTAATATACAACGTTTTTAGGAAAACATATCCAAAATTAATGATTTTTCCTTCATTTTTCGAAATTAAAAAATTCTCGAAAACCGAAATTTCAAAATGATAAGAAAATTAAAAAAAAATCATGTGTAGTCAGGAAAAATCAACGAATTCATTTCACGTGTCAAAAAAAACTTTCCCTAAAAATTTTTTAAACAATGTTTTGTTTAAACAATTTATTGGTAACTTTTTGGCATTATTATTATTCAAAATTAATCTTCTTATCGTCTTTATTGTGGTTGAATTTTTTCCGATTTTTATCTTATCATAAAGTATGCAATATTGTCGACGAAAGTCAATTTTGGTTGGGAAGGTACGTCCGATACATCCTTAAATTGAATGGTGTATTGAAATAAAATGTTCTCAAAAATGTTTTTGTCCTTTTTGAGTGGATGTTATTGTTATCAGAAAAATCTAAATTATAAAAGTTATTGTTATCAGAAAAATCTAAAATGGTCGGGCCTAGGTGAATTTGCTTGGAATGCCCCATCCATGGGTTGCACCCAGTGCACTATGCTGTTGCTGCGTATATAAAAATTTTGCACTCGCGCACACTCTATCGAATTCTCTTCCCGTTATTTCCTGAACGTAATAACGGGGGCCCACCAGGCACTCATCGACCGTTCGTCGTTTCGTCGTTTTTTTTTTTTTCCCCTTTATTCAAATAAATCCAATTTCATTCAAACACAATTCATTTTTCTCCGGTACACGTAATTCCGATCTCTCGGCGAGAAATTCGCAATCGTCACTAAAAGATAGGAATGAAAATGAAATACGAAAGAAAACGCTCGTTGGATCGATTATTGTGACTTTCGAAACATTTTTCAATCGATTTCATCGAATTTACGAATATTCTATCCAACCTGCCACTAGTTATAGGTAACAACAAAAAAAACCATAAAGTGACAATTACTCAGCAAGCATAAAAGAGTTAGCATACCGATCTCTGGTCCTATATGAGAAACGCGAGAGGTCGAAATTTACCATCTGTTTCAGCTTTGCACCGATCCCTATGTATACATATATATAGAGCTCAGAATGTTTACGATAAATATTTTACGTTTAACGAGCGTAAAATTGACGAAAACGATTGACGAAATCGATTGGACTAACCTCCGGGTTTCGACTCTCGCATGCGTCCGTACATATATTATAATTCGTGGGTAACGTAAATGTACGTATACACATACGTATATATACGTATATACATAGCTTATATACGCAGTCCACGCTCTCCGTCTGGCAATCCTTCCGCCACTTAATAATTTCGTAATAAGAGAGGAACGCGGATCCTCGATCGTGGCGTATACACGCATACACGTCGATTGCCAGAGAACAAAAGGACGTAACGCAAATTTATTTTCCATGTTAAATCGTGTATTGTTCGCGCTCTTATATATGGTCGATGGCAAAATGGACATATATGAGTATGCGATCCCTCCTTATTATGTAGGATGGCTATGCATTTCTTTTCATATGCGATTATTACTGCGCACTCTGTACAAGAACATTGAACGTTCTTTCGGACAGTGAACAATAATTCCCGTGAGACGCTAGAGCGCTTTGAACATCTTGAGGACCTTTGATCGGTGTAATATATGCACTCGCGGAGAACCCCACGAAACAATTAATATTCATTCGAGGCACATATATGTATCGCTGCTCATCTACTCTAGCTACGATTCTTGTACAAAGACAGAAAGAGGAGAAATTAAAAGATGGAGAAATTATGCTTACGAGAGCTTCTCTCGTATATGTTTATCCATCAGGGATACACGACATATTGCGCGTGTATGGAGTGAGACAAAAAAAGGAATATGTATGAGAGATGCTGCGTAAAAGAGAGAGAGAGACAGAGAGAGAGAGAAAGAGAGAGAGACGAGGAATATATTTGAAACTACGGAATATAGGACAGCGTATATAGAGGTCTGCTTTCTCCTCACTTGAGAATCTCAAAACGTATTCTACGAAATCATTATATTGGTTTATGGAAGTCGAAGGTCTAGCGGGGCTCTTCGAGTTTCACGCCGCGTGTGAGAGCTGATATTATACGGACCATTGACGAACAAAAGGGCATAAGCCACATTGCTCAATGTGATAAATTCCATGGGGTGCGTCCTTTTTTCTTTCTGGCTGTCAATATAATATGAGAAGGGCAACAAGAACTATAATATAAGGCTCGAGAGCAGAATTTTTCTATACAAGCTCGTTTAGGCAGTGCACATAATATACTTTCTTCTGTCTCTCTCTCTCTCTCTCTCTCTCTCTCTCTCTCTCTCTCTCTCTCTCTCTCTCTCTCTCTCTCTCTCTCTCTCTCTCTCTCTCTCTCTCTCTCTCTCTCTCTCTCTCTCTCTCTCTCTCTCTCTCTCACACACACACACACACACGTTTTCAATCGCTTCAGATAGAATTCCAGAAGTCGTTTTTATTTCCAATATTTGGACACAGCGCAAAGATAGGAACATTCGAATCGAGTGAGCCACATCTCGAAAGCAAATACAGTTGTCGTTTTTTTTTTTTTTCTATTTTTACATATAAAGATTTCACAAATGAGACGATTAAATGGCTTGTAATTTTCAATTCAAAGTATACGAAAGAAACGTGTCTATTGAATATGATTCCGATGATAACTTAACAAGGACACTGGTGTAAAAAAAAAAAAACAAGCAAACAAGAAAAACATTAATCAAGAGTATACAGTGAAACATGCAAGAAAGGCTGGAAAAAATGACTGGCTTTAAAATAGGTGACTTTTTATTCCATCGTATATTTTCGCAGACGTCTCGGCAGCTTAGCGTCCAACCGCGCTAGCATATATACGTATCGCGTACGCAGGGCAAGGAGGAACGTTTGAGAGAAGTGAGAAAACGAGTGAGAGATATAATTCGGAGCAAAAGGGAAGTTTGAGAAAAAGAAATTGAAAGAAAAAGACCCGTGAACGTCTTCAAGCACGATTTACCGCTAGTAAGCGAGAGTTGACGCAAAACGTTGCTCGCAAATACGAAACAAGTCTTGCATACGAGTCATTCGCGAGGTATATTTTTTTTTTTTTTTTTCCTCGTCTTCGTAGTGGCAAACACCAGCGCAGGAGCAACATTTATAGGTACAGGATGAATTGATGGTGGCGAAAAAAAAAAATCATATTTCTCTGTTGCTTCGTCGTCACGAGTTGTGCGGGCTCGTTTTCTCCAAGAATAACATCGGCCAATTTTTTATTCGAATATTCCAAAATTAAATATGAGTATGTATGTATATAAGCTGAAAATTTTCGAGATTGTCGTACGATTGTTTGATCAGGTGTATCGTGAGAACAACAAACTGTCCCGTATAAGCACAGCTGTGCCTCAAGGCTGGGTTTAATTTGAAAAAATATATATCATATCGAATTATATGACCGCACATGTGTGTTGCGTATGCAGAACGCATAAATTAGATAATGCGAAATTACGTAGAATGTAAATGTGTATAAGTAATTTTTTTTTTTTTTTAATCCCAATAAAATTCATTGGAAAAATCAACCTGTCTATCAATCTACACGTGCTCTTGCCTCGAATGATTTATATACTTTCGAAGCATCCCGGAAACAAACGTTCTGTTCTTCACGTAAATAATGTGCAATTACTAATTATTCATTATAGTGATCCTAGTAATGAGGGGATGAGGCACGAGTGGGTAATGGCGATTTTACTTTCAAGGCGCGATCAATACATCGAGAAACGAATTATGCAACTGGTCTACAATGGACAGCTGACGACTTTTTTTTTTATAAATTCGTCCTTGAATCATTTATCGTCATTGTCGATTTGAAATTCTTGACCGAGAAATTAACGGAGGTTTCTACTTTTTTGGGCCAAAAATTTTTCGATATTTCACCAATTTTTTATGCGAAAAATGTTAAATATAGAATGTTGATATTTGATATATTTACTAAGCGGTCTTTATTTAACATGATAATGTCCCTTAATGTTTGATAAAACATGGTTTGGGAGTTGGAGGAGCCACGTATGTCGGTGCGCCGGCGATGATATTCTTCGCTTGCGGAAGTAAAAAAATCAAACATATTTTTACTTTGTAGTACAATATTGTGTATAAGTTGAAATAGAATGAAGAAGAAATATTGAAAAATAAAAAAATAGTGAGCGATCGAAGGAGAATTTTAGTTTTTTGCCAAAAATATTTCCAGTTTTTTCTTCATAAAATAAAAACGTTTGAATATTTTTGGATAATTCTAGTTCGCCTTATGCACAATATTGTACAAAGTAAATATATCTTTGAGTTTTTTTGCTTCAGATCACCTCCCTTAAGACTTAAGACTTAAGACTTAAGACTTCCGCAAACGAGGAATATCATCGCCGGTGCACCGACATACACGTCGCTCCTCCAACTCCTAATGCCACGTTTTATCAAACTTTGAAAGACATTATCATGTTCAATAAAGACCGCTTGGTAAACATACCAAATATAAACATTCTATATTTAATATTTTTCGCATAAAAAATTGGTGAAAAATCGAACATTTTTTGGTCCAACAAAGTAGAAACCTCATCCCTTAACCTCTAGGCCGCCGGGATTTGGGCACTTTGTTTCTCTTAAAAAGTCCTCGTAACTTAGTCCCGTTTCTTATATTCGACCTCGATGCAGTTCCTCAGACCTCAGGTAGCGTCTTACATAAGACTTTCCGGCGGCTAACAATCGGAAAAATTTTTGATTTTTTGAAATTCCAAGTAAATGCTTCTTTAGGGGTTTTGGAGGGTGAGGAATTCGATGATGTTGGTAGTTTTTGCGTTACTCTTCAAAAAATCACCTTTTTCTGCTCAGAAACTACCCCTTTTCATTTTGAAAGCCCTGGAAACGGCAACAAGAATTGGTTTTCGTCCGTTTACGATCAGAAACGACCACGAGATGTTCCCTCAGGGGTAGCTGCCACCTTTCACAGTGCAGAGACTATCACACGTATGAAATAAGAAACGGATTGTATTTTTTTCTCAAAACCCATTGTTACCTCGATATCGGAACATGGGGTGGTTTTTTTTTTTTTTCGACAACCCCTAAGACTTTTTTTTCGTGATCAGCGACCTCCAAAACGCAAAGACCAGTAAGTTTCGTTGCAAGTTGAGGATGATTTTATAGCCTACTGGAGAACGTCTTTATATAAGATTTTCCGACACTCCAGAGGTTCAGAATTTACAAATGGGCAGACGAATTTTTTTAACGAGACTGAAGATTCTAGATGAATTCCTCATTGTTTTGTGACATAATGAGAGACAGTTTTTTTTTTATCAAGCAGTTTGAATCGGATATTGACGGAGATTTCGTTCTTATGGTAATTCGCTTGATCGTCATTGTCCCGTATGGTCATTGCGATTATCCATAGACAGGGCAATGACAAAGTTTTTTTTTTTTTTAGATTAATGAATAAAAATTTTTTTTAGAAACTTAGCAAAACGTCACTATCTTCAGAAGAACATCTTTTCTTAAAGACTTATGAATTCTTAGACCCATGGAGGGGCTCGAAATGTTGAGGCAGTGTTATGTCTACGAAAAAAATTCCAACCAAAGATTTATCTTCACATTTTGAATCATCATAAGCTTACTTTCGTCCCATCTTTTTCAGAGGAATTGTAGAAAAATCTTTCAGCACAATGAGAGCTCGAGAGACCTAAGATTCAGCTCTTATTAACGATTTTAAACGACCAAAAATAACAGAATACCAACCTCACAGACATTTTGGAATGAGCTTTTGGATCTACAAGTATGGATCTATAGCTATTTACTTTTTTTGATGGGAAAACATCTCCAGCGGCATTTCAAAGTGAAAAGTGTCCTCAAAAAGCGTTACGGCCCTTCGAGGAATCGTATAAAGATTCACTACTTTTTTCGACAGGGCTAATATATAGTTAATTGGACTTACTGATTAAGGCGACAATTTTTTATACACGGTGTTCAAAATCTTTCGTATATCCTATAAGATACGAGTATTTTCTCGTATCTCTGAGTAAGGAAATGATTATATATTGGCAAGTTTGTAGAAAAATAATCAATACTTATTGTCATCACCTAAACAAACTTTGTGGATACCGGCAAGTATGTAATATGAAGCATGTCGAATTTCTCTGACGTTCGTACAGGTGCAAAAAACGTAATTCTTTGTTGTGATTATATCGCGAGGAAAGTGAGTATATAAGCCTGCGTCGAGATCTCATGTATCATCTTCTCTCCGAGAGTTTTCACATCGCAAACATCCTCAATAAGGTGAGTGAGTGTGCAGAGAGAAAATCCCTTTTATTCAATTGCTCTCGTTATTTCGAGCGAATTGCATCTTTCGTCGATCGGAAATTCAAACTTCAAAATATATTATAAACTTCTATATAATTTAAAAAAAAATAGCTAATTATCAAACGGGTGATATATTTTCATTACTACAGATTGCTGATTTGATCATCAACACCGCCCAACATGAGATTCTCCGTTTTTGCATGCCTGGCACTCGCCATCTTGTGTATACAATCGATCAGTGTGAGTAATACAAATATTCGGCAATAACTGTTTTTCGTTTAACTAGAAATCGAAAGAAAAAAAAAACAATATCTGAAAAAAAAATGTTGCCATCGTTACAGGGCGCCATCACAAAGGTGCGTAGTCTGCAGAAGCAATGCGTGGACCAAGGATTTGCTGGAGTTTGTTCGGTGAGTGTATTTATTAAACGTTTTCGTACGGCAGTTGAGGCTGATTTTCAGATATTCGCTTTTGGGAATTTATCTTCCAAAAACTATTGGAAAAATCATTTTCGTAATGAATCTACAAATTTCATTAAATTTTAGGTCAGCACGAAAACCGTCAATGCCAGAACATGTTCCCAAGAGCTACAATGCGCTGTAAAGAAAGGAAAGGACACGTTTAAGCAAGCCGGTGGACGTGCCCCGGACGGAACGAAATGTGGCGAAAAAAAGGTACTGACGTTTGATCAAATACTTGAAAGGCCAAATTCGGAAAATAATAATTAGTTCTGAACAATAGGGATGCATGAATAGACGCGAAAATTTGAGTAATTTGTATGAATTTTCGTAGATTTGCGTCAATAAGAAGTGCATAGCGACCGAGGAGATGCCAACTGTTGTGGGCGGTACTAGTGCACTAACTTGCAAAAAGATTGTACCAACCGCGGACAAGATTGAACGACAACCGCTCGAGCCACTGTCACCTTAAATCATCTTTTTGGACTGGAGCAAAGTATCACTCACGCTATAAGACTATCATGGGCGAACATTTGGGAAATTATATTCGGAGCAGCGATATACGACTACCGCGTTCGAAAGAATCAAAATTGCCTGATGAAATGATTACGAAAAATTGTCCTGATAAAATCTAAAATCGATATTTTATAAAGATTTTTTTTTAACAATTATTCGTAATCAATTTCACTGTGTAAAGTCGTTTGAGCTGACTTTTTATTCGAGCAATGCTGGACTAATTCGTATTGTGATTTCCATCGTCATTACTGAAGACACAATTTACCAAATTTAGGAATAAACATTTAGGAACAAACGAAGTGCGAATGAGAACGAATGAGAGAAATAAATGAAGCGACGAATGAAATGAAGGAATGACGATGATAAATATTTGTGAAACGAACGAAGCATATATGCGAAGATAACGAAAATTATGTTGGTCCATCGTTGTATTTTGATGAGGAATACGAAAGGCTTGCTCCGGTGAAGAGATTGAAGTGAAAAAACGATAAATAAAGAAAAAAATTACATTCTCAGTTACGTCTATGCTCTTTGGTACTTCATTTTAGTCCGAATGTCTTCGGGTTTATCCTTCCCAAACTTCAATAAATCCTTTTTAAGGGAAGTTTCTATACTTTGTTGGGCCAAAAAATGTTGGATTTTACACCAATTTTTTATGCGAAAAATATTGAATATGAAATGTTGATATTCGGTATATTTACTAATAGCGGTCTTTATTGAACATGATTATATCTTTTAAAGCTTGACAAAACACGGTATTGGGAGCGGGAGGAGCTACGTAGGGTATAGATGCGCAGGTAAGCCGGCGTAGTAGGGTTTGCCATGCGGAGTAGTTTCGAGAAAAAAAAAAAATTTGTTTGGTCGTACATCCAAGGGTAAGTTGAATGCAAATTATAACACTTTGTGACATTTTTACCGAGTGATATAGCATCTGAATATCTTAATTTTGTGTGAAATAGCAGTTTGAGGAGTGTTTTTCATACTTTGAGGTCAGAAATTGACTGGCCGGCTACTAGCATAAATAATTTAGAAGTATTCGGCCACCATGGCTGACTTCTGGTTATGATGGCTTCATATATTTCGTGTTTTTTTTTCTACATTCACATATATGTAAAATATCAAAAGGGTCAAAAAATTATTGTACTTGGGAATGTACTCTTCGTCATAGATTCCAGAAGTCGACCGTCGATGTCACAATCAAATTTTGAGGCTCGTCAAATTCTGACCTATTGCTGGATTCTTTGACCAAAGTACTCAATTTCTATAGTAGTCGGACGGGGTTGAATTTCTACAATTGTGTTAGTAATTGTTGCGTCGCGAGAGACGCTATTTTTTCGTTTTGAATAGCTTCCGAATAGTTCATTGAAAACCTTTACGGCGTTCCTTTCTATTTAATACCTTCGCTGGTCAGTTTTCCCCTTAATAACCCTTGTTCTTTTTTTCGCCGACAAATGTCTGCAGACTAATATACTTTTAAAGATTAAAGGAAGGCTCCTTCGATAATTCAGCCGAAATTAAAGACATATTGTGTTGGGAAAAACCCCGTTCATTACGATAAGCTACCACGTACGTTCGTTTTTATTAGTTCGTCCATTATTTCTTCTCTTCTTTTACTCTTCCTTTGTTAACTGGCAACCAATCAGAAGCCGTTATGCGAACTAGTGGAGGGAGTTTTCTCTTTTTTTTTTCGATATAATTTCAGGATTCTTCAAGTTATTGCCAATTAAGAGTTTACCTGTAATTTTTGTAATGTACTTAGGCACCACATAATGTATCACTATTTTATTAATACTAACATTCTTACATATTCATTTCCTTTCAAAAAACAATTAAATTCGTGATTGTATATATACATGTAAAAAAAAATATTTATGTTTAGCTAAATGTTAATTCAACGATCTGTCATTATTAAATAATAAATGACATTTGCAACAAACAATCCCATCATAACTTTTGAGATTCTTATCAGCATTTTAATTTTGATGGCCAACTACTGGCATCATGGTGGCCGACAACTGGGCCATTCATGGCCCAATTACAGGGAAAATCGACATATTTTACGAAAACTATTATAATTAAATAATGCAAGATGGAATTATCAAGTATAGTATGCGAATCTTGAAGGATTTTTTCCAATATTTCGATCGATCATGGTTTCAATTCATTTTTTATGGTTATACATTAGAAAAATGTAAGTTAAAGATGACTGTACGCAAAAGTGGTCGACTACCGGCGCATCTATCTTATGTCGGTGCGCCGGCGATGATATTCTTCGCTCGCGGAAGTCCTAAGTTTTGGACAGTTGATTTGAAGAAAAAAAATCAAACATATTTTTACTTTGTACAATATTGTGTATAAGTTAAACTAGAATGAAGAAAAAAAATATTGAAAAATAAAAAAAATAGTAAGCGATCGAAGGGAAAGTTTAGTTCTTTGCCAAAAATTTTTGCAGTTTTTTGTTCATAAAATACACTCAAAAAAAAGTTTGGTTGTGACAACCAAAGTTTCGTTGGCGCAACAAAATTCGTTTGTTAACATCTGATCTACAAAACGTTTTGTTGGCGACATGGGTATCGTTTTGTTAAACACATTTTGTTGCCGCAAGCAAACGTTTGATTGCGCTATGGAATGATTTAGTTACCTCAACCAAACAATTTTGTTGAACGGACATATATATTTTGTTGGCTCAACAAAACATTGATGTTCGAAACGTATATTTTATGTATGTAGAACAAAGCAGTTTTGTTGCGGCAACAAACATATTTTGCATACAGAGCAAATCATTTTTGTTGCAGTAATAATCGTATAGTGCATGGGGATAATCAATGCTCTCCGCTATAATATTGTTAATAAATATTTAAAAAATGTGGTTCTCTAATTAACTTCCAAAATGCTTTCTCACAGAGCACAGAGGAAGCTTTTTCCGTGAAAAAAGTTCAGAATTTCATGACAGAATGTTTGAGGCGAGGCTAAGGATCAACATAACCTCAAAAACCTTCGAGTAGATTTTTCGCGCAGAAGCTTTGTTAGATTGAAAAATAACAAATGAGCCCATCTGAATGATTGTTAGACACTTTTTTTTTGTTTTCATGAGGTTATTTAGAAGAAAAATGTCTTCAAAATTTTGGCTGTCTCTCTCGCACTTTTACGTGCTTAGCCTCGCTGTAAAATTCCACTGTATATGTTCCAGTCTGTATAACTTAAAATTTAGTGAAGATGTCGATTAAATCGCCAAACTGCCATTGGTTCAGTAAGTCTTGCACGAGGTCATCCATCTCATGAAGATTTTTTAATTTTTTAGATTTTTTAATATCACTGTTGGCTCGAAAAAATATATTACCACCATATACATGCACACTCGAAGCTTTCACGCGGTCGTAGAACGATTGTTGCACACCACGCGATACCAAAGATGCTACAGTATTGCCGGCGTGACAAATTTGTTGGGCGAACGTAACGTTTGGTTGCGCCAACAAAACGTTTTATTCCGACAACTATACTGTTTGGTTAGAAGCCGATAGTGTGTCTAACCGGCACGGGTTACGGTGTTCATGAAGTTTTTGTTACGACAACAAAACATTTTTGTTGTCGACTTTTATTTTTTTTATTGTCTCAACCAAATATACAGATGGGTCGAGGTCTTCTTATTGTATCGTTCGCCCAATCCAATAGTTTTGTTTGTATTACAAAATAAAGTATGTTTTGTTCCAACAACAAACAGTTTTGGTTGTATCAATGAAATGTGATTAACAAAATTAGGACGATGTTGCCAACAAAAAGAATTATTTTTATTCATTGGTCGCAACAAAATGTTTGTCCTACGAACAAAATTATATATTGGTCGTAACAAAACGCAGGCAACAAACGAATTTTGTTGCCGTTACATTACCTTTTTTTTCAGTGTAAAAACGTTTAAATATTTTTGGATAATTCTAGTTCGACTTATACACAATATTGTACAAAGTATAGATATGTTTGAGTTTTTTGCTTCAAATCACCTGTCCAGGACTCAGGACTTCCGGAAGCGAAGAATATCATTGCCGGCTCACTGACATACGTGGCTCCTCCCACTCTCAATACCATTTGTTGTCAAACTTTAAAAGATATTATCATGTCCAATAAAGACCGCTTAGTAAACATACTAAATATCAACATTTTATATTTAATATTTTTCGCATAAAAAATTGGTGAAAAATCGAAGATTTTTTTGGCCCAACAAAGTATAAACCCTTAAGGCTTAGAGGGTAAAAAAATCGTGTTTTTTCCATTAATAAACTATTAAATTATAAATTTAATATTAAATTATAATATATATATTAATTATTAATATATATATTAAATTATATATTAATATAATTATTAAATTATATTAATAAACTATTCCATTAGTTGAACTATTGGAGAATGTGTTCCGCAAGTTTTAGAGGTCAATTCGAAATATTTTGGAAGGTACAGATCCGAGAACAGAGAAGCGTCGAGTATAAGTGTACGGACGCTTATCACGACTTTACAGCGCGTTTTCTATAAATCTCGTTTTTTGTGATTTTTCGAAATTGGCGGGTGTGATAGCAAAAAAACGATTTGACCTATCGACCCGAACCAAAGGCCATTCACTGGAGTATTGAAAACTATCCTAAATGAACCAAGGACATTGGTAAAAAACGTGTGAGTTGGCGTTGGAACTCACGAAATTTGATGTGTAAACATTTGAGCTCGCGTCAGTTTGGTGTGGGAAAATTGAGGTCGTGCATTGGTTAAGGAGGTACGACTAGTATGAAGAATCCAACTGACGGACTTGAATTTTTTATATGTTTTTGCCGAATACTTTATGCGCCTATTGCCAAAATTTGAGCTATATTAACCGTTTAGTTTATTCGTAATAAAATTGCAAAGTCGAGCAGTTTGAGTTACTAAAGCACGTCGTCTTATGGAGACGGTTAACCGGAAGTGCTGTGATCACGGTTTTGCTGCTCACGTATCCAACTACACCCGTTGAAAAACTGAAACTTGATAGATTAGATATAATAGATATTGTAAAAAATTGAAAAATTACTCTTCACCGTGTAGTTCTGGCACTACATCATAAAAAAGTTTCAATTTCCGGTTGTAAATGTTCAGAACGATCAAATAGCACCCACAGACTTAGCAACGTCGCGAGTAACAGCTGATGGGTTTCGGCGAACATAACCTAGCTTTGTTTTGATATTAGCAACGAAGATAGAGTCATCTTCGTTGGTCACGTATACCAACTTATAGCATCGCCAATGCGACGTTGCCAAGTGTTTACTTCAAATTCCATCATGTTATTTATGGAGTTTTATTATTTATCACGTATCAATTATATGTATAATTATCATTCTACCGATCGTATTAATTCCACTGAGGTAATTCAAGTCTATTTTAATAGGTTTTCGGCTGATTTTAAAAAATGTTTTTTAGTCCGTTTTTGTGGTAGACATGTCATTATTATTATGATGGAGACTACTATCGAGTCGTTGACAATCTAATTTTTCAGTTTTTATTAGTTCATGCGCAATAAATTAATCATTTACCACAAAATTTTTCACATTATAATCGATAATATGAATAATCAACGCAAATAAACATAAATCAGAACAACTGTGGGTAAAATAAATTTAGACTTTTTTTTGACTCCAAAGAACTAGTCGCACCTCCTTAATCTTAGCCCGTACCATCAGCTATCAGCTGTCGAAACACACACATTCACGGGCTCTCACACGGACCACGGTGCGCGCTGTACGCTGCTCACGCCTGCGCGGGGCCGATGTCCTATACATAGAAGTGTTGGTTAGCCCCCACCGTGTGGCGCTCTCACACACACATTCACGCGCTCACATAGACACGGATCTTACGCTGACGGTCGAAGTTTTACATCTGACGCTCGAAGTCCCAGCTAGCCCCTACCGTAGACCGAGCGCTAAGATGTTTACACATCAAAAAAAAGTCATTCTATACCATTTTTATTGCACGAATAAAGAAAATAAATGTTTGTAAAAATCGTCACTTTTTTGTTCAAGCTCGAAAATTAATGTGGTTTTACTGTTTTTTCTGGGTTTTTTTAGTTCATCGACAATAAAAATATATGTCAATTAAAAATAATTGTGGTTTGTACGTATCGGACAAGAATTACGCGCTCCATCTTTCCCGCCAATTTGAGACTCCAGCCTCGAGGCACTTCAATGGTCAGCTAATAACTCCGCCATTTTTCCGACAATTTGACGATAAAACAATTTTTTTTTGTACTTTTTCAATGTGTGTAAAAACACAGTCAAAAGTTTAAAAAGCTTTGTTGTTTCTCTCATTACAAAAAAAAATCGCCAAAAACCACCTCTTTTTAGCCCTCTAATGCCTGGTTGCATAAACGTGGGTTAACCCTAGATCCAAGGACAAATTTCAATCCCGAGGTTAAGCTGTCAAATGTTTCATACAAATTGAGTTCGCGTGATGGCTGCATATATCTGCGCCTTATTTTCACACATCTGACTTAACCCCGGGGTTAAAATTTGTCCCCTGATCCAGGGTTAACCCGCGTTTACGCAACTGGACATAAACCAGGACACTGCCTTAATCGGCTGCTCTATATATTTCGTGCCACGCGAAGATCTATATTCTGTGATCTCGTTAATGGCCTGTACGACCTCTCATCTTCCCCAATTTTTCACTCACGTAAATTTAATTTATACGCTCAACTATGTTGTGTTATATATGGTCGATATATCATTATACATCTTATGCACTTTCTTTCCTACACAAACATATTTAGATGGAAAACCGGAAAATTAACCGAGACTAAAACTTGTGTCATCTCTTCCTCTCTCTCTCTCTCTCTCTCTCTCTCTCTCTCTCTCTCTCTCTCTCTCTCTCTCTCTCTCTCTCTTTCTTTATATTTCGAGAATTTTCCATCAGCAGCCAGGTAAGAGTTCTTACGCTGCGCCGAGAAGAAAATACTTCGAAATAAAATATTCTATTGATTTGTCAGGCGTCTATAAGTCCCGCTATAGTGGTCGACGAAGGAAAAACCTTGCTATGAAAGAAGCAGAAGAAATAGAACTACGTGTATACATATATATATCTATACGTCTATGAGTCCCTTTGAATCTTTGCCTCTTCATCATCGAGTAAGAGAGCCGTAACGAGATGACGCGACATACAAGCAAAAAGCTCTTCTCATCTTTTTACTTCCTCTATATTCTTTTTGCTTCTTATGGCTGCTTAACTATATGTCATCTCCTCTTATATCCGCGTTATTTCAAAACGAAAAATCAAATCAAACACGGTCAAGCGCCAAGAGCCCCATCAGCCTTCTTGGATTTTGTATACAAAAAGACCGCGCGGACAAGACCCGTTTCAAAACCACTTCGTCTTATTCTCGTTTATGAGCATCGAATTGGATATAATATGCAACGTTTGGAAACGAAGTGCAATGTGTGCGTGAGTGTGTGTGTTTCTTGACTATACCATCGAGGACCCTTTTTCCTGTCTTGCTGGAATAATTCAATGCCCGAGTGCCTTCTCGAGATGTTATCACTCAAAATATTGTCTTTTCGAGGGCAGGTTAAAGAATCGCACTTGGCTTTTCTCAGCAAGAAAGAGCCGAAATTTCTTCGAGATATATGGAAACGAAAGAGGCAAAATCAATAAGTGATCAATTTTTTTCTCACTTTTTTTTCCTATCCGACACTATGGATTTATTAAAGCCTAGAAAAAAATTTGTCTATCAGAAAGATTGATAAAAAGATTATAGTTTAGGAACGGTAAAAATTTTTCGAATATTACACGTACTCCCTGAAGGGGCAATGCTACAACGACGACTGCATCTTTTTCTCTCGACTATGATGGAATAAAAAGTTTTCTATTCGTTTATATGCACATTAGCAGCGTGGATATTCTAAGACCGCGGATGTTCCAAGACTCCATCCATGGAGTCTTGAAACAAGAAATGAATAATTAAGCTTTTGTTAATGATTCACTTCTTTCTCTCGTATTTGCAGAGCAAGGCGATGGTTATATTGGCGAATTCGGGGAAAAAATAATGAATCAATATTGTTATCGCATAAACAGAATTCGTGAAAATCGGTATATTTCATAAGATTAACATTGGATCCCACCGAATTTTGTACAGGTGCAAAAATCGTCATTCACCGTTATATAATAATGGTGGGAAAAGCGCGCGTATATATAATGCATGTGTCGAGATGTCATGCATCATCTTATCATCGAAAGTTTGCGCATAGCAGCCATATATCCTCAGTAAAGGTGAGAGACTCCAGAGGAAATCATTTGTATATTCAATTACTTTCGTTATTCCATGCGATTAAATAATTTTTCATCGATCGGGAATTCAATCTTCCAAAACGTTTATAATTTCAAAAAGATAATTATCAAACGGACGACACATTTTTATTGTTAGATTGCTGATTTGATCATCACACGACATTGACCAACATGAGATTCTCCGTTTTTGCATGCCTGGTAGCCGCCATATTGTGTGCACAATCGATCAGTGTAAGTAATAAGTTCGAAAGTGTCCGGGGGGGTTTTTTTTCAACTATTAATAGGAAAAAGAATTTGCAAACGAAAAATTGCCATCGTTGCAGGGTGCAATCACAAAGGTGCGCAGTCTGAAGAAGCAATGCGTGGACCAAGGATTTGCTGGAGTTTGTTCGGTAAGTGTAGTTATTAGAAATTTTCGTAAGAAGTTGAGTCTGATTTTCAGACATTCGCTTTTAGGAATTTTATTTTTCAAAAAACTATTGGAAAAATAATTTCCGTGTTTGGCAGATGTTTCACTTTTTTACCGATTGCGTATAAATTTTAATTTTTTTTTTTTTTTTCAATAAATCTCCAAATTTCATCGACTTTTAGGTCAGCACGAAAACCGTTAGTGCCAGCACATGTTATCAAGAGCTGCAGTGCGCTGTGATAAAAGGGAAGGAAACTTTTAAGCAAGCCGGTGGACGTGCTCCGGACGGAACGCAATGTGGCGAAAAAAAGGTACTGACGTTTGATCAAATACTTGAAATATGCCAAACTTGGGGGAAAAAAAAAATCATTAGTCCGTACGATGGGAATGTATGAGGGGACGTAAATTTTCGTGACACGCATGAATTTTCGTAGATTTGCATCAATAAGAAGTGCGTAGCGGTCACTGAGATGCCAACGGTTGTGGGTGGGACAGGTTCGTTAGCTTGCAAAAAACTTGTAACAACCGCGGACAAGATTGAAAAACGACCGCTCGTGCCATTGTCACCTTAATTACGGGTGGGGGGGCTTCCTTTTGCACTGGAGAGCAATGGACCACACGCGCTGTGACGATCGCACGGGCAAACATTCGGCAAAGTATATATACGGGTATAAAATAATTATTGACCAACGAAATAATTGTGAGCAAGTGGTTTGGTGAAATCCAAAAATAGGCATTTTCACGATGTTATTTGTTCAATCATTATTCGCGATCAATTTCACGGGAAAATTCTTTTCGGTTGATTCTTCATCGGCGTGTGATACGCGCGCAATTGCTGGACTTATTCGTATTGTGGTTTTAATCATGGTTACCGAAAATACAATCAGCAAAATTTGAGAATTAATATTCAAGAACAATGAAAGTACAGTCAAACTCCGATCCTTGTCTGCTCATGGGACCGAAAGTTTCAGTCCCTGTCTACGAAACAGCTGACTTTTGAGAAAGACGCTCGTCCAATCGCGAGAGAGTTGCAGGGCCGCGTGTACAACAATTGATTTTATGCCCTCGGGTACAAATGCATAATTAAAAAACTAAGGCTTAAAGTTTCGGCGAAGAAGACGGGGCAAAGCAGCCGACGACAGCGTAAATAGGGCACTGGAACGCCGGACAGGGACTGAAACTAGGCAGGGATTTGCGAGTGGACAGGGGACCGCGGGGCTTGACTGTATGATTGGAGACAAATAAGAGAAACGGATGAGGACGAATGTAAGAAATGGATTAAGAATTTAATAAAAGGAATGAATTAAGGTAACAAAAATTGTGTATTGGTACATCGTCGTATTGTAATGAGGAACACTAAGTTTGCTTCAGCGAAGAGTTTCAAGTGTATAAGAAAAAAAAAATAAAGCAAAAATTTACATTCTCAATATACCGTCTTCGTTATTTTGTATTTCATTTTAGTCCGGCTATCATCACTTTTTTTCCTTCCCAAACTTCAATTTATCCTTTCTAATCAGTCGCTCTGTATTTTCTCTCGGGGAAATGGATCGATGAGATTTCCTACGAAATATGATACAGTGGTAACTCGGGCACTGACGTTTCGGGCACTCTGCCAAATCGCTCTATTTTATCACTAGTACCGACAACGATTCAGCAATCCGCGATTTCAAGAAAAGTATAGGCGCAAGGTACCTCACGGTCACAGCTACGGCCCTGAGACTTTAATCTCATTGGCCGGTAAGAAGGTTAGGTCTTTTCGTCAGTGCCCGAAACAATGTATCTCGAGCTCCGTCACTGCCCCTAGATCCGTCTGTATTCGCAAACGTGACGCATCGAGGCAGATTGGGTAAATGATCGGCTATTTTAGCTACAATTTCGTTAATGAAGCCTACGAAATCTTATGAAAATTAAAATGGCTATCAGAACATAAGATGACTGTGAAGTTGAAGATTAAATATATGGTACACGTGGATGGATTCTTTAAGAGGAATTTTGATTTTTTGTCTTATATTTTGACTTGCCAAACGAATCCTATCATCTCAACTAACCTCAAAACAGCTACAATTATTTTTTTTAATGAATACATCGTATGCTTACGTAACTCTCAATTGACTTTTATTCTTAATATCATTTTGTCGCGTGTGGAAATTATAACAGCGGACAATCGGATACTGAGAAACCCTCAATATTGTTATAAATAATCATCAAAAGTCGTTCCAGAGGGCTGTCGGCTGATCAGTTGCAATATCAGACTGACGCACTTTTGATTGTTACAAATTCCAAATATCCGTGGTCAGCATTCCGTGACCCCACTTTTTCGTGCAGCCGTTAAAAAATCTTAGAACTTCGCAGGCAAATCAATCACCAAACGACCCTGTTCTAAAATCTTCAGATTAATTTTTTCAATTTAATTTCAGGCAACCTAATTTTTTTTCATACGTACCCTTGAAAAAAATATATATAAATATATATTTTGAATTTATGAAATTGTTCGATGGATGCCGAGGTATACAAGGATTACTTTGTACATTAAATGTTTAGGATCGGTGAAAGATTTTTGTCTATTCCACATTGCCTGATTTGCCAAATCTTTGAAACGAGTTTAAAGGTATATGAAAAAAAAAAAAAAAAAAAAAAAAAACTAGTAAGAAATGCTTCTAGGTTTGATAAACGATTTCGATTGATGCATTCAAAATTATTTTTCATTAATTTCTTTGATGTTTCAAAATTTTGTTTTAGCGTTAAAAAATTAATCAAATAAAAAATGATTTTACGATCGATAAACTATAACGACGCCGTTCTTAAGTCATGTTACTAGGTCTCTCTGGCAGTGGGTTACCGAACAAGTTTATCTGGAATCTCTTTCACAAATCCCCCCCGGGCTTTCGAACACACACACACATATATATATGCGCGTTTGAGCACATTAAATTTGCCCTGTGGTCGTTCACCGTGTCTCTATATCGCTTCTAGACCCTCCCTCGTAACTCGGCGATGCACACTGTAAAAAAAAAATGGTAAATTCAACTCGAAAACGATTGAATCAACTCATTTCTAGAGTAACATATGGCGAACCACATTTTCGAGTTGATTCAACTCATATATAGCGCCGTTTTAACCACAATATGTAGCACGATAAACTCGATTTGTGGTTGTCTCAACACGAGATGTGACTAGTTCGACAAAATATCTATTTGATGTGACTCATTAATATGGTTGGAACAACTACATTTTTAGTTGACTGAACTCGATCTGATGGTACAATTAACTCGATTTGTGGCTCTTTCAATCAAAAATAAAGTCCATGTACGCAGAAATATAGTTCAAGCCACTAAATATTCGGTAGAACGAGCTCGATTTGTGGTTGTCTCAACTCGCGATGTGGCTCATTCAACCTGATATTTATTCGATGTGACTTATCAACATGGTTAAAACAGCCACATTTTTGGTTGATTGAACTCGATCCGATGGTATATTTAACTCGATTTGTGGCTCCTTCAACCAAAAAATAAAGTCCACGTACGCAGAAATATAGTTGAGGCCACTAAATATTCGGTAGAACGAACTCGATTTATGTTTGTCTTAACTCGCGATGTGGCTCATTCAACCGGATGTACATTTCGCGTTTCTTAAATTTCGAGCTTCAAAATTAATAAAAAAAAAAAATTATAATGCATTTATCGCGATAACAATATAACAGAAATGATATCACACGAAAAAAAAAGTTCTCCGTTGATATTCACTCATTACAGAATTTCTGTCTGAGCCAGGATTCGAACCGCCTACCTACAAGTTTCCTACCTAATGCCTACTTACTAACCCGGGACGCTACCTATTGCGCTATCGACTCCTATTGAATTTCGTTCATCAATTTTCCGATATACGCTGCATGCTGGCTCACACTTACAAAATTGAATGCGTCATTACCATTACCATTTGACGATTTTGATTAGTAATAGAATTCATTTTCACACAACTTTGCTAGTTTTACATTTATATTTTTTAATTATATTTTGAGTTTCGATTGAACTTTTAATCGAGTCGTTCCACCTCTTTTTCGTTGAAATGACGACGCATAGTAATCGGATAAACCACAAATGTAGTTGAATCAACATGATATTTGGTTAAAAGAGCTGGTTATAGAGTTGTTTCAAACATCTGTGGCAGTACGATGAGCCACATAAAAGAGTTGTTTCAACATCAATTGCGATAAATAGAACCTCATAATGTAGTCGATTGAACTTTTAATCGAGTCCTTCCAACTCTTTTTCAGAGTTAAAATGACGACGCATAGTAATCGGATAAACTACAAATGTAGTTCAATCAACCTAAAATTTGGTTAAAAGAGCTATTTCTAGAGTTGTTTCGAACATTTATGGTAGTACAAAGAGCCACATAAAAGGGTTGTTTCAACGTAAATTGTGATAAATAGAACCACATAATGTAGTCGATTGAACTATTAATCGAGTCCTTCCAACTCTTTTTCAGAGTCAAAATGACGACGCATGATAATCGAATAAACCACAAATGTAGTTGAATCAACCTAACATTTGGTTCAAAGAGCTGTTAATTGAATTGTTTCATTCAATTATCGTAGTCGAACGAACTGCAGAAAAAGTTGGACCAGCTATTCTGTTGTGAGTGATTCAACTCTGAAATGAGTTCGGTCAACTCGTTAGGTGGCTATTTTGACCGAATATGTTAACGCGATTTCAGAGTTGAAGCAACTATTCCATGTACATGCTTTAACTCGATATTCGGTTGACCCAACTCAATTTGAGTTGTTCTAACTCATTTTTTTCAACTCGATTTCTCGAGTTGAATTTACCATTTTTTTTTTACAGTGCACCTGTGCATCTTACGCGACTACACCCGCGGGTCTTCTCAAGGTGTCGTCTTCATTATACGATTGTCCATACGGGAGACTTGAACAATTACAATTTGAATTCTAAAAATCTACTTATTTCCATCGAATATTGCTTTCATGCAATTTAAACAATGAATTCGTTAAATTAATTCGTAATTCAAGCCGTAATTTTACGGCTTATATTTTCGGGAATATTCCTGAATTTGCATTTGAATATTCCTGATTCCTCCATGGATTTATTTACTTTTTCACCGAAATTTTCATAATCCGAATAGAACTTTACCGCGTTCATTCAATTGTTCAAATGAATCGTCATTATTCACCAAAAAATTTTAATAATAATATTAACAATGATTCTCCTTGCGAACGCGATATTCAAAAATTCGGCACGCTTGAGGCAAATTCGTTCTCTCGAAGGCTGAAAAATCTTATCGAACAATCCTGCAAATCGCGACGATAAACAAAGCCGTAAAATTATACTGCCGCTTATCGATGTTGAGGTGATAAGATTTCGGTTTTGAAAAGTTTTTTGTTTGTTTATAATATCACGGAGAAGTGTCACTTTTTTTTCAGCACACGTGCTAAATATATGGTCCCCCCCATTAGGATTATCCTGTGCATAGTTCAATATGGAAAAAGAAAACACTGCGAGTGTGATCGAGAGTTGTGTGGTTGAAAAATTTGGAAAATCCCCGGACGTTGAAAATCGAGAGAGAGAGAGAGAGAAAGAGAGAGAGAGAGAGAGAGAGAGAGAGAGAGAGAGAGAGAGAGAGAGAGAGAGAGAGAGAGAGAGAGAGAGAGAGAGAGAGAGAAAGAGAGAGAGAGAGAGTCTTCTTCGTTGTGCTGACACGTGCAAAATCCTCGGAGAACAGTTTATCTTGTCGCTGGACCGGTCGTTTAGCTCCTTCATCTCTCTTACTTTGCCATAGCTCCATAGAAATATATACCTATATAGATGCATATATTGTCGTTTCATGGCAGCAGCGCAGAATAAACAAGACTGAACCGTGAAGTTTCGAGTTTAGCCACCCACCGCGCGAGATAAAGTCGACGCAAGCGACGGAGTAGCGAAAATTTTCGTACGCAAGAACCCTGAGACAAAATTTCTACGCACCAACGGTCTCATGATCTGCATGCGATTGAACGAAAAAAAAAAATAATTTTTCAATAACAATGTCGTTATTCTGGCTAAAATTTATAACACGTGTTTGATCCCTAAATCAGGTTTCAATTGAAAGTGCATAATTTGCAGCAAAATAAAAAATAAAAAAATAGTCCTTGGCAATCAAACGTTGACAGTGAGGAGTTGAAATGAATTTGCCAATTTTTTTTTTCCTATTGAGCGAATTCGAGAGACAGTTTAAAAAAAAAAAGCGAGATAAATCGTCGTCAATGTCAGTTGTCAATAATATATGATGAAAAAAAAAAAAATATATATATACGGCGGGCGTAGGTAAAATGCTAATTGCAAAAGATTCTACGAAAAATTTGTGCATCATCGTCGCTTCATATTTATATAAAATGGATTTTTTTCTTCTCGATTGGATACGTATACCGCTATATGGGCGCAACAATCTGTTTCGCTTGTCGTACTTCGCTCGATCGGCCACGCTTATCACGAATAAATTACATATTTGGATACATCGTGAGTATGCGTGTGACGCCATGAGAGGGCACGAAATCTGATTGCATGACGTCGCGAACGCGACGAAACGGAGAATAAAAAAATTAAAATAAAAGAATCAGCATCCATATAGGACCGCGTGTGGTGTAACCCATTGATGTGATCTTTGCCGCCAAGAGCCGCACCCATCAAAAGGGACATCAATGAGAAGAGATCTCTCTCTCTCTCTCTCTCTCTCCCTCTCTCTCTCTCTCTCTCTTTCTCTCTCTCTCTCTATGTATATCCTTATGATTCTCGTCTCTCTCGCGGTATCAAGCACATATTACTCGTAAGATTTGCATTTATATTCGATCCATCTCAATCCTTTCTCTCCCTCCCGTTCTTATCATGCGCCTTTTAGCCCCAAAGTGCGTTACTGCATATATACTGGTTAGTATATGTACGTATATATGTATGATAAAAAATATGATATAGATGATAGCCATCGAAAGAGTCTTTCTGGAGATCGTAAAATCCTCGCGAACTCTCTGCACCTTCGATGTTTAGTCGTCATTTTTAGCATACACGTATTGTATATGTATGGGGCATTCCAAGCAAATTCACCTAGGCCATGAAGCTGACCATTTTAGATTCTTCTGATTTTTTTTGTCTCATTAACCTCAACCTAAAAAGGACAAAAAAAAATTGAGAAATTTTTTTCAAAATTTTTTTTTCATACGCAATTCAAATTAACTCAAAAAAACATTTTTTTTTTTTTTTTTTAAATTGGGTGAATTTACTCATCACAAACGATGATTTGAAGACCAGAACGGGAGTGGAGTTTCAATAATTTTTTCCAAAGGAGTTTAAATAATAAATGTCAGTAATTTCAACGAAAATTGTGATTTTTTTTTTGCCTTTTTCTCAAAATCTCTCATAAATAAATAATATTATGTCATAATTATTTTAAAGACTCGTTATACCAGCTCAAAAAAAAGTACAAGCCAGCCATTTTTGAGCGTTTCGTTTTAAAACCGTAAATACCCGACGTGCTAGTTCATAAGAAATATAGCTTTCAAAAACGGTTGTGACGTATTATTATTTATTGATGAGAGATTTTGAGACAAAAGGCAAAAACAAAAATTCACAGCTTGCGTTGAAATTATTGACATTTATTGTTTGCATTCCTTTGAAAAAGATACAAAAACCGAAGATCCACTCCCGTTCTAGTCTTAAAATCATCGTTTGAGATAAGTATATTTACCAAATTTTTCTAAAAAAAAAAATGACGTTGCGTTAATTTGAATGGTGTATAAAAAAAAATTTTGAAAAAAAATATTCTCAACATTATTTGGCCTTTTTAAATTGAGGTTGTTTTGAGAAAAAAAAATATCAGAAGAATCTAAAATGGTCAGGGTCATGGCCTGGGTGAATTTGCTTGGAATGTCCCCGCATGTATATATTGGCAGATTCCTAACCGGAGGATATAGGGTGTCGAATGTCCGATAATTCTCAAATGAGGTTTGTGGCTTTGGCTAGACGCGACCGCACACACTCGATATATATTTTACGTTTAACGATATCGTCGTTGTCGTCGAATATGCATTTTTTCCCCTCCATTGATCGTTTTACGAAGCATCGGCTAAAAAAAAAAAGTAACGGGGATTTATCGAAAAATATCGTAAATCACGTTGAACGAACCAAAACATTTCGATGTAATTGAAAAATTTGATAAGAGACGACGACTGTATAGTTTATTTTATCCTTGCAAGTTTTCGACGACTCGGTTATTGTCGGTATAAATTTTACGATTGATTATACATTTCAAGGGCGGCCAGTCTGTTTATAATCATTGATGGCCCTTCCCCAGATACATTTTGGAAGTTTTTTTTTCGGTGAATCTGACCCAAAACCTCGCTTGATAAAATTATAGTACTAATTAGAGAAAATAAACTTTCGGTCTGGTTTTAGAAAGGGGTTTTTTTTAAATTGAAATAACTTGGTTAGGCAATTTTTTAAATTGTATTTCATGCAATTTCCGATCTCGTGATTAACGAAAAAAAAGTATCAATTAATTTGCGTTTATGGATAGTTTCAAAAAGGAGTAACTCCAAAAAAAACATAGGCAATCAATCGATCAATCATCATCATTGAAAGATCGTCAAAATACGCAGGAAAAGTACCAAAAAAAAAAAAAAAAAAAAAAACGGTGACTCGAGAATCTGAAATAATCCTATTACATCGCTGTTGAATGGAATTCCTCGCATTCTCGTAATCTACCCCACCCTTAATCTCAAGTCTTTGTAAAAAAAGCCCTCCATGCCGCGTCTCCCTCTCACTCTCTCTCTCCTCTTTCTCTCTTTTTCTTTCGAAAGATGTACCACGAGTGGAAAGATGCACGGACGAGAAGAGAGTCTAAAAATCCAAAGGTACACCATATACATGTATATTTTATTATAATCTTTGATCGACGCGCGTGCGTCCCTTTTATATGGAAGGAGTGGGGGTAAATTCTCGTGAGTGTGTACCAGCGTGTATTTTGCCATGGTCCCACGTGCGTGGCGGACTCGTAAGTGTGCTCTGGGATACGAAGAAGGATAGAGACATAGAGATCGAGACCACGAAGAGACCAAACTCGGCACACAACTTTAGGATCTAGTACACATGTATAAATATATACATATATGTATATATATATATATATATATATATATATATATATATATATATATAAAGCGACATGCTGTGGCAAGAGCGCGGGACACTCCGAAGCTCCCCATGGCTCACGAGAGAGGCAAGTGAGTCCAAGTGAGCTCAGTGTTGCGATGGTCACCAGGCTGTTTGGTCGTACAGCAAACCATCAGGACTTGGCGCACCAACCCCGACAAAGTATAATCGAAAATTCGTGTTTTTTTCCAACGATATTTATACATACGATGTGATGTAACATATAATAACCGAGAAAACGAAAAAAAAAATGAATCTTTCATTTCTGATACGTCGATTGAATTGCCTACGAGTAAAAAAAAAAAAAAACATTGCTAAGATTGTCGAAAAGCCGTGGTCGACTGATTTTTCGCATAAATTTTCGCTCGAATGGCATTTGAATCCAATGCGCGAGCGCGTGCATCCGCACCGACCACTGACATCGTAACTCGGACTCTACTTAGTCACTGATTGGAAATCAAGGCGAAAAAAAAAAAACAAAATAAATTAAGTGCATTGTAAAAGAGTGGCTCCGACACGAGAATCGCGAGAGAGAGAGAGAGAGAGACGTGGACAGATAAAGAAGGGGAGGTGGGGAGAGGAGGGAATACGAGAGCGAGAGAGATTAATTTCTTTCAATGGTGAAGTGGTGTTAGCGAACAGAGGGAAGCGTAGCATCCATCTCGTTTCGATTAATCATACCAATTGAAATAACGAGGTCTTTTAATGCACAAACGACGCTCCGGGTTTCTCAGCTACGAATTATACATGCATATATACATATATATATACGTATAAATATATAAACGTGCGAACGTGCGTGTATCGTGTGTGTTTATCGTCGCAGTTATAATTGTGGTCGAGAGCCCTTTTTAATATCTTCATTTTTTTTTTTTTTCTTTTCCTCGTGTTCTTCTTCATCAAAGGGACATTTATAAATCGCGTTTATCACGATCGGGCGAGAGTGAATTTAGCGACAAATGTCGATGAGACTTGTCGTTGCAACGATCGCGAGTGAGAGCAGGAGAGAAAGATTCTCGGAGAGACACGCGAGTGATCGAACGAGCGAGTGAAGAATTTTCATTTCAACGATCAAAAAAAAAATAAGGAAAGAAAACGAAAAAAAAAAATTCGAGACTCTGCGGGAGGGTCGAGAATTCATCGATCGAGAGAGAGAGAGGTAGGTTTGAATTTTTACAATGAATTATGATCGATAGATCATCGTTAGAAATAAAGAGAAAAAAAAATTGAAAAACTGAAAATAAAATTGATCTATGAGCGAGCACGTGACCGCCCACGCACGCCATGTGTGACGTTTCTCGAGCGTTGCAGCTCGTGAAGAAAGTTTAGCCATCCCTTTAATCGTACGCGATAACTCTGGCTCATATACCCCCCTCCCATTGATCGAGAATTCCACAAGCGGAGTTAGTCCATCTCTTTTTTTTTTTTGGGGGGGCAAAAAAAATGTTCGGGAATCATTCAAGGTGTGTCGTGAATGCGAACGAATTGATTGAAATTTTTCGGAACTCGTACTTTGTGACCGAACGAAAAAACTTGAAAATTTTCGTGATTAAATTTTACGCGGTATTCGTAGTTATCGCAAGAAAACTGTAAAAAACATTAAGTACAGGAGTTGCGTGCAACAAAGTCAACGAGCCGCAACGAGCGACCGTTGATGTCGGTTGATGGCGAATGCGTTGTCGGTTGTCGGATGAGCATAGAGAGAGAGAGAGAGAGAGAGAGAGAGAGAGAGAGAGAGAGAGAAAGAAAGAGAGAGAGAGATTGATTTCGCTTTATTTAGCCCTTTGCTACTTTTCTTCCTACATTTATGTTTCTTAATTATATTTCTTACATTTATCGTAAACTAACTTGAACTTACGTTACAATTCTACTCTTCCTTTTTACCTTCTTGCGTATTGTTCCAACTTTCGCTTCATTTCAATTATGTTATCGGTTCTCTTTATTTCTACTGACAATCTATTGTAAATTTCAAAAGAGAGAGAGAGAGAGAGAGAGAGAATCGCAACTTTGTCGTATACATAGCAACGTTATAAAAGTGAAACCATGTTCTCATTTCCATTTATCGTCTAAAGAACAATTTCTCAAAAGTATTCTCAACGATAAATAATTCTTCAGTTTTTCCTGAAGTATCGAATATCCCATCTTTGTTTCGATATCTCTCCGCGCGGACTTTCGTGATAAATTAACGATCACTTTGTAAAACCAATATTACCGAAGTAAAACTATCCTCTTCCTTCCTCGACTCTCTTTTCGATCGTAAACCATACGTAATCCCAGAGCTGCGATATACCCCCGTGAGCTTTAGTTACAACAGCAGCAACGCGAGCGCGGCACTTATGTTTAATATGAGTCGTTTGAATCGGATGGAAAAAAAATAAGATCAAAATTGCGGATAATTGAGGCATAAATCTAAAACTCTCTCTCTCTCTCTCTCTCTCTCTCTCTCTCTCTCTCTCTCTCTCTCTCTCTCTCTCTCTCTCTCTCTCTCTCTCTCTCTCTCTCTCTCTCTCTCTCTCTCTCTCTCTCTCTCTCTCTCTCTCTCTCTCTCTCTCTCTCTCTCTCTTTCTCTCTTTCTATCTCACAGATGAAAATACCGGCTGGGCTTTTTTTTTTATTTCCTGAAACGCTGCAAAGCGAGAGATCGGCGCGTCACGACGTATCGATTATCGTATAGAAACGAGCGCGCCACCGCGGGTGAAAGGAGCAAAATCAAAGGGTGCGCATGAAAGAAAAAAAAAAACTCCCCGTGCGGAAGGTGAGGCTCTCTGGTGTAGCCGCTTCCTCTTCCACACCGAACCCACGCTTGGAGGAGAACGTGAATGAAATAAGGAATCAAAATAAATAAAATTTTGATATATATATTTTTTTTTAATGACCGATAAAGCCAGCTGACTTCCGAACAGCCGGTGTGCCTTCTCGCAAAAGATTCGCCAATGGCAAACAGCCGAGGCCACGATCGCGAGAAATGCCCGGCGAGCTTGCCGCGGGTGAACTCTGAAATTCGGTTCACTCTCCCTCAACTCGTTAGGACTTATATTACCCGCGCGTTCAAATTACTTCTCGGCCAAACGTATCTCGGAATAACCGATGAATCCCGGGACATGGATAAAGAGAAAAGTTTATGTATTCTCGAGAGAAACTTCTCGTGGAGGGGTAACAAAAGAATTTTAATCAATTTTTGACGACACACGAAAAAAAAAAATCTATTTTGAGAAATCTTCATTTGTGAATATATGACGAAATAAATTTTAGATTATTATTAACCCTAGAACGACAGACTTATTTTTTCTACTTCTAAATGCCAGTTTCGGGTGAATATTCACCCCACGCGTTTCTTATTCATGAAATTGTTCTGAAAGCGATAATGAGATACATGAATTTCTTCGTTTTTTTTTTTTCATACAGAAGAGAATAGTGAAGACCAAATTCAATTTTATTGAAGTTTAGTTGGTGAAAAAACGAGTTGAATACCTAAAAGTGCGAAAAAAAAACAGCCAGAACGTTTGCCTGGGCGAATTCGCCTGGGGTAGATATTATCCATCCCAGTCTGTCATTGAGCCAATTATTTGAGAAAAAAAAAACTGAAATTTTAACTGAAATTTGGTTACGATCACTAAATTTCGTTATATATCTATAAGTGGGGATTTTCTAGCATCAAACGAATTCTTCTCTCCGATAATATGATTATCGATTAATTGATATTTCGTGAGTATATGTTCCTTCATTTATGTGAAAAAAAAAAATTGAAGTCAAAGTGGCATTTAGAAAATAAATCCAATTTAACGTAATATATCGTGCCCCCTCCTCGCTCTCGCAATAATGAACTCGCATGCAATTTATTATCAGTGGTCCATGTAGATCGAAGTGAAAAATTCGATCAATCGATCCTCGATGCTTAATCATGGCTTATGCGGCAGATTTTGTTTGTTTTCCGGACTATATCGGCTCTCAAACAGCCCTTGTTGTGTACAAGCCCCTCTGTTTGCATATACATCGATGCTTAAATTCCAAAAGGGCGTATAAGCTGCGCTTATACATAACCGATACGCCCCTTTGGTATTAGCCCATCGATATGTACCTAATCGGGATTCGGGATATCGTGGCCGGTGCCGGTCTGATACACGTTTGTCAATCCGAAAATCATATATATTTAGCAGGAACATAAAGCCCTCGGCATATTCGTACAGAGGCTAATCTATAATTTACTTCCTTTTTATCATGCTGAATTACAAATTAACAAATTACGAATCCCAATTATGCGCGAGCACAAGAAAGCCTTTACTACGATTTCAATGAAATTCATTATATTCCTTTACCTTGTGCGCGTCTTAGGTATCATTATGGACGTGGAAAATTTCTTCGTCAATGCATTATAATCGCAACAATGTCGTCTTCCCGAATGAATAATCAGATTTTTCAAAACATTTCTAACCTCACTCAAAACCTGAGTTACGCCCTAAATTAAAAAAAAAACGATTTTCTTTCTTACGCGCAAAGGTTATATTCAAGATATAAGTCCAGTCATTCTAGCCATATTTTATGAAATCTTCTACAGAATTTATTTTGCTTTTGGAAAAGGTTAAGAGGTGTCCCCTGAGTGTAGATTTGCCGACACCTTGGAAAACACGTTTTATCAAATATCTCGTGAACCGTACATCGTACGAGAAAAATAGTAGAGACCATTTTAGTAGATAATGAAATTCTCTACAACTTTTATCGGAAACTTTTTCCTGTATAGTGCATGGTTTCTTATTTATAGCCCGGCAAACTTTTCCAAACATTATTACAATAACAATGTTTGGAAATGTTTTCCGCGCTATAAATAAAAAAAAAACCGTGCACTATACAGGAAAAAGCTTTGCATAAAAATTTTAGAAAATTTCATTATCTCCAAAAAAGGTCTCTGCTATATTTTTTGTACGATGCACGGTTCACAAGATATTTGATAAAACGTGTTCTCTAAGATGGCAGCTGAAGCTCGATTTCCCCGCGTCGACTTGAATTTTCACTCAGGGTTACACCCCTGAACCATTTTCATAAGCAAAATCAATTCTGTAGAAGATTGCATTGGAAACCTACTTTTTTTTACTAGAATGACCGAATTAATAGTACTGAATTATTTATCTGCGATAAAAAATAATTGTATAGCGAATCTAAATTTTCATCAAGTTTTTATCCCCAGCGAAAATAAACGCTTGCCCTGAGCTAAAAACAATGCCACATGTAATGCCCCCCCATATGCGTGCCTGTGTAAACAGCACAGACGTTCCATCTCGTCGTTTCAGACTCTCACGAGACACATCCGCCGATATGATCGATATGTGCCGCGATGAGCTCTTGACCACGCGTAAAGACACGAAATTAGAGCCGGTAGACCCGAAAACGTGACTAGACACACAGCCCGAGGGAAAAGTGCCCGTTAAAGATCATTGAAATCCCAGCAGGTCGAGCTTTCTTTCGATCTCATGCCAGAGACGCTTCTTTCGAGTCACCGCGGTAGGACAAACAAATAAAAAAAGACACAAAATGGAACGGAGAAAGGTTTGAGTCACGATATCTCATTGGATTAGTCAAAATTTCAGGATATTTTTGGACTGTTTCTTTTTTTTTTTCGTTGCCCCGGTTTTGGCGCATGATATTCGAAATTTTGAAATTCTCAAAATTAGAGGAGAGGAGGGGGAGATAATTATCAATCAATTATCGAGCCACCGATATTTCACAGATGCAATAATTACCGCTAAAATAATTAAAATTCCGAACGAGATGTGAAATTAAAAAAAAAATATATATCATTAAATTTTTTTAATGTGTATATTTTTTTTAAAACCATTTTTTTCCGTTTTCAATGTTGTTTTTACAACTATTCGTTGTACAACAGAGCAATACTTTGTGTCATTTAGTTTGATGATTCTGCGAAATTTTCGTTTGATGTACTTTTTACTTGCGATCTAAAGTCTCGAAGTTCAACGTACGGGAGAAAGAGAGAGAGAGAGAGAGAGAGAGAGAGGAAGTGTGAGAGCGAGCGAGATGAGATAATGTCGAATAATCTGTGATGTCACGTACTCTGTGAAACAACGTGCCTTTCCGTGCACACATATATATATAAATGGACTCGGATACTCGCCTCGAACGGCCACGATGACGATGATGATGACGAGGATCTTAATCTATTTCAGTAGTGGCTAGCCTTGTCGGAAGTATCACTCGACGAGTGCTCGTCCCTATTGTGATAAAACTCACGCGCGGCACGAGCCACGGCACAAAGTCTAGTCGGCTCGTCACTCCAGAGACACTTTTTCCCTATATATACATATACATGTGGCAATTCACGACAACTCAAACTGCGTCTTTCACTCGCGGATTTGGTCCATGATTTTCCGTCTCATCGTGACAGTTATACAACTCTCGAATCCATTCAATTTATCCGCAAGATTTTGTTTTTTTTTCCACTCATTTCTATTTACGTGGTTTTTTTTATTTTTTTTTTTTTTTTTATAAAGACGCGTACGAAGAAAAAGTTCGTGAAATAAAGCAATGAAAATATTTATTATCCACGAAAAGTAGACTCGAATTAACAAAATCACAAATTATAAGAAATTCTATTAGCAAGTGTACCCATTTTTTTCTTTAATTGAACCAAAGCTTCAATTATAGATTGATTTTCATTCAAGTTTTTTTTTTTTAAATCATGTATAAATCACTCCATGTCACTAGCACTGTCTGGCGAGACTTGGACCACGTGGTCCTCGAGATTTTCTTCATTGTCTATATCCGGCTATACAGCACGAATCGCCCCAAGCCCTTTTACGTACGAATAAGGGGGAAAAAAGTTGAAAAACAAAAAGAGATGAATGAAAAAAAAAGGAGAAGAAAGAAAGAAATATTTGTATATTATGCCAATATTTGGAGGGTGACCGTATTTTGGAGATTAGAAAGATTATCGCGTAATGGAAGAGTAGAAAAAAAAACGCGTTGGGTCACTTGTATATTGTGCCACGACATGATTTAGGAAAAAAAAAACGAAATAAACGAGCTATGAGCGCGTGCCAAACTGGAGCAGACCAACCCAGACGGCATTCCCGAAGATATTCGGCTCTATTTTGGTTTGGCCAACAATGTAGCCGAAATTGGGGACAATGGAAGTGGTCCAAATATAATTTTGCATACTTGCTACAAGCCGAATATCTTTTGTCCCTAACAATTCTCTCCTTTCATTGCTACCGAGCTAGACTCGTCTGTGTGGCTTGTCGAAGGATTAGAGAATTACAAAAGAAGAAACAGCAACAACAAAAAAAAAAAATGAAATACCGCTCGATTTTCTGCCGCTGGATCGTATGGAAATACATAAATAAATTGACAATCAATTTTGACCTAAATATAAGTAAGATGTATATTGTCGGATGATAGCTCGAAGTCATATACTATTATGATTTAACGACGTGCGAGTAACGGATTGAAAATTGTTTGGGAAACGTGTCAATGGGCACTCTAAAAGTGAGAGAATAATCTCACACTTGATTCCGTTCTTTTCTCTTTTTTTTTTTTCCTATTCCCATCTCTAATTGTAATGTTCTGCGAATACTTGTTGTCCTCTAACCGTCAATCGTTAACGGAAATAAATTTCTCAGAAAAATTATAACAAACAAAGACAAAAAGTCACGACCGATTGATGACGGATTCATCGACAAACTTTGTTCCGGATAAAAAATTGCTTCGGCTATTTGTAAATTCGTATTTCATTGGCCATTCATTTCAGATTGAAAATAATGAAAACGATCGAATTCCGGCTCATACGCCATTGGAAAATAAAAATGTAGCTAGTACCACTGCGTGTACTCACTATAATTGTGTTTTAAAACATCTTTAGTCGTTTCAGGATCAAGTTATTTACTTATCATTACTCAATTTCTCGAAGGACCTCACCACGTTTTGAGGACACTTTGCACTTTTCTTTTTCTCAATTTCTCGCAGGACCGTAACGCTTTTTGAGGGCGCTTTTCACTTTCGAATGCCGCTAAAGATGTTTTAACATCAAAAATATAAAATTTACAACTGTTTAGCGTAACGATAAATTCTCCGTTTAGTCACGAAAAATTAACAAAAATATAAAGCTACGTATTTTGACGTAGAACACGAATAAATTGCTAAGGGTATAAATAGAGTCAATTATCATTTATACATGACTCTCTCTATCTCTATATATATATACAATATATAACTTCGTGGCAATACGAGACACTATGTTGACAGGCTTTCTACAATGTAGACATCATTGCACCGATATATCCGTGAAATTTGCCAATTTCTCGAGCACTTTGAATACAATAATTGTGAAAATATATAGAACAAGTAACTGCGAAGGGCCGCGTGCACACTGGGCGTGTGTGTGTGTGTTGCGCGGCTTCCTCGGTCGAGCCTGCATTGTTCGTCGATGCAGCAGCAACAGCAAGAGAGAGAGAGAGAGAGAGATAGAGAGAGAGAGAGAGAGAGAGAGAGAGAGAGACAATAGAATCAGATGTTTTGTTAAGGATAATGGAGCGCGTGGCCTACACGCTAATGAAAGGGTTGCACCTTTGAATACTACACAGAATGCACATGTATAGAGCCATATTCCGCGATATATATATACATATAAACACGTATCTAGATCACAGTGTTTCTCATTCACGTTTAAAGCGATATATAAACGATTTATAGCTATTATGTATACTATACATATATATATATTCATGTATGGCCGATAGAATTTTGAGCAAACTTGGGTGCACTCATTTTTTTTTTTCATGAAAAGAGAAATTGGAGAATCGGAATGAATAGAGAGAACGAGACAGTGAAGAGAGAACCGCAGTGAGTGCACTGAAGAAACGAGGCTCAAGTGCACTGCTGCGCGGGGGCCAATGTCAGAGTTCGAGTCGATAACGCAGTGATTTCTCAACTTTACACCGTTTTCACGTCTCTACTGCATACATACATACATACATATATATATATATACATACATATATATACATATATGTATGTATGTATACATGCACTGTAATAATAGTACAGAACAATGAAAACGTGCCCTAGGTCGAGCGAGATTGGCAAAGGGGATTCCATCTATAGAACAGACAGTATGTACATATATGTATATGTATATATATATATACATTTGACAGTATATATATATGCTATATTCGACTCTCTTTTCTTTCGCTTTGAAATGAATATGAGAATCTCGGGCACGAGGATATCGTAAAAGTTTGACTGTGCGCGAAAAGCACGAGAAACGTATAACGACGGAGTTCACACGCGAGTTCTCAGATCGAGATGAATTTTCGTATACGGTGTGCGTGAAGGGACAGTAAATATTTTTCATATCATCGAAGATCGAGAGATTTCATTGAGTTTATTTTCAACGGTTATTGATCGTCCGGGGGATATTTTTGTGCGTTAATTTTTACCCACTTTTCTAACTGGATACGATATCGATTATCCGATTTAAAAAAATATATTCGAAATAAATTTTGTGTTTTATTTTATTTCGCATGAGAAAAGACTCGAAAAAATTGATCCATCCCTCTGTTCGTGCAACTTATACAACGCGAAGTCAAAAGATCAATTGCTTCGCTGATGTATACTTTACCGATCGCACCCGCCTCTCCCTTTTTTTCAAAACGCATTAATGCATACGTCACGATTGGGGAAAGTTCGATTGTACGGATTGCATGATGTGCGAGACACCTTTGCATTATTAAATCATGAAATACAAGTGTGACGAATGAAAAATGCATTCTCATGCATGAACTTTCAGTAGCTAAATGTGTTTCGTGCCTCGAACACACGGAGAATATTATAGATCGAGAGAAAGAGGGAGAGATTTAATTAATTTTAATAACAAAGTTCATGGGAATCGATCAAAATTTTACTGGATTTAAAAAATAGCTCGGTTATAAATTTTGCTTTATTTATAGAAAATTTATTTAAGCTCGATAGATTGTTTATTTTTTTTTGTAAATTCTGTAAAGAAAAGTATTTCGTACTTCGCAATTCGAATTTTCCAACCCCTATTTCTCGATCGATGCACCCTTCGATATAACGCTCGATTTGAAACGGCTAATTTTCACTGCACAGAGCAGATATGCAGCAGCGAGGAATGATGAACCGGAAAGGCGAGTCCTCCCCCGTATATCGTTTCCTATTCGCTCATTTTTCTCTGCATATATACACGCATTCGTAATTAAATTGAGGTGACTTTTGATCGATACAATTTTTCGGAGCAATTCAACTCGTTAATGATGGCATCAAAAAACGTAAAATTAAAAAAATAAGGGTCCTCAGTTATCCAAGGTTTTGTGACAGTGTGGGGGTTTTTTTTTTCACGTACCCAGTTCCGTAGTTTGGATCAAGTTTAATTGCGCCCCTTTCAGGGGCGCAATTAAACTGGAAATTTTATCAAACTGTTCTTATCATATTCTTATGGTTTTGGGGTCACTGATGACAAATCTGAAGTCAAAATTGAAAAATTCTAAACAGAATTTTTTTTATTGTATTCTGCATGAAATTTTGAACAAAAAAGCTCTCTCGTCATGTTTTTCGAAAATGCATACTTTTTGAGAAAAAAAAATATTGAAATATTGATATTGATCGAAAAGCACAGGAAAACTGGTAGCACTCTAGGAGTGCCACTGCCCTTGAAAGGGTTAAAGTTCAAAATGGCGACCGAAACATTTCCAGGATCATGCCGATCTAAAAGAGATCGGTTTCCGATGTTTTTCGAGGTTATTAGTGAGAGATTTTTGGCATTGCAGGTAACAAAATTTACCGAAAATCTCTGAGGAATCACTTTGGACGTAATAATTATCGGTTGGTATGCGAGAAACCTCAAAAATCGGCGTCTGACGGTTAAAACGATATTCAAGAAGGGATTTTTTTTCATTCGGATTTTTTCGGATTGAATTGATTTGATCGACTCGAATTGAAAGGTTTTCGAAAATGTCTCCGTCTCCAGCGAAGAATCGTTCCCTTTCAATATGCGGAATATATACCGTGCATAAGGAGATTAAATATGTTGTGTGTACTTATGCCGAAGCTCAATATACATGCGCGGGAGTATCATGGGCTTTTGCTATCCCGGCCGATCCATCTCGTTTCTCGTATATGTATATTCTCCGTAACTATATTATTCCTCCCACGTCCGTCGCAATAAACTATTCTCGTACATAGTGCGGAGACCTCGGTGTACAATGTATAACTTACTACGTGTGCAAACTCGAGTATGTTCCTCATGGATAAGTGTTTTACACTGTACAAATACACGTTAAAGGGGAGGAAAAAAAATTATGGAAAAACCCTTTCGTGAGGGTTGTCTAGAGCATCGGAGAGAGTCTCGAGACGGCGAGACACTGCGTGAGAGGGAAAACGACACGGGAAAAAGGAAGGGATCAAATTCATGCTGTTTGCCTCGGGGATTCTCTCTCTCTCTCTCTCTCTCTCTCTCTCTCTCTCTCTCTTTCTCTCTCTCTCTCTCTCTCTCTCTTTCTCTCTCTCTCTCTCTCTCTCCCTCTCTCTCTCTCTCTCCCTCTCTCTCTCTCTCTCCCTCTCTCTCTCTCTCTCTTTAGAGCAAAATCTTGAGATGCTGGGAATAATCCTCTCCGCATATATCGTATGCTCTCACTCGGACGAGAACGGTATACATGCGTCAAATATTTGCTTTCGCGAATAGGAAGGAAGGAAAAAGCGAACGAAAACGGGCGAATAAAACGTGAAAACGCGAGAACGATATATACTTCGTAATGCAAAAACGATTTTCTACAAGTTTATACCGACAAACGTGCATGGATTTTCTTTGCACCTTTTTTCGCCATGTTTATTTCAATCGTGGCGTAAAAAAAAAAACCATGGAAACTAAAATGTGAAATATCATAAATCAAAGTGAAATTTCTAATAAAAATACGAGAGTCGGCTTTTATCCCTGAAGATATAAATTTAAAAAAAAAAGTCTTAAAATCATAACGTATCGCAATTCTCGAAGCTAGCAGATAAATTTCACGCTGTTTTCCGCGATGCGATTTTCAAAAATAATCTTTCCGATGATATGTTACATCGCAGGCGTAAAAAATATAAATTTTGACGGAAATCTTGGATGAAAGAAGAAAATTCGTTTTTTTTTTGTTGCTCGCTTTTCGAGAACTTTCAAATTCTTATGAAAAGAAAAAATAAAAATATGTACCAGGAACTTAATATGTCGCGCTCCGTGTCAACTCAGCCACCCCGTTTTCTTTTTCGTCTCAATATATATCCATGACATTTCACCAAAAAAAATGATTGATGAATTCTCATTTTTTTTTAAACCACAACTCTGTAACTCTGTAACTCTGTAACTCTGTAACTCTGTAACTCTGTAACTCTGTAACTCTGATCGAATTTAAACGATTAAACAAATAATATTTTTGATTCTTTTTACCCTTTAAAAAAAAAAAAAATATATGCCGTCATCGGAGAAAAGCTCATTAGACAGTTTTCGGGGTAATTTTTCAATTTTTTTTTCTACGAAAGGGCCACCCGGAATTCCACTCACTATTTTTTTCCTCATAGAGTGGGGCAATGCGCAACTCCACAGGATTTTTTTAAGATGGGAGAGGACATCATCGAAGAGAGAAAAAAATTTTTTTTTTTGTTAATTTACCCCAAAAACTGTCTAATGAGCGTTTATCCGATGACGACATTTTTTTTTTTTTCGAAATGAGCCAAAAATTTTTTAAATATTTTTTTTTTAATCGTTTAAATCCGATCAGCAGTTACAGAGCTATGATTTTTACAAAATTGAGAATTCATTAATCATTATCTCGAGAACCAACAATAGTGGGGGGTCAAAATTTTGGTGAAATGTCATGGATATATTGTCCTTCGAAATGCCCATATACTGAATAATTTTTTCGAGACCATAAAAAAAAACGGGGTATGGATGAGTTGACATGGAGCGTGACATACATATATCTTGATTGAAGATTTTCTGCTTGATACATGTGTTATTTATACGAGAACGAAAAAAGAACTTTCACCGGAAATCTATAAAAAGTCTCGCGGTTTAGTACTCTCGCGTTTTGAGAATTTTTTTAAAATTCTTGCGGAAACGTTAAAAACACCGGATTCGCGGTAGTATAATAATAAAAATAGGTGATGGATGATTTGTTTTTTTGCACGAGAAAATACATGTACAGATGTTTATTGGTTCGATCGTCAATGCAGGAAAAGAGAGTCAAGACCAAAGTGTGTTGCTCTTTGCCGAGAGTCGGGCTATCGTGTCTATATCTAAAAATACGACATCGACGTGACAAAGTTAAAGTTAATCCGACGTGGCGAGAAGAGCATGGCGAATCGAGTATTCGATTTATTTTAGTCTCTCACTTTGTGTGTGTGTGTGTGTGTGTGTGTGTGTGTGTGTGTGTGTGTGTGTGTGTGTGTGTGTGTGTGTGTGTGTGCGCGCGTGCGCGTGTGCGCGTGTGCGTGTGTGCGTGTGTGTGCGTGTGTGTGTGTGTGTGCGTGGTCCAGAGTGTGCTCGAGCTTTTTCTTTCACGTTCGCTCGACAATGACTCTAATAAATATGTACCAAAGCCTACGCACACATATATATATATATATATATATATATATATATACATACATTAGTCGACAATCAACGATTGCCTAGAAATGCAGAGGGCAGTGAACAATTCGATATATCTCGATGTCGTGAGGGAATTAGGAAAACCGATACAGACGTATAGATGTTGCAACGAGACATCGGGGGTCTCCGTAAAACCCCGTAGAAATGCAGTTGCATCGCGTGTGCAGATAAGGAATATACAGAGACGATATACGAAGTTTCCATAGTATCATTGCGAGAAGTTACCTCACCCGTCGAGAAAGAAATTACACCGAGAGAGAGAGGGACGAAAGAAGAGAAGAAGACTATACCGAACTCATCGAGCTTAAGACGATTGCTTCGATTGCTTCCCCATATACATTTCCGGGAGGATGATATTTTCAGAACAACTAACTGGCAATTATTTCGTTAAAAAATCATATATAGTGGCCTCTCTGAATTGCTGAATAATAAAATAAACGTTTTATCGAATCTTAATATATATGAGAGGGGAAAACAAATAGGCTAATATATACCGGAAGTGCCTTTTCATTATTTTAATAAATTTATACAAATACACGTAGCTGAAAAACAAATACAATTGCCGACCTTCGATTGAAATTTTAAAAAACGCTCAGAGGAGGAAACCGGTCTGGAATAATAAAAAAAAAAAAAAAAAAAAAAACATTTAACACGAAGAAACTGTATCCCGACTATTCTGAAATTATCATATCGGTAATATCGTAATGTTTTCGCGAGACAAAAATCTTCACTGATTTCCTCATCGCCGCGCTCGTATGGATACATATGCAAATTGAATTTTTCGAGAGAGCGCACGAATCGAGCTCGGAGGCTAATTACACATATCTCTCCTTCGCTCTGCAGATACCTCGATCTCACTATAGTTTCAGCATGAATGCAATCATTTGCAAAGCATACATCGAGTGTGTATGTGGATAGGAGGGAGAGATAGAAATGCCGTTCAAGTGGAGATGAGGTGCACCATATCGAGTCGAAGAGAGAGAGAGAGAGAGAGAGAGAGAGAGAGAGAGAGAGAAAGAGAAAGGGGATGAGAGGAGAGAGAATCGCGCATTAATTAGCCAGTCCGCATTGATCGGTCGGTTGAACGTTGTGTGTGGCGCCTCTCGGCTATCTCATCCACCGGATTCGCGAGGCTCTCGACAAACATATCGAGAGTGTGTGTCACACTCTCGACGGGTCCTGCTCTCGTGAGACGAGACTCTAAACGTCCAAACGGATAATCATAGTAAACTATATATGGATAGTATACGTATATTTATTTATATATGAAGGGGGATTATCCAGGACTTGACTCCAATATAATAGCAGGTATTAAGGACTTAAACATTGAATGTCATGGATTTTGTAAATTAAATCTCCCAATTAAACAGCCCCAATTAAAACAGTAATACGGTGTTTCGATGCTGAGAATTTCCATGTTTGGAAATTTGTTGCTCCGAGTACATTAACATTCCCGACATTTTTTTAGATAAACAATGATATTTAAATGACAATTTAAAATGTTTCGTAGAGAGAATTTTATCTTCAAAATTCCTTTTACATGCTGTTTTAAGGAGGTTCACCGAGTGGAGCAAAATGCACAGAAAAATCTGAATTTTTCATCACATATTCACTACTAGTGTAGAAATTTACCTGAATTAATTGAAAATTTTCACCTACGCCATTCACATGAAAATTTAGTTTCTGACGGGACTCTTTTAAGGATGTATCGCACGTACCTTCCCAACCAAAAATGACTTTCATCGACAATATTGCATACTTCATGATAAGATGAAAATCGGAAAAAATTCAACCACAATAAAGATGAAAAAACGATTAAATTTGAATAATAATAATTCCAAACAGTTTTCAATAAATTGTTTAACAAATTTGTAGGGAAAGTTTTTTCTTGACACGTGAAATGAATTCGTTGATTTCTCTGACTACACAAGAATTAAAAAAAAAATTTCTTATCATTTTGAAATTTCGGTTTTCGAAAATTTTTTAATTTTGAAAAATGAAAGAAAAATCATGAATTTTGGATATGTTTTCGCAAAAACGTTGTATATTACAATTAAGAAGTTTCCAGGGCATTGAACGAATAGTTTCGTAAATACAACCGTTACAAATTTCCGAAAACCGAAATTTCAAAATGATAAGAAAATTTAAAAAAAATTCATGTGGTCGTTAGAAAAATCAACGAATTCATTTCACATGACAAAAAATAACATTCCCTAAAAATTTGTTAAGCAATGTTTTGTTTAAACAATTTATTGATAACTTTTGGGCATTATTATTATTCAAAAGTAATCTTCTTATCGTCTTGATTGTGGTTGAATTTTTTCCGATTTTTATCTTATCATGAAGTATGCAATATTGTCGACGAAAGTCACTTTTGGTCGGGGAGGTACGTCCGATACATCCTTAACAACGCGTTCTTATGGCGTAAGCAGAAATTGCGACTTTTTTCCCCTTTATAACTCCGGAGAAAATGTTGATAAAATTTTTAAAAAACATTATTTTAATACAGTATAGATGAATAAAGCAGCATGAAAAAAATCAGATTGATTGTGTACTTAGTTTATGAGTACTATTCAATGAACCCACAGAATTCATAGTTATTCGCAGTAAAAGGGATGTAAAGAGGGGATAAGCATATATGCTTATCAACATCGCTGCTATAGCAACATCGCTGCAGAGCCGGAGCAGTTAGGTAAGGTTGAGCGCGCAATTTTTTTGACAGTTCGACTGTTCTCTGGTACCTGTGGCTATGACACTTGACGGTACCAACCGTAAGAAATACTCGCCTTGTTGCCAGACTTCTTTGCGAATTTTGTACACTATAAAGTCGAATTTCTTTCATTTATATCAATGTAAAATAACTTTTGTCGATCCTTAACTGTCAAAAAGGGTTGAGTATTCATTTTAGGACACTGGTATACTTATACTTTTATACTCGAAATTGAATACTCTTTTCATTTTCAAAATAAAAAATACACCATCCCATTTAAAAAACCAAAGCTGACCTTCGTATTTCCTTGGCACATCCACTTAATAAAAATTCGAACGCACTATGTTCTGTCCCCTTCAAAACCCTACAGCTCTCGTCTGAAACTTTTTTTGAGATTTTGCTTCGTTTTCGAGAAAATCGCCCAGGTCACTTTAAATGCCCCACCCTGTATAACTATATAGGATGTACGTTTACTTAAACGTGCTTGAGACCGTATGACCGTCGATAAAAGGGGACAGAAGTCAATGTCGCGAAAATTGAAATGCATCGGGAAAGGAGAACTTTTGCCCTGGTCTTGTCTTCATTGAAGATCGTGAAAAATATGTGAATAAAGATAGATCATAGATAGTGCTGTTACATCTCAATAATAAACGATACAAAATGCGAGCGAGAAGAAATGAAAAAGACAAAAATAAAAAGCCGCACATTGTCAAAAGTAACGATTCGATATGATTTCACGACAAAATAATGAACAATTCTTGTAAAGAAAAAAGAAAAAAATATATATAAAATACGAACTTTTTCATCCCCCGTTTCGGTTTGAGAGAAGCAAAAAATTGCAAAAATCTTTCGGTCAGAGATATACAGGAAAACACAAACATCGATAGGGGGAGAATTTATCTCAGATAGTACACAAGATTACGTTATGCAAGCTTGTGCCGAAATTCGAGTCTCGGTCATTACCCACGTGTTGGAAGATAAAGAAAAAAAAAAAAAAAAGAAAAAATAAGCCGAGAAAGAAGAAGGGCCCACTCAGTTCCATTTCCAGCACGTTGCACACTCAGTATTGTATATATATATATATACCAGAACGATCTCAAGAAAAGAAGTATAACATATATATATCCGGAAAAGGCCGAATCCAACCGTGAGCTTTCATCGATCTCTCTTTCTCCCGAAGTGGATTACTCCTTAATGCACCAGCCCCGTCGAATTTTCCACGGCATCGATTCATATAATGTGTTTTCGGTGAATTTCTCACGAGAAATTCCGCCGGGAAGCGAGAGAGCAGTAGACGCGAAAAAAAAAAAAAAATCTGGAGCTTGAAGAACTCGCGAGGCCGCGGTCTTTGGGAATTCACAGATCGAATGAAAAGAGATCGAGAATATAGAACAAGATTTCCGCGATAGAGACAGAGATTGACCCATATTCTTAAATTCTAGCTATAATGATCTCGGAACAATATAATTATGAATATCGAGAAATGAGAGGCAAAATTTATCCCCTCTGCTTTTAAGAAACAAAAATTTCAAGAAATTTCGAATGATCATTCTTTCAACAATAAATATTAAAATATTTTTATTTTACTCATCGTTCGTAACTTTATTAAAAAAAAAAAAAAAAAATTCCGGCACGCTTCTCCATCCGTCAATGCTTAGACCCGAGCCCTATTTTCGGTTTGTTGGATGACTAAAAGCTAAATATTAAAAATAAAGAAGGTTTGTTTTCGAGTCTTTCGGATCGCGGAGAGATGCTCAGGGAAAATTACTGAGCACAAAGAGAGAGAGAGAGAGAGAGAGAGAGAGAGAGAGAGAGAGAGAGAGAGAAGAGAGAGTGAGAGAGAGAGAGAGAGAGAGAAGAGCGAGAGGGAGAAGTAAAGTTTAAGGGAGGATTAAAACTAACGACGAGAGATTGCGGATGTGGTGGGTGGCTGCCAGCGCATCGCAGGAATATTCGCGACGAGCGAGGAGGTGAGGGAAGGGGGGTGTATGACACCCCCTGGAGAGCCTGCACCCCTGTCGGTGATCGTTTTCACCGAACTTCTGCCTCCGTGACTGAAATATCCACGTTTAGCCGGGATAAATGGGATTAGATTTGGGATTTGAATATATAGGACATTGTATAAATGTGTGTGTGTGTGTGTGTGTGTGTGTGTGTGTGTGTGTGTGTGTGTGTGTGTGTGTGTGTGTGTGTGTGTGTGTGTGTGTGTGTGTGTGTGTGTGTGTGTGTGTGTGTGTGTGTGTGTGTGTGTGTGTGTGTGTGTGTGTGTGTGTGTGTGTGTGTGTGTGTGTGTGTGTGTGTGTGTGTGTGTGTGTGTGTGTGTGTGTGTGTGTGGACTATCGGTATACCACCCCCCCCCCCCCCCCCCCCCGCCCCAATCTCCACACTGCAGCATTGCATCTCGGTCTTTCAGAGATTGCACCAACCATTTTTGAAAAAATTATTTTTACTTCTCGCTCGATGGACGCATCGGTTTTTCTTTTTTTACTTTCGATTAATCTCGTTGACACCCCCAAGAGTGATAAATAGTATAGCTGTACTATACGTATATATACGTATTGTACGAATTTACGCTGTTGAAAAGCCGTTGAAAATGAAAGAGGAAAGCAAAAATGGTTAAGCATCTCTCCGTTTTGAAATTGACGAGAAATAATGTATCACGATGAAGGAGGAGAGAACGACGGTGAGATTTTGAGTTACGAACAGAAGAACTTCCGGTGTGTATTTTGTAAAAGCACACGAGGAAAATAGAAAAAACAAGCATAGCGCATCGTCGAGAGAGGACGAGGAAGATCTCTCGATCTTTTCCAACCCCTCGTTTATATGGACCACAAGGATCCCCCCCCCCCTCTCTCTCTCTCTCTCTCTCTCATATCTCCGGAGCCATTAGTAACGAGGCTTGCCTGCACTTTTCTCGAAGACGAGAGTCTGAGACACTTTCTTTTTCTATCTTTTTTTTTCTCTTATACAAAGTTCCGAGGAACGACACGTTTAAGCAATCCTTTTTCGTATCTCTGTGCATGTATGTATTTCTTTTTGCCCATCTCGTGATTATACTCAGGAGAATGGCACCATATAGTGAGAGCTTCTCGCGAGAGACACACGTCGATGGTAAAGGACGACGAGACGAGAGAGCGCGTTCAAAGACCAAGCTATTATTAAAGGAGTGCTATGATTGCAAATGTATCTGTGCCACATAATCGGCCACGATATTATAATGCTTAGGACGTGATAGAACGCGCATCATCATTGAAATTTTTTTTTTTTTTGCTTGGATCATCGTGCTATTACAGAGGTATTAGACGTTGAGTGCTATAAAACGCATATAGTCATATATGGCACACACGCGCTATTATACAATACACGCACACGTTCCGCGTGAGTTTGTAATCCCGGTTAGAACGTTCGTTCGTGAGGAATAAACGGGTATAAATATTCGGGCAGATTGATTTCAAAAAGACGTGATATGACGTGATTCATATAGACGTGATATGACAATTAATCTTGAGGTATAGTTAAATAAACATAAGCAAAACGATAAATTTTCTAGAATCATTATTGCAACGTATTATACTTTCACAATGTTTTTATTCATATGTGAGACCATATGAAAAAAAAATTTCATTCCAACAAATGTAATGTCGAATACGGCGAAATAATTTTTCAGCTATTATTAGCGAATTTTAATTGACTCAAATAATTATTAATTCGGCGAAATGAGGACAGATGAAATTCGATAATAATTTTAAAATCTTCTGATTAGTGAACTAAATTTTTTTTAAAATAATTTTAACCCTTCGTGGTCGCGTCTCCAAATTCAATCGCGGCAGTCACACTTGGGTCAATTCTAGCCAGTCAGTTTTCAAAAAGGTATTGTGTCCAAAATGTACGTCCGAAGTGGTTCAAAAAATTACGGAACATGCTCCGAACATTCTGGATGATGTACGAAAAATTAATTTATAAGAAATAAAATGGCGACATGTTAAAAAAAATTCTGATACCAAACTATAGATTGATCAGCGTTAAATGAATTCTTTTCCAAGTTTAGGTCGGTATGTAATATGTTTTTTTTTAAATTATTATTATCATTATTTCATATGATGCTGACGCATCGTTTAGCAGATTTCTATGTAATGGATGAATGGCGCGAAGAGTACGATCAGTGTGTGGCTCAAAGTGAAGGAACTAAACGTTCTTGGATCGCTGATGGCTGATGCGGCGAGAAACCAACGATGAAAAGTTAATCATATATATATATATATATATATATGATCGTAGTTGTATATTATACCTTAAGCGAACTCTCTATCTCGCTTGAGAATCCGGGGAGTTCTCTCTCTCGACACATCACACCTCTCATCCTCCTCCTCACTTTTCATATCGCTCCGCGAATCTCCAATTAACCGTATAGCACATGTTTCACGTATACATGCACTCTCGCCGCTCCGGAGAGGATATAAAGCTTTTTTTTATTATTATCGTGTGTGGACCAAGGTGTGGACTATTAAACTGTCGAAGGGGCGCGCGAAAAGACCTCAAAGAACCCCTTGCTCGTTTTCACGTCAGTTTGAGGATGTGTATTATTATATATATATACATAAAGGTATATATGTACCATGTTATATCTCATAAAGGCTATCAATGGATCTTTTTATTCAATATTTCGCGCACGGTTTTCGTAACGAGTCGAACGAAATCATCAGTAAGAGCGATTCTTTGGGGAAAAAAAGTGAAGCTTTCTGAATTATTTTTATTTTATTGGATTTTAATAGAAATTACGAGAATTGATTAATCGAATTTTTTATTAATAAATTCAATATTCATCGATCTATTCGATGTATCGACAATTACTTTTTAATAATAATTTTAACTGGATTCGTATATATATATCTTGCGAAAAATTAATGTCAAGTCTGTTTTTTTTTTTTTTTATCGAACGAAAAACAATTAAATTGACGCAGTCAGTTAAAAAAAATGACTGTGTGTGGCTGTATAAATAAAATCGTGTTATTATACTAATTGAGGAATTTACGAGAAAAAAAAAATCACGAAACCGTGGGAATTGCATGTGTGTGTGTGCTAATCGTTTCCGTTGCAATTTCTCACGTTTCAGGTGACAACTGTACCGGAAGAGGGTGACAACGGTTTCAAAATGCCGCGAGCCTCAGTGGTACACATGACTTCGACGGCCACGAGACCCCAACACCTGTCCCAGGTACGTTCACCCTATACCATCTTCGTTTAATATACCCTCAAAGCATCTCACCGACTTCCAAGAAACTACACGAAAATCATCCTCAAAAAAATTTCCTCCAATTATTATTAAAAAAAAAAAAAAAAAAAGAACGAGAAGAGCGAGAGGGAGAAAAAAATGTCTATTGGCTCTCGACACCAGCGGTGCACGGTAAATTAGAGGGCGCTCTGTGACCACAGAGGCTTGTCTCACCATCTTTAATGATATACACTTTTGTCAAATATGATCGCAATTCCACCCTAATTTATAAAAGTAACGGTCGAAAGGAAAAAATTTCTCGCTTGACTTTTGTAGTCCCCAGTCGTTCTAGCCAAAAAAGTAGGCTCATAATGCAATATTCTACAGAATTGATTTTGCTTTTGGAAAACGTTCAGGAGTGTCCCCTGAGTGTAAATTCGAGTTGGCGGGACGCGAAGGGGTCGAGCTTCATCTTGGCAAACACGTTTTATCAAATATATCTCGTGAACCGTGCATCGTACAACAAAAATATTTGAGACCTTAATTATAAATAATGAAATTCTCTACAACTTTTGTTTGAAACTTTTTCCTGTATAGTGCATGGTTTTTGATTTATAGCGCGGTAAACTTTTCCAAACGTCACCATTTTTACTGTTACAACAACCGTAGCAATAACAATGTTTGGAAATGTTTGACGCGCTATAAATAAAAAACCATGCACTATACAGGAAAAAGCTTTCCGATAAAAATTGTAGAGAATTTTGTTATCTACAAAAAAGGTTTCCGCTATGTTTCTCGTATGATGCACGGTTCACAAGATATTTGATAAAACATGTTTTCCAAGATGGCGGCTCGACCCCCGGATTCCTGCCAACTTGAATTTGCACTCGGAGATCCCTGAAATTTTCCCAAAAGTAAAATCAATTCAGCAGAAGATTGCAGAAAAAATGGCTAGAATGACTGGACTATATTGGGTGGTTGAGTCGAGTACGAGCAGCGAAAAAATTGTGGGAGAGAACGAGGCATCGTTCGGTAGTCAGTACAAGTAAAACTTTAATTTCAAAGAAAATGGCAGACGTTATGAAAATTTAAGAGCATCGCTCTACCCGTTGTTCCTGATGTAGGAAACGATTTTCAAAACGATTATTAATGGCTCTGGGTTGTATTACATTTACATTCAAGAAATATTCCCAATGTCAAAGGGGCCATTGATGGCCATGCTCGTTACGAAAAATGTATAAATCATAAGGCAACGATTAATTCTTATGATTCCACGTGTTGAAAGAAGAATTTTTCTAATATTCAGAAATCGATAATTCTGTAATGTAAAACGCCAGTTTGTGTTTTCGAGTCAGCGTATCAGAGAGTTTGTGAACCTATTCAAGCTTTTTCCATCAGAAAATGCGCATTTTAACTGGGATACCAGAGTTTTCGTGTATGCGAATGGCAATATAGACCAGTCGCTTCTATAGGTGTGTGCAATATGGCCCAGTTCAGAAACGAGACGATTTGATGGAAATTGCCAAAAGAGAGAGAGAGAGAGAGAGAGAGATGTGTGTCGAATCGGCGCAAATTTCCATCGAACTCCATCATACGTAAAGTTTCTCGAGCGAGCATACATGCATAAGTATTGTATATCGTCCGCTATCAATCAAAAGGGCGTAATTATCTTGATTCAACCCGTAAAGCGCTGCAGAGTTAGGGACTTATTGTCTTGCTGAGCTTTCGATGTATATGAAATGGAAGACGCGCCGGGGAAACTCCGTGGCCGCATGAGGGAAAAGCAACGAAGAACACGATATAGACTGGCTCTCTGGGCCATTTCGAAATGCAAACGATGAAGCCCAACTCCGTACCCTCCCCCGATTCTCGCGCGTTTATAGTTTCGCGGCATTGTATGTCAGTTTAATTGAGTGGTTCGCGTCTTAAAACGCGATAGGAGCTTTCCCAAGAGCGCCGCGGTGATTATTGCACGAAAGTATACGTAGTTCTATAACATAGTCGAGTGTTCCTGGATAATGGGCACGAGCACCCCATAACGATAAAATTCTTACACATCGCGCTCATATTCTATCCGTGCGACTCCGGCCCGCCTGAGGACAGCCGATTTTCAGCTTTCTTGGCTTCGGGTGCTTCAAACTTTTCATTGCTGTTCCTCTCCTTGGCTATATATATTATATATATATATGCATTTGAATCGACTGCTTGTAATTAAAAGGCCGCGATCCATGCTGTTTCACGCGTGAAATCGTTTGGATCACGACCTTTCGTTTGCTGACAGTCGATCGAGGCGATATTATGACCAACGTATACTTTCCCAAAGATACGAGAACGTTCATGAGACTCAATAATGGGACGACTATGTAATTAGAAAAGTAGGCTTACTCGTGTTTTTTGTTTTACGAAAGACTGCGTGAATGAAGAATTTTTTAATCCTCGTTTTTTTAATCCTAGCATTCTTTTTAAATCTTCATTTTTCCATGCAGCATTTTGAATAAATATGAAATAAACGAGGCGCGAATCAATTATGTTTTATCGTCAATGCCGATAATAAACGGGGAGAATCAGACAAAATTATTTTCGGAAAAATCAAACTGCTTTTTCATGCAATGGAACGTTTTTTTTTTTTTTCTTAACTTATTGTTAGCATCAAATCGAAGATTATTACAAAAAGTTTTCCAAAATACAGCAAAATTGATAAAAATCTATCAAAGTCCAGGATTAAAGGTTGCCAATCCAAAAATGCGTAACTCCCAAGAAACGTAAATTTACATGACGGTAAAAAAAAAAGTTAAAAATACAGTTCCGCGTAATTGAATGAATTATTTTACTTTATTCCCACTATTATCGAATTCTCGAGTCAATCGTGTGCGGGGGGGGAATTCTTATCTGACGATTTTTGCGATTAAGGGAAAAATTTATCGCGTTCTATGAGTGGAGAAACAGTCGAATCGGTATATACGTGTCGTATTTTCGCGACGATTGTACTCCGGTAAGCTTTTGCTACGAGTCCGGTGTGAATCGTATATTGCGCAGATGTACGGGGAAAAGCGTCTACAATATCTCAAAGCATGAGGCGCTTCGCCAAGTTTCGGTTCTGTACACGCGAACCCTGAGAATTTCAAGGGATTCGCGAAAAGCATGTGCGAGTGAGAAAACGAGAGATGGAGAGTTATGTGATATGCGGTAGGCGAAGGTTATTAGAGTACTGCATTTCCTGGCTGATGGCAGTACGAGAGAGAAAGAGAGAGAGAGAGAGAGAGAGAGAGAGAGAGAGAGAGCTTGTAATACAATGCCTTCAGTAGAGCAAGCAACGAAATGATCGTACGATACAACGTCGAGAGACTACACACCATCCTATTTTCTGCATACCTATATATATATATATATATATGCATATATAACGATGCACATCTCCCACGTTTCGCGTTGCAACGGAACGCGGAATTTGTCATTACGGAAGTTGCGCCGAGACTTGTCGCGCTCTCTTGGAGCTGCAGGCCATCGTCATAAGTTATATTAATGTGTATACCTGTTTATATAAATATATAGGAAATACCATACCCGCTCGACCCACGGATATCTCGGAGCTCTTAATTTTTCTTTGGCTGGTCGCAAATTTATCGTGCGCTTCACAAAAAACGCGAAAAACAGAAAAAAAAAATCTGACAGTGTATTTAAATCAATCGAAAATCGTGAATAGTATAATTTATTGAGCCGAATAAAAAAAAAAAAAAAATTGCAACGAAAAATGCATTTTTTTTTTAAATTATTTTTCAATCAATCGTAAGGTAAATGTACCAGTGGCCGCACACGTCCCAGTCATCGCACACTACCGCAAACATTTATTTAACATTTCATTATTAATATTGAAATTTTAATGATTGCAAGGTCATCGACAATACTTCACAAAAAAAGTATAAGAAGAAAATCGACTAGCGTCTTACGCGGAATATAAATTATTTTCATTTGTTTATTCCGGCCCGCGTGTTATGGAGGCCGCATCAACGGATTTATTATCGAATATGCTAAGGAATAATGAAAGATTTGTAACGCTCATCGTTTAGATTGTACGTGTATTCGAGATAAATTATAGCGCATTTTGTTCAGGAAAAAGTAGGGTTGTCCATGCGGCAGTTAAACTTCCCGTAAAACTCAATTGAACCATGTAATTTTCGTGTTCTTTTATTGGGACAAGCAAATCATAAGCTGTACCCCTGTCAAGACACCGTTCGGCGACTGTACAGACGCAGGTATAGTTTGATAAGCCCGGTAGCTGCACAGTGCCTACGACATTCAGCTGTTTCGCGATCGGTGCCGTTACTTACATGGCATGCCGGGCCGGTGTGACACGGTGGCAAAATTTAATCCTCGACTTTCCTGACCAAATTGAAATTTCGTATTTCGAATTAATCGGTATCCATTTTATCGTGATGCACTATTGAGTTCCAAAAGCTAATTCTATCGAGATTTGAGAATCGACGCTCGAAAAATCTCAAGACGCCCTCCATAGTAGGCTATACAATCATCATACAATTGCAACGAAACTTATACTAGCCTTTGCGTTTTGGAGGCCGCTGATCATGACAAAAAAGTCTTAGGGGTTGTCGAAAAAAAAAACCACCCCATGTTCTGATATCGAGGTAACAATGCTGGGTTTTGAGAAAAAAAATATAATTCATTTCATATTTCATATGTGCGATATAGTCTCGGCACTGTGAAAGGTGGCAGCTACCCCTGATAGGGAACATCTCGTGGTCGTTTCTGATAGTAAATGGACGAAAACCAATTCTTGTTGCCATTTACAGGGCTTCAAAAATGAAAAAGGGGTAGTTTCTAAGCAGAAAAGGGTGGTTTTTGAAGAGTAACGCAAAAACTACCAGCATCATCGAATTCCTCACCCTACAAAACCCCCAAAGAAGCATTTACTTGGAATTTCAAAAAATCCAAAATTTTCCCGATTGTTAGCCGCGCCGGAAAGTCTTATATAATACGCTACCCTGAGGTTGGAACTGCATCGAGGTCTAATGTAAGAAACGGGACTAAGTTACGAGGGCTCTTTTTAAGAGAAATAAAGTGCCCGAATCCCGGCGGCCTAGAGGTTAACTCGGGCTTTTAGTGTTCGAATATATCGTATTGTGCGGACACTGGGTCTTGTCGTGTCCAAACACTGGGACATAGCGAATAAGCGCTGTGCGGACACGCGTACATTCCAGCTTTCCACCTTTCTCGCGGTATAAGTAATAATTTGCGCAATATTTTAATGAACATTGCATGTGTTTTAGAAACTCGAAATCATAATCTTCAAGGTGTTCGAAGTCATTAATAGAACGCATGAGGCTTTACGTCCTAAATTTGTGTAACAATCTGAACGGTCCCTTAAGGTGTGCGGCCATTGGTACATTTACCTTAAACGTCACCGTATCAGAAATAAAAATCTGCCTTTACATTTTGGGTGAAAAAAGTCATTGTAAAGTCGAGTTTTCACGACAAAAATAACAAACAAAGAAACAAAAAAATTATTGTATTTCCGAGAATTAAATATAACGATACAAAAAAATGTATTGAAAAAATTGCAATTCGTTCGAGTTCAAGTTGCCTGAGCGTTGATGAATTTATCGCTGATAAATCATGGTTGATGCACAAAACAAAAACATCGTTTCATCAATCAAAGAGCTATATATATCGATGTTCCGTCGGCGCATACCAGTGTAAAGTTAAACGACGATGGAAATAAATAATTTTTTCAATTAATAAATCTATCTGCGGCATATAGTCGATTTTCTCACTTACACTGTACCAATCGATAAAAAGAAGAATAATAATAACAACAACAATAATAATAATAATAATAATAATGGTTCGTCTATTATATACGAGTATACGCATTGTATACATCGCTGGATTGAAGAACGAGTGAGTTGCTTATATCCGATCGTTATACATTTCCGTCTGGTATATATATATATATATATATATATATATATGCATTTTATCGACGAAAGAGAACGCTGCGCTATAATCGTAGAATTCCGAGACGCGAGAGCAGGAATTTTATAAACAACCGTAGGGCCTTATCGCAGACTTTTTTTTTTTTAATTTATCGATGTGCACACGCATTGCACTTTTTTTCCCCGTCTGGATAATCTCTCACGCCACTCGCTCTTCCGTACCAAGAAGATGCCCATACGGAATCGTTAATCTCTATTACTTCGAGCGACCCACGCGTGACGTACGTGAGAAAATTCGCACTACAGACGAGGCAAGGACTATACATATATACAGAATCATAAAGGGCGAGTAAAGTCGTGAATGACCAAGGGATTGCATGGAACGGAAAAAAAAAAATGAGAACTTGGGATTTTATCTGAGAATTTTTCTTCATCCGATAAATATTATATTTTATTGAATAATATAATATCTGAACGGTAATTTTTTGGAATTTTATCAAAAAATTTCATATCTTTGTACATTCGTTGATTTTTAGTTGCTGAATTTTTTTTTTTTTTTAATTAAAATCCAATAAATGTTGAGATCGAAAATCGTATTTATGTGTATAGAGAAAAATATTTTAATATCTTCATTAAATTACACATTTACCGGTAAACCTATTACCATATTTATGGTAGGACACTACGCAAGTTAAAGGTATAGCCTACCTCTCGCAAAAGTTATATTTTTGTCCCTCAAGGATACCCCCGACATCATCAGATGCTCCTATGGTATATTGAATGAGTGACGATATTATACACAGGCATACCCCGGTATACCCATTCGCTTTTGTGTGTGTGTGTGTGTGTGTGTGTGTGTGTGTGTATGTGTATGTGTGTGTGTTTTCACAGGAAGCTCTGATGGTGCTTCGATCCTGGTGAGGATATTAGGAGCTCAGAGTGAAATATCGACAGGATTTTAAAACAGGTGCACACGACACCGCGCTTTACAAATCGATTCGTGTGTCTTCGTTCAATTGCGGGTCGAAAATTGTTAAAGAAAAACAATTTTTTTTTTTTCAACCAAGAACTTGTACATATTTATGCTGTTGTCCATTGAATTCAGAAAAGTCTGACCGCTCGGATATTTCGATCGGACGGAATGAAATATCGATTTAAAAAAAAAAAAGACAGATTTGCACGATCATTTGCCAACAAAAATCGTGTTTTACAACGAAATCGTAATAAAGAAAATTAATTGGGTAAATTTATCTATCATTTATTTATACTTCCGAAATGCACACGTATATACCATCGATTGAACGTAAAATGCACAGGAATAAAAGCCGCGTTTTCAAGGGGCGATAAAAATGTGGAGGTAAAAAAAAACCAAACGCGAGAATCGTTTCATTGAGGAACGATCGCGGGCGCGATGTTGAATATACAAAAAAGGGTGGACGCGCGAACACAAAAAGATCCACACGGTAGCCGTGCAGTATACATAGAGGTGTATCACGTGTTGTATAAATATACATCTATATATATATGCGTATATATCCGGTTTGGTAACTCGAGCCGTGAAATGTATTCCCCGGAGGACGGAGTGGCCCATTGGCGCCACGGAAAACATATTTTATACGTGGATATATACATACATAGAAATTTGATCCAACCGAGCTGAAGGTAGGACAGCCTGGACTTGATCGCCAAACTTTTTTGCCATGCGCCAATTTTCGTTAAGAAGACGCGAACATAATTAATCGAGTGAAAATTACTCATTGATAAACTGCGATCATTTAGGTTGAAAATGGTCAGGGGGATTCATTCGAATAAAATAGAATTAATGGACACTGCCGCTGTTCCAATTCCTCTGGGCTATTATAGTTTCGGCGAGAAAATGTCAATAGGGACCGACTGAACGCGGTTGAAAATCAAAATTAGAGGTCCAGTCGGTATATAATATTGAAGGATGACGTGTGAATTACTTGAAGATATTCCGTGGGATCATCGGAAAAAACGTGGAGAAACTGGAATTCTTATTTTCCGTAGATAATTATTATCTCAAAGAATTGTACGAGACCAGTAGTCCGTGATCACCAAATCCAGTGTCGCAATTGCCTCTATGTGTGTACATTAGGGTGTTTCAAGGTTAATTTTTTTTTGGATTTTCCTGCGGGCACATGGCTAATGTTACTTGGTACCTAAAAAATAAGATTCCCAAAAGCTGAGTTTTGTAGCTCAAGTAGCTAGGGTATGCTGAAACGTTTTTTGTAAAAAAAAAAACACAGGGAAAATTCGCATTTAATAGGTTTTAAATTTAGGCTGTTGACTTTTTTCTCAGAAAAGTCTTTACCAGTACAGCTTCATTAGAAAAATGTCTATCGGTCCAAAATTCATCCTCTCTTCGACCAAAGTTCTTTTTACATCGAAAAAAAAAACAACTGTTCTCCAAAACCTGTATCGTAAGGTTCTAGGCACACCGTTGCTCCGTTTAGAACTTTCAACGTCTCATTCTCCTCAGACATCATTTCTACATCTTTTGAACGCGAGGATCTAAAAAAAAAAAATAACTATGTTAAAAGTTACAGCCAATTATCTAAAAGTACCAAAATTTGAGCTACTAATTTGCAAGTAACTTTGCCGAAAAAAAAGATCCCCTTGTTTACATGATAAGGATTTTGTTTCTGAACAAAATGAGCCCTTAACGACTTGCAAATTAGTAACTCAAATGTTGGTAATTTTAGACAGTTGGCTGTACCTTTCGACATAGTTATTTTTTTTTTTCAAATCCCCGCGTTCAAAATATGTGTAAATGATGTCTGAGGAGAATGAGACGTTGAAAGCTCAATTGGGAGCAACGGTGTGCCTAAAACTTTACGACACAGGTTTTGGAGAACAGTGTTTTTTTTTTCGATGTGAAATGAACTTTGGTTGAAGGGAGGATTAATTTTGGACCGATAGACATTTTTCTAATTAAGCTGTACAGGTAAAGACTTTTCTGAGAAAACAAATCAATAACCTAGATTTAAAACCTATTTAATGCGATTTTTCACTGTTTTTTTTTTTACAAAAAACGTTTTAGCATACCCTAGCACTTGAGCTACAGCACTCAGCTTTTAGGGAATCTTATTTTGTAGGTACAAAGTGACCATTTAGCCATGTGTCCGTAGGAAAATCCAAAAAAATTAAATTTTGAAACATCCTGATATGCATGTAACAGCTCCTCGTTGACTGTATATGTATACATGTACAAGTGGATCCATTGTCACGAAGCTTCGTCAACAGAGTACATATTACAGTGGTATAGCCGCGTCAAGAACGGACTCGTGAAAATACTAATACCAGTGACTCCCCCTGCACGTACAGGACAATGTGCCACTTGGAAAAGGGGTACAATAAAGGCGGGTATATATATATCGAGAGAAAGGGTGGGAAAAGAGAGAGAGAGAGAAAGAGAGAGAACGATTGACAAGAGACCAGGATCAACACGCGAAATGTTTAGTATTCCTCCCGAGGGTAAAACACATCTCTCGCTGTTCGCGTGGCGCGGTCCGGAGCTTTCAATTTGCGGCTCGCAATTTGTCCACCGTGAAACGAACACGCGATACGAATTTCTCGCGCCTCTAGCCACGCAGCATCACCGCAGTGCGGGTGACAGCGAGACGAGAGGTACCCCCCCCCCCCCCACCCCTATTCTGTTTAGAGATAGATAAATTTATATTCAATATACGGTTTATGTGACTAGAGACAATGGAAAAATATCTGCCTTAGATGAATTATTGCTGTAAGCTAAAAATTCACTATAGAATTCACAAGATTTCCTACAGAGAAAATTTGATAAACGTTCAGTGCCTCGAATCCTAGATCAATATATGGGACATTCCACGTCAACTCAGCCACCCCGTTTTTTTTATTGTCTCGAAAAAATTATTCAGTATGGGCATTTCAAAGGACAATATATCCATGATATTTTACCAAAATTTCATCCCCCCACTATTGTTGGTTCTCGAGATAATGATTAATGAAGTCTCAATTTCGTAAAAATCATAACTTTGTAACTACTGATCGAATTTAAACGATTAAAAAATGAATCTTTTTTATTTTTTTTGCTCTTTTCGAAAAAAAATATGCCATCATCGGATAAAAGCTCATTAGACATTTTTTGGAGTAAATTAACAAAAAACAATTTTTCCCTCTTCACTGATGCCTTGTTCCATTTTGAAATAAACCTGCGGAGTTGTGTATTGCCTCCCTCTATCAGAAAAAAAAATACTGAGTAGAATTCCGATTGGCCCTTTCGTGGAAAAAAAAATAAAATCGAAAAATTTCCCCGAAAACTGTCTAATGAACTTTTCTCCAATGACGGCATATTTTTTTTCAAAAAGGGCAAAAAAAATCAAAAAAATTCGTTTTTTAATCGTTGAAATCCGATCAGCCGTTACGAAGTTATGATTTTTACAAAATTGAGAATTTATTAATCATTATATCGAAAACCAACAATAGTGGGGGGATGAAATAAATAAGGTAAAATATCATGGATATATTGTACTTTGAAATGCCTAGACTGAATAATTTTTTTTTGGTCTCGAAAAAATTATTCAGTATGGGCATTTCAAAGTACAATATATCCATGAAATTTTACCAAAATTTCATCCCCCCACTATTGTTGGTTTTCGAGATAATGATTAATAAATTCTTAATTTTGTGAAAATCATAACTTCGTAACGGCTGATCGGATTTTAACGACTCAAAAAAGAATCTTTTTAATTTTTTTTACCCTTTTTGAAAAAAAATATGCCGTCATTGAAGAAAAGTTCATTAGACAGTTTTCGGGAAAATTTTTCGATTTTTTTTTTTTTTCCACGAAAGGGCCAATCGGAATTCTACTCAGTATTTTTTTTCTGATAGAGGGAGGCAATACACAACTCCGCAGGATTTTTTCAAAATGGAACAAGGCATCAGTGACGAGGAAAAAATTGTTTTTTGTTAATTTACCCCGAAAACTGTCTAATGAGCTTTTATCCGATGATGACATATTTTTTTTCGAAGAGTGCAAAAAAAATAAAAAAGATTCTTTTTTTAATCGTTTAAATTCGATCAGTAGTTACGAAGTTATGATTTTTACCAAATTGAGACTTCATTAATCATTATCTCGAGAACCAACAATAGTGGGGGGATGAAATTTTGGTAAAATGTCATGGATATATTGCCTTTTGAAATGCCCATACTGAATAATTTTTTCGAGACAATAAAAAAAACGGGGTGGCTGAGTTGACGTGGAATGCGACATATGTATTCGGGGTTGCGTTGTGACACTATAAAAGTCACGATTGTAAAACCCTCTTGTTCCCCAGGATTAGCTATCCCATGAACACTGTGCACATAATAATTTTCAAATTTCACCAAGTGGCGAATATCGTATTCGCTGTGTGCAGTGCCATACTATAGCGGCTGAGAACGACTTACATTAGAGCACCCATGGTGGCGAGAATGCACATGTTTTGCTGGAGTCGCGTAGTGCAATTGAGGGCAATATAATAGTGAAGTCGCGGAAAGGAAATTTAAACTGTTTTGTGAAGTCATATAAGAGTGTTTTCCGCTACACAACTTCGGAAATTAAGTTTCACGCGTTTTCGACAGCAATTTATAAAGTTGAGCAGCGCAAAAACTAGATTCGTTGGGTGCAAAAAACAAAGAAGGTAAAATTCTTGAGGTTAAACGTGCATATTTTGTCTGGTATGAAAAATTCAAATGTCAGGATATTACAATACAAATAAATTGATTTTTTTTTTTCCTTTTTAGTAGCTCTCATGATTGGCTACCCGAATATGCAGTGAGCACTTCGTGGATAATCGTTAATCTACGTTACAATCAAGTCCGAGTTACGTCTTTCTTGTTCTCGATGCGAGCCTTGTCGGTTCGTATGACAAGACCGACAAGGTTCATGCTTAGCCTCAAATTGAGAAAGAAAAGTAGCCGTAAACCTATTTTCATTAGATCGTAAAACGTCGATTTATTTTTTTTTTCAATGCAGTTATAGTCAAGCTCACCTCAAAAAACTTCATGCAGCACGAATATAAAAGTTCGTTTATTAAAATTAATCCAACAAGGTTTCGTCCATGTAAATAAATGAGAGCTATTCCAGCAAAATTTGCGGAGTACAGCCGGTCGCGGCGCCACTTGGCTTTCTGCACACAGCGAATAATAGCCCCTCTGTATAGGAGATCGATGAACACGTTAACGGAACCATAGAACGCGAAGAGCAATGAGAGAGATAAGCGATTCATGGAGCGCAAGGTTAATTAGAATAGCGACGAGCAGTTGATTTCTAGAGCAATCGCAAAAGAGGAGCAGCTTTTGTCGGAACGAAAATTGATGTTTGTACGGATAAGTTACAGGCTGAGAGATATATACGGTTTGACATAATTTCGCGAGTGATTTGGATTTGTTTTTTTCCTTTTGTCACTACAGGTCCTGGCAACTCTGGCACTGTCCATGGGAACACTGTCATCGGGACTGGCCAAAGGTTACACATCACCCGCTCTAGATTCGATTCTCGACAATCAACCGCCGCATCCTTATCACACGTCTAACGACACTTGGTGAGTAGTATTCTGCCAAAAAATAATCGATATCGGGAGCCCCGAAACTTTGCAGTCTCAGGGAGAGAAAAGAAAAAGTGGTATTCGAGGATCAATCAATCTCTCTCTCTCTCTCTCTCTCTCTCTCTCGGTTCTCCCCGCACCTATTAATCAATCACGAATCCGGGATAAATCACGTCGGGAATATTATCGCAGGTTGACATTCTCGGTGAACGAGCAAGAGGCTTCGTGGGTAGCTTCGTTATCGATGCTGGGTGCTTGGTTCGGCGCTATGACCGGTGACTGGATAATGCGACGCGGCAGAAGACTCGCTCTGCGCGTCACGTCATTGCCGCTAGCCGCAGCCTGGATACTTACCGGTGTGGCACCTTGCGTCGAGCTCGTTTACACGACGAGCTTCATCGGTGGTCTGTGCTGTTCTCTGATAACGATTGTGGCACAGGTATACATATCGGAAATAGCGATGCCCGGAATTCGCGGCTGTCTCTCGGCGATGCTCAAGGTCGTCAGTCAGGTCGGTGTTTTGCTTTCGTACATCGCTGGTTCCTATCTCAATTGGAGGCAGAGCGCTTTGCTCGTTGCAATTGCGCCGTCAATGCTCTTCGTTGGTACGCTCTTCATACCGGAAACACCGTCTTATCTGGTATTGAACGGGCGCGACGAAGAGGCCGAGGGTAGCTTAAAATGGCTACGGGGCCCACAGGCCGACATAAGACAAGAGCTTCAGGTGAGACATACTTTCTTTGTTTGTTTTTTGCTTTGCTTTCCTCTTCGCTTGTATACTTCGGGGAGTTGTTTCCGCGTATGCACACTAGGACCTCGATTTAATAGACAGTCCTCACCATGTCGCATTTATCGATCGGTTTTTCGCGTGGTGGGAGATGGTGGGGGACGCTCAAAGTCTCCCCGATCAGGCCCGTAGCACGGAGAGCCGATGCGCAGATACAGCATGGGCGGGCATACGCTACCTCGATTTAACAAGGTGCGATGCGGAGCCGGTCCCGCCACTGGCCGTTAAATCGAGGTCCTAGTGTACTGCACATATGGGAGCAAAGGGAATAATGCGAAACTGGCGATCGATCGCGCCTCGGTCTTTAACGAAACAACGATTTTTGACCGACTCCCCAGGTCATCAAGACTAATATTCTCGCCTCGAGAGCGAAGCAGTACGAGCTTACGTTCAGAAATAGCGTGATAACGCCGAGGCTCTACAAGCCGGTTGGCATCATATGCGGTCTTATGTTCTTTCAAAGATTCTCCGGCGCGAATGCCTTCAATTACTACGCCGTTATAATATTCCGACAGACACTTGGAGGCATGAATCCGCACGGGGCTACGATAGCCATTGGATTCGTTCAGCTACTCGCGTCATTGCTATCAGGTATATGATCCCAATCGTATATAGTTCGACGATCAGGATCAATATGATGCGCTACCCCGAGCAGCCATATCCTAGAAACCAAGATCCAAATTAATTGGATCTGGACAATTCAAATTTTTTGCTCACACGAGTCCTTGTTTTTCAATCGTTAATTCAAGGTTTCCTCATCGATATTGTCGGCAGACTGCCGCTGCTGATAGCGAGCACAGTCTTCATGTCCCTGGCATTGGCAGGCTTCGGTAGCTATGCCTATTACAACTCGATGTCGCAGAGCCAGACGACCACGATGATGGGACAACACGACTGGATACCCCTGTTATGCGTTCTCGTCTTTACCACAGCCCTCGCACTTGGCATATCGCCAATTTCGTGGCTATTGATTGGCGAGCTATTCCCCCTCGAGTATCGCGGCCTCGGCTCCAGCATAAGCACGAGCTTCAGCTACTTCTGCGCGTTTTTGGGCATCAAGCTCTTCATGGACTTTCAGCAGGTATGAACTGACTTTTGTTTCAATCCCTTTCTCATCATGATAACTATCATTCCCCGAAGAAACTCGATCTTCTCACCTCGCCGCAGGTGTGGGGCACGATTCTACACATTATTTTTCTACGCAATTAACGTTCGACGCGATATGGTCAATAATTATTATTCTATTCGAACGTTTTACGTACAGGGGTATTTCGCGTTAAATCAGCCAGGGGTTGACCCTCGCCATTATAACCCGTAATAATTACACCTCGGTGGACTTTCATAATGGTCAGTACCGGGATTCCGTAACTCTCTAGCGATAATTATCGCTATCGCTAGCTATCGCTAGCCAATTGAAAGGACGATCCAGGGGAAAGGCGCAACTACCATAGGCTATCGATAGCTAGCGACAGCGATAATTATCGCTAGAGAGTTACGGAATCCCGGTACAGACCGGGTCAATTTGACCGGAGCCAACTTTGAGCGATTACCGAAGCAAAACGACGAGTTATATTTCCGTATGAAAATTCCGAGACATAATTTGAACATTGAAAAATATGCTCTCGTTGATGAAACTGTGAATTTTTGGTTTTCAAGAACGAAAAAAAATTCCTGAAAAAAGAGTGTTCGGAAAACACGGTTTTCTACTAAAAAATTCATGACTTTTTCAATTTTCAATATTTTTTTGCAAAAATTCAGCACGATACTCTTGAGTTATTTCATTAAAAAAAAAAAATAGTTTGGTCCTTGAAAAAGTACATTTATTTTGAAGACACGTCTGTTTTCGAAGCAGCACAAGGCAGCACAAGTTCGGTTCTTGCCGGTTTACTACTCGTAATATTAGATTGAAAAAAAAAATCCTGACCAGCTGGACCCAGGGTGATTATTACGGGTTAAAAAAAAAGATTATAATTTTTTACCACTATGCTAATTAGCTACGGGGGTTGGAACAGCTGAAAATTGAAGAAAAAAATACTCCGAAATTGAGAAATCTGAAAATAATTTTAAAAATTCATATTTTACGCCAGCTTTATGAGAAACAAATTTCATGATGGTATCTTTTCAATTTTATATGGTTTTTGACAGTTTTAAATATTTTTAAAGTCCTATTGTAGCCATTAATCCTTGATTATTTTCAGCGTTAGTGAAAAATTATGAGACAAAACGGGATGTATTCAAGGTCAAAAGAAAACATTTTTTTTTTATTCATTACAATTTTGTCGAAAAAGAAAAACGCGAAAATTCGTAAAACAAAATTCCAAAATGAAGTGAGTTAATGTGTAAAATAATAATGTGCAGAATCGTGTGATCCCCTCACCTCGACTGTATCCCTCGTTTATCAAACCACCATAATTTAGGGAATCTCAGTGTACGCCCAATCTCGAGCCCGCCACCTTTGTGTTCCATAGGTGCTCGGGCTTCACGGGGCTTTTTGGTTTTACGCCGCAATGGCAGTTTGCGGTCTTTGCTTCGTCGTGTGTTGCGTGCCCGAGACAAAGGGCAAGCAACTGGACGAGATGAATCCCGATTATGCTCAAGCGCGGTAGTACAAGGCCTCCCTCAGCGGAGGAAGGCTCGATAATGATAATGATGACGATGATGATGATGATGATAACACAATAGTAAAAGTCAGAAAGACAATTGCCGAGGGTGATACCGTGGGTTTTGGAGTTTCGCGCAATGCAGGCATTGCGGGAAACGGCCGTTCGATCGATCGTACGATCGATCATCGAACGTCCCCGCGTAATGATCGTCGAATTGCCGATTATTGCGTCATAATCGCGAAGAAAACACGCCGTATAGGCCGTAATGCGGGTAATTTCATGCGTACACGGGGTCTCGCGTTCAAACGTAGAAACGACGAGAGGATCAGCGAAGGCCTGTCCTCGGTTATGGGAAATGGTATTGTCGCGAGGAACGATCCTCGTCGCTCGAAAATTCCCTCGGTTAGATTCGAGCCAGCCAATAATTCCGATACGATCAAACGTTTTTACGAATTCGGCGATTTCATCGATGATTCGATCGATGATTGCATCGATGATAATACAACGAGCAGGGTAAAATTTACGGGTGAAAGAACACGCGTAATCGAGGAGTATCGTCGTGACATCGATGTCATCGGGCAATATCGGAGTAACGAAGAGGCGAGAATTGAATCACGCGCGATAATGAGACACGATCGTGTCAAGTACGAGCGTAGGAAGTTTGATAAATCGGGCAGAGGTAACGGCGAAGGAATGGCCGTGTCGGGGCTCGATAAGTATGATCGATACGATGAGATTCGTGGTATCTGCGCGAGTCTACCGAGATGGGTCGGAACGAAAAATCACGTGGAAAATCGTTACGCGAGCGATGTCAGAGGCCGAAGCGTTTGTACGAGAAGCATGCAGGATCTTAGCGATCTCGATATCGAGAGAATACTCGACAGGGATACGAATTTTCGTGTACCACTTAGCGCATTTCGTTGGGACAACGAGTCGTCCTACGTCGAGACATATCGACGCGGATACGGCAGCAGGGACGACGAGAGGGAGGAAAATTATGTCACGGTGTACAGGAGCGTGTCCGGTGATTTGGGAAATTTTGAAAAATCATACGTACCCGGTAGGGTACACTACGAGAGGGAGTACAGGATTTACGGTAAGGATACGCTAGCACTGATTTATTACAAGACGTGCTACTTGTGATGACGAACTCGCTTGGAGAAACGAAAGCGAGAGAGAAAAAGAAAACGAGAAAATCACTATTATCGAAGTATCGTAGTGTTCGTTGACTTTTTTTTTTTTTTTTCAAGAATGCTTCGATACATTTCCAGCCGAAAAAAAAAAAAAGAATGACATTTTTGAGAATTCTTAGGGACTTTGCGATGAAATGAAAATTTGGAAAAACTCATCGTTTGAAAGATCCGAAGAATTTTGATTCATCAATAATACGCGTGCCGAAAATTTACTAAGAAAATGGTTAACAAAATTTTTTTTTTTTTTAAACAAATAATATTTTTTTTACCTTTCTGAATCATATCGATTCGTTTGTTTTTCGAGTACGTGTAATTTTTTTTTTAGAACTTTTACTTTTTTTTATTATTATTTAATTTTTTTTAAGGATGCTTTGACACTTTTCCGGCCAAAAAAAAAGTCCGATTTTTGAGAATTTTAGGGACTGCGATGAAATGAAAATCTGGGAAAAAAAATTCACCGTTCGAGAGATCCGACGAATTTTGATTTTTCAATATAACGCGTGCCGAAAATTTACTAAGAAAATGGTTAACAAAATTTTTTTTTTTTTTAAACAAATAATATTTTTTTTACCTTTTTGAATCATATCGATTCGTTTGTTTTTCGAGTACGTGTAATTTTTTTTTAGAACTTTTACTTTTTTTTATTATTATTTAATTTTTTTTAAGGATGCTTTGACATTTTTCCGGCCAAAAAAAAAGTCCGATTTTTGAGAATTTTAGGGACTGCGATGAAATGAAAATCTGGGAAAAAAAAATTCACCGTTCGAGAGATCCGACGAATTGTGATTTTTCAATAAAACGCGTGCCGAAAATTCATTAACAAATTGGGTAAGAAAAATTTTATCCAAACAAATGATAATATTTTTTTTTTTTTTACCTTTTTTGATCATATAAATTTGCTTGTTTTTCGAGTACGTGTGAATATTTTTTTTACAACTTTTCCTTTTTGTTATTTTTATTTTTTGTGAAATTTCGGTTTTCAAATTATTTCAAAGCTTTCTGCACGAAACTATAGTGATCGAATGAGCCGGAAACTTTTTCACTGCTCTATGCAATCCTTCTGCGAAAATACATCGAAAATTTAATCGAGACAAAATGAACTTCTAAAAATTGCGAAAAATAAAAAACAAAAAAAGAGTGAGAAAATTCCGAAGAAAAATCACGCGTATTGGAAAAAAATCGACAAATTCATTTCATATGACGATAGTATAGTTATGCTGCAGGGACGGAACGACAGTGATTTTTTTATCAGGGTGAAGTCGAGCGCAGCTAAACTTCACCGCCGAGTCAAAAATTACTGTCGATCTGTCCGCGCTGCGTACTTTTTGTAACAAGTGCACGGAAAGCGGTTCTTTTTTTTTCCCCATTTCGGAGCAGAAAATAACTCAATCAATCAATGGAATTTTATTCGTGCAACTTTGAAAGTTTTTTACAAATCTTATAATTTCTACCGATCTCGTCTACATTCCATTTTTCACACCTTTTGTTTCTCCCGCATTCTTAACTCTCTCTTTTTTTTTCACTTTACATTTTCTTCTCTAATTCCTACATTTCCCATTCTTCATCGACATTATTCCCCCCCCCCCCCTTGCTCCATCTGCTCCTTTCAATCCTTTCATTCTATCCCTGCCTCGCATTATATTTCCGTCTTTCCAATCCTACCTTCCACATTCTTTTCATCCACTCTTTCCTCTCACACTTCTCTCTTATTTTACTTTATTTTACTTGTTACATCTCCGCAGCCTAATCATTACAATCCGCATTAAAATTTCCACCAATACTTTCCATTATTTCTCGCTCTCCTTTCTTCTCATCCTTATTCACATTCGCAATCCTCTCCTTTTTTTTACATTTCCTCCTACTCTTCTCTTTTTCATTCCTTTTGCATATATTTCATTCCCTATTTTTATACTATTCTTGCTTTATATCTCCCATCTTTCAATACATAACTTTTTTTTGTCTCATCCTACCTCAAAAATTCCCTCTCCCTCGCTTACTTCCTTCTCCTCTTCCCCTTTACCGCCACTATCTTCAATCTTTTATCTTTCCGAATTTTTCTTCTTTTCTGCCTCGTTTCCTCTTTCATTATTCTATTTCTTCCTCTTCCCATTTCTCTTTCCATTAATTCAATTTCCAGCACTCCCCGTTCATCAAAATTCTTCTATTTTCCACCCACACTTTTTTCTTCCCTTTCCTCTCTTCTTTTGCTCTCTCTCTCTCTACCAACTTAAATCTCGTGCTCCTCTCCCACCACGTTAAATCTTCCTTTACTTCAAACCCAATTCTCCACATTTCCTTGCCTCGTCCTAATAACTCTTCTTTATCTGTTTTCGCTGCCATTTGCACAACTACCCATCAATCTTCGCCTTGTTGTTTCCTCAGCAGAAAATAACTCTTTTTGAGTCAGGATTCAATTCGTTAATTTTTTTTTGTCCGTGGACAAAAATTCTGGTCAAAAATGAAAATAATTGTCCTCTAGTTCCGAGTGTCACCGCGCGCGGTGACCACTCGAAACTCTCGGATAATTATTTTCATTTTTGACCAGCATCTTTGTCCACGGACAAAAAAAAAAATTAACGAATTGAATCCTGACTCAAAAAGAGTTATTTTCTGCTCCGAAATGAGAACAAAAAAGACTCACTTTCCGTGCACGTGTTACGAAAATAAATTTTACTGCTGATTCGTCGAACAATTTTTGCTTTAAACAAGTTTTTTTAATAACTTTTCGGCATTATTGTTATCATTGAGAATCAACGATTCGAGGATCTTCGATATCGCTCGTTTTGTTTCTGTTCAGATTTTCGTCACACCGCGAAATACCGAAAGGTCCCCCTTTGCGCACATATTTATTGATATTTTTTTATGCTCTTGAAAATTTTTACAAGACATTTCGCTGACTCGTACTCGCTTGGGGCGCGCCGGACCTCAAGTCAAGCTGGCATTTTATCGGGAGCCACGATTGCGCCCGTTTCACCGATCCGAAAAAAAAAATCCAGGTATATTTTGATTCGTCGGATCAGCCTTTATAGCCCGTAGCTCGATCGCATTGAATAAATGGAGAAAAAAAAAATCACAAAATTCCGCAACGATAACGAATTTTAAAAGTTGGCAAATTTTTTTTTTTTTTTTAATCTTTATCGTGTCGCCTTTTTGTGAATTTTTCGTTTTTTCTCAATGCCCTCGAGCTACGGACTATAAAGGGTCATCCGACGAACCAAAATGTACCTTGATTTTGTGTTTCGGATCGGTGAAACAGGCGCAATCGTGGCTACCGATAAAATTCCAGATTGACTTGAGGTCCGGGGCGCCTCAAGCGAGTTACGAGTCAACGAAATGTCTTACGAAAATTTTCACGAGAATAAAAAATATCAATAAATATGTGCGCAAAAGGACTTTTCAATAAGTCTTAACTGTTTCGGCACGAAAAATTCATGAAAATTCTTCTTTTTTTTTTTTTTTTAAATCTCGTCAAATCGGATCTCCCTCCGTTGAATAACGAAGGGAAACGCTGGTCGTTCGCCAAATTTATCCTCATTTACAAAATCCACGTTGCGTCCACATATTTAGCGTTACTCTTTTTATTTCTTCTTCTTCTTATTCTTCTTTTTCACAAACATGTACGTCATTGGATTTAAAATTTAAAATTAAGGGGAAAAAAAAGAAAAAAACCGAGCAACCGGCTTAGCAGAGACGGAAGTTGTCGATAACTTTTTTTTTTTCGATACATGTTCGCGAGATAACGCGAGAGGGGGAGGAACGTCGATGGTAAATAATTACGATCTTTCGTGTGCTCCATGACGAAAGTAATAACTTTTTTTTTTTTCTGTACCTCTGGTAAATATATATTTTTTTTTTCTCTTCGTTCCTACTCAATTTCCTCGTTGTATAAATAACGCGCGCGACTCTCGCCGACGTATTCGAGAGAAAATTGAATTTCGCTCGATCGGCGAAAGGCAAGAACTTCCATAAAATATCGTGCCTTCCTCAAAATGAAAAATATGCAAACACGACAATATTACACACTTAAATGTACGAACGATTTAAAGAGAGAAAAAAAAAAAGAACAGTACATTATATATAGCATACTAAATTAATGATAAATTATATATATATATATATATATATATATATATATGAAATATGAGTGTGGGTTGAGACGAATCTTTGAAGCGGGCCACTCTTCGAACGGTTCAACTTCTAGTCCAGTCATTTATAGCTATTTTTTCTGCAATCTTCTGCAGAATTAATTTTGCTTTCGTAGAAGTTTCAGGGGTGTCCCCCCTGAGTATAAATTCAAGTTGTCGAGATGCAGTGGGGGGGGGGGGGGGGGGGTCGATCTTCAGCCGCCATCTTGGAAAACACGTTTTTGCAAATATATCGTGAACCGTGCATCGTATGACAAAAATAGTAAATACCTTTTTTGTAGATAATGAAATTTCCTACAACTTTTATTCGAAGCTTTTTCCTGTATAGTGCATGATTTTTTATTTATAGAGCGGCAAACATTTCCAAGCATTGTCATTGCTACGATTCATGTAACCGTAAAAATGGTGATGTTTGGAAAAGTTTGCCGCGCTATAAATAAAAAACCATACACTCTACAGGAAAAAGTGTCGAATAAAAGTTGTAGAGAATTTCATTATCTACAAAACAGGCCTTCACTATTTTTGTCGTACGATGCACGCTTCACGAGATATTTGATAAAACATGTTTTCCAAGACGGCGACAGAAGCTCGATCCCCCGCGCGTATCCCGCCAACTTAAATTTACACTCAGGGGACAAACCTTTTCCAAAAGCAAAATCAATTTCGTAGAAGGATCGCCATTACGAACCTACGTTTTTGGCTGCAATGACTGGACTATTCTCGTCGAATACACTCTACAGGGACCTTTCGAATCGCTGTTTTTTTATTTTTTATTTTTTATTTTTGAGAAAGGTAAACTATGACCAGACCGAATTTTTTTAGAAACTCGGTTATAAATCGAGTGTTCGATGGTTCGAAATATTTTTTTTTTTTCTCCTCCCCAAAAAAAAATAATAATTCGTTTATCGAGTAAAATGATTTTTGAGAGACACTTTTTGTGGAGGGGATAAGACGAAACGGATAATAAGAGGGGTGAAAAAAAAGGATTAATGAAAAAATAAAATATTCAGGGCCATCGATATCGACGGAGAGTGGAAGTTTCGTTTTATAGGCAACGTTTTAACGACATACCAATGCGGGCTAATGACTTAAAAAAAGTATTTAAAAAAAAAAACGACAATATCGAGAGTAGATATATACGTATAAATATGTATATATATATATATAGGGAATTACATAAATTACGTATATATGCATAAAAATTATATTTCGTATATGATATGGATAATGTAAAAACGATGTACGTTGTCTACGATCGTCGTAATGTATATTATCCATAAAATTGTAGTTTATCGGAGTAAAAAAAAAAAAAATATCGACAATACTGATCATTGCCAAACTTGCGATTAAGAGCTTTAGTCATCGAGTTTTTGAGAAAAACAAAACGAAAAAAAAAATACACAAGTGGAACAAGAAAAAAAAAATGGCTGAACCGAATCAAGTGTAAATATGAATGATGTAAAAAATCATTATTTATGTCTCGTAGAGTCTTTTTTTTTTTTTAAACAGTGCCAGGAATTTAAAAAAAACGTCAATAGAGTATTTTTTTCGTGTTATAACTTTGGAAATTGCGTTTTTATTATAAAATACTCATTTATGTCGAATATCAAAGCTGATTGTAAAATTGAAGGGTTTTTGTTTTTTTTTTTTTTTCTTATCGAAAAGTCGACTAAAAAAAGAAAAGGTTCATTACATGTTTTTTTTTTTTTTTTCGTTTGAGCAGAAAGAAAAATATATTCGGCAGTAAAAAATTTGAAGAATTTCAATTTTTCAATGTTCCTGTCTTATAAAATGTGATTCTATATCGACGGATCGTGACTTTTGTGAAAAAAAAAAAAAATTTTTCAGCTCGAAGTCACGTATTTTATTCGGGGCATGCAAAGATTTTATTTATTCGTTAAGAATTAATTATAAAATAAAATAGCAGAAGACAATGATTCATAAATTTGAATAAAACAAAATTTTTAATTTTTCATAATTATTTTCGGCTGTAATAAACAAATTGAATCAAAATATATCATGCGATGCATCGAATTATTTTTAATTTTCAGAGACACAGAAAATCTCTGGAATTCGTTTAACGAATTTTTTTTTTTTTTTTTTTTCCAAAAGGATACAAAGTAAAATTTCTTCGAGAATTCATTAAAAATAAAATTTGTAGAATTACATTTTTAAAAAAATATGTACTGAAAAGTGGTTGAGTCACCTAGCCTCGAGGTCTCGAAAATTGATATATATTTTTTTTTTTTTTGTATTTTTGTATAATTTGTAGCGAATGAGAATGCCAAGAAAAAAAAAAAAAAAAAAGAAATAAAAGTTCGCGGACGAGGACACGAATGATTTCGCGTTAATTTATCGCGTCGGAAAAATTTCGATTTTTCATTTCGAAATTATCGAGAATTTCCAGATAAATGAAGAAATAACGTATGCATAAGTATATATATATATATATATATATATATATATATATATATATATATCAGTGAGGTCCGTGAGTCATATCCCTGCCATATCCGATACTATAATGTACGAAAGAGACGAGAGAAAAAAAGAAAAGAAAAAAAAAAAAATCTTGTAAAAATTTTCATAGATCGAGTGACGTTGTGTACTTAATTGATCAAAGAGAAATATATTTCTCGAAGAGCAGACAATATATATATATTTAAACCTGAGGAGTTTCACTCTCGATGCTCAATGGCTCTTTAAAAAAAAAAAAAAGTTATAAATAAAAAAATTTTTTTTTTTCAATTAATCCCATTCTTGCCCCGCTACACGAAATAATTATTTTTTTTTTTTTTAATGATAAACGCGCGAATAGCTTCGAGCAAATGGTTTAGTATCGCTATTATATTTATCTCAAAAGTCTGTTAGACGTATATGCGGTTCTGAATATGAGAGAAACAAACAAAAATCTGCACTGCGTGCACTTTCGTGAATTGAAGGTTTGATATTTACATTGGTCGTTAGGAATTATAACGAAAGAAAAAAAGTCGAGGACGAAAGAAATGTGTGTTGAAAAAAAAAAAAAAACTCGTCTTCGAGCCTGTAGATAATGTAAATAGCAAGATAAACGAAGAAAAAAAAAACAATACTACTGCATTGTATTAAATATATTTGATAATTATTGAAAACAAAACAAAAAAAAATACCAAACGACTAAAGTCGTTTTTTTTTTTTTTTTTTTTTTTTTTTTTAATCGCGTTGATTCAAATTTCCTTCGTTTCCATAACGTTCCGTGCGTTATCTTCCTAATAATCTTCCGATTATCCGTCTCGGACAATAAAAAAAAAAAAAACATCGAGTCAATCTCTTTGTCGAGAGAGCCTCGATGTATCTCTTTACGATATAAAATTCGTGACAATAAATATTATAACTTACGAAATAGAAAAAAATTTAAAAAATAAAAATTAAAAAAAAAGATTGAAATACAAAAGTGTGCTGGACAACACGCTATAGGTAACGTTTCTTTTTTCATAATTATAAAACTGAGAGAGAGAGAGAGAGAGAGAGAGAAATAAATCAGAGTGTGAGATAAAACGAGAAAACTTTGAATGAGATTTCTTACATGAAGATCCGATATACCTAGCTGCGCTTGCTAGTTTTAATATTTTTGTAATGATGCATAGACCATAGTGTATTTATACCTTTCTTAGATCATGTATCATGATTCTCGTTCGAAAAAAGAACAAAAAAAAAAAAACCACTGAATCGCAATTCAGGGAAAACGAAAAGAAAAAAAAAAAGAAAAAGGATTTAAAAAAAAACTGCTCATTCTTCAGCTTTATCGAATATCACGTGTAAAATAAAAAAAAAAATAAAAAACGATATGCGTATGCAAATTTACAAAAAATCCAGTCCCAGCTCCAATTTTCAAGGGTAACACAAAAAAAAAAAAAAAAAAAAGTAAACTAAAACTCTATTTCTTTATTATGAATAAAGGGATAAAAAAAAATGCTCATTCGCTCGCTTGCACACGTTGTATACAAGATTGAGTGGGGATCTCGTCGATTGTTTTTTTTTTTTGTATTGTCCGAGTGACGCTAAACCCAACGCAACGGAAGTGGGGGAAAAAAAAAAAAAAAAATAAGGGAAGAATCGATGTGAAAAAACGTGTGCGGTGAGTAACGTAGCACAAAAAGTAGTGCCGCCGGTCTAGAATGCGAGAGCGAGTGTGATAAGATTTTTTTTTTTTTCTTTCAATTGTATTTATTTTTATTTTTTTTTTTTTTTTTCCTGCGCCAGCGCAATGAAAATGGTAAATCTGATAATTGCGAATGGTTATGAGTGTACTTAAAGAGATGCGGGAAAGAAGAGATCCAAGGGGATCTTGGTAATTGTAAAATGGATAATTAGGAGTTTGACGTAACGAAGTATCGTGTTCTTGTACGAAACGCTGAGAATTGTCTCGGCGGAACCAATATGTCGCGTGTTTGTATAGATTATATATTATTGTGAAATAAAAAGAGAAATATTCGACGAAGAAAACATTTTTGTGGTCATTTTTTTAAATACAAATATGAATAAAAACATAAATTATCGGCCAAGTTTGGGCTTTTACTATCGCTATATATACATTTTTATTAATCCCAGGAGTGTTTTTAGAGATCGCAACTTAAAAATGACATATGTTGTGTAAAATTTCATCAGCTTTTTGAAAAAAATATGGAAATTTTTTTTCAATTTTGAGCAATGGCGAAAAAAACGACTTTTCAGATTATAATCTTGATTTTGAGATTCTTCTACGCGTATATTAATTAGGCTATATTTTTTTTCGGAAAGTTGAGATTTTTTTACAAAAATAATAGAGAATTGGTTTTTTTTTTTCAAAATTTAAGCCGCCAAAATTAAATGAAAAAAAAAAAAAAAAAAAAAAAAAAAAAAAAAAAAAAAAAAAAAAAAAAAAACCAAAAAAGTTTCAAATTAAAGAATTCGATAGCCAATGGTAGCTAAAAAAATAGAGGAAAAAATCTGAAAAAATTATGGCACGTGTTTTTCTACTCAGACACCAAGCTGTGTAACTTGCAAAAAGATCCTCGATATTGAAGCCCAAACTTGGCCGATAATTCATGTTTTTACTCATATATATATGTTAGGGTGGTCCTTGTTTAGGGCTCGGACGAATTTTTAATCAAACGCCCGCCAAAATCTGCTCCAAATAATTAAAAAAAAATACCCTAATTTTTTCAGATTTTTATCTAGACTCCAACCCCTCGCACCCGAGGTTGAATTTCCCGATTTGAAATACACGTGTTTCGGCCAAATTCTCAGGATATATTTTATTCTAAGAGTAATAATTTTTTAAAAATCCGTACCTGCGAGATTTTAGTGTTCATTGGTGCTACTATATGAAAAAAAAAATCACATTATCATACGGATCAATTTAGACAAATTGCACACCTTCTAACTTAGAACATGGTGGTAACCCACGTTACCACCTCGCTTGAATTTTTCTAATTTATTTACTCTTTAACGTATTCAGATCCGGTTTTTTGCACTTTTCAGTTACTTTAGTGATGAAAGAACATAAATATACAGTCCAATTGGTATAATTATTTATAATATAAGATTTTTATAATACAATTATTATACTTATATTATATATAAGTATATTATATATATATTATTATATATATATATAAGTATATATATATATAATTATTATACTTATATTATATATAAGTATATTATATATATTATTATATATATATATGTAATTATATTATAAAAATCTTATATTATAAATAATTATACCAATTGGACTGTATATTTATGTTTTTTCATCACTAAAGTAACTGAAAAGTGCAAAAAACCGGATCTGAATACGTTAAAGAGTAAATAAATTAGAAAAATTCAAGCGAGGTGGTAACGTGGGTTACCACCATGTTCTAAGTTAAAGGGTGTGCAATTTGTCTAAATTGATTCGTATGATAATGTGATTTTTTTTTCATATAGTAGCACCAATGAAGACTAAAATCTCGCAGATACAGATTTTTTTTTAAATTATTACTCTTAGAATAAAATATATCCTGAGAATTTGGCCGAAAAACGTGTATTTCAAATCGGGAAATTATACTTGTACTTATATTATTATACTTATATTATATATACTTATATTATATATAATATACTTATATTATATATAAGTATAATATAATATATACATAAGATTATTATAATATAAGATTTATAAATAAAGAAGCTAAAAGAATGACGTTTTTTTCGGAAAAATTCACTCTTGAAGAATCTATCCAAGGTAATGACTTGAAATTCAGCGAGAGTGGGTTTTTGGGAGTCACTGATTACGTATCCGATGTCAGATTTTTCAAATTCAATATTTAAATTTAGGTGTCCACCATCTTGAATCCGCCATCTTGAATTTTGCAGATCCGATAGCGGATTCGTAATCAGTGACCCCGAAAACCCCCTCTCACTTTAGGCCAGGTTCGGAAATTGGCTGACAGTACTGTCAGTACTAGAAAATCTATAGCGCAAGTCACGTATACCGTACATTTTCTAGTACTGACAGTACTGTCAGCCAATTTCCCAACACGGTCTTAATTTCAAGTTATTACCTTGGATAGATTCTTCAAGAATCAATTTTTCCGAAAAAAAACGTCATTTTTTTAGCTTGTTTATTTATAAATCTTATATTATAAACAATGATGACAATTATACGGCATATTTATGTTCTTTCATCACTAAAGTAACTGGTAAGTGCAAAAAACCGGATCCGAATACGTTGAAAAGTAAATAAATTAGAAAAATTCAAGAAAATCGAGGTGGTAAGGTGGGTTACCACCATTTTTCAAAGTTAACGGGTGTGCAATTTGTCTAAATTGATCTAAATTGATGATTTTACAAAGTTAAAGGGTGTGCAATTTGTCTAAATTGATCCGTATGATAATGTGATTTTTTTTTTTCATATAGTAGCATCAATGAACACCAAAATCTCGCAGTTACAGATTTTTTAAAAAATTATTACTCTTGGAATAAAATATATCCTGAGAATTTGGCCGAAAAACGTGTATTTCAAATCGGAAAATTCACCCTCGGGTGCGAGGGGTTAGAGTCTAGATAAAAATGTGAAAAAATTAGGGTAATTTTTTGTAATTATGTGGAGCCGATTTCGGGGGCGTTTGATTAAAAATTCGTCCGAGCCCTAAATAAGGACCACCCTAAATATATATATATATATATATATATATATATATATCTATGTAAATGCGCATGTGAAGATGAACTCACCGAGCTGAGGAACGGAGATGTAAGTTTCGCAATCGACGAGAAATTGTCCAGTTTGCACAGCGCCAAGGGCCGAAACTCTCTTGGTCAGGAACTCTATAGTCTGCGTACCCGTACGATTTTCCGTCATGGGAAATTGCTGGAGGCTACAAATATATACGGCACTGATTGGCAAATCGAAGATTCCACATTGCTTCGTCATATTTATATTCAAAGTTTCCTCTACGAGCGATTACTTTTACTGAATTTTGGCATCCTCGCAGAGAAAGCTTTGTAAAAAATCTCATACAAAACAAAACCCTACTGAAGAATGATTCGTTGAAAAATATTGACAAATAAGTTTCTCCTATTGAACAGCATGCGACGGAGTCGTGGAAACTCGTATAGACGTAACTATAGATTAGTCAAACGGAGGAGTATTTTTTAACTGCCGCCAAAAACTGTTGGATACGACAAAATGATTTATTTTTTTAATTTTTAAAAGACCATTATTTAGTCAAGACTTTTTTAAATTTCTAATTTAATTCTTTGGTCAAAAAGAAAACATAAATTAATTTGCTTTTTGTCATTGAAACATTAGCTGGGACTGTTGGGTTTGACATTTTCGAACTCAAAAAATAATAATTCGAAAACTGTCACTGTAAGGAAGGAAAGTTCTGCATAACGCTCTCAACTAAAATATTCATATACGTATTTCAATAGTTAATCCAATTAATAATGTATAATATACCCAATTAATATTATCATACATGAATACATATATATGAACATTATAGTTGAAAAAGGTTTAAGCGCGTCCTGAATTCCGGATAACCTCAAATCGAGAAAACGTGGGTCGCGTAAGCTGTGACAGTACGCATTGTCAAGTAAAGTTTTACGATGGAATCGAGTCTCGAATATTCAACGATACTCACACAGTGACTCCCATTGTTACGAAAAAATAAATGAACACTTTTTAATAGCACGAAAAAAAAAAACCACTGTAACGTCGAGAAATTTGTTTACACGACCGTTCAAACTGTCAAACCGCTGACGCGATGGCGGCTGGCGGCCATTGCTATTTCGGCATTTTTCCGAGAGATGGCGCCATTCTTCTATGCAGCTGGCGCCACCTGACGGTTAAGCCAGTATTTTAAATGTACGTGTTGTTAGCGGGAATACTTTAATTTTAAAAAAAATTCTATTATCCAATAGTTGTTAATTGGCGATGATTGGTAGTCCAATTAGATCATCATTTGGTAGTGAATGCTTTTTAAAAATACTAGAAAATTTTTTTTTGGGTGAAGTAAGCTAAATTCTTTCTTTTTTCTTTCTCAACAATGACACTTTATAAGTAGCTTAATCTATACGTAATCGCTGGATAGTCACGAATATACTGTAATTAAAATGTTTAATAGTCGACCATATTCGTGAAACACTCAAAAGACAATTTGTCTCAAAGCAGTCAAGATCTAAACACAATCTTCGAGGGGCCGTCAGGGTTCCCCTTCGGTTAGGGTCAACCGCAGACAAATTTATTAACTTTTATTCAATTTCACTTTAATATCAGTCTTATTATTTCAAGGATGATCGTTCGGTGGTGATTGCTAGTCCAATTACGACTGAGAAAAGTCCTCAGTATTCCTTTATTCCACTATTCCCAGAAAAAAATACAGCAAACGTTTAGAAAAAATGTTTTAAAAAGCTTTGTTCAACGTTTTTTTAAGCGTCTTTAGCAGAATTCGACTCGTTTGTATGTATTTGAAGCACATGGCTTATTTATAATTATCAATATTTTGCATCTCAGTGTAGAAACTTTAATGTCACCGGTATATCTTTCACGCAATTATCCCAATGTCTTCATTCATTTTGTGCCTCATCGGGAATTATGAATATTCGCAAAAAAAAAAAAAAAACAAAAAAACTGGTTTTCCTTGATCACGTTTTCCCGTTACTCAGTGAGACATGCACTTTTATGCTACTCAAATTCATGCTAGCGCTTCGAAGACGCCAACCACAGCAGAGGGTCAAAGTTTATTTCTCTTGACTATACATTTCCTCGATGTATTTTAATTAGACGACGAGCAACCGATTCACCAGGCATATATACACATCGCACATCGTTCGAATGAAAATTCATTTAACTTGCTGTTTCTGCGATCGAAGTAACTATAGGACTATACAGCTCATTGAATTTAAGGGAAAAAGGAACCTTTTGCAAAGAAATATATAATTTTAAACGAACTTGTAATTTTTATATTTACAATAATTATCTATGATTACTCAGTGATACAGTATTTAATGATTTTTTGTTCAATTAAATCTACAGACGGTTCTTCGATACTGTCGATTCTTTGTTATAATGATTGTTTTTTAAATACTAGCGAGATAATATTAATCGTCGTCGGGATCACTGTCCTCAAAAATTAAAAAATACAGACTACGTAATTACTAAAATGACGAATAATAATATTTGTCGATGAAACGATTATTTTTTTTATTATTTTTTCTTCATTTTTAATTATTTCCTCGTACAAAGTATTTTCGGGCGGCCATCTTGGTGATTTTGAATTTTCGTCGCAATAACGGTGATACATGGTAAACTTTGCGTCTTAACAATTGTGAAATTTCAAAAAAATGAAGTGCGTACAAAGTCCAGGTTTCAACTGATTTTCGCTAGCTCGCATGACAAATAATATGAGCCTAAATCGAAAATATTGATGCAGTTAATGCTGAGGGAAAAACTAAATAAAAAAATAGCCTCACGATTCTACCGGCTCGCGCGAATGCCACGACGGATGCGGTTGGGTGTGGAAGTCACGTGACAGTGGCGCCCCCCTAGCGTAAATATTTCCGAAGCGCTTCACTCCCGTGACGACACTTTAACCGACTGGACTTCAGAACTTCAGACTGCTTCAGACGGTTCGGTATTATTGTGCGTCAAGGGGCTATTTGTTTTGTTCTCTTCAACTTTAATATTCGCACAATGGAGGTATTACGATCGATTTATCAATTATCGTTGTGATAAAATTTTTTGAAACAAAATGAAAAGTGTTTAATAACCCCGTGCGCGTTTGATTATAATAATTGTGTTATTGCAGATCGAAGTTATTGGAAAAAACTCAAAGTGTCTAGACACCGTCATTGTGAGTAGTAGTACTTTTTTTTTATCGCAAATTCGTCAAATTATCATTATTATTATTATTATTCGCTATGTCCTTGAGATAAAAAAAAAAGCTACTCGAAACAGTTTTTTTTTTTCTACGAGTCTGAGACAGAACGGCTCAATCTTTGCACGTTCCGCAGGTCAATCCTACCAGTACTATAGGCGATATAAAGCAACAATTGTTTAAAAAAAAGAAAGCCCCTTACGTCCAGAGACAGAGCTTGCGATCCGACGCCAAGGGCAAATCTCTGCCTGATTCTGAGACTGTTAAAAATTTAGGGCTTACGACCGGATCAAAATTGTATTACAAGGATCTCGGTCCCCAAATAGGATGGAAAACTGTGTTTCTCGTAGAATACGCCGGCCCTATGCTGGTTTATCTGTGGCTCTATCAGAGACCCTGGATATTTTATGGTACTTCGGATGATTCTATGGAACCGGTGGTACGGTGAGTTTAAAGACAAAAATTATTTATTCATCGAAGGGATTGAGGCAGTCTGGTGTAGAATCCTAAAAAATAGGTGATTTTTGGTGATTTTTTTTATAAGGAGAGAAACAACGGACGTTCTTGAAAATTTTTTTTGTACTTTAACACATTTGAAGAGTATAAAAAAAATTTTTTTATTAACTAATCGTCGCAAAATGGCGGAGTATTAAATTGACCATAGAAGCGCCTCGCCGCTGGAGTCTCGAACTGGCGGGAAAGATAGCGCGCTTAATTCTTGTCTGAAACGCAAAAACCACAATTATTTTTTATTGACATAAATTTTTTATTGTCCATGAACTAAAAAAACCGTGAAACCACATTAATTTTCGAGCTTGAACAAAAAAGTGATGATTTTTACATTTTTTTTTTTCTTACTTCGTGCAATAAAAATAGTATAAAATGACTTTTTTTTTATGAATGTTTTTAGTTCATTTAGGATGGTTTTTAATAATCTAGAAAATGAACTTTGGTTCGGGTCGATAGGTCAAATAATTTTTTTGCTTCCACGCCCGCCAGTTCGAGACTCCAGCGCGGCGAGGCGCTTCTATGGTCAATTTAATACTCCGCCATTTTGCGACAATTAGTTGATAAAAAAAAATTTTTTCACTCTTCAAATGTGTGTTAAAGTACAGTAAAATTTTCAAGAAGGTCCGTTGTTTGTTTCCTTATAAAAAAAAATCACCTTTTTTTTAGGCCTCTGCACCGGACGACTGCCTTAATCCTTGAGCGCATCGACAATGAACGCGGTTATAGAACAACCTCGTAAAATAGATAAAAGAAATTGCGAACGCGTTAACTAGCCTGAACAACAAATTTTTTTACAATATCGTGTCTCGATAAGCATAAAGTTGCTCCTGATCGAGAATACTTCCTGTAAAATGAAACTTTGGGGAGGGGAAAGTCTAGAATTTTTTTTTTTTATTGCAGAGAGAATCGATATTACGCTTTCAAAGTTTCAATTCCATTTTCCCATCAATTTTGAGGACACATCCTCTTGAATTTTTTCAATACTCGTACTAATACAAAAAAATGTTGATCGATCATGAGAATTGTGTATTTTCATAATAAAAAAATACATTTTATGCAAATAATTTTTTTTAAGTATTAAAAAAAAAATATCTTGCTATTCGATAAAGTGCTTTTAACTTGCTCTATTAATTATGCTCTTGCCATTATTTTCGTCCGGACTAAGCTTACTTGGCAATTCGTTTGGTAAAATTTTCACAAATTTTTATTTCATTGTCATCGAAAAAAAAGTCTTTGCGTACCGACTGCGAAGGGTTTCAGAAAATTATTGAAAGAATCGTGCGTTGTTCAAATATGGGTGGCAATTAAATTGCATGAAATTAAAAATATTTGATGACCAAACTATGTTTAATTACTTTGTATAGTTTTTGCCTTATGCCTCGATGCGCGCTAAATGTCTCTTGCTCCGTTCCATATCATTCATTTTTTTCAGATTTTTATTTCATTGCGAACAAATAAAAAAAAATTAAAATACTACAACGATACCGAAAGATCAAGATTCTCGTCTCTCTATCGAATCACATATAATCAAGTATTATTGTTAGGGTATTTTATTTGCGTAACTTTGTCAAGTTTTTTAAAAAATAATATATTTTAAAACAGCATAGATATTCCTGTACTTATTTTCTAAAAATATCCTTAAAATACACATCGCGCTATCATACATTTATCTCTCAATCTTCATTTAATCCTCTACTCCAATTCTTTCTCTTCCTTCTTACTCATTTTTTTTACAAATCTCTTCTATTTCCCTACATGAGGCATTCCACATCAACATGACCACTTCAAAACCTTAATATCTTAAACTTTTCTGCAATCGACATATGCTATAGTATACTCTTTACAACAAAAATATTGATGTGTATTAAATTTATGGTGGCATTTATAGGAGTGAAGTTACAGGAAAATGCGATTTTTGCTTGTTTTTTCTCCCTGATTTTATTACATGGAAATAGTGTGTCGAAGCGAAAAATTGCTGAGAATCAATTTTGTCGTGTTTGTTGCAAGGATAACGAAAAAAAATTTTAAAAGGCAAGATTTTACATTTTTCATGGAAAAAAACCTATTTAAATAATAAAAATCGATTTTTGGACGATTATGACAGTTTAAAAAAATTTGAAATATTTTTTTTTTAATTCCTCGAACTTTTTTCAAAAAGGATACGTCTCTTGCCAGATGGAAAAATTCAATCTAAAGACTCAGCAAAAAAAAAAAGAAAATTGAAAAAAAAAATTTTATGCAAAATTTGAAATAAAAATGTTATATAATGCGAGTATATTTCTCAATATATTTGTGAATATTTTGTAAATAAATATTGAGAAATATACTCGCATTATATAACATTTTTATTTCAAATTTTGCATAAAATTTTTTATTTGCGAATATTTTGTAAATAAATATTGAGAAATATACTCTTTTTTTTTTTTTTGCTGAGCCTTAAGATTGAATTTCTCCATCTGGAAAGAGACGTATTCCTTTTGAAAAAAGTTCGAGGAATTCAGAAAAAAAATATTTCAAATTCTTTTAAACTGTCATAATCGTCCAAAAATCAATTTTTATTTTTTAAATAGGTTTTTTTCCATGAAAAATGTAAAATCTTGCCTTCCAAAATTTTTTTCCGTTATCTTTGCAACAAACACAATAAAATTCATTCTTAGCAATTTTTCTCTCCGACACACTATTTCCATGTAATAAAATCAGGGAGAAAAAACAAGCAAAAATCGCATTTTCCTGTAATTTCACCCCTATCAATGACACCATAAATTTAATACATATCAATATTTTTGTTTCAAAGAGTACCATAGCATATGTCGATTGCAGAAAAATTCAAGATATTAAGGATTTGAAGTGGTCATGTTGATGTGGAATGCCTCATACAGTAATCGCACATTTCTTTTTGAATTTTTCCACACATCAGCATATTTATCATTTCTCCCTTTATTGCCCATTCATCAATTCCTTTTCTACATATTAACAAATGCTCCATCGTCTCATCGTGTTCTTTACATATCCTGCACTTCCGATCCTTCTCTCCTTTCTTTTCCACCCTTTTTATGCTGCCACATATTTCTTTGTCCCTTCCATTCACCCCCTCTTCAGACCAGTATTTCCAAAGCATATCATCCTTCTCTATAATGTATTTGTTACATGGCATTAACGACGGTTTTCTCATATTTTTTTTCTCTTACTTCCTTAGAATTTCCTTTTTTAACTTTTCCAGCCCCACTTTTATTCTTTTGTCTATTCTTTTCACATCTCTTCGTTCCCTTGTCATCGTTATTATGTCTTCTATTTCCATATCTTTTGGAACATTGACTAATTTCTTCCCCCATTTGGGGACGTTTCGCCGTTTGCGATCGCCCTTATATCTTCCAACGAGCAAATTTTTTGCCATCTTATCTCCTCCATTCTTATCAACTCTCCGATGTGCCTTAACGCTCTTTCTATTATCAAATATTCCATAGTAGGCACTCCCAATTATCTTCTCCGTATATAAATTGGTGTTGTTCCATCCACACCCAGTGCCATCTTGCAATACCTACTCTGTACCCTCTCAAATATGCTTAAAACAATCAAGTAGCAAAGGTGCATTAGTTTATTTTCTGTAAAATGTAAAAAAAAAAAAAAAAAGCCAATAATATTATTCAATAAAAATTGGATCAACCGTTGGATTGTCCATAGTTGGGCCGCGGTCTGCTGGACGATACATTATGCAAAGCGTCTTCTCGAGACTCTGTTCGTTCATCGTTTTAGTCACGCCACGATGCCACTGAGAAATTTATTCAAAAATTGCTCGTACTACTGGCTTTTCGCCATGTACGTAGCTTATCACGTAAATCATCCGGCATACACGGCACCCTGCCAGTGTCTGTCGTACGTAGGTCTGGCAATTTTTGCCATTTGCGAATTGGGCAATCTGAGCATACATCTGGCGCTGAGAAATCTCAGACCTTCTGGTACAACGGTGAGAAAAATACCCGTACCCACTGGCAATCCGCTCACGTCGCTCTTCAATCTCGTATCGTGTCCCAATTACACTTACGAGGTCGGCAGTTGGATCGGTTTCACGATTATGACAAAGTGTCTTCCAGGTAATGTGCATTGCGCAATTATCATGATTATCTCGAACAATTTTGTTTGTTTTTTTTTTTTTTTACGTTTCCACACAAGTACTCAGCCGTCTCGAGTTACCTTGAATAAAAGCATTCTTTATTTTTTTTTTGGTTTTCTCGTGTCTCTTTTATTTGCATTTTTCTTTCTGAAAAAAAGGCACAGCACCGCTGACCGAATACGTTGAATCTACTTTATAAAATGTAAATTAGTATCGTGAAAGGACAAAAAAATCGAAAAAAAAACATTGCTTAAGAATTTTTTTCTTCGGGAATGCATAAAAAAAATAATAAATTAAATTATAAAAGTTACAAATACCGCAGTAATTTATTTGATGGAATAAATTGTGCAAAAAAACGAAAATACCAAAAACGTATGGATTTATTTTCAAACGAATTCTCTTCATTAACGTTGGTCAATGGTTTATTTATTTATTTATTTTTTTATTTTTATTTTTTATCTCTATTGCAGCTGGTCTTTTCGCGTTTGCCGGAGCTTATCAAATGACGATCTGGGCAATGGGAAAGCATCGAGCTTACAAGAAGGAATTTTCAAACTATCCGAAGAATCGGAAAGCCATCGTACCATTTGTTCTTTAAACATTTCACAAAATAGGTATACATGATATAAAGAGGTCACCTCGCTCATTCTTCAGTGATAAATGTCGTTTTTTTTTTTTTTTTTTTTACGTTCAATATCGCGCTTTCTATCCGATTTTTGGAAAAATAAAATCTTTTCTTGTTTTCACCTAAATATTTTCGTGCATGTCGATATCCGGATTGGTCTATGGTCTCGGAATAATCGTTAACTCCGGAGCTATCGCTCGACGAGCTATCGTTAACGGCTGAATCAACGATTCCGAATATATTTACATAAATTCGATGACGCTTTGCTTTCGCGATTATCGCATGGAAAGAAGCGGGAATCAATGAATCGGCGCTTCTGGAATCTTGACCTTTTTTGTCTCGCGGTGTCAAGCCCGCGAAAAGTAAAAAAAAAAAAAAAAAAAAAAAATTAAGATAGAGACGTCCACATGACTTTGTACCCATTATATGAGGCATTCCACATCAACATGACCACTTCATCTTGAATTTTTCTACAATCGACATATGCTATAGTACTCTTTGAAACAAAAATATTCAAGTGTATTAAATTTATGATGGCATTGACAGGGGTGAAATTACAGGAAAATGCAATTTTTGCTTGTATTTTCTCCCTGATTTTATTACATGGAAATAAAGTGTGTCGGAGCGAAAAATTGCTGAGTGAGAAAAATCAATTTTGTTGTATTTGTTGCAAGGATAACGAAACAAAAATTTTAGAACGCAAGATTTTACATTTTTCATGGAAAAAAAAACCTATTTAAAAAGTAAAAATCGATTTTTGGACGATTATGACGGTTTAAAAAAAATTTGAAATATTTTTTTTTTCAATTCCTCGAACTTTTTTCAAAAGAAATACGTCTTCTTTCCAGATGGAGAAATTCAATCTAAAGGCTCAGCAAAAAAAAAAAAAAAAAAATTGGAAAAAAAAATTTTATGCAAAATTTAAAATAAAAATGTTATATAGTGCGAGTATATTTCTCAATATATTTGCGAATATTTTGTAAATAAATATTGAGAAATATACTCGCGTTATATAACATTTTTATTTCAAATTTTGCATAAAATTTTTTTTTAAATAAAAATTTTTTAAATTTTAAAAATAAAAATCGATTTTTAGACGATTATGACAGTTTAAAAAAAATTTGAAATATTTTTTTTTTCAATTCCTCGAACTTTTTTCAAAAGGAATACGTCTCCTTTCCAGATGGAGAAATTCAATCTAAAGGCTCAACAAAAAAAAAAGAAAATTGGAAAAAAAAAATTTATGCAAAATTTGAAATAAAAATGTTATACAATGCGAGTATATTGCTCAATATTTATTTACAAAATATTCGCAAACATATTGAGAAATATACTTTGAAAATTTGAAATAAAAATGTTATATAATGCGAGTATATTTCTCAATATTTATTTACAAAATATTCGCAAATATACTGAGAAATATACTCGCATTGTATAACATTTTTATTTCAAATTTTGCATGAAATTGTTTTTTTCCAATTTTATTTATTTATTTATTTTTTTTTTTTGCTGAGCCTTTAGATTGAATTTCTCCATCTGGAAAGAGACGTATTCCTTTTGAAAAAAAAAGGATTGACCAAAAAAAAAGATTGTAACGATTTTTTTTTCTATCTCGCGACTGGGAATGGATATTTTTAAATTAAAAAATCAATGTTTTCGAAAATTCGAAAATTTCCAGCCCCCCATCGCTCCGAAACTACCGGACGAAAAAAAAAATTCAAAAAAAAATCATGGATCGAATTTTCGATAGGGACTTTCGAATGGCGTCATTAGTTTTTTTTTTTAAATTCCGACCCACCTGTACAATTTTTGCGTATAATTGGAGAAATGACTCGAGTCGAAGAAGTTGGGAAAATTTGTTTCGTTTGGTCACGAAAGGCTCAAAAAAGTCGTAAAAGTCGAATTTTGAATTTTGTGGGATTTCTCATTCTTCGAAAAATATGACATTTGAAAATTTTGTGATATCGAACTTAAAGCTATCCATGTAAATATAGCATCGTCGAAGAGTGTAGTTGGAATTGAATTTTACGAGTATGACTTTTAAAATTATTTCCAATAAACGACTCTGGACCGAAGGGAATTCTTTTTTTTTTTTTTTTTTTTTACATCAATTTTATTTTTCCCTCGAAAGCGCTTCACCGCTCAACAATCTTTTTATATCGTCCTGCAACGTCGCAATCATTCTCTCGCAGTCCAGCATCTTTTGCCTGTAACGCGTCTCCAATTCTTCCTTGCCGTGACAGGCATCGAACAATTTTTTTCTCGCCTCTTTTGGGCCCAATTCCATCCCCGAGAATCCCAAAAGACACTCGATATCGACGATATGCTTGCGCGATTTCTTCAATTCCTCCCTCAGCGAATTGAGCTCAACGAGCAACTCGACATTCTCGTGCATAATTTTGTCGCTTTCCTTTCTCCCTTCTTCGCTCGTTTCGTGAAAAACTTGTTTTCTCAATGACATCACCGTTCTCTCGAGATGATCTCTCTGCTTGAAAAATTCACACTCCGCTCTCATGTCATCGTCGCGATTGCGCGATAATTCATCGTCAGAGCTGTAACGATGATGCAAATTCATCACCGCTATTTTCAATAAATTTGGCTCCTGTATGGATTCGACGGCGTTGGACAGATCGAAGCGAATTTTTTGCAACAATCTTCGATACTTTCGATTCTTCGCAATTTCCGTTTCATTGGCGCGTCTCGTGCCACCGACCTTTTCCCGCAATTCCTGCAACTGAAGCTCCAAACTTACGTTTGTCTTGTGTAGATTGATCAGCTCGGTCTCCATGTCGATGATTTTTTCACCGAGTTCCTTGATCTCGCGATCGCGCGGCTCTATCTGGCTCTTGAGCTCGCGAATCTTGTAATTCAGGACAAATTTAAATTTCTCAAGCTCCTGATTGTCGCGCTTAAGATCGTAAATACGTTTTTCCTTCTCCTGTATCGTAGCGTCGCGCTCCGTTATCTCTTTCTTCAGTTCAATCGCGTCTTTCTCGAGTGCCTGCGTCACTTTTCGCGACTGGCTCTGCTGCGAATGAAACGTCTCCGTCTGACGTTTCAGATCATCGATCTCCTTGCGATTGGCAAAATTTTTATTTCTCAGCACACCTGCCTCGCCCTTGAGCCTCAGGCTCGCGCGCGACTCCTCGTCGAGACGTGCCTCGTAATTCGTGCGTAACTCGACGATCTCGCGATCGGCATCGTCCTCGATCTGTGCCTTGAGTTTTTCATGAACCAGCACCTGATGCGCCATCTCCTCGTGCGTCTCTTCGAGCTCCAAATTCTTCGCGTGCAGCTCCGCCTCGTACATCTTTCTCATCTCATCGAGCTCCCGCCTTCTTCGTTCGTCCAAATTGCCAATTTTCATCTCGTAATCACGCCTCATTGCGCTGTTGCGTTCCTCAAATTCGCGATACTTGTCGTACTCGCTGATCAATCGAGCGTCATAATTCGTTTCCATGCGTCGCATATCATCCTCGTGGCGCTTCTTCATTTTCGCAATATCGACGTTTATATTGTTGAGCTCGTTGGTACGTTCCTCCTGAATCTTTTCGATTCTATCGCGCAGCTCCTCGATCGCCTCGCAATAACCCCGATGTATATCGCGAATCTCATCGTTTCGCTGTACCTCGTTCTGTCGCATCTTGTAAGCATGCTCGGTCTCCAATTCGCGCATTCTAACCATCAATTCGTCGATCTTACGTACCTTTTCCTCGAGATCGCCCTTACCGATGAGAATCTCATTGGTTCGAGGAAATTCATTGTCGCGCAGCATCGACATACCATCGGTCTTCGTTATCCGCCAGAAACCGAGCGAGCCGTCCTCAGCCCCGGAAATCAATACTTTCTCATCGTATGAAAGACACACGCACGTTATATCGTCGCAGTGCAAATGATATTCCTGAATATCCAGAGGTTCCTGAAGCGGATAACGCACGAAGATAATTGCACCGCCCGGCGTACCGACGAACATACCAAAATCATCTTTGCTCATTGTCAAAACTTGACAATTCATCGCGTCGATGGTAAATTCTCGGCTAATCGAATTTTCCCTTATCTCACGAATTATACCGTCGCTCGAGATACAATAAGCCATTGTACCATCGGCGTTGAGCGCGACATCCGTCAGGCTCGTACCTTTTATGATAATTTCGGAATTTCTCTTGCCGTTGATCGTGTCCCACTCGTATATAGCTCCCTCGCTGCCTATACTCACGAGTTTCGTGTCGTAGCCCGACCAAACGATGCTCCTTATCCTGCCCGTATGACCTTTCAGGAAATAACGATTCGCAAAGCTCACCGTATCGTAAATTTGTATTATATTACCATTGACCGCCGCGAACATATGACCGCCCCGACTGAAACTGACCGTACGACAATTTCTCACCGATATCTCCTGTATCGGCGACAAATCGTCGATGAGAATACTCATGAAGCGCAGCTTGTCGCTGAAGCCGACGAGACAAAAGAGACCGGACGGATGAAGCGCGACGCAATATATATCCTCGTGATATTGCTTGCGCATAAGCAGCATTTCCGTCTCGTAGTTCCATATTCTGACGCTACGATCGTTCTCGCCGCAACTCATGAATACCGATTTCCATGCGCATATCGATAAATCACCGATCGGACCGTCGTGCAAGTCTTGTCCCATGATCTTCAGATCCGACGTGCCCTCGATATTGTCCCTAAGGCTCTCGGGACTCCATAATTTTGCCCAAAACAATTGTGACCAGCCGGTCGTGACTATCAGACCGTCGCAGCTCGGATTCGAGCATATCCCATTTATACGATAGAGACGCTGATCCGTGATTTTTGATACTCGTTCCGGTACAACGTAGACGTGCCTTTTGGCATATTTGTGCTGTCCTTCGCGCTCCCAAACGACGATCTTACCGAGACCGCAGCCGTACGCGAAACCCCGCTGAAAAGCCACGAGACAGCGCACGTCGTTGGGCCATATCGTCTCGTCGCTGTAATCGATCAGACTCGTTTGCGACATCGTCGCTGCTGCTCCCATCACGTATTCTTCTCGAATCTTCAAATTCATAATATTCGCCTCCGACACTCTGTAGATATTCTTCAAATCGCCATTCTCGAGATACAATATACGACCGTCGAGCGTTCCGACCAATAGTCTGTCCGTGTTGAGCCATGCCATCGTTGATATCAAAAGATTGTCAGATTTTGCGAAACCGTATGGACGCCATACGGTCTCGGAAACTGTTAGAAATTTGAATACGCATGTACCGCCGAGGGCCATTACTCCCGTGTCAGTGGGATTGCAGGCTATGCATTTCACGACCGATCCGGGATTTTGGGAATTTCCAATTTTCATGCTCGATTCGACTTTGCCCTTTTCCCAAGCGTAATACAGCATTGTCTGCTCGAGCTCGCTCGTTATCGCAGCCAAACAGCGACTGTCGTGACTGAACGAGACGCAATTGAATCTCGTGACGCCCGGCGCATCGTACGGTATACCGAGAGATTTTTTTCTCTTCAGGGTACTCGCGTCGTAGATACTTATCGTTGGCTTATCACCGATTTCACAGACAGCCACGTATTTCCTTGAGACGAAGAAATTATATATTTTTTCACGCGCGTAAATGCGAGGCCATATATATTTCATGAGAAAGTTTTGAGCGAGTAAAAAAAATATATAAAAGCAACGCGAATTTTGAAAAATCAAAGTCTGTAAACAATTTTGACGGAGTTTCAGACTTCATCGCATGCTGTAAATTAGGCAAGCGCAACGTGAATATATTTACATTCACGATAAACGAATATATTTTCAGTTTGGTATTTGAATAATTTTTTGAGAAAGAAACAAAATTACGTAAAGTGCAGATAGGTCAGCTGTGTAGAATAATTGAGAATAAATCAATTATGAAAAATAAAATAATCGCAATGTTTTTCGCAAAGCGTATGTATATATTTCAGTATTATATCAAGACACTGACTCGGTGAGTATTTTTTTTTTTTTTTTTCATTTCAATAAATTGTTTCGGCTGAAAGAATGTAAAAAATAATCTAAACAATTGAAAAAAACAATATATAGATATTTTCACACCTGTTATCAAAATAATTTTTTTATCACTTTGTATTATTCTTAGTCACCGCGGATCATGGGTTACCTATTATGCGCAAGTAGATTTTAGTTGTAAAAGTCACAATGATGATTTTTCTGTCGCGAGTGACTGAAAAGTAGCTTCGAATACTTTTTAAAACTTACTTGTTTGGCGTAACTGCAAGAATGTTAATTTTGTGTTTGTCCGGCAAACGAAGTATTCGCTGACGACGTTGAGAAAAATTATGAAACGACAGTGCATTTCCAACGGGATACAATAACTCTGCGTCTGAGAGATAATGAACGTTTCCCTCAACGTCGGTTTTTAAACCGTAAAGTACACGGGACTGAAGTACCGGAGCTGCCATATCGACGATAGACAAGAATATTTTACGGTACGCTTTAATCTATATTATTGATATTAGTTACATCAGCTACAATTAGTTATTCTTCTATTATATTTTAATTGATAGAAAAAAAAAATTTCAGGAATTCATGATGGTTAGCCTGACAAATTGATCTGTCATTATATATATGAGCTTTGCCTTTCTCTTTTATTTATGTACTCATCCGCAACAGAGTTTCCTGGGCAACGAATATAATAGATCGCGAGATTCGAATTCGTAGATCGTACATTCTATAATAATTAATTAATTATTGACGAAAATAGAGAATGAAGAAAAAGTATTTTATAAAATTGTTCATATTTCTTCTCTGAAGCTATGTACACAAACGTATACATATATACCTCTTCTACAAATTCATTCATTGCTTTTCAAACACGTGCGTGTATAGCGTGTAGTAAAAAAGTATACTTTACGATATATAGTTACTCCACCTGCCGACTAGTGCTGTCAAAACTGAGATTGAATAACGTCAACAATAGCTAAACCGTTGGGATAAACTTTAATGGATCATTTTTAAGTTCGCCAGTAATACAAATGCAACTTGTATACATTTTTAATATACATTCGTTCTACAATATAACCATCGTCTCGCGAGATAACAGAGAAACCGAGTTTAACCTATAAAATATTTCGCGTACACATCATATGAATCTCGTTTTTCATGAAAAACGAACAATCGCACGAAAATACAAGAGATAAATCATCGAAAAATTATGTCAACCGAAGAAAAGGAAGATGAGACGATAATTGTGAAAAGTGAGCCCGAGCAGGATGCCGACGATGTGGAAAATTGTAAATACTGTTCGGAAGTTTGCAATCCCTACGAAAGACCGGGCATAAGATGTTTGGGAATATGTTCGAAAAAAGTGCACGTAGAATGTCTAAAACGCGGCGGTGTACCGAGTCCCATGACGGGAGATGTATTTTTCAATCTAACTTGCGAAGAATGCAGTCCCCTGGGCGAAGTACTGACCAGAGACAAGCTCTCGTGGTTCGGCGTTCTCGCCCTGACGCTTTACAATCTTAGGGAAAAATCCAGCGGCATAAGCAAAAGGGGATACTTTCACTGGAAATCCGACATAAGTACATTCGTCGAGCGTAACTGGGAGCACTTGTTTCAAAAAGGAATGTAAGTGTATTATTTGCATTTCGAAAGAATTATAATTTTCATTATTTTTTTTTATGAAAAAATTATAATTTTCAATTAACCCTGCGCTATTACACCGGGTCGATTTCGTCCCAAGCGAAAATTCACATCGAAATTTATAGCAAGCGATACGATAACTTTTGTACTTGAAAAATCGTGGATTTCACATTCTAGAAGGATTCAAGAGTATTCATGAATTTTTTTGAGATTTTTAAAAGCCATTTAACGCGTTGAAAACTTTATGTGAACGTTTTCAACCCAGTATGACCAGCTTCGAAATTACAGCGTGACCGCGCAGAGTTAAATTCATTTTGGAAGATTTATAATTTCCAAAACGTAACGATTGTCGTTGATTTCCATATCATTGAAATATTACAAAAATTTAATAACAAACTTCAATATTATTGAGATTTGCCAATGCAGATATCATATTTTATCTTCAATATTATGTATTCAATACTTGGAACAAATTTAAACCTCGTTGGTTCATTAATTTTCATTTGTTGTCAAGAAAACGAAAGAAAAACTGGGTGGGAACGATATCGGGAACGCTCTCGCACTTTAGCGGTATATTCTTTAAATCGGGAACGTCGGAACTCAACGAATCAGGCTGGTGGCGATTGTGCGACAATGATCCACCCGAAATACTGATCGAAAGAAGTACGAATAGTTAATTTGATTTATTATTTGAAAAAAAAAAAAAAAAAAAAAACATAAAGCCCCCGAAAAAATAGCGATCGTTGAGTGATCCGATGCCCTGGTTTTTTTTTTTTTTTTTTTTCAAAAGATCTCAAGATAGTTTTGGAGCGAAAGAGGCTAGCCGTGTTGCAGCCGAAAACTTGCATAAAAGTATACGGTAGTCCGACGCCGTCCGAGTCAAGTATATCGTTGGGCGAAGACAGCAATTGCGCCACGGACAATGCTAGAACTCCGGCGCCCTCTATGTACTCGAGCGCATATGTACAACCAACGGAGATCCTTTCGGATTTTTTACTCGCCGACGATGATATACCAGGTTTACCAATTTTCAGCGATTAAACGATACAACCGTCCTGCTATTTGTTAATTTCATAGAAAAATCGAAGAATGAAAAAAAATTTGTCGCGTCAGCTTTGATAACGATTATTCGGTTAAATGAGTACAATTGAGTAACCGGCTTATCGAATCTTCGTACAGCCGATACGGAAATGTTGGATATCGAGGAGAAACTTGAATTGAACGATCGTCAGGAGTCTCTGTCGATAGCGGAGATGATACGAGAGGTGCGGGATGAAAGCGACAAGATTAACAATAGCGGCGGCGCAACGTTTTCTCATTCCGTTAATAATATCGTGCCCGAATGGATGAACAATATGCTGAATCAATCTTCGTGTCTTGGCGGCGACAGGCCGGAAGAAACTCGCGAACGCGACGAGGAAGAACATTGCGGGGAAGACGATAGCAGCGATAGTTCGAGTTCGCTGAAGGAAACACCCTCGTCTCTGTTTACCATTAAGCCAAGAAGAGACTGGCCATGGAAAAGAAAGCCTACGAACGGTTTGTGATACATTGAACAAAAAAATCGAGTTAAAAAAAACTGAAAATTAGAAATTTGCAAATTGCTTCCTCATAATGATATCTTTTTTTTTTTTTCCCCCGAATTTTTGGAAAAAATTATTTATAAAACGTTAATTCTGATTTTCAGCTGACAAAAAGCCACGAATGAGCCACCACGAAGAGTCATATCTCCTTCAGAGTATCGGCAAAACCATTCTGGATTCTTTCACTCCTGCGAATCGACGTATCTATCGTAAGCTTGCGGTGAGAAAATTAAAACGTGAGTACAGTTTGCCGGTCTTCGACATCGATGGTTTCAGTATAAATTCCGAGAACGATCGGGGAGCATGCAAGTACGGTAATCGGGTGCTGGATCGATTCGCGTGCGAGAGCCTCAATGGATTTTTCGAGCAACGCTTGCAGGGTCATCACGAGCCAGCTGCTGTGCACAGTCCTTATACGAACAGAATTTTGAAACCTTTCATAAGACGTGAGGCGACTTGCAGGCCTCTATGGCTCAGGATTATGGACGAACTTTGCATAAAAGTGAACGGCAAAAATTCCGGTTGGAGAGCAAAGCCATCGGGGACGATTGATTATTGCTACGTACGACCTCATCATATTCCCGCTATGAACAGTTTGTGCAGTCAATTTTTTTGGCCAGGAATCGATCGTAAGTCATGTATTGTTTTTTTTTTTTTTTTTCCTAGGATCAATCAGGCTAATTGTTGCGTTTCTAATGGAATAAGGTCGCAAGTGCCATTATACGACTTTTTTTCCACATTTCTAAAATTGGAAGGTCGTATATGAGGCATTCCACATCGATATGACCACTTCAAAACCTCAATATCTTGAATTTTTCTGCAATCGACATATGCTAAAGTACTCTTTGAAACAAAAATATTGATATGTATTAAATTTATGGTGGCATTGATAGGGGTGAAATTACAGGAAAATGCGATTTTTGCTTGTTTTTTCTCCCTGATTTTATTACATGGTAATAATGTGTCGGAGCGAAAAATTACTGAGAATCAATTTTGTCGTGTTTGTTGCAAGGATAACGAAAAAAAATTTTAGAACGCAAGATTTTACATTTTTCATGGTAAAAAACCTATTTAAAAAATAAAAATCGATTTTTGGACGATTATGACAGTTTAAAAAAAATTTGAAATATTTTTTTCTGAATTCCTCGAACTTTTTTCAAAAGGAATACGTCTCCTTTCCAGATGGAGAAATTCAATCTAAAGGCTCAGCAACAAAATAAAGAAAATTGGGAAAAAAAATTTTATGCAAAATTTGAAACAAAGATGTTATGTAATGCGAGTATATTTCTCAATATTTATTTACAAAATATTCGCAAATATATTGAGAAATATACTCGCATTATATAACATTTTTATTTCAAATTTTGCATAAAATTTTTTTAAATTTAAAAAATAAAAATCGATTTTTGAACGATTATGACAGTTTTGAAAAATTTGAAATATTTTTTTCTGAATTCTCCGAACTTTTTTCAAAAGGAATACGGCTTTTTCCAGACGGAGAAATTCAATCTAAAGGCTCAGCAAAAAACAAAAGAAAATTGGAAAAAAACTGTTATGCAAAATTTGAAATAAAAATGTTATATAACGCGAGTATATTTCTCAATATTTATTTACAAAATATTCGCAAATATATTGAGAAATATACTCGCATTATATAACATTTTTATTTCAAATTTTGCATAAAATTTTTTTTTAAATAAAAATTTTTTAAATTAAAAAAAAAAATCGATTTTCGGACGATTATGACAGTTTAAAAAATTTGAAATATTTTTTTCTGAATTCTCCGAACTTTTTTCAAAAGGAATACTGCTTTTTCCAGACGGAGAAATTCAATCTAAAGGCTCAGCAAAAAACAAAAGAAAATTGGAAAAAAACTGTTATGCAAAATTTGAAATAAAAATGTTATATAACGCGAGTATATTTCTCAATATTTATTTACAAAATATTCGCAAATATATTGAGAAATATACTCGCATTATATAACATTTTTATTTCAAATTTTGCATAAAATTTTTTTTTTTCAAATTTTCTTTTTTTTTTTTTTTTTGCTGAGCCTTTAAATTGAATTTCTCCATCTGGAAAGAGACGTATTCCTTTTGAAAAAAGTTCGAGGAATTAAAAAAAAAAAATATTAAAAATTTTTTTAAACTGTCATAATCGTCTAAAAATCGATTTTTATTTTTTAAATTCAAAAAATTTTTATTTAAAAAAAAATTTTGTGCAAAATTTGAAATAAAAATGTTATATAACGCGAGTATATTTCTCAATATTTATTTACAAAATATTCGCAAATATATTGAGAAATATACTCGCATTATATAACATTTTTATTTCAAATTTTGCATAAAATTTTTTTTAAAATAAAAATCGATTTTTAGACGATTATGACAGTTTTGAAAAATTTGAAATATTTTTTTCTGAATTCCCCGAATTTTTTTCAAAAGGAATACGTCTTCTTTCCGGATGGAGAAATTCAATCTAAAGGCTCAGCAAAAAAAAAAAAAAAAAAAAATTGGAAAAAAAAATTTTATGCAAAATTTGAAATAAAAATGTTATATAATGCGAGTATATTTCTCAATATTTATTTACAAAATATTCGCAAATATTGCATATAAATAAATAAATATTCTTTGAAAAATGGGGTTGAAATCTCCCATTTCAAAAAAAAAAAGTCTCATTTGAAAAACATCAACCTAAAAAAGGATTGAAATAAGGTACAATTGCCAATTATACATACCTGTATATCAGTTTGCAATAGAATAATGAATAATGTCAAATTGACGAGAGAACTTTGAGGAGTACGGAAAATCATTACCTTATCAATTAATGAATCGTGGAAATTTTTTAGATAAAATGATTTAAATAGATATGAATTGTTGTTACGATAACTTCGTATTGTGTGATTCTAAATAATTGTACCCCCATGCTTCTTTGTCAAAAATTAAATTTTACCGTTACTATGTCACTAATTAACGAGAATGAAAGAAAAAAAATGTCCTCCAAAAATCACTAAATTGCTTAAAGTTCAATTTTGATTTTTTTTTTATCCAATTATTTTATATCGCGTGAGTGAATTTTTTTTTTTTTTTTTTTTTACCGTTGCAGTTACCGAATGCCTGCAATATCCCGACTTCAGTTGCGTCGTTCTTTACAAAAAATTGTTAGTCGGTTTTGCAATTTTGGTGCCGGACGTCGGGTGCAACGAGGCCTACATATCGTTCTTCGTGACTCGTCCCGAATGGCGTAGATCCGGTATCGGTACATTCATGCTTTATCATCTGATTCAAACGTGCATGGGCAAGGACGTTACGCTGCACGTATCGGCCACAAATCCGGCGCTGATACTTTATCAAAAGTTTGGCTTCAAAATCGAGGAGTTCATTCAAGACTTTTACGACAAATACCTGCCCCCCGGACCTCGCGAATGCAGACACGCTCTATTTTTGAGACTGAGCAGATAATTCAACTATTATTATTATTAGCGTGTCTTATTTTGCATAACTTTGTCAAGTTTTTTTTACAAAATAATATAATTTAAAACCTTTACCTATTTTTTAACAATATTCTTAAAATATACATTGCGCTATCAAAAATTGATCTCTTAATCTTTATTTATTCCTCCACTCCAACTCTTTCTCCTCCTCCTTACTCATTTTTTTTTTTACAAATCTCCTCTATTTCCCTATAGTAATCGCACATCCCTTTTTGTATTTTCCCCACGCAGCATACTCATCATTTCTCCCTTTATTGCCCATTCATCCGCTCCTTTGCATTCTTTCTTGCTTTCTCCGCTACTAACTCTCTACCTTTTTTTACATATTAGCAAATGCTCCATCGTCTCATCTTGTCCTTAACATATCCTGCGCTTTCAGATAATTCAATTATAAATTTCCAATTGTGCGGCAAAATTTTTCAAATAATCCAAGAAAAAATAATTGGGAGTATAAATGAAATTTTTTTATTTCAAAATCTGGTAGTTTAGGAAAAAATATTTAGTACGTATTTTTTATTTTTTTATTTGAATAAAAATTGCCGTTAATATAACAAATTGAAAAGTATAACATTATGACGTCACACATGTTACGCTATATCTATATATATATCAAAATCCGTCAAATTATAATGCCTATAACAGGTGCATCTGTCATTTTTAACGAACAATAAAAAATACGTCCTCATTATTTTTACTTACTCTACATTATGCGCTCCAATGATTGAAAAAAAAAATTCCGTTCATACTCCTAATTTTAGAATCATCTGAACGGAGTAAGAAATACCAGTCTGGGTTTTTTTAAGGGAGGTCTCTACTTTGTTGAGCCAGAGTCAATGTTTACCTACTCTACTTTGTTGATCTAGAGTCAATGTTCGATAAAATAATCTGGGTTATGTAAAGTATGGAACTATTTAAAGTGTATTTGCCCTCTCATGTACTCCGGTCAATTATATTGTATTATTATGTATATCAATAGCATACAAATAATTCAAGTGAAAATTAATTCAACAAAAATTATTAGACTGACATATAATGATAATTTTCGTTTTGCAATGCTGGTTTATCACATACATACGTTAAGTATTGGTATTTAAAACTCGCGCGAAATACTACTAATTGTGACGATCGGACGCATATTACGACAACGCGCCGTGAATATAGAATACCTCGTATCGCGTGTCTACCATTCGCGCGCGACCGCGCTTTTAAACACTGCTCTTATACCACGGATTCGCGGGGTAAATTCAAACTTAAATTCGATCGTTCTCAAAATGCATCTGCTCCATAGGATATAAGATAGATATTCGATTCGTTTAATACTTTAATATAAGAATAGCATAAGAAATGTTTTAAGAATATACATATAAATATATATAAATTGTAAGGGTCTGCTGCTCGCTTCCTTTTTCTTTTCTCTTCTTTCCTCTACCACTTTAAAAACTTTCTCTCGAGATCCCTTTTTTTTGTCAAACATTTGAAGTAACAAGGCACTACCCTTAACTTGAGTTTTACGGCAAACGAGTGCTGGCCACATGTGCGATTGTAAAAAGACGGGCTTTGTTCTCAACATCATGTAAGGCCTACGTGACTTTTCTTCAATTTCTCGGACTCCAGTTTAGTTTTTCACCCACCTAATAAACACTCAAATATCGGGTTTTACGAGTTAGAGGTCCAGGCATTCTTGGACCCCTTTTTGTCGAGCCCGCTTTGCGAATAGCCGTGGAGAAGGGCCTTCTGTCTTTCGTCACCAAATCCTTGAACAGGGCAAAGTATATAAGCGTTGCACATAGCTTGTAATAAAAAGGAGAGAGAGAGGGGGAGAGAGGAGAGCGAGGGCAGCTAGGCCTAGAGTGAAAGAGTGTAAGTGTAGGAGAGAGAGAGAGAGAGAGAGAGAGAGAGAGAGAGAGAGAGAGAGAGAGAGAGAGAGAGAGAGAGAGAGAGAGAGAGAGAGAGAGAGAGAAGAGAGAGAGAGAGAGAGTCTTGGTGGTCTCATCGTGTGCGTGGCCCGCTTCATCCCCTGCGAGGGAGGGGCTGTACGTATGTGAGTGCATGTGCCGTGTGCGTGAGCAGAGAGAGAAAGCGCGAGTGCAAGGGAGAATATATATACTCCCACCGTCGGGCTCATCGAGTCCAAGTCCTACGATTTTTAGAAGATAAGTTTTACTCCGTAGTCATCGGCAGAGGGAGAATAATCTTGACTTCCAACGGGTTCGCATGGTTGCACAAAACCGTCCGCGGAATTCGAGATCCATCTTTGCACTTTGCATTTTTTGTTCGCGTATATTCCTATTATTAATCTAATAATAAGTCTAACTTCTTGTAATATCAATTTCAAATTCCTTTATTCTATTAAAATAGTTTGTGTGTCTCTAACTTTTATTTGATTCATTTGAACATTCCCGCGCCAAAGAGCTATTTCAATAGCTTTCCACAACAACGATCCCCTACAACTCTCGGTCTCGAAAAGACCGACCAACGAGCAAACCTTGGTGGCAGCAAGCCCCTGGGTCGTAACAAAACTGGTGACAGCGGTGGGATGCGTTGTGCTTTGGCGCCGAGAAGACATTTAAAATTTTTCCTTTTTTTTTCCTTTGTTAAATTCGTTGCTATTTAACCTTTCGGACTGGTGCAAAAACAATAATAATAATAATAATAATAATAATGGTAATAATAATAAAAACAATAATAAACTGATATAGTGATTATATAATAAACTGTGCGACCGTGCAAAGTGACTTGAGTGTAACTGGAACTACTACGAACATCGAGTGCTTCGACAGCACTTATTATACACCGAGAAAGGTGTACTGTGTGACAGAACGCGGAGACCAAGGACACTGTCAAGCCACTGTCAAACAAATGTCAACAAGGGGCCGAATTCACTCCCTTGAGTGGTGATTCTTCTTCCGCCGGAGCTCAGCTGGGTGGATAACGTAGCTCAGTTGAACCGCGCGGGGTGGTTGTTTTTCTCGATCGGAAAACTGAGGTATCGTGAACGATTGCTACCATCATCGATCGAGAGGTCCAAAGACATCATACGGTGTTGACGACGCGGGATCCGAGGACATCATACGGTGTTGACGACGTGGGATCCGAGGACATCATACGGTGTTGACGACGTGGGATCCGAGGACATCATACGGTGTTGACGACGTGGGATCCGAGGACATCATACGGTGTTGACGACGTGGGATCCGAGGACATCATACGGTGTTGACGACGTGGGATCCGAGGACATCATACGGTGTTGACGACGTGGGATCCGAGGACATCATACGGTGTTGACGACGTGGGATCCGAGGACATCATACGGTGTTGACGACGTGGGATCCGAGGACATCACGGTGTCGACGACGAGGGAACGCAAGAGCTGAAGGGACAAGAGAGCGGCCAACGTCACCCTTGGGATGGTAACGACGGATCCTTGGATCATCTTGGAAACTAGTAGTTCAAGTTTTGTGACTTTTAGTGACTTGTTAAACAAGGCGTGCGTATAAAAGAACGCCGTTAATATCTTTATTTTCAGGAAGCACCGACAGTAGCCACAAAAGGTCGTGAGTACGAATATATATATATATATATATATACGCTGCATAATTTAGATTGTACACTGTCCCTCCACAGTTTTTCGAGTCTTGGTTTTTCCTGTGGGCCTTGGGTAAATGCCGGGACAGTTCTAGGGTTGAGAGAGGTCCAAGATAAAAAAAAAAAAATCCTTCCTCAACGCGCGAGTAAATTTCTCATCTTATCGTCTTTTCTCGAAAATACCTATATTCATTGCTAAATATAAAATAAGAATATAATACATAATGCCACGCGGGAGGGCTACGGCTACTGTCGGACGACGGGGTCGTTCTCCCCGGGGACTGAGGGTGCCTCATGCCGACGCGGGCCTTCAGCCAGATTTAAATAACACCGTCGTAAACTCTTCCGTCTCGGGAAATAGTAACACTAGCAGTGGTGTAAGTAGCGATCTCACAAATCGAAACGACCACACCGGGACGCGTTCAATAACCGGCAGCGAGCCCTCCGTCCTCAGCAATGGAACGAGCCCGGGTTTTAAATTAGCGTCCTCAATTATACCCGAGTATGACGGCCAGAATATGCCGGTCTCAATGTTTATTGAGCATTGTAAGGCCGCTGCGGAGGCCGTAGAAACGCATGAGATAAAATATTTAATCCTTCTTATTCGGACAAAAGTAACAAAGAACGCCCGTAAATATGTATGGGGAAAAAGTTTCGAGACACTTGATGCATTATTAAATCAATTACAGAGATCAACTCAAACAAATGATTCGAGCCAATTACTCCAAAATTTAACGAATATCAAACGCAAAAAGGATGAAAAAATCCCAGATTACGGTTCGCGAATTTGTGATATTTTGTCCGATATAGAAATCTGTTTGCAGCGCGAGCACCCTGGAGAGGTAGGGAAAAGCATGGTCGCGGGTATGAAACAAACTGCAGTAAAACATTTCATAAGGGGGCTTGATATGCAGACATTATCTTTTCTTGCGGGTAAAGAACCACGAGACCTTGACCACGCAATTGATTTAGCATCTCGGGCTGACGTTGAATCAAAATGTTGGCAAAATGTTCACTTAACAAGCGATGCGAATTCCGCTTCTTCTGGGTCCTCGTCTGCGAACAAAATTAAGATAATTGGAACGGGACAGGTGGCTCACCTGAGAAGCGACTCGGTGACGCCAGGCGCATCACGTGAGAGGTCCTATACCGCTAAGCAATGTTATAACTGTAACGGCTATGGCCACATAAAACGCGACTGCCCTGAATTCCGTAAGGGGAAATCAATTTTGAAAGGGGACGGAGCAATGCATTGTAAATATTGTAGTCGCAAGAATCATTCAGAAAGGGAATGCTATTTAAAGAGAAAACATGATAAAGAACGGGAATTCGTTGCAGCAAAAAGCTCGCGTAAGGAGGGAAAGACGGGAAATTTAAACGGGAGGACGAACCATCGTGCAGACGCGGCGACGGTTCAAGTATATTCAAAGCGTCGCGAATCCGACACGTCCTCCACCTCCGCAGAAATCGCGACCCCAGAATCGCAATAATCCGCGTAAGCGATGTAATGTTCAACAATGGTGAAGCAGAACTTATGATAGACACAGGCAGCGACTTAAATCTAATCAAACAAAACTCAGTCGATTCTCGAGCGTGGATAAATCGAACAAAGGTTTACAATATCACCGGAATAGGTTCGGGTATGTATGAGACTTTAGGAGAGATTAAAGTTTTTATAAAAGGGGTCGAAACATATTTTCAAATAGTACCGAGCACGTTCCCCATCATACAACAGGGAATTCTTGGAATGCACTTCCTAAAGGAAAATAAAGCTATATTGAATTTCGAAAAGGGCCAATTGATGTTACCTAACGATTGTTTGTCCTTCCTGAAGTATCATACGATACATCTACCTGCTCGAACGAGGAAACTTGTAAGAATCGCGGTCTCGGATACATGTATAAAGGACGGCTATTTGGCGAGAGTTCGGGCGGGACCCGGTGTATTTTTGGGGGAATCCTTAGTCTCACAGGAGGGTGGCTACGTAAAAACATTTGCAATAAACTCAAACCTGCATGACGTAGATCTTACACTGGCACCCGTTGAGCTCGAGGCCTGCCAGGTACTTCCACCACGCGCTCGTGCCATAACCACCCCTCACTCCCCAAATCAAGCCATAAAGACAGAGGCCAAGCGACTAGCCGAATTGCTTAAAACCCTAAAGCTAGATAACCTAAACGAGGAAGAGAAAGAAAGCTTGCTACCCGTTCTCTCTGAATATTCGGCTCAATTTCACTTACCTAGAGATTTATTAGGGGCAACAAGTGTTCTATCGCATAAAATAATTACAACCGATGAAAATCCAATAAATACGAAACAGTATCGTTTCCCGGCTATCCATAAGGACGAGATTCATAAGCAGGTAGACGACTTGGTTAAGAAGGGACTTGTTCAAGCATCAGAATCGCCTTACAACTCGCCCCTCTGGGTAGTCCCTAAAAAACCGGATTCCGAAGGTAATAAAAGATGGAGACTTGTTATCGATTATCGGCAGTTGAATGAAAAAACAATCGGTGATGCTTACCCCCTACCGAATATCACGGACATCCTCGACCAACTGGGGGGATCAAAATATTTTTCTATATTAGATCTAGCATCAGGGTTCCACCAAATCCCTATGGACCCAGCTTCCAAGGCAAAAACCGCCTTTTCCACCCCATACGCGCACCTTGAGTTTAATCGAATGCCATTCGGGTTAAAGAACGCGCCAGCCACTTTTCAACGTTTAATGGATAGGGTGCTAACGGGTCTTCAAGGAATAGAACTTTTCGTATACATGGACGATATCGTTATTTACGCAGCTTCTTTAGAAGAACACAATATTAAATTAAAAAAACTACTTGCAAGATTAAAAACCGCGGGATTAGCTTTACAGCCAGATAAATGTGCATTTTTAAGGCGCGAAATAACGTATTTGGGTCACATCATAACCGAGAAAGGGGTCCTGCCAGATCCTCGAAAACTAGAAGCCGTAAAAAACTTCCCAATACCACGGAAAAAACGTAACATTAAACAGTTTTTAGGCCTGATTGGTTACTATCGTCGATTCATATCCGATTTTGCTAAAATCTCAAAACCCCTTACTCACTTGCTTAAAAAACATGCTAGCTTCCTCTGGGCAACAGAACAACAGAAAGCCTTTGAAACTTTGAGAGATAAACTTTGCTCTGAACCATTATTACAATATCCGGATTTCAATAAACCCTTTATCGTAACGACGGATGCTTCTGACTTCGCTCTCGGCTCAGTTCTCAGTCAAGGCCCGATAGGTCGCGATCTCCCCATCGCGTACGCGTCCAGAACGTTAAATAAAGCCGAAACCAACTACTCGACTACAGAAAAGGAATTATTAGCCATTGTGTTCGCGGTCAAACACTTTCGACCCTACCTGTACGGTCATAAATTCACGCTCGTTACTGACCATAGACCCTTGATCTGGTTGAATAGCTTAAAGGATCCCGTATCTCGCCTCGCTCGCTGGAGAATAAAACTGAGTGAATATGATTACGAGATAATATATAAAAGGGGGACTGCCAATTCCAATGCGGATGCTTTGTCTCGAAATCCTCCGAATCTAAATGACGAACAGACGACAGAAATGATGCAGACTGAGCAGATTCTGGGCATGCATGCCCTACAATCGGCTCAACCGGCATCAGACTTGAACAGAGACTTTACTAAAGACACTCTAGAGGAGGAGGAGGATGAGAGCGAGAACAATGAAATAGATCGGAATGATATCATAGAAGAAATGATTGCAAACGTATTTCTGACATCCTTGGAGTTGCAAAATGAAAATGAAAGCCTCGGGAAAGACTCGGAAGATGAGGCATGGGAAACGGCCTCGGAGTCAGAAGGCAATAACGAAACTCCTGCTGGTTATCAGCGGCCTCGAGTATTACACAAGACGCTTAGCTGCCGGAGGAGTACATTAGGGACCCCGTTATCGCCCTTGCTCGAGAGAAAGCTCGCAGTATCGGCCGAGGGGATGAGGCACCGAAACCCCGGAGTAAATAGGGAAATGAAAGCGACGGTGGCACAGAGAGGTGAGGCCAGAAGCCCGCGTGGAGGGGGAATCCTCGAAGCGTGTAAACCTGGTGACGATAGGAATATCGGGTCACCAGGCGCACCCAGTGACCGTGAGCTACAAAATCAGGGACCCCAAGAACAGCGTGCCATGGCTTTAAACCCATCGCATACCCTGAGTGGGGAGAGGGGGGAAAGTGCCGGCGAGGGTACCTTGAAAGACGGGACCGGCAATGGTCAGTCGGAGGATACCTTAAACTTAAATGGAAAACTCGGACTGGGATGTCAGATCGCAAACGTAATAAATGAAAAGTTCGATAGCGAAAAAGTAGTTGAAATTGGCAATCCTTCATCAATTGGTAGCGTCTACATTATCGAAGACTCATGTATAATAACAGTAAAAGACACTCTAACTTTGGGCACGGGCCATAAAATTAATTTCATCTCCGCAGATTGTTTGTTGACAACATCGAGTAATAAAGAGTTGGAAAAGGCGGGTTACATTCAAGCAGGAAAATTAAGGCAGGCCAACCATCAGATAGAACAAAAATCGTGCACCTGAACAAGTTGAAACTCTTTACTCTTCCAGTCAACCGAAATACATCGGAAGAAACTGATAACGAATAGATTCACAGATATAACGAAATTGACCATGATAAGCTTCGAAAAAGCCGTTTCTTTTAGGTTATAAACGTCTTTTTTTATAAGGGAGGAGGTGTGACGATCGGACGCATATTACGACAACGCGCCGTGAATATAGAATACCTCGTATCGCGTGTCTACCATTCGCGCGCGACCGCGCTTTTAAACACTGCTCTTATACCACGGATTCGCGGGGTAAATTCAAACTTAAATTCGATCGTTCTCAAAATGCATCTGCTCCATAGGATATAAGATAGATATTCGATTCGTTTAATACTTTAATATAAGAATAGCATAAGAAATGTTTTAAGAATATACATATAAATATATATAAATTGTAAGGGTCTGCTGCTCGCTTCCTTTTTCTTTTCTCTTCTTTCCTCTACCACTTTAAAAACTTTCTCTCGAGATCCCTTTTTTTTGTCAAACATTTGAAGTAACAAGGCACTACCCTTAACTTGAGTTTTACGGCAAACGAGTGCTGGCCACATGTGCGATTGTAAAAAGACGGGCTTTGTTCTCAACATCATGTAAGGCCTACGTGACTTTTCTTCAATTTCTCGGACTCCAGTTTAGTTTTTCACCCACCTAATAAACACTCAAATATCGGGTTTTACGAGTTAGAGGTCCAGGCATTCTTGGACCCCTTTTTGTCGAGCCCGCTTTGCGAATAGCCGTGGAGAAGGGCCTTCTGTCTTTCGTCACCAAATCCTTGAACAGGGCAAAGTATATAAGCGTTGCACATAGCTTGTAATAAAAAGGAGAGAGAGAGAGGGGGAGAGAGGAGAGCGAGGGCAGCTAGGCCTAGAGTGAAAGAGTGTAAGTGTAGGAGAGAGAGAGAGAGAGAGAGAGAGAGAGAGAGAGAGAGAGAGAGAGAGAGAGAGAGAGAGAGAGAGAGAGAGAGAGAAGAGAGAGAGAGAGAGAGTCTTGGTGGTCTCATCGTGTGCGTGGCCCGCTTCATCCCCTGCGAGGGAGGGGCTGTACGTATGTGAGTGCATGTGCCGTGTGCGTGAGCAGAGAGAGAAAGCGCGAGTGCAAGGGAGAATATATATACTCCCACCGTCGGGCTCATCGAGTCCAAGTCCTACGATTTTTAGAAGATAAGTTTTACTCCGTAGTCATCGGCAGAGGGAGAATAATCTTGACTTCCAACGGGTTCGCATGGTTGCACAAAACCGTCCGCGGAATTCGAGATCCATCTTTGCACTTTGCATTTTTTGTTCGCGTATATTCCTATTATTAATCTAATAATAAGTCTAACTTCTTGTAATATCAATTTCAAATTCCTTTATTCTATTAAAATAGTTTGTGTGTCTCTAACTTTTATTTGATTCATTTGAACATTCCCGCGCCAAAGAGCTATTTCAATAGCTTTCCACAACAACGATCCCCTACAACTCTCGGTCTCGAAAAGACCGACCAACGAGCAAACCTTGGTGGCAGCAAGCCCCTGGGTCGTAACATAATCCTGATAGTGCTGCACTCTACGTCAGTTTTCACCGAGCATCCTAATTAGCGCTACTGTCGCGTCTCACCGGATTGGGGGGGCGGGGGGAGCACCAGCGCCTTATGTTGTTGAATGTTGTGACTGATGTTTTTTGGAGTTTATCGCGACTCCCAGCGCGGTTTTAACGTCAGTGAGCGATAAATTGGGGGCCGAAAGAGATATCGGAAAAATATGACGAGACGATAAAAAGTATATTTCAAGCTGAAAATAAAGATACTCGATAGGAAAATGAATGTCGTAGCGGCCCTCAAGTTTTACATTGCCCGAATGACCGAGGAAAGTGGTCCGGGAATGAAAGTGCTATTAATGGACAAACAAACGGTGGGGTAAACTTTCCATCGTCAGGTTTTGGCTGTCAAAAAGTGGCAAAAAAAATTCCGAAATTTCAATCGACAACGAACTATAAATCTCAATGATTTTTCAAATAAATCAATTTGTTTTTTTTTTTTTTTTTTTTTTGACACTTCCAGACCGGTATAATCAGCATTGTTTACAGTCAATCGGAAATTCTTATGAAGGAGGTATATCTGTTTGAGAAAATAGATGCAGCTGTTCGGGGCGAAGGCTCCAAACATCTCAAATGTATAGTATTTATAAGACCTACCAAGGAAAATGTTGCTCTACTGTGCGACGAGCTTAGATCACCCAAATATGGAGTATATTACATATGTGAGTATCAGCTGTCATAATAACATTGTTTTGGGGTGGGGGGAGGGGGGGAAGCTTTTCACCAAATCCATAATAATTAGTGAAATGACTTGCAATTTTTCAAATATTTTGCGGCGGAATTTCAATTTTTAGTCGACTCTCAACCATAAAGGGTTTAGGATTTACAAAGTTTTTCAACTTTGCTGAATAAACAGAATTGAATATACTTGTAAATTTTGATGGGTCCAGACCTGTGCGGTATTTCCCAATTAGATGATGAATTGAAAATTAAAAAATTTTTGCGCAAATGTGTAGAAAAAAGGCCGTTTCTGAGAAAAAAAAAAAAAAAACGGTTATTTCGGTGTATTTTTCCATCCTTTTCGCAGATGTGTCAAAAAAAAAATAGTCACTTCCCGGTACGAAGCAAAGAAAGTCGGAAATTGACGTTCCTTTTGCTAAATGAACCTCCGAGCGCTCTTGCTCGCTCTGTATCTTTCTCATTCTATCGATCTCTCTCATTTACTGCCCATGCCTTTTTTTTGCCTCTAAGCTCTTTATGGAAAAATAAATTAAACCACTATTTTGGCATATTTTTACCTCCTAATCATAAATTATGCTATTTAAAATTGTCGCTTCCCATAATTTTTTCGTCCTTTTTACGGATATGTAAAAAAAAAAAAATTGTCACTTCCTGTAATTGATCACGGTACGAAGCAAAAAAAGTCGGAAATTGACGTTCCTTTTGCTAAATGAACCTCCGAGCGCTCTTGCTCGCTCTGTATCTTTCTCATTCTATCGATCTCTCTCATTTACTGCCCATGCCTTTTTTTTGCCTCTAAGCTCTTTATGGAAAAATAAATTAAACCACTATTTTGGCATATTTTTACCTCCTAATCACGAATATGCCATTTAAAATTGTCGCTTTCCATAATTTTTCGTCCTATTTATCGATATGTCAAAAAAAATGTTTCCCTACTGTACTAATTGCCATGCGAAAAGAGTGAAAATAGTGGGAAATTAATGAAACAGCACTGAAAACGGTTTTTTTATCAGTTCAGTCGGTTCCAAAGAATTTTGCAATACTATCGTGGAACGTTTGTATTCCATTATTGAATGGAACGCGACGTTTGGCTCGGGTTTTGAGTATATATGGGCACCCGAATGGTCTTAGGAAAAATGGACGAAACTATCGATGAAAATTTAGCTGTCCGGGTTACAGAAATATGTTTGCCAAGTGCGTTAGAAAAGTTGAAGAGGTACGACGGCGATAGAGTCACAAAAAAAAGGGATGAGCAGTAAAAGAGAGAGATTGATTAGAATGAGAAAGATACCGAATGAGCGAGAGCGCCGGGAGATTCATCCGGCATAAAATGCAGAAATCAATTCGCCACTTTCTTTGCTTCGTAGCATGATGAATTATAGAAAGCGACAATTTTAAATAGCATATTGATGATTAGGAGGTAAAAATACGCCGTAATAGTGATTAAATTTTTTTTTTTTTTTTTTTTATAAACGGCCTCTTTTCTGGACTTTTGCCAAATCTCTTCTCATTATTGGATCATCAAGTAGTTGAGCTTCTTTTCGTTTCGTTCTAGATTTTAGTAACATAATAGCGAAAGCGGATATCAAGCTTCTAGCCGACAGCGACGATCAGGAAGTTGTCAGGGAAGTTCACGAATATTATGCCGACTACTTGGCTATAAATCCACATCTGTTCTCTTTTGGAATCATCGGCTGTGCTCAGGGTAAAAATTATAAGATAAGAATTTTATAGCAATATCGAGGATCCAAAGAATGAAATGTCCGAAGAAAAGCATTCTTTTTTTTGTTCAAAAAATTTTTCCGTTTGTTTCAATAATAATTATTTGGTCAAGATAAAAGAAAATCGATAATTATCAATTTTAATTAATTTAATAATTGCCAATCTTAATTAATTTCATTGTTCATAAAAAAAAAAACTATTAATAACGGTTATTTTCAAACGAGAAAAAAGTTTTTGTATATTTAGCATCGTTTTGCAGCACAATCTATATAATTAATTTAATAATTATCAATTTTAATTAATCTCATTGTTCATAAAAAAAAAACTATTAATAACGGTTATTTTCAAACGAGAAAAAAGTTTTTGTATATTTAGCATCGTTTTGCAGCACAATCTATATAATTAATTTAATAATTATCAATTTTAATTAATTTCATTGTTCATAAAAAAAAAAGTTATTAATAACGGTTATTTTCAAACGAGAAAAAAGTTTTTGTATATTTAGCATCGTTTTGCAGCACAATCTATATAATTAATTTAATAATTATCAATTTTAATTAATTTCATTGTTCATAAAAAAAAACTATTAATAACGGTTATTTTCAAACGAAAAAAAAGTTTTTTTGTATATTTAGCATCGTTTTGCAGCACAATCTATATGATAATATAGACAGTATATAATTATAAAAACCGCACGTTAAAATCAAGCTATTATTGGTAATTACTCAATGAAGAATTAATTAAAAAAATTTATCTTCGGGGGAACGAAAAATATTCATGATTATTAATCGTTTTAAATCTCGTTTTAAATGTTACCTAAAAATTCATCATATCGGACAAAGAATAATTCAAGTCGATTGCCGATGCGAAAGCGTAGAAATATTTTTTTTTTTTTGCCAATTCATCAATTTTCAATCGATTTCCTCTATCGTTAAATTAAATTTTTCCCGCTCGCTCGCTCCGTCACGCCAAAGGTTTGTCGTGGAATCCAATGCACCTGCAAAGAACGTGCCAGGGAATAATATCGGTACTGTTGTCGCTGAAAAAATGTCCCTATATACGATACCAGAGCAGTTCGCAGATGGCAAAAAAATTGGCCGAAAATATACGCGAAGTACTGACGAGGGAGTCGAATTCGTTTAAATTTCGCCAGGAGACAGATCCGATTATAATAATTCTCGATAGGCGAGACGATCCGATAACGCCGTTGCTCAATCAGTGGACCTATCAGGCAATGGTACACGAACTTTTGACCATAAACAATAATCGCGTGGATCTTTCTCACGTAAATGGCATTTCGAAAGAACTTCGTGAAGTCGTACTGAGCGCTGAACATGACGAATTTTACGCCCGAGTAAGTGTTCGCGCTTGCATAAATACGAAATTAATGATAACAGGAAAGGCGTGATTGAATCTGCGGATTAATCATATGAGAATTCGTAATTTGTAAAAACGACAACGAAAAAAAAAAAAATATTTCATTAAAATATCGTAATTTTCGCAGAATTTGTACCTGAATTTTGGTGAAATTGGACAAACGATTCAAGTACTGATGGAAGAATTTCAGAAAAAGGCAAAGATGCATCAGAAGGTCGAGAGCATAGCGGATATGAAGAATTTCGTCGAGACGTATCCGCGTTTCAAAAAAATGTCCGGCACCGTCTCGAAACACGTTACGGTGGTCGGTGAACTGTCGAATCTCGTCGGAAGGCACAATTTGCTCGAAGTTTCGGAAACGGAACAAGAGCTAAGCTGCCAAAATGAGCATTCCAATCAATTGCAGAAAATTAAAAAACTCATAAACGATCCGAAAGTGCGCGAAATCGATGCTACGCGCTTGGTAATGCTTTATGCGCTTCATTACGAGAAACATTCGAACAATGACATCAATGGTTTATTGGAAATACTCAAGAGGCGAGAAGTTCCGGAAAAATATACGAAGGTACGGAGAAACGAAAGATATTCAAATAATTGGGAGTATAAATGAAATTTTTTTTATTTCAAAATCTGGTAGTTTGGGAAAAAATATTTAGTACGTATTTTTTAATTTTTTTTATTTGAATCAAAATTGCCGTTGATATAACAAATTGAAAAATATAAAATTATGACGTCACACATGTTACCCTATATCTATATCTATATCTATATATCAAAATCCGTGAAATTAAATTGCCCATAACAGGTGCATCTGTCATTTTTAACGAAAAATAAACAAATACGTCCTCATTATTTTTACTTACTCCGCATTATGCGTCCCAATGATTGAAAAAAAATGTCATTCATACTCCTAATTACTCGACGAAAATGCTCCTAATTAAGGTGAGCTTTCGCACACGATTTTTTTTTTTATACACAGAACTAGGTCGTACAATTTTTCAAAGTTGCTGGCATTTCAAGTTCGTGAAATTTTTGTTTTTCAATCATTGGAGCGCATAATGTAGAGTTAGTAAAAATAATGAGGACGTATTTGTTTATTTTTCGTTAAAAATTACATATGCACCTGTTATAGGCAATTTAATTTCACGGATTTTGATATATATATATAGATATAGCGTAACACGTGTGACGTCATAATGTTATATTTTTCAATTTGTTATATTAACGGCAATTTTGATTCAAATAAAAAAAATAAAAAATACGTACTAAATTTTTTTTTCCCTAAACTACCAGATTTTGAAATAAAAAAATTTCGTTTATACTCCCGATTAAATGTAACGCATTTAAAAATGATGAAAAAAAACGAGGCGTACGCTGTCGATTTCAGACGCGACGGACAATGTTGCCGAACTCAACTTGTCGAATCAGGCTTCTTTTTCGAAATAAAATCCTGGAGTTTTTTTTTTTTTTTTTTAGCGTCTTTTCACAGTAAATGGCATAAATAATCACTTATAAAATGTGAATTATTATCCTTCTCTGCGTTTTGGCAAGGGAAAAATAGAAAAAAAATGAAAATTTGGCACTTTTTGTGCTTCAACTCGAAACGCTGCTCAAACTATACGTAATAGCGTAAAATTGCTCATAAATCATTTTCTAGGTAACTAAATTCTCTGCAAATAAAGTCCCCGGCGGCATATATCTAAAGTTAATAACTTGGGCGTGGGAGGCGTTCAAAGTTGTAAAAATAATTTAAAAAAAAAAAAACAACTATTTCAAGCAGGTGGTTTTATTTGAATTTAGTTATAAATAAAGTTTTTTTAGGCGGCAATGGCTTTCTCGTTGTGTCCAGTTGATGTATCAATTTTTATGAATTTTTAATTCAACGCTAACGCGATGATACGTAATTTAACGACGGCGATTTTACAAAAATCACACTTTCTCGTCACGCCACTTTGGACACCTCTCACTCATCCGCTATTGACTTTTTTTTATAGAAAATTTAATTCTCTACAAAATTGTTCCCATACAATTTTCTCTATTTCGAATAGTTCGGACAGCGTTTCGAGTCGAAGCTCGGAAAACGTGAATTTTGAATTTTTTTTTTTTTTTTACAACACAAACGTTAATATTTCAAAAACTTACAGGAGCATAGCGCTATAATTATTATCCGTTGTTATCAATGCCATTTAATATCGAGCAACATTGAAACGAAGCCTCGCAGTTTTAATTCTAATTTCGAGAGTATAAATTGACCGGCCGAGATGAGCGAGGATTTGACGTTGGCACCGCTGAGCCCTGCCTGACAGGACTCAGCGGTGGAACTTGATAATTTTTTTTTTTTCACGCGTCCAAGAAACTCTGAGAATTCAATCTATGAAATGAAAAAAAAAAAAAGTTTGTCTTTAAAGATTCAGACGACTTTTTTTTTTGCATTGCCATCGTAATTAATGTTGCACCATTGATATTATTTGAGCTCAATTTTTGGAGTAAATGGGATACGGCTGAAATCATAGAGTCAAATTTTTTGGGATCTAGCATTGAATGAATTCTTGAGTAAGAAAAAAAAAAAAACCCCCCAAAAATTTAACCGACAAATTAATTTATACAATTTATTAATTTTTGATTAATTCCCCCCCCCCCCCCCCCCGTTTTCCACAAAACACAATTTCAACGGAAATTTTTATTTCACCGAAACTTTCATTATTGTTGGGTGTAGCTCGTCTACGGTGTGCTGGAGTACAGCGGCGTTGGTAATCGACAGGGAAATTTGTTCGATCGCGAAGCCGTGGCAAAGATAACGAAAAAATTGTTCAAAGGTCTCAGCGGCGTCGATAATATATACACGCAGCATACGCCCTTGCTGACCGAGACGATCGAGGATTTATTGAGAGGAAAATTGAATACCCAGACATTCCCGTATCTTGGAAATATGATTATGACAAAAAAGTGAGTTTTGAATTTTTCGGGGATTTTCTTTTTATTTTTTATTTTTTTTCCCCCCATTCTACGAATTATTTTCGCATTGAATATTTCATGCTTTTATACAGGCCACAGGACGTGATAGTCTTCATCGTCGGTGGTGCGACTTACGAGGAGAGTCTCGCTGTTTATAACATTAACAAACTCAATCCAGGCGCCAAAATCATTCTCGGCGGTACGACGATTCACAATTTTCAAAGCTTTTCCGAAGAAATAATTGCCGGTACGAATGGTATTGTCTCAAGATACAAGCATCGACACAATTAAAAAAAAAAAAAAAAAAACTCTCCAAGAAGAAAAGAAAAAAAAAATGGACAATTTTCTGTTTACGCTTGTAACGAAAATATTTATTGATGCCTGGGTGTTATATTTCTACCGATGTATTATATTATTTACGTATTTATTTGTTGCTGCTGTACGATGACAAATTGATGGCAACGTCACATTTCTCGTTTTTTTTTTGTTCTTGTAATTAAATCACAGATTGCAAAAAAAAGGTGACTTTGGGCTGTTCGTTCTTTATTTTATTTTATTTTTTTTCTTCATTGCGAACTAGAGCGTGAATTTTGTTCGAATTTTTTTTTTTTTTTTCGCGTTAATCGTCCGCGTCTGGTTCGATGAGCATATAATCCTCTGAATCGTCCAACGTTTCGTCATCTCCCAAAGATACCTTTAACAAAAGTTGCGAATATGTTCTGCCTCGCATCAATCAAATCAATGCGGGATCGTAGAAATTTTTTTTTTTTTTTTTTTTTTTCTATAGTAATATTGAGTCATAGCTTGCGCGGGGACAAAAAAACCCAAACAAAACTACCCATCGAAATTCCAATTTTTCACATTCGATTGTTAAGGATCGTGCGGGAATCGCGAGGTAAGTAAGTTGCGCTCGGGGATGCGAGGATACTTGGTCGAGGCGCTCGAAGCATTTTATTCGATATATCCGGTAGGGTAAGTGTGGGTATTAATGCGATTTTTTTTTTATTTTATCAGAATTTATAATTTTTTCTCATAATTTACAGCTTGAAAAAATCAGACCGTTAATTCAATGTCTAGAAACACACAAAGAATCAACAAAATGACGAGCATCATAATTATTTAATTTATTGTTTGATTTTTCAAAATGAAGAGGCGTTTGTGAGTGAAAATTTCATCATTTTTTGCTAGTAATGGTCACAAATTGATATCAGTATAAGGGTCCTTGTTTTCTTTGTTATTGTTGCAATATCCTTATATTTTGTTACGGTCACTAAAATAAGACTTATATTTAATTTAAAAAATTTTTTAGAATCAAAATTTAATTTATTTTCATTTTTAATTTGCCGCCGCAATATTTGGTACGAATTTTTCAATGATGCGTGCATTCCTGCGGTTTTAATACTATTGCCGCGGTATTGGACTCCATCCTTTCGAAGCGTGCGTACCGATTACTGCGGTTGGAACATTTCCAATTTCTAATATATACAAATATTAAAGTCGTATGTTTTTATCAGTCTCGTGTCTTACGAAGTTGTCTAATATCACAGCCGAATATTCTGTATATATAATAGCGCCTGACTTCGTTGATAATAGCTAATGTCAAAAGTAGAAACAAAAGTAAAGAGAAACTAAATAAAGACAAGCGGGTTTGAGTAGACCATGAGCCAGCCCTTGAACTTCCTCACCAGTGAATTAAAAAACCGGTCATATGAATGAAACTTCGGGAGAGTGTTATCTGAGATGCAATGAACACTATCTCAAAATTTCAGGCTATGTTGCCAGGCAAATTATTGCGAACGAGTAATTTAAAATTATCTATTTTAACATGGGTCTTGTGACAGTAGATTCCATTTTCACCGGAAGTGACATGATACCTTTTGATAAAGACGAGAGTTCTTATTCAAATTTTGAGCATTGAAAGATGAAATCGTGAATTTTCCAATGGTATTTAAAAAATTGTGTCTTGCCAGGGATTTTCCAGATAAATTTAATCGCGAAAGTCATCGTGTGTGCAAATCTCGGATACAATATATGTATGTCATTCTGCACGCGAGGAAACATACATGAATATCAGCTATCGTTTTTTACTCGATCGCTCTGACAGCGTTAAATACTTTTGTCAGTTGAGACTTTATTTATAATATTAATTATAATAAATTATGAATAAAATGTCACGGGAAACGTCATCGAAATTCATACATATTATTTAGACAGAGTATTTAGAAAATATTATGATAGGTTTTATGATTTTTTTTCACGTCACGATTTTTGACTAGTTTTGTCACTGATGGGCCGCCTTAAAATTTTTTCGAGAAGATATAGGAATAATAATAATTATTATTAAATAATTATTTCGAATGTGATATTAATTTTGAAGCAGGTAATTAATAAAGATCAGATATTAGGGGCGCAGTAATTGGACAATTCGCAGTATTCGGTGCGCAGTAATGCCTTCTCGTCGTTCCAGACCCCGCAGTAACAGCAGCATCTGCATTATTTTTGCGAATACTTTTTATTTGATGAAAAAGTCATTCGATGACATTGTTAATTTTTTTCCAAGTTCAAAATAAGTAAAATATTGATTTGAAAACAATAAAACGTCCGTAATTTTGAATGATTTTTTTAAAATATGCTCGTCAAGCTGGCCCCTCATTTCAAACCGCAGTAATACCCACACACTTATCCTATCTGAAACTTGCCAGGGAATTCGCAAAAAGCTTCGCAACGATTGTCTTTTTTTTTTCCCCCTAGCAAATCCCTTGTGATTCTGCGATGAATTTTTGTTCGAACAGGATAGCCAGAGGGCAATGATACTCGAGCTATCGGGAGGGAAGGTTTTGAGGGAAAAAAAGGACGAAACGATGTATTTTCAAGTCGGATCTTTATTTTTCCGACGATTCAATCGAGCAAATAATCTCTTTTATATACTCACCCCTTTGTTCTCTACCCAATGACTCTAATGAACTTTCTGCGTTTCAATGAATACATTACCACCTATAAACAAACTATCGTTTCGATCCGTTTGCGTGATAGGAAATTTTTTTCTTTTTTTTTTTTGCTCGGAATGGAGCATCAGGAATTTAAGCTTCGAAAAATTGCGATTAATTCAAAGTTTTTCGTAAATTTTTTTTTTCCCCGCCCCCGCTGCGCAGTAAAACTGATATTTCGAGGGGTTTTTCTCCGTTAGCGGAAGAAAAAAAAAATGTTCGAAACATTCTTTTTCTTCTCGCTCTTATAGCTTTTTTTTTATTCGGTTACCTTTATAATTCCATGAGATACCGCGTATCCGGTCATCGCTGCGACGGCAACTACTCCGGCGATGAATTGATTTCTTCGCTTGTTCGGAAATTCGTCGTCCTTTTCTTCGCTCAATTTTTTCTCATTCTCCGCAGCTTTGATTCTCTCGTACGACCTATACTCGCTCTCGAAGTATCTCTGCGATATTCTCGATACGAATTTAACGAGATTCGTGCATGCTTTGAGATGATTCTGAAGCGCGGGATTCGGCAGCGGAGCTTTGAGCAGAGGCGCCAGATAAGCGTATACCAGCGCGTCCAGCGAGCTGGGACAAGTACCGAAGAAAAAATCGGATTCTCCCAGTCTCGTTGACAACAGAGTCAGACACTTTTGAGCTTCCGAATATACCTGCGTAATTTTATTTTTACACTTGAAAAATACATTTTTTTTTTAATACATAAATATGGGGGGAAAAAAAAAACAATACAAAGTCATTCAAGTTTAAGCGATTTAACAGCTTTTTAAAGGACAGAATACTAAAATCAGAAGGTTGTATATTTTTGTTTTTATGTAATTGCGCGAATCACGTAAAAATATGTTGAAAAATGTTGCAATTGAAATTTGGCCACTTGAAACCAGAACGGCGCAAGTCTTGAAGTCTTGAAGATCTTTTGGACCCAAAACTTGGAAGAGGAATAATCACGTAAACTAATTCTATAGAAGGTCGTAAGCGACGTTATACTAATTTCTGGCATTGGTAAAAGTAAAAACGTAGGAAACGTTTGGAAAAATCTTCAAAATGAGTCATTGGCAGATACGACCTTATGATTTTAGCTTGAGATAAGAAAAAAATCACAATAACTAATTTCATAAGGTCGCATTCGTCGCATAACCATTTTTTTATTATTATTATTATTGTTTTCGTTCGAAAATTTTTAGCAGCACACTTGATGTTTCCCAAAATAATGGATTCAAAAATCTTTTATACGAATCATAAAATGGTTCATTTTTTCTCAGGAATCACCAAATAAGTACGTAATTTGAACTATAAAGATATCAAAGAATGCAATTTCTTATCAGCAACTTGTGATGATATATGAACGATTTTTACCAGGGAAAACGAGAAATTAAAAAAAAAAAACTTAAAACCAGAAAGTCTTAAACATTTGAAAATTGAAACAAAAAAAAACCTAAAACCAGAAAGTCGTAGACGCCTGAAAATCTTAAAAAAAAATTAAACTTAAAACCAGGTCATTAGCGCGAGAAAATTAAAAAAATAAAAGAAAACTTTAAACCATAAGGTCGTAAACGCCTGAAAATCTTATAAAAAAAAAAAAAACTTTTAACAAAAAGGTCGTAAACGCCTGAAAATCTTTAAAAAAAAAAAGAAAACTTAAAACCAGAAAGTCGCAAGCGCTCGAAAATCTTTAGAAAAAAAGAAACCTTTAAACCAAAAGATCGTAAACGCCGGAAAATCTTTAAAAAAAAAAAGAAAACTTAAAACCAGAAGGTCGTACACGCAGAAAATTCTAAAAAAAATGGAAAACCTAAAACCGGAAGGTCATATCTTGGGTGCAACGTCCTTTGAGCATTAATCCTTCTTTAATAAGAACCTAAAACCAAAAGGTCATATTCGCCAACGTGCAACCTTTTGCTTTTAAGTTTTAAAATTCCTAATTTTCAATTATTTGTACATTTTTACAATAAATGATGGAAAAAAAAAAAAAATTATACAATCTTATTCCATTACACGCGCGATGTATTTGAAAATAATTCAACCGACCTTATTCTCTATCGCATTCATGGAATCCTCTTTGGGAAACAGCGATTCGATCAAATTTTGCGCGGCTTTCTCATACTTAGCGGGATACCAAAAATTGAAGGGAAACGGTACAGCCTTGGCGTACCAGGGTCTTATCAATTCGTTGAAATTTCTCTGATCTATCCACCTGAGAATCGAAGCCGTCGTAAAGAAAATTTACAAGCGTTTCATCAGAGACAAACCGGTAAAGAAAAAAAAAAAAAAAAAAAAAAAAAACCATTCGTGATTGCGCACCATATAAATTGTAGCGCCGGATATAATTTTTCCTTGAGCATGTGATCGTAGGCCATGACCTCGGCGCATTGTCTAGGGCCCAAATTGTACTCAAGATTATTGGTCCTCTCGCGAAAGAGTTCTATAGCCTTTTCTACGGAATCCAGAGCTACATCAGAGGTACGAAGTACCGGTAAATGACCGTTTGGTGTTTTGAACGGATCGCTCGTTGGATTTACCTTCAGATTTATATCGCAAAATCTCGCGTAAGCCTGAATACAATTTTCGATCAATAAATACAGCGCAAATAATAAAAAGAATAATAAATTTTTCCTTCATTCGATATCAAATATCTTAAAAGCCCTATAACCTATATATCTTGCACATACTTACCAAAATCTGTAGACAATGAGTGTCAATCGATGGTAAGCCCCAATCTCCTTTCCAAGTGTCTAATTCATAATTCTCTTCTGCGCTCATCGCGAAATAATTATCACATGGAACTGTGAGTAAATTTTTTTCGTTCATAAATACACGTAAACAAAATTGCAATTGTGTTTATTCGACGACACGTGATATGTTATTGAAAAAAAAAAAAAAGAAGAAAATTATTGTCTTTTTTTGGGTAAGCTCGAGAGACTTGAATGACTCGTCGGAATTTTAAATTATTACGAAGAAGAAGAAGCTTGCACTTGTAATTGGCAATCGAATGAAATCTTCAAATATGCCAAATACGTTTAGGAAAAATTGAATTTTCATTCATCAAACGATCAAAACGGTATAAAACTCTGAAAGCTCATGCGGTTTTGCGGTTAGGGTTAAGAATTCTTCGAGTGTGTGCGCGTGTGTCGAAACGAAGCAAAGAAAAAAGTGCAGTGGGAAACGCGTTTTGGGTTTTGGTGCGGGGAAATTATAATTATATCTTATCCTCGAAATAAATATTTACGATCTCGATTAAACTTTTCTATCTATTCGCGATCTTATCGTATAAAGAATGTCTAAAAACACTGTGTACATAATATAATATGATACATGTGATATATAACTTTCGATAACAAAAACGATATTATAACCAGAGTGAAAAAGCGTCTCGGTTATATTTTGGTTAAACCTGGTCAAATATGTCTGCCTGCAAGTGTATATTTATTAATTAAAAACTCCAATCCCTTTCCCCGTTTGTTTTTTTTTTTTAGCAAGCTCTTCGTACAGTTTTATAATTTTTGACAATTGATATTCAGTACTTAAGAATCCCAGATATGTTGTCGCCTTTTGTTTATTGGGCCCAGACTGAGAACGACGTTACACTGAGGGTCGATTTAACAGACGTCAAAGTAAGAAAATTCATTATATAATAAATTGAAAAAAAAAAAAACTTCGAAATTGTAAATTCAAGTTAATTTTTTTAAAAAATGTATTTTTCAATAATCGCATGTTCGTTGAATCTCTCAGGATCCTGAGGTAGATTTAGAGCCGATTCAGCTGAGATTTATTACTCATGGACAGGGCGCGAGAGGGCCCAATCTGTACGGCTTTACCCTCCATTTTTTTACATCCGTCAATGTTAAAGTGAGTTTTTTTACAAATCGCTCGCCAATCGCACATATTTTGAGGGTAAAGAATTTTTACAAATTTTTCTAGGAGAGTAGCTACAAAATTATCGATCGTCAGGTCGATTTTTTCCTGAAAAAACAGGCGAGCGGCTGGTGGCCGCGTCTGACCGCGCCGCCGACCAAGCCGGCCTGGTTGAAAATTGATTTCGACCGATGGAAGAGCGAGGATATGGATGACGAGGAAGAGATACGCGACGTTAGACGGGATTATCCGGATATGTACGACAAACTTCACAAGGAGGAGTTTGGCTACAGAAAAGGTAAAAATATATACAATTGTATATAAATATTTTATATTTATATACAATTAAATTCGTCCATGTAGGCTCAAATCCTCAAAAATATAATTCGCAAAATGCCTTCAAATAATCGTAACACGTAAGCGAAAAGTCCTAGCATGATGAAAGTCTCAAAATATATTCGTCACGAATGCAGCTTTGTATGAAAAAAAAATCAACAGTCGAATCGATTATATATGGACGTATTTGATGAAAAATCAGTTTTTTCGACTTTATAAACGGAAAAAATGACCAGTAGAGAAATTGTATATTTTTTTAACAATATATTCATCAAACTTGGATCCGAACGGAACGCTATCTCTCTCTCTCTAAAATTATTTCTTCACAAGTGCCACCTATAGAAAAAGTTCAATTTTACAAACGTGATGATTTTTAATATATCAATAGCCCGAAAAATATTTAGAAAAAAAATTTTAAATAGAGAGTCAATTTGTGCGCTATTATACGATCGTATGAAAAAATTAAAACTGAATAAAATAAAACGGAATTTTCCATATTTGAATTTTCAATGTTTCAAGCTTGATTTTCAACTGTATAAAACAGAAATTTTGCAACTTGAATCTAATAACAATTGGATATTTCAGCGGGTATTATTGTATACCGAGTCCTCATTTTCATCGTTTCAAAAAAGCCCTTTTCCGAATTTTTCAAAAATTGTTACCAATGAAAAATCGATATTTCTATATCCAACAAGGTTTAAGAAGCTTCCTTAATATTACAGGGAAATTAACGAAATTTATTCGGGTCTGTTTAGAAGATTTAAAAAAAGTCTACCTGGTTCTCTACAATCTGTGCCAATTTGTGGGATTTCTCTACGTCCTCGCGATAATGTGCATCAGATATTCCCGCGAGGGACCGGGTATGTTTTATCGAAATTTTTTGTTCTTTCAGGATACCGGAGTAATTTTAAAGCTTTCTCAATTTTTTTTTCAACATTATTACCACAAATATTTCGTGAACATTGATCAATCAATCGATAATTATATTTATAATTTTCCATGTTACTACACTTTCGTCGATTCGAAACAGGCCAATTAATTTAGCTATACAGGAAATTTTTTGTTTGTTTTTCAAAAATTTCCAAAATCGCGCAATTTTCCATGAAAAATTGTTTTTTTTTTTTTTTTCTCCAGATTCCATCAACGAGACGTACAGCAGCGTGGGAAGCGCGATGAAATTCATTCAACTGTTACAATTCATGGAAGTAATGCATCCGATGTTCGGTTACACCAAGGGTAATCCATTCATCGCTCTTCTCCAGGTCGGAGGTCGCGGTTTCGTTCTTTTCTGCATGATCGAGGCAGAGCCGCGAATGCAAACAAAACCCGTGATATTTTACGTATTTCTCGTATGGAGCATGGTCGAAATAATTCGTTATCCATATTACATTTCGCAATTATTGAACGTTGAAATTGGTCTTCTAACGTGGCTGAGATATACGATTTGGATGCCGCTCTATCCGCTCGGTTTTTTGTTCGAGGGTATCATTGTGCTTCGCAATATACCGTACTTCGAGGAGACACAAAAATTCACGATATCATTGCCGAATGCGTGGAACTTTGCATTTCATTTTCCAACATTTATGAGGCTCTATTTGCTCTTTCTCACTATACCCGGTATGTACACGATGATGTCTCACATGAGTCAAACGAGAAAGAAAAAACTCGGACGTTCCAACATCGAGAGAAAGTATGCTTGATCGATGTGCGTTGAAAAATAAAATAAAATAAAAAAGTAGGAAAAGCTAATGAGACAAGGCGAATCGAGCAATGTCAAGAGGCATTCCACATCAACATGACCACTTCAAAACCTTAATTTTTCTTGAATTTTTCTGCAATCGACATTCGCTAAAGTACTCTTAGAAACAAAAATATTGGTATGTATTATATTTATGGTGGCATTGATAGGGTTTAAATTACAGGAAAATGCGATTTTTCCTTGTTTTTTCTCCCTGATTTTATTACATGGAAATAGTGTGTTTCGGAGCAAAAAAATTGCTGAGAATCAATTTTGTCGTGTTTGTTGCAAGGATAACGAAAAAAAATTTTAGAACGCAAGATTTTACATTTTTCATGGAAAAAAACCTATTTAAAAAATAAAAATCGATTTTTGGACGATTATGACAGTTTAAAAAAATTTTGAAATATTTTTTTTGAAATCCTCGAACTTTTTCAAAAGAAATACGTCTCTCTCCAGATGGAGAAATTCAATCTAAAGGCTCAGCAAAAAAAAAAAAAAAAAAAAAAAAGAAAATTGGAAAAAAAAATTTACGCAAAATTTGAAATAAAAATGTTATACAGCGGGAGTATATTTCTCAATATTTATTTAAAAAATATTCGCAAATATATTGAGAAATATACTCGCATTATATAACATTTTTATTTCAAATTTTGCATAAAATTTTTTTTTCCCAATTTTCTTTTTTTTTTTTTTGCTGAGCCTTTAGATTGAATTTCTCCATCTGGCAAGAGACGTATTTTTTTTGAAAAAAGTTCGAGGAATTAAAAAAAAAATATTTCAAATTTTTTAAAACTGTCATAATCGTCCAAAAATCGATTTTTATTTTTTAAATCGGTTTTTTTTTCATGAAAAATGTAAAATCTTGCCTTCTAAAATTTTGTTTTCGTTATTCTTGCAACGAACACAACAAAATTGATTCTCAGCAATTTTTCGCTCCGACACATTATTTCCGTGTAACAAAATCAGGGAGAAAAAACAAGCAAAAATCGCATTTTCCTGTAATTTCACCCCTGTCAATGCCACCATAAATTTAATACACTTCAATATTTTTGTTTCAAAGAGTACTATAGCATATGTCGATTTCAGAAAAATTCAATCATGTTGATGTGGAATGCCTCATATTGAAAATTATGACGTTATTATGTTTTCGAACAAAATAATTCTTCTCAAAGTCCCGATAAGATTGAGGGAGCGAAAATTGCGAGTCTTTCGAACGAATAGGCGCGGATAATTTGTAAATCAGGATAGTAATTAGCGAGTGAAAAAATTAGCGGGATAATTGGACTGAAAATGACTATAGTGATGGGCGAATATTCTTTTTTTTTAATTAAAAAAAAAGTATTTGGGTTTTGGTATATTTTTCGAACTCCCTCTCGCCTGATTAACATTTTTGGTGCTGTAAAACAAGGTTTTTTTCGAAAAAAAAATGGAAAAATTCGGATAATTTACCAAAGATCAGATTTTTAAAATTTATTTATTTATTTATTTTTTCAACTCTTTCATACTCCCCTCCGCTTGATTATCAATGTTAGTGCCGAAATGAAGGCTTTCGTCGAAAAAAAACCGCGAAATCTTTCTTTTTTTTAAAATAACATTGTTATCAATACTTTTACCGTAGAATAAGAATATGACTTTGAAATTCATGCAGCGATAGAAAAGGAAAATTGTCACACGATTATTAATTGTACAGCTTTATTTTTGTATATTTTTTTGTAAGTGGTTTTTGTTGGTCGTTGGTAAATAACGAGATGAGAATTACGTAAAATTCAAAGGCGCATGATCATTGTACAGTGCGCGCGTACCAGGTTGTACAGGTGTACAGTGCGCGAACAGGTAGCTTTGCCAAAGAGCAAAAAGAATCACAGAAACAGAGAGAAAGATGGAGATTCATTACCACACAATGCGATTCTTGAGAATTATACATGTTTGTTCTGATAATCGCAAAAATGTATAATTTTTCGTCTATATATATATATGTCTCTCTACGGAGGTCGATGTGGCATATTAATTTTATTCGCTTTTACGATTTATCTGTATGTTCTGTATACTTCATTTTTATTCGATATCTTTATCTCACTGTGACGGGGTTATTCAAAAGGTTTTTTTTTTTCATACTTTAATCGGCGTGAATAAAAGATAAAATATATATACATGTGTATAGCATTTTTTTCTCTCCTTCATTGTCTCTGCTAAGGGTAAGTAATTTCTAGTTTAGCGATAAACACATTGCAGCTATTGATCAAATGGGACGGAAATAATAAATTTTGAAAAATTATTTTTATAATTTTTTTTACAATATTTTGGGATCCCAGGAACACTAAATTTCTTTTTTTCTGAAATATAAAAAAAAATGGTCGCAAACTATATGTATGAATGCTATAAGGCAATTAATGGTAAAACGACAGATCGATATAAAATTACATTCATACATACCACGTGCTCTTGTTTATGCGTGTTGTACTGTTCTTTTTACTGTACTCAACTCCAACTGAGAAAGCATTATATCTATATATACATCACAATCAAATATGCTATGGCGCGGTATGGACGTAACGACCAAGAAGACTAGAGACAGGAGACCGAACTCGTGGGGTGGGGGTAGGCCCGTATACGTCCGGCACCAGTCACCGCCACTAGTCTCTAGTGTCCGTGCGCAATTGCATTACTGCGCAGCCATGCGCAGTGAAATGACTCGAGTCCCCCACCCCCCACACGCTACATGACGCTCACGGCGCTCGCGAAGTTTTAAAGACGCTACTAACATAACCTCAGAAAATTTTCATGACGCACGAGTCGCACGACTCGCAGTCGCGTCACTTTTCATAATGGTTAGAACTTGTTGCATTTCTAATTGCCATAATAGTGACTGTGATAAGCGGAATTTTCTCGCGTGCGAGAAACGAATTTTCTTTTAATCGAAACTTCGAAAAGAGTAACATCTCAAGGCCGCGTTACGTCACGTTTTGCACCGTTTTAAAATTTAACGCATTTATGAGAGTTCTTGTCCTGATAAATTGTTCATATTCTTTTTGTGTTCATTTCTTTTTCTTATTCTTTCATATTCTTTTCGTTTCTTATTCGTTCATATTCTTTTTGTGTTCATTTCTTTTTTTTATTCCATCCCCTTTACTCCGAAATCGCAAATATTCTTTTTCCAACAAGTCACAGAGAGCACACAGTTGGACACTGTGTACGGTGATTGTATCTTGATGCAAGGCATACTAATACTGTCAATTTCTACGCAAATTCTTGAAGGGAAAGAAGCATCACAAACATGTAATAACAACAAATTTAACCTTGTACAAACTTTATTTTCTGTAATGTTTACAATTACAATGTATAAATAAATGTATAAATACCTTTTAAAACGTATTTATTTTTTGAGCTCGGCGGTAAAATTTTCTTAGCAGATATAACTTACATACTGCAAAATGGTCTGAAGTTCTTCATAACAGTAATGGAATTAGTCTACGAAATACGTCAACGTTCTGATTTTTGTTTTCAAAAAACGGTACTGTGAATCGTAGCCAAGTTTTACAGGAAAGTAGATAAAGGGGCCATGTTCATTGTGGAAAAATTTGGTCTGAATGGAAAGACTTTTAACGATCCTTTAGCCTTGCGGAGTCATACAAATACATTTATGCCATCTAGTATTTCAATAATTCCATTGACATCGCTCATCGACGTTGGCTCGCATTGTAACCAGTCCACATGCTTCGAAGTCTTCGAAGTCACTGTGTATTTTGCAACCAGCAGGTTTCATTGATACGTCTTCTGTTGGATTCAATTTTTTGTAGTTATCCGCCATGGTTGAAGCGACGTAGCCCCTTCGAATTTCAGCAATCTACGCATCGTTAAAATGTTATTAGTTAAAATATAAAATATGAATACCTTCAATTATTTCGTTTTATGAGTAAGAATAAAAAAATTGCACAATGTCATTCCAATATTGTGTTTTATTGATCAGAACTTACTTTTCCTAAGAATTTGCGTAGAAATTGACAGTATGAGTATGCCTTGCATCAAGATACAATCACCGTACACAGTGTCCAACTGTGTGCTCTCTGTGACTTGTTGGAAAACCCACAAAAAGAATATGAACAATTTATCAGGACAAGAACTCTCATAAATGCGTTAAATTTTAAAACGGTGCAAAACGTGACGTAACGCGGCCTTGAGATGTTACTCTTTTCGAAGTTTCGATTAAAAGAAAATTCGTTTCTCGCACGCGAGAAAATTCCGCTTATCACAGTCACTATTATGGCAATTAGAAATGCAACAAGTTCTAACCATTATGAAAAGTGACGCGACTGCGAGTCATGCGACTCGTGCGTCATGAAAATTTTCTGAGGTTATGTTAGTAGCGTCTTTAAAACTTCGCGAGCGCCGTGAGCGTCATGTAGCGTGTGTGGGGTGGGGGACTCGAGTTATTTCACTGCGCATGACTGCGCAGTAATGCATTGCGCACGGACACTACCGACTAGTGGCGGTGACTGGTGCCGGACGTATATGGGCCCATCTGAAACTCAAGGCTTGGATAGGAGTTCGGTCTCCTGTCTCTAGTCTTCTTGGTAACGACGCAGAAGCAACTCTCGTGTGTGTATGCGTGCGTGTCCTGTGTACTCGGTTACATTTGTATTCAAGAAAAGGCCAAGTGCCGGTTTAATATCGCACAACGAGTATATATCGTAGATGATAAATTTCGTTCTTCCAAAAGTGTATACTGACGAACATTTTAGTCAAGTGCTCTGATAACCTGCTTTGTCCACGCATATTCATGCACAACAGCTTGCGAAATCGCGAAGACATTGTAGTTTTTTTTTTCAAACGAGTGTCAAAAGTTCAGTAATTTTCGACGTAAAATATGCTTCGTCTCGTAAATAAAACTTTGAATCTTTCGAGGAGATTTTCCTCTGCGACTCTACCAGTGCCGGAAACCAATCCATCGGTTCTCTACAGCGGAGTAAGTATACACATATATATGCCATATACTATAATGAAAAGATCATTCGAGTCGTGGATTAGAATAAAATTATATCTATTTATTATTTTCTCAAAGCCCAAAAAGTCCCGGAGACTCATCGAAATATCTTGATTTTCGCAAGAATTGATAAAGCCTTAGGTACGAGAGAAATTACACCTCAATTGAGGTGAATTCAATAGATTTTTCTAAATGTTAAAAAAAAATCTATACAGGAAATAACAAAATTTTTTAGTCAATTTCACTGTCTATTTTTGGAGTAATTTATCATGACAATTAGGAGTAAGAATGAAATCTTTTTTTTTTCAATCAATGGGGCGCATAGTGTAGAGTAAAGAAAAATAATGAGGGCGTATTTTTTTATTTTTCGTTAAAAATGACGCACCTGTTATAGGCAATTTAATTTCACGGATTTTGATATATATATATATATAGATATAGCGTAACATGTGTGACGTCATAATGTTATATTTTTAAATTTGTTATATCAACGGCAATTTTGATTCAAATTAAAAAAATAAAAAATACGTACTAAATATTTTTTCCTAAAGTACCAGATTTTGAAATTAAAAAATTTCATTTATACTCCCAGTTGTGGCAATACTCAGCGGGGGCTTCCAGCGTAAGAGTTACAAAAGAGTTTGTAATTTTCTACCCAAGCGCATGAAAGTTTTCGCTAAAATTTTTGCGCATAGAAAATACTCCAAAAATTTAAAAAAAAGATACTCAAAAAATTTCTATCTCTAGCGATCGGTGTTTGCTACCGCGACAATGAAAATTTACCAAACATTGTTTCAAGCCTATATACTTTCAAAACGGAGAAATAACTTTTTCTCAAACACCAGATATTCATCAACAATGAGTGGCACAAATCGCAGTCCGGAAAAACTTTCGATACGGTCAATCCTGCCACCGGGGAAGTAATATCGGAGGTGCAGGAGGGAGACGCGGCGGACATTGATATAGCTGTTCGAGCTGCGAGAAAGGCTTTTCAATTGGGTTCGCCATGGAGAACTATGGACGCTTCGCAGCGTGGTGTACTTCTCAATCGTTTGGCCGATCTCATGGAAAGAGATCGTACTTATCTGGCTGTGAGTCAAAATATCGCCCTTATATCTTTGCATTTCCGGTATTTATTTTCCAGAGCGCGTTAACAACTGCCCAAATTCCATCTTACAAAATTTTCATACGGTCTCTCGCGCACGTTATCTTTGCGATAAAAATTTATTGGAAATTTTCTCGGATACAATTTATTGATGAATGTTTTTTTTTTCCAAAAATTATAAATTTTTTCAATCTTTGTAACAAAAGGAATTTCGAAAAGATTAAAAATTTGTTCGCAGCACCGATCTTTAAAAATATAGAAATATCGATTTTTTCGATTCGATAGACCTTTTATATCGAATAATTATATTGGAGCAAAGTGCCTAGCCTCGAATGGATCAAGGAGTTTCGGTACAGACCGGCGACGGGGAATAAAGCGGAAACGAGGGTGCGGTGAGCGCGCGGGGCATGCATAAAACAAAAGAGAGTCCGACCGTTCATGCGCGCTATACCCGTGAATAGTGAGCTAATTTGGCTTGTAACTAATAAACCAGATGGACGAACCTATTCAAATTTCTTGACAGTCATATCAAAGATCTAATAAAGATCTGACATAAATTTTATGCGGATGGTAGTATTTTAATGGAATTGATAGCTCAAACAAATATATTGCTCCCATTTGCCCCACAATGAAATATCTGATAAGGGAAAGAGCGTTAAGATATATTGCGGAGGTCTTAGGAATGTATGAGAAGAGATGGCCAAAAGTGTGCATGATGGAAGAAATAAGGGCGATAGTGAATTGCGTGCCATCAAAGTGGGGGTGGGGGGAGAATTTAAAGGCTGTATTAAAAAGCATGTATGCGCAAGATATCGTTGAGATGATTTGGGAACAAAGAGAGATGAGAGATATTGAAGCAAGAATAAAGATAGTATGGGATTAGAAAAATTGAAGAGCGAGACGTTGAAAAAGGAGGAGGAGAGAATAAAGGAATCGACTTACAGTTATAGATATAAATTTTTGGTGAAGAGTGAGAGTAGGCCTTGGAAATACTGGTCCGAGGAAAATGTAAAGGGCAAGCAGGAGAAAGAAATGTGGGCCAGGATGAGATGCGGAAATATAGGGAGAGAGATTGGATGCGCAGAATATGCGAGGAACAGGATGAGATTTTGGGGCATTCGCTTGGTGTGTAAGAAAAGTAGAGAGCGCGCGAGGGAAAAGACAAAAAAAAAAAGAAGTGGAAGAATGCGTGGAAGGAATTGATGAAATAGCGATGGTGGGAGAGGTAATAAATATGCTTCAGGGAAAAATACAAAATAGGAATCTGCGCATATTTCAGGGAAATCGAAGAGGTATGGGGAAAAAAGGAGTCCGGATATAGAGAATGGGAGAGCAGATGAATGATAGGGATGCGGAGTGCGAGTTGATTAGAAATGTAAGACATATAGTTTTAAGGATGCGGGAGGAGTTAAGGAGAGGACGAGGAATGTAAATTTTGAGCGAGAGATTGTACAAGTTTTGTAAAAAGCTTTTAAAAAGCTATAACAAATAAAATTTATCGATTGATATTGCTCCCATTTACTCTCGTGTATGAGCCAAATTTTAGAAAATTATTTCTACAAAAACGACATGGAGTGTCGACTTGAAATTTGAGCAGTTCACGTATTACATATTTGTCGCTTATAAAAAAAAAAAAAAAAAATTGAGTTGATGGCATCATTTTCAATATAGTAGTACCGAAACTCCTTAAATTTTCGAGATTCTTTTTTTGTTTGTTTGCGATTCGCAGTCTCTGGAGACTCTGGACAATGGAAAACCCTATTCGGTCGCTTACGGTTTCGATGTTCCAGCGAGCATCGCTAATCTTCGATATTACGCGGGCTGGGCCGACAAAAATCATGGCAAGGTCATTCCCATGGACGGAAGATTTTTCGCATACACGAGACACGAGCCGGTCGGCGTATGCGGACAGATAATACCATGGAACTTTCCAATCGTCATGATGGCATGGAAACTCGGTCCCGCTCTGGCAACGGGAAACTGCGTTATTCTAAAGCCAGCCGAACAGACTCCCCTGACCGCTCTCTACGTGGCACAATTGGCCAAGGAGGCCGGCTTTCCAAAGGGCGTTTTGAACGTCGTGCCGGGTTTCGGCGCTGCCGGCGCGGCTCTCGTGGCTCACAATGACGTTGACAAAGTTGCTTTTACGGGTTCGACCGAGGTCGGCAAGCTCGTTAAGCAAGGCTCCGCTATGAGCAATCTCAAGCGAACGTCACTCGAGCTCGGTGGAAAATCACCGAGTATCATATTCAAGGATTCCGACATTGATCACGCCGTCGAGACTGCGCATTTTGGTTTATTCTTTAATATGGTACTTTTAACATCGCCGTTGAAATGAAAATTTAATCAAATTCAATCAGAGCTCAAGTTAATTAAAAATTAATTGAAGCAAGATTCGTTAACGGTATAGATAGAAGCAATATGTGATTGAAAAATATTGAAAAATTTCAAAAGTCACGAATTACGAGTTTTATATCGCCTGTATGTGTGGAGCTAAATTTGCACGAATTTCCTGCGGTTCTTAATGGAAAATCTATCGTATCACTACCTTTTCCCCCCAAGGGTCAATGCTGCTGCGCCGGATCTCGAACTTTCGTCGAGGATGACATTTACGACGAGTTCGTTGAGAGGAGCGCGATACGAGCGAAGAAACGAACGGTCGGGAATCCGTTTGATCCGAATGTCGAGCACGGACCCCAGATCGACGAGGATCAGTTGAACAGGATTCTGAGTATGGTCGAGAGCGGAAAGAAGGAAGGAGCGAAATTGGTGACCGGCGGTTGCAGAGTAGGCGACAAGGGTTTCTATGTAGCGCCAACGGTGTTTTCCGACGTCAAGGATGACATGACGATTGCGCGAGAAGAGGTAAGGGAGTATGAAAAAGAATTATGTATATCGAGGGACTAATTTTTTACCATTGAACTAGAATAGAATTCTGATAGTTTATACTATTGGAGGGTAATACTATGATTATGTATATGATTATGATTATGTATATGAGGCATTCCGCATCAACATGACCGCTTCGAAACCTTAATTATTTTGAATTTTTCTGCAATCGACATATGTTATAGTACTCTTTGAAACAAAAAAAATATTGATATGTATTGAATTTATGGTGGCACTGATAGGGGTTAAATTACAGGAAAATGCGATTTTTGCTTGTTTTTTCTTCCTGATTTTATTACATGGAAATTAAGTGTGGCGGAGCGAAAAATTGCTGAGAATCAATTTTTTTGTGTTCGTTGCAAGGATAACGAAAAAAAATTTTTAAAGCCAAGATTTTATATTTTTCATGGAAAAAAACCTATTTAAAAAATAAAAATCGATTTTTCGACGATTATGACAGTTTAAAAAAATTTGATATATTTTTTTTCGAATTCCTCGAACTTTTTTCAAAAGGAATACGTCTCTCTCCAGATGGAGATATTCAATCTAAAGGCTCAGCAAGCAAAAAAAAAAGAAAATTGGAAAAAAAAAAATTTTATGCAAAATTTGAAATAAAAATGTTATATAATGCGAGTATATTTCTCAATGTATTTGCGAATATTTTGTAAATAAATATTGAGAAATATACTCGCGTTATATAACATTTTTATTTCAAATTTTGCATAAAATTTTTTTTTTCCAATTTTCTTTTGTTTTTTTGCTGAGCCTTTAGATTGAATTTTTCCATCCGGAAAGAGACGTGTATTCCTTTTGAAAAAAGTTCGAGGAATTAAAAAAAAAATATTTCAAATTTTTTTAAACTGTCATAATCGTCCAAAAATCGATTTTTATTTTTTAAATAGGTTTTTTTTTCATGAAAAATGTAAAATCTTCCATTCTAAAATTTTTTTTTTCGTTATCCTTGCAACGAACCCGACAAAATTGATTCTCAGCAATTTTTCGCTCCGACACATTATTTCCGTGTAATAAAATCAGGGAGAAAAAAACAAGCAAAAATCGCATTTTCCTGTAATTTCACCCCTATCAATGCCACCATAAATTTAATACATATCAAAATTTTTGTTTCAAAGAGTACTATAGCATATGTCGATTGTAGAAAAATTCAAGATGAAGTGGTCATGTTGATGTGGAATGCCTCATATATGGGGGAAAACGCCAATTATATGATGTAAGCTTTCAGGCTTCAAAATTTCGATTCTGCTGAAATTTTGATATGTTATTGCGTCTGCCAAGATATGTAAATCCCCCAAATTTTGGACCTCTAGACCTTCCCGCTAACGAGCTACTCATTAATGAATTTCTCCATTTGACGTACCCGATTGTTTGTTCTTTATTTTTTTAACACTTCCGGGCGTTGAAAAAAAAAAAAAAATAGAACCCAACATGTTTTTTTTGTAAAAAAGTCTGATCTTTTCGAATATAAAATTCATTTTCAGGCAGAACTTCAGCAACAGTTAAAAAACCACGTGTTTTTGCAAAAAAAAAAACCTGTTTTTTCAATGATAGTGCGCGATTTTAATTTTTTTTTTTTTTTTTAATTCCATTGAAAAGCTGAGAATTTTTCAGTAAAGTTACCAAATTTTCAGAGTGGGATAACCATGGGGGTTCGCATCTGAGCTGCATTTATGGAAAACTTGTACACGTCGTCGTTCGATCGCTCCACCCGCTGAACTAAAAGACGTGTACAAGTTTTCCATAAATGCAGCTCTCAGATGCGAACCCATGGTCATCCCACTCTGAAAATTTGGTAACTTTACGGAAAAATTCTCAGCTTCTCGATGGAATGAAACAAAAAAATTAAAATCACGCACTATCATTGAAAAAAACAGGTTTTTTGCAAAAACACGTAATTTTTTAACTGTTGATAAACATTTTTTAACCGTTGATAAACAAAAAGAGAAGTTTCTTGTTGAATATAATTTTTCCATTATTAAAACTGCAATAATTTTTACAAGTCGGACCAACAGTTCCCGCGATTAGTCTTAAAAAAAAAACATTAAACCCGACAATGTCTGAATAATTTTTTCAATAGTTCTTTTTTTTTGCCCAAGAGATAACTCGATGCGCAATTGAAACGCAATTTTTTTTTTCCACCCTCCAACTACTCGCTCAATCGTCTCTGAAGATCTTTGGACCGGTTCAGCAAATTCTCAAATTTAGCGAAATCGACGAAGTGATAAAACGCGCCAACGCAAGCGATTACGGCCTAGCTGCCGCGATATTCACGAAAGATATCGACAAGGCGAATCATGTTATTCAGGGACTTCGAGCTGGCACTGTTTGGTCAGTAATGGAGATCTTAATTATCTACGATATAAAGACGCGTAATCGAGCTGAACAAAAAACATTCTCATTTAGTTTATCCTCATTATTTAACCGAATTACAGGGTAAACACGTACAACGTTCTGGCGAATCAAGTGCCATTCGGTGGTTACAAAATGTCCGGACAGGGACGCGAACTCGGTGAATATGGTCTCGAGGCATACACCGAGGTGAAGAGCGTCATCGTAAAGATCAACGAGAAAAACAGCTAATTCGATAAATTGATCAACGAAAAAAAAAAATAATAATAATAATAATAATAATAATTGCGCAATGAAACGACAAAACAGATTGTCCGCCATTACGAAAATTATCATTTTTTTGCACCAATTAAGATAAGTTTCTTTTTGATTCATTTACATACATATACAGGGTGGCCCAAAATTAGATGCGGAAAATGATAGGGCTAATAAAGGGCGTCGAGCTGAGTAAATTGATCCCAATAACATGTGGTCTGCGAAGTCGCGTTCGCGAGATACGGCCGATTAAAAAATCCCGCTAACCACCGGCATGTAGGCAACCGAGTACACAGGAATCATCGGTTCTGAGTCTTGTTGACAAGCTGTGTTTGGCGAAAATTCAATGCCAAGAGTGTTTTCGTTTGAAATTCGTAAATTTGAAGTTGTATGTTCCGCATCAGCGTACGCGCGCGCTTGTCAACAAGACTCAGAACCGATGATTCCTGTGTACTCGGTTGCCTACATGCCGGCGGTTAGCGGGATTTTTTAATCGGCCGTATCTCGCGAACGCGACTTCGCAGACCACATGTTATTGGGATCAATTTACTCAGCTCGACGCCCTTTATTAGCCCTATCATTTTTCGCATCTAATTTTGGGCCACCCTGTATATATATTTTTTTCTCTACTCGGTGCTATATTATAATGAAACTCGAAGCTTTTAAAGGCTAAAGTTTCGGAATGTTACTCGTCTGTAAAGAATGAAGCGATAATCCTCGAGCACAGGAAAATGAACAAAGAAAAAAAAAAACGAATCGCCGTCAATGAAGGACAATACAAAAGCTCGTTTCCGTACAATTTCAATGTTTGCATCGAATTTGCACAAAAGTAAGCTGCGAAAATGTACGATAGCCAAAAGAGATAAAAAAGACCGATGCAGTTTTTGTCTCGGAAAAAAAAAATCTATTGATCATTAAAAAAAATATTTTACACAACATGATTATTTCATAACGGAGTTTTTCTTCTTTTTTTTTTTTATCCCTCGCATCAGTAGTCTACGATAAGCTCTTTGAATCGACACATATATATGTATATAAATATACAATGGGGTGACTCGAAAAAAAAAAAAAAAAAAAAAAAAAAAAAAAACTTTTTTTCTCCTCTCCCACCAGCCCGAACTCAAGTTCGCGATCCCAAACCGCACACCATGCATCGTTTGAGAACCGGCAAAAAATCCCAAGAGGTCGCGCTATTGAGTTTTCGATTTCCCATTTAAATATAAAACTTGACCTATCGGGGTAAATGCGCATTATTTTTTTACCTTTACTGGATTCACCGTGCACAATTTACCGATAGGTCAAGTTTTATATTTAAATGGGAAATCGAAAATTCAATTGCGCGATCTCTTAGGATTTTTTTCCCGGTTCTCAAAACGATGCACGGTGTGGTTTGGGATCGCAAACTCGCGTTGGGGCTGGTGGGAGAGGGAAAAAATAGTATATTGTTTACCGAGCGAGCAAACGATCGTTTGCACGCCGAGTATAAAGTTGAGGACCGAGGCGAAGCCGAGATGTTCTCAACTTCATACGAGAAGCAAACGACCGTTTTTCCGAGGTGAACATACTATTTTTTTACAATCTCGGAGCGAAAACAGCGAGTTTTCATCCGCAAACTCTTTGCGCTGTTGTAAAAAAAGTTTATTTTTTCGAGTTACCCTAATATATGAGGCATTCCACATCAACATGACCACTTCAAAACCGTAATATCTTGAATTTTTCTGCAATCAACATATGCTATGGTACTCTTTAAAACAAAAATATTGATATGTATTGAATTTATGGTGGCATTGATAGGGGTTAAATTACAGGAAAAAGCGATTTTTGCTTGATTTTTTCTCCCTGATTTTATTACATGGAAATAGTGTGTCGGAGCGAAAAATTGCTGAGAATCAATTTTGTCGTGTTTGTTGCAAGGATAACGAAAAAAAAATTTTAGAAGGCAAGATTTTACATTTTTCATGAAAAAAAAAAACCTATTTAAAAAATAAAAATCGATTTTTGGACGATTGTGACAGTTTAAAAAAATTTGATATATTTTTTTTTTAATTCCTCGAACTTTTTTCAAAAGGAATACACGTCTCTTTCCGGATGGAAAAATTCAATCTAAAGGCTCAGCAAAAAAACAAAAGAAAATTGGAAAAAAAAGTTTTATGCAAAATTTGAAATAAAAATGTTATATAACGCGAGTATATTTCTTAATATTTATTTACAAAATATTCGCAAATATATTCGAGAAATATACTCGCATTATATAACATTTTTATTTCAAATTTTGCATAAAAATTTTTTGTTCCAATTTTCTTTTGTTTTTTTGCTGAGCCTTTAGATTGAATTTTTCCATCTGGAAAGGAGACGTATTCCTTTTGAAAAAAATTCGAGGAATTGAAAAAAAAATATTTCAGTTTTTTTTAAACTGTCATAATCGTCCAAAAATCGATTTTTACTTTTTAAATAGGTTTTTTTCCATGAAAAATGTAAAATCTTGCCTTCTACAATTTTTTTTCGTTATTCTTGCAACGAACACAACAAAATTGATTGTCAGCAATTTTTCACTCCGACACGCTATTTCCATGTAAAAAAATCAGAGAGAAAAAACAAGCAAAGATCGCATTTTCCTGTAATTTCACCCCTATCAATGCAACAATAAATTTAATACACATCAATATTTTTGTTTCAAAGAGTACTATAGCATATGTCGATTGCAGAAAAATTCAAGATATTAAGGTTTCGAAGTGGTCACCTCATATATATATATATATATATATATATATATATATACGCATCTTAAACGTTCGCGATAAATATAAGGCAAATCACTCGTTGATTGGAAATATTGTACACGCGTAAATTCGCTCGATCACGATGAATGTACAAAAAGTTCTTAATGGATAAATAGCTGCGGGCATTGTTAAATTATCTAAGAAAATTATATCACTGGCACCCATGATTGTCTTTTTTTTTTTTTTTTTTTTTTTTTTTTTGGCTTCACGGTGCAAACGTCGTACATAAGCAACTCTCTTTTTTGTTTTGTTTGTTTGTTTTTTTTTTTTTTTTTTCGAGAATGCTTACCGTTTCTGGTTTTTCAGATTCTCTATCAGTCAGGCACGGTCAAAAGTGACTGAGCATCCATGAGGCTCTCCGTCATGAGCATCGAACTGTTCATTATCGGTGTACTGATCGTGTCGCCATTTCTTTTGCTGCCCCACGGATAAAAACTGTCGATATTCATTTTCAATAAATACGTATTTATCTTGTCGATCGGCGAGCCACAATTGCCGTTCGCGTTCATCCTCAGTTGTTCAATTGAATTTTTCAACAATCTCGAATAAAGCTCAACATGATTTTTTCCACCGTTTCGTATCTCGAGAATTGGTATCCAACGAAAGTAACACTGCGACCAGAGCTCGAGGCAGGAAATATTGTAAAGGGGCCTTATCGCGGGGCTCTTGTCATTGAGAAAACGAGGCTCGAACAGAGGATTGTGAAACATAAGTATATCCTGATCATTAAATTGTTCACGCCAATCCCAGACGCTACGCAGTACGATAGGATTGGTCGGATCCTGTGTGAGAGACAAAAAAAAAAAAAAAAAAACAAGACAGCTCGGTTTCACTCGAAACTTTCAAAATATTTCTCCCATAGCATTGTTGAATTTTAAAAAGTAAATCAAATTTATCGCAATAACTTCGGTAGATATCTCTTTGGCGTCGTTCACGTTCAATCTTGCGAGTAATCATCGATATGATTGTTTTTTTTTTTTCAGATTTTCATATTTCATCGCAACGCACCAAAGAAATTCCTCGTGAAATCAATTTATTTATTTTTTTTTTTTTGGCCCTCTACTAAACATCTCGATAAATCTCAATCGTAAATACGCGATATCAATACGTTTTGAAATTTAACAATTGACCGATGGAAAGATAAAAGTTGTGATATTTCGAGAAATATTTGCAAAAAAATTAGACCAATCTTTGTTGTGAAAAAAAAAAAAAAATTACCATAGCTGCCACGGCTCTGTCGCGTTCGCAATTGAAGATAAAGGTGTCGAAGATCGAGACGTGGGCCGTGTCCCACAGTGTCGTTAAATACGTTTCCGTGAATTCAAAGTGGGCGGGAAATTGTTGACACAATTGCCACACGCAATCGAGATAAAGGAGAAACAGAGGCGACTGAAATGAAAAGGCGGGGTGGGGGCGGAGAATAACAAAAAGATAAAAGTGCAAGGCAATTACTTTTACGTAAATAATCGGGAATTACGGCCGGGTACAAACTTTTTCGGAATCTGCTTTTTCCGTGTCCACTTTTATGTGTCCCAAACGATCGCAGAAAGGATGCCCGGCGGCGATCCATTCTTTTTGCAATAAACTTTGAAATCCCGTTATCGTACGAAAATACGGATCCAAGAGTAATTGCACTAAGCTCGAGATAACGCAACACATGTCTCTGCCGGTACCTTCTAAAATAAAAAAATAAAAAATAAAAAAAAAAGATTACTCGTCGTTCCCCTCGTTGCTCCTGATCAGTGTTGGGCAGCATCCAATTACTATTTGCAATTAATTACATTTAAATTACAAATTACAATTATATTTTATAATTGAAAAGAAAATCAATTACAAATAACAATTGCAATTGACATCATTTTGCGAATCAATTACAAATTACAAAAGTAATTGACACCTTTTTTCGAATCAATTAAAAATTACCAAAGTAATTGACACTTTTTTGGAATCAAATACAAATTAAAATTGTAATTGACATCTTTTTACGAATCAAATACAAATTAAAATTGTAATTGACATCTTTTTACGAATCAAATACAAATTACAAATGTAATTGATACCTTTTTTTTTTCGAAACAATTGCAAATTACAAAAGCAATTGACACCTTTTTCGAATAAAAATTACAAATTACAAAAGCAATTGACACCTCTTTTCGAATAAAAATTACAAATTACAAAAGCAATTGACACCTTTTTTTCGAATCAATTACAAATTACAAAAGTAATTGACATCATTTTTCGAACGAATTACAAATTACAAAATTAATTGAAATCTTCAAATTAAAAAAGTAATTGACACCTTTTTCGAATCAATTAAAATTTTGAAACGGTATCTATGGACCATTCCGAATATATACGGATGATTTCAAGTATGTATGGGTGCAAATAATCATAATTGTGTAGGTGTCAATGAATGAAAGTAACATACAACTAGATATAAGGATATTTGGGTACACGCAGGATACGGCGGGATTAAAAATAGGTGAGTTGGCACGGAATGACCCTCATACATCTAAGCATATCTAGATATAACATTGGGATACATCTAGATATATGCAACTGTGTTGTTACTTTGATTTGAATGTGGAACTTTACGCTGACCGAAAAATATGCGCCGGATGCCTATGCGTCACACTTTCAACCGATTGCCTTGATGACCACTGGTTCGCTTGATGCGCGTAAAGACTCTACGAATTGATTCGAAAAAAAGACGTAAATTATATTTGGGAATTGTAATTGATTCGAAAAAAGGTGTCAATTGCTTTTGTAATTTGTAATTGATTCGAAAAAATGTGTCAATTGCTTTTGTAATTTGTAATTGATTCGAAAAAAAAATGTCAATTACAATTTTAATATGTAATTGATTACAAAAAAGTGCCAATTACTTTTTTAATTTGTAATTGATTCGAAAAAAGGTGTCAATTGCTTTTGTAATTTGTAATTTTTATTCAAAAAAAGGTGTCAATTGCTTTTGTAATTTGCAATTGATTCGAAAAAATGTCAATTACTTTTGTGATTTGCGATTGATTCGAAAAAAAAAAGGTATCAATTACTTTTGTAATTTGTAATTGATTCGAAAAAAGGTATCAATTACTTTTGTAATTTGTAATTGATTCGAAAAAAGATGTCAATTACAATTTTAATATGTAATTGATTCCAAAAAAGTGCCAATTACTTTTTTAATTTGTAATTGATTCGAAAAAAGGTGTCAATTGCTTTTGTAATTTGTAATTTTTATTCAAAAAAAGGTGTCAATTGCTTTTGTAATTTGTAATTGATTCGAAAAAAGATGTCAATTACAATTTTAATATGTAATTGATTCCAAAAAAGGTGTCAATTGCTTTTTTAATCTGTAATTGATTCGAAAAAATATGCCAATTACAATTGTAATTTGTAATTGATTTTTTTTTTTTCAATTACAAAATAAAATTGTAATTTTTAATTAATTAATTACAAATCTGCCAAACACTGCTCCCGATTGACCCTTTGAAGCGTTGAGTTTTTGTTAAAAATGTGTCAAGATGAATGCAAAGGTTGAGGAAAAAATTTTAAAACACAATGTCAAACATTCTCATGAAGCCTCTCACGATGGCTTCGACGATGCAGTGCGGTGCGTACCGCTTCGAAGGGTCAACGAGAGAAAAAAAAAAAAAAATATTATTCTCAGACTCGCACAGCTCCTGACTTACCCTGCAAAATAACTGAGTTCCCTTTGTCAAGTTCCTCGCTGGCTTCCACTGCTTTTTGCAAACAGTAAGATACGAATTTAAGCCATTTCGTGCTTTCCAGCGAGGAATAAAAATTATCGTCCTTCATCCAAAATTGCTTAATGTTCTCTGGAATAAAATCGTATCTCATCGTGTAATCATCGATGAGATTCAAAAGCCGGGCCCGTAATATCTCGCGATTGGGTATCGTTAATGGAATCGCTGAAACTAGGATGAATTTTTAGATTTCTCAATTTTTCGCTATCGATCCAAGTTTCTTGCCTTTTTTTTTTTGTTCGCTCGCGCGCAAAATGAGTCAAATAAAAATTCATCGGTCTCTTCGTAATTTCAATAATGATTTTTTTTTTCTTTTTATCCTCGCGGACTCGATCGTGATTCGACTCACCGGGAATGCATAATCCTACGAATTTGGCATAACCAGCGGCGATGGATTTTACGGTAATGTCTTTGTTCAAATCTACGACTATCATCGGTAATCTCTGAGGATGACTTTTGCGAATATTTTCGAGCATTACATTTTCCTGCGTACGCTCGATTATGCTCGGTGACAATTCGGACATTTTAACGAGCGCCGCACCGCGCTGGCTCGACCATGACCATACGGGCGGTCGATTACCTTGAAAATGAGCCGCCGCGCCGGACAATTGACTATCCGTCACCGAGGCCGGTACGATTATGTACTGCGGCAGACTACGAATACAGCATTGTTATTATTTTATGAATTTTTTCAAAGCTCGTAACACGCCCTTAGCGTTTCCCCCCCCCCCCCCCCCCCGCCCCTTTTTTTTCTATGCAAAGCTATAGCTCGAAAATAAATTTTTTACAGTACTTGAGCAGGAAAAAAAAAGTTGAATTTCGATCCTGCGCTGTGGTTTCTTTAATTTTTTTTTTTTTTTTTTTTTTTCATGTTATTTTTACTGAATATCGCAAATTTTTTTACTACAAGCGGCTAGCGTTTCTCGGTTCTTTGATGATATCTCACCTCGACGATAGCTGAAACTGCACGTTCGCCGACGAGAGACGCCAATTTTTTCGAACTTTGTCATCTCGACCGACCGTACGATCGAGCTCGTTCTGCCAATCGGATAGATCGCGAAACAAGCGAACCCCCTTATCAATACTACTGTAATAAGCTTCTCTGGAAAAAAAAAAAAATGTTCACCCCCCATCGAATCGAGGATCTCAATTTTCGAGGAAGAAAAATCCTTTTTTCTCGATTTTTTTTTTTTTTTTTTTCTCTCTTTTCGAGGCCAACCAATTTCATACGAACTTGTAATCGTAGGCGAATAAAAGATGATGCTTGCTGGGAAATGCATGATGAAGCAACGTCGTGAGTATATCTTTTCCATGCCCGAGAGGCGAAAATTTGAACGAGAAAGACCAGGTTCTCAGATTCTGAGGTAAAAAAAAAAAATTCGTTACTGTGAGATTTTTTTAATCCCCGAAGCCGAGAGTCAATCGAATGAAAAATCATTCAAAAATAAAAAAAATAAAAAACAATTATTATAGATAAACTATTCTTGTCAAATTTTTTTTTTAACATTCTTTCGCAAGAAATATTAAGAGTTATGTTTAATGATTTTTTTTTTTTTTTTTTTTTTTTTTTCATTTAATTTTTGGCCGTTTCCGCGAGTCTACTCATTATTGTTTTTTTTTTTTTTATATCTCAATTCACCTTGCATGTTATGAATATTCCCTTGACTTTCGAGGGTACAGTACTTCCGGGAAGTAGTCTCCTCTTTTTATCGCCCATTATTAAGTAAATCTCGTCTATATTCGATAGACAAGTGTCCGTATAGCCGTAGAGATGATTTTGCTGATGAACAATGTCCTGAAAAATGGATTATTCGTTGTCGGAACACCTCAGTAGCCAATTTCCTTCGGCGAAAGGAAAAAAAAAAAAAAAAAAAAAAACTTTTGAAACTATGAGGGCCCCGCTCCTTGAAAGTTTATTTTGTCACCGTTGACAAAACCTATTGGTCCAAAGACCATTTACGAGAATCCAATTGTTCTGGGGAAAATTATTTCTAAGAGATATATCGAATCGAAAAATTTATTTTATCGGTATGAGCGAGAATTGCGCGAGCATACTTTTTAACGAAGGAACCAACCAAGGACGATGATAACTATTTCAAATATTAACTACGGGAGTAACTAATTTTGCTGATATCATTGAATTTGAATCGCAGTTATTTGAAATAAAAACTATTTGAGCGGTCGCTATCGTTTTCAGTTTTATTGTAAAACGTTCAATTTTACTATTCTCATAAATATCATAAATCTCGGAAAGATAATTGATAAAAAATTATTTATAATAATTATTGATAAAAAATTATTTATAATAATTACTGATAAAAAATTGTTTACAATAATCATTGATGAAAAATTATTTATAATAATTATTGATAAAAAATTATTTATCACAATTATTGATAAAAAATTATTTATAATAATTATTGAAAGATTAATGATAATCAATTAATAAAAATTATTCCAATGCTTTTTCTCGATAAGTTAATACTGTTCGCTTTCAATGGTGACAATTTAGAATAGAAAACTACCGATAGGTAATTTTGCTCTCAGTTAATTACCATGAGAGTTTGATAATAAATATTGAAAAGATAAAACTATCATCGGCTACTATTGTTTTGAGAAAATTGGCAAGTTAATGACGGTTAAGATGTTCAATAGTAATTGCATGGCCCAGAGAGTATCGACGGTTGTTCTCAGAAAGTATCGTCAATTCCAAATAGCAAAACGCTTTTAAAATAAATCCCTGTAGTTATTGTCGCTCTCATAAAGTCGGTACCCAAATTGAATCGTAAACATTAATCTACCAATAGTTTTTTTTTTTTTTTCTTTTCCTCAAAGATTTCTAAGCATTTTTGCGATACGTTTTGTTATTCATTAAATTGCTCAATCACCTCCCCATTGGAATCGTCGGACGTGATGAACGTGAGCTTGAAATTCGTCACCGACAGGATACCCGAGGTGCCCTGTGTCGAATCGCCAACCGGCAAAAACATAAGAACATTCTGAGCCTTGGCAATGAGTATCTCGCCGTGCAAGAGTTTTATACTGTCTTCGCTGAGGGAATCTCTCCTGCTCGGACCTAGCGGCTGTATGAAACGACGAATTCGTGACGAATGTGAACGAGCCTCAAATATTATTTTATCAAAAATTTCGAAAAAATTTTATCTTCCCGATTATACGTGTCTTCAGTTTAATTTTTTTTTTTTTTTACCTGCATCTCGTGTTCCTCGAAACCCACATAGCTTATAAAATGATTGCAGCTTTTGCTCTCCATGACTCAAGTGTCGTTCAAATGTCTCCTCAAACTTGACGATATGTATATATAATATATATATATAAATACATGTATGCATATATCTTCGTATATATTCTATTTATTTAAGTTTCGAAACGTCATGATTATCTGACACTGTTTTGTGTTTACTTTTTCCCATAAGACAACACATGACTGCCTGAAATAATTTTTTTTTTTTTTACGGTTTTCTACAAGTAGTATATATATATATATATATATATATATATATATATATAATATATATGTGTTTAACACGAGAAAGAGAGAGAGAGAGAGAGAGTTTGAGAATATTCTGTGGTCTTCGTTACTAGCAACGCCCTCTGAAAGCGAAATCTGCTCGGATGTTTTTTGGGACTCCTCTGGCGGTGAAAATCGATATTTAAAAAGCGCATTTTTTCTTTTTAAATTTAAAAACCAAAATAATGGAAAGAAAAATGAGCTCAAAAGTTGGATCCTGTCGCAAAAAAAAAATAATATCCTCAAAAATTATATCTAGGATGTATTGGCTATCCAATGCTGGGTCGTAAAAATTCAACTCTATTTTTTCCAATATTTCGAGCAAATATCGAAATATTGAGCACAAATAATAATAATTCTAGAAAATTATTATTGAAAGAATAAAGTAAAATAATGATATCGAATTTTTCAAAATGTTTATTAGTTTGATTCGCCAATGCAAGATTATAAGTCTTTTTTTTACAAAATTTTGAATTTTTTTTTCTCGATAAGAGGGAATAATGTTTTTTTTTTCTTTCGTGGCGTAGTTATCGAACTCGAAGTAATTTTTGATAACTTTTATGAGTTTTATCGAGCATAAGTAGTGTGAAAAATAAATCATCCATGAGAAACGCTCTGTCATATATGAATCAAGAGTATATTCAAACTGCGTTTGATAATTATTTCTTGTATTAACCGTTTTTCAGTAATTAATCATATGAAAAATTTCAAGCGTATCGATGTATTGGAAATTTTATAAAATAAGAGTAATCAATAAATAACGAAACGTGTGTGTGTGTGTGTTTTCAAATATTTTATTTATATTCTCTCTTGGGAATAAAAAAAAAACATAAAAAATTGAATTTCATTAAAATAATGAAGAGCTAACACTAAATTAATAATTATCTGCAACTGTTTGAATCAATTTATGTCAACTCTGTTCGATATTATATCTATTACATTTTTATCGCTTTTCGTGATTGTATAAAAAATTTCAATTCCATGAAAAATTGAAAAATGTATTGATTCCAGTGTATAGTCAATATTTTACGAAGCAAAGTTCTTTTTTTTTTAACTTTTTATTTCTATTCTCACTGTGAAGATAAAAATGGAGAAATAATGGTTATCATTAAAATAATGAAGACTCAATTGAATTAATAATTAATGAGTTAACTCTGTTTGAATTAACTTATTTAGACTCTGTTCGATGTCTATTTCTATTTTTTTTTTCTTTTAAGGGACACTCCATAAACTCAAAACATACACTCAAAAGTTGTGAAACAGTTTTTTATTTTTTTAATCGACCAAAGAAATATCGTATCGAAGATCCCAAAAGTTTGTCGCGCGATGCTGGCCACGAAGAAAAATATTTAAATCGGTAAATACGAAAATTGTGACAGCGCTATTTTTTCAAATATGCGTATTATTTTCAGATTAAAAAAAAATTATATATATCCGCAACGTATGATCGTTGGAGCATTTTCAGAAATCGGCAGTTTCGGATTTTCGGAACAAAAAAAAAGAGTAAACGGCCTCGCCCCTTAAAATTAATTAATATTTTTCTTTTTAATTCAATTAATTAACGTTTCGGTGAACTTTTATATTTTAAATTCGATTTCCTTACAACAAAATGATCTCTCATTATTGAGTTAACATCGTTTGTTTCAACGTTTTTAATAAAAAAATATAGTTTAAAATATTGAAATTTTTTTTTGATTCAAGATTACGATCAATATTTTTTTAAATTTCGTCCCAAAAAGACCGTGAACGATGTTAAAGCGGGTGGTCATTATTAGTTATGAGAATTGTGATTTTCCAATTCCTTTGTCATGAGAATCGGCGTTGAGCGCGGAGGGAGGATATAAGGAACGTCGTGGGATGTGATTTCGTTCATCGACGTTTCGGTCAATAGTACGATTGAATTTTTTTTATTATCCGCGTCGGCGTCGCTCATTGACTTTGTCATGTTATTCTGCGTATTAAAATTTTCCTGATCCTGACGACTTTCGTTTCTACTTGAAAGTGAAAAAATTCCATGATCTTCGGAGAATCGATCATTGGATCTCGCTCCGAACTCTTCGCGAAATTTTTTTATCAAATTGAGACTCTCGCTGTTGAACAAGGCTCGTCTTTTTCTAACAATCGACGAACGCTTTGGAAAATCTGTGTCTGGCTTATCTGTGCGATGTCTGAAGATAAAAAGAAATTTTCGTTTACACGAATATAGGATTTTTTTTTTTTTTTGGAGTAAAAATAAACACGAGGTATTTTTTATAGATTTGGCCACTATTTTTTTTGTTTTTTTTTCCATTGACTCGTATTCGCTGAAAAATATTTCGAATTTTTGAACATTTGCATTGTACGCGGCATCCGCCAAAAAAGTGACAAATTAGAAAGGAAAAAAAATTATCATTATAAACACCGCTCCCGAGATCAGAAAATATATTTTTTAATCTTGAACCGGGGATCCGAAGTAACTAACATTTTTTAAAAATTCCTGCTCGCATAAAAACTATTTTTTTTTTTAATCTTCGTATTTACTTTTCGCGATCTTTGTCGATTCGTTTCTTCAAATTTTCGATAAAAGTCTCGTCGCTCTCATCCGTGGAGGATTTCACGATGGAATTTTGTATATTTGCATCGCGAGTCGTCAATCGACTTTTCGGGATGATTTCGGAACAAATAATACTCTTGGGCCTTAATTCTTGCGGATGATAGTACGTTTTATCGCACTTGGTCGAAATTTTGCTGTTTCCGATATCGTTGGATATAGCGGGTATGGATATAGCGGTATCGTGAGGATTTGAATTTCGATTTCGATCAATTTCCATGTCCACAGACGATTTTATTGCAGCATCGTCAGCCGTCGAGAGATTTTTCGAAATTGATCCTCTTGATGGATAAACACCGGAGTTTGTCTCGCTGCTCATGATTATAATTCGCGATTTTTTCGCGTCGCCTAGATAAAACTAAAATTTTCTCATCTATACTTGTGTGTCGATTTTCTCTAGCGCAAGAAAAAAATTTTTAAAAGATTGTCCACGAATTCCCCGAAGGATATATTTAGTATTCGTTCTTATCGAAAAAATTTATTATAATATTATATAATATTTTTATTTTTTTTTCCCCCCGAAGTTCTTTATCACTGCCTCTACCGGCTGGCACACGAAGTTCTGGTTAGGTTAGGACATTGAAGGTTAGGAACACACGCGGCGTGGAGATTTGTCCTTCTTGCTCTCTCTCTCTCTCTCCTCTCTCTCTCACTGCTTCTTGTACACAAAACTACATAAGACCGTGTGCACATAACCAATCGTGTCATTCGTACACGGGATTCTCGATAGTTCTCTGTGATTGAAAAGCATCACGAAATTTATTATTATTATTTTTTTTACTCACTTTTGTCGTAAAAAAAAACATTGAACGACAATTTCGCTATGAGGCTGTTAATGGGAGCTATGGATACGAGAATCTTGCCGATATTACGACACAGATTCACAGTCAACAGGAGTATCTACGGATCCTGTCGTGGTTTCGATGAAACACGAATTTTGCCGGCTATAAAGAGACAAAAATTGCCCTCGCTCAATTCGTCCGTGGGAATCGATGGAATCTCGAGTATGCGATTTTACAGACATACCAGCGCGGTTACGAACTTTAGAGGATATTCCACGAAAAAACCACCCTCCGACAGAGATCCCGCAAGGTAGGATTCATGAAATTGCTCTCCGACAATCTTTTTTTTTTTTTTCACCACACCATCCCTTACGGATGAAAATTATTGAGAATACTACTGCAGAAGAGTATCAAAAGAAGGCTAAGGGCCGGGAGAAATTTTTTCTTACGACAGAAACTGTTGGTAAAACTCGCGAATGAACAATAGTTCCGGAGCAAACGATTCGTGCTTAGAATTATGAAATTTTTTATAGTTTCCTTCAAATCTAGTCGAAGACTCGATCAAGGGATAAAATTAATGATACAATAAGTTTGTGTAATGTCATAATTTTTATTATAAAACTCTGTTGTTGCATTGCTCGCAATGATGATTTCGAGCAGTGTTTAAATATAGTGCCAGCGTAGTTCAATATCAATTACTCCCAGTAACAACAATTTGAAATAAAAAGTATTCCAATAATTAATATTTTTCCCGGAAGTTAGTACCAGCGATATCCATTAATAATTATTTGTCATAAAAATTGTACAACTATTGCAATCCAATAGTAATTGTTTGTGTGCGAATAGTTTTTTTTTTTCCCATGAGGATAGATACCATTGTTTATGACACCAGAATTTATCATTTAAGATCACTTTTATAACGATTACAATTTGAAAATTGTCAGTTATTGAAGCTTTTGCTGTATTTATTCTTTCTAGGAGCATGAATTAATTTATTACGACTCTTACCGAATGGTCTAGAATATTCTTATTGCAATGATATAATGAAATTGCATCATATGAGCCGTTCGCTCCAAGAATGTCCTAAGTCAATTTAGGTCGTTTTTTCGGATTTAGCTACCAGTGCATAGATACTAGTTCTAAAAATATGTTCGTTAAGTTTTGTAATATTTTAGACATTATTGAGTGTTTTTGTGATTGGTTGAAACTGCGCGTCTAAATTCCTTGCAATACAATGCTGAATCTTTACATCGCTTTTTCTCAAAAGGACCAAATTTGACTTGGGTCATTCTTTGAGCGAATGACTCGTATACTCTATTTTCTAGTAGAATTTTAAATGAATTTTACTATTGTATGCATAATTTAGGATGAATCAATGCCAGGAACAAAGATTTTTCCTTTTTTTTTGAGTAGTACAATCTATAAGTTATGTATCAACATTTTCTGTAGAGTATTCATTTATTAGGATCAATGTCCAAAATTGTAGAATATTATTATTATTATGAAGATGCAATGAAATAGAATTGTTGCAAAATATTTATGACTTGCGTGTTTACTATTTGTGATAAAAAAAATCGTAAATCATACTTGCAGAAGACTTTAAAACATGTTTTAAATATTCAACAATGTCGTAGATAAAAAATTTGACCGAAATAAGCCGCTTTCAGAGCGATGATAATTGTTTATTCTCCTTTTATATTTATTCTGAGCCCTGCAGAAATCATTCTCCGATAAATATTTCGAGTACCCGATATCATTTGAAGGATAAAATTTTAGTGAGATACCCAGACGAGCAGTTTATAAGGCTTACAGTATCCTTGTGATTTTAAATGAATTTGACTATTGTATGCATAATTTGGGATGAATCAATGCCAGGAACAAAGATTTTTCCTTTTTTTTTGAGTAGTACAATCTATAAGTTATGTATCAACATTTTCTGTAGAGTATTCATTAGGATCAATGTCCAAAATGTTAGAATATTATTATTATGAAGATGCAATGAAATAAAATTGTAGCAAAATATTTATTACTTGCGCGTTCACTATTTGTGATAAAAAAAAATCGTAAATAATACTTGCAGAAGACTTTAAAACATGTTTTGAATATTCAACAATGTCGTAGATAAAAAAATTGACCGAAATAAATCGCTTGATCTATCGCTCTCAGAGCGATGATAATTGTTTATTCTCCTTTTATATTTATTCTGAGCCCTGCAGAAGTCATTCTCTGATAAATATTTCGAGTACCCGGTACCATTTGAAGGATAAAATTTTAGTGAGAAGCCCAGATGAGCAGTTTATAAGGCTTGCAATATCCTTGTCCTCGCTAAGATTTTGAGAATAAATATTTTCTCCGCCAGGAGGAATAATATTTGTGCCGGGATAGAATTGCATTCTGTTATCCTTTTATGCCCCCATTTTAATAAATGGAAAAGCCGCGTAATATGCTTCTTTCAAAAAAAAAAACAAAAACAATTAAATCATGTTCATTCTAATGGACAGAAAAGCGTTTCGTTGCTTCAAAACCGGAATTAAATATTATAATATATATATATATATGTATTGATTATAGCGAACACGACGTGGATCCTACAGACGAATATCCCGCATCTCTACCCGCAACTGTAGTGGTGCCGGAAGTTTGGCCCCATGTACCGGTCATAGCGATCAACAGAAATCCCGTATTTCCGCGTTTCATCAAACTCATAGAAATCACCAATCCGACGCTGATTAATCTCATAAGACGAAAGGTCAAACTTAATCAGCCCTACATTGGAATTTTTCTCAAGAAAAACGAAGAGTATGTACAACTTGTGCTATTTCTGGAATTGCGCCGCAACGGACCTTGAATCGTGAACAAATTTTTGTTTTTTTTTTTTTTTTTTTTTTTTCGAAAATTTTAGAAACGAAGCCGAAGTCGTGCAAAACATAGACGACGTTTATTCGATCGGTACATTCGCACAAATTCACGAAGTTCAAGATCTTGGCGAGCGTCTCAGACTCGTGATAATGGCTCACAGAAGAATCAAGATTGTGGGACAAATATTGGAGGATCTTTCGCCGAAACCGCCTCACGGTGAGTACATCGATGGCAAAGATTCAAACTCATGGTTCAAATATATTTCCAATGTAGCATGGAGAAAGAAAGAAAAAATATGATGTTTTTAGAATGGCAATGATAATTTTTCTTGTTTTTTTTTTTTTTCCATCTTTCTAAAAAATTAATCCTTGAACCTGAAACGTTTTTTTGGTACCCTCATACCCAAAAGCCGGGTCATTTTTGTCTAGCTCGTTTTTCACCAACTTCACCTATTATAAAAAATCTATAAAAATTCATAAACCATCTTTGAACCTTTCGCTACAACTCTATGAAAAAGAATAACATCTGAAATAATTATTTGCAATATCGGCTCGGACAAAAATGATCCACCTTTTGGGTTTAAGGGTTAATTGGCAAATCGAGGATATCCATAAATACATACGGGCCCGTATATACTTTGTACAGAAATGAAACTGTCGTTTCCGCTACTAAATACGACAATTAACGTTCCTGTAGACGACCCGATGGCCGTCAACAAGAAGAATCGAAGAGCCGTTTTGCGTAATAAAAAAATTAACGAAAAAACACTGGAGAACAATGAGGCAAAGGAGAAGAGTGAAAAAATTCATGAAACTGTCGTTGGCACGGACGAGGGAAGTATTGAAAAAGCAAGGGAAATCTCGGATACCGAGACGATCCAGGTTTCCGAGGAAACGGCGATGCAGGGTTTGTTGATGGTCGAAGTCGTCAATGTGACACACGAAAAATTTCGTCAAACCGAAGAAATAAAGGTAAATTAATTGTCCAACACGGGAAAAATTTAATTACACTGATAATGGTCCATTGACAATGTTAAATTGACTTTTGTTTAATTCTCAGATATTCTTTTTTAAGGTGGCTCATCGGTGAATTAAAAAAACCGATGATACAAATGAAACTTCGGGAGAGTGTTATCTAAGATGCAATGAACGCTCTCTCAAAATTTCAGTGTATGCTGCCAGGCAAATTATTGCGAACGAGTAATTTAAAATTTTAACATGGATCTTTTACTATTATTCCTATTTTACTATTATTCTTTTACTATTATTCTTTATACTTTTACTATTATTCCTATTTTAACATGGGTCTTTATGACAGTTGATTCCATTTTCACCGGAAGTGACACGATACCTTTTGATAAAGACGAGAGATCTTATTCAAATTTTGATTATTGAAAGATGAAATCGTGAACTTTCCAATGGTATTCAAAAAATTGTGTCTTGCCAGAGATTTTCCCGAGAAATTTAATCGCGAAAGTCATCGTGTGTGCAAATCTCGGATAAAATATGTCTGTCATTCTGTACGCGAGGAAACATATGAATATCAGCTATCGTTTTTGACTCGATCGCTCTGATAGCGTTAAATACTTTTGCCAGTCGAGACTTTATTTATAATATTATTTGTAATAAATTATGAATAAAATATCACGGGAAACGTCATCGAAATTCATAAATTTTATTCAGACAGAGTATTTAGAAAATATTATGATAGGTTTTATGGATTTTTTTTTTCCACTTCACGATTTTTGACTAGTTTTGTCACTAATGGGCCGCCTTAAACCTTAAATGGTAACGTGTTTTTCGGCACCTTTAAACGGCAACGAGGGGGGTCACGATGGCCTGGCGATTTAAAAAGTGCTCTAAAGTGATCTAAAAAAATCCGAAAAATTCATGAAATTTCATCAACTATCCTAGAGTAAGGACCAATCACTGCATTGCTGATTAGATCATTTTTTTAAACAATATAACCTAACCTTCTCTCTAAGCTAGCAAGGGGAGACGGTTTGGGCGAGGCACAAATGGCTCCCCCGTTACAATTTAAGGGTTAAATATTTCATCCTTAAAACTGACAATTTGAGTTGAGAATTGAAAAAAAAAATCGTTTTTTTTTGTTTTTGTTGCAGGCATTGACTCAAGAACTCATAAAAACTATTCGCGATATAATAAGCATGAATCCTCTTTATCGCGAGTCTCTTCAACAAATGTTGCATCAAGGTCAGCGGGTGGTCGACAATCCTGTTTATCTCAGTGATTTGGGTGCAGCATTGACGGGTGCGGATGCCCAAGAATTGCAGGAAGTACTCGAGGAAATGGACGTGAGTTGAGATTCTTTTTTTTTTTCTTCTTCTTTTTTTTTTTTCAAATTAATCATGCCCGCCCCGGAAACGATCGTTTTTTTTTTTTTTTTTTTTTCTTTAAAATAATAAATTTTTTTTCCAGATTCTCAAACGGCTGCGCCTGTCGCTGGCTCTGTTGAAGAAAGAGTACGAATTGAGCAAACTGCAGCAAAAGATTGGTCGCGAGGTCGAGGAAAAAGTCAAGCAGCAGCATCGAAAGTACATTCTTCACGAGCAGTTGAAAGTAATAAAGAAGGAATTGGGTTTGGAGAAAGATGACAAGGACGCTATCGAGGAAAAGTATAGGGAGAGAATAAGAGAAAAAATTGTGCCCAAGCCGGTCATGGATGTGCTCGAGGAGGAACTCAATAAACTGAGTTTCTTGGAGAGCCACAGCAGCGAGTTCAAGTGAGTAAATAAAAAAAAAATTTTTTTAAACTCGATCAAATATTGGCATGACCGAGTATGAAAAAAAAAAAAAGAAAATTAGAGTGCGATAACAAAAAAAAAAAACCCGACAAAATTAGGCATTAGCCCATTGATTCTTCAAAAACATTTCGATTTCTAATTTAAAAACAAAAAAAAATACACATTATGTTAATGAAACTTGATGAATATTATTTTATCAATGTGATACAAGTCGTGGATCGATCGAATCATTTTTATTGAAGAACGAGCATCTCTGGACATTTTTTTTTTTTCAAAATATCAAGATTTTTTTTTTGCTATGCACAATATATCAAGATTTTAAGAAATATTTTCGTTGTCTCAGTGTAACGAGAAATTATTTGGACTGGCTGACTTCGATGCCCTGGGGAATAACGAGCACCGAAAATTTGAATCTTCAGGAAGCCGTCGAGGTTCTCGACAAAGATCACTACGGAATGGAGGACATAAAGAAACGAATTCTAGGTATGCGTCAAAAAAAAAAAAAAAAAACGACAAATTCTGCGATACTCCGTATTCGAGAGTATCGTTGAAAACGAAGAAAAAAAAAAACAAAAAACTTTTACTCTTTCAGAATTTATCGCCGTGAGTCAGTTGAAGGGAACGACGCAGGGAAAGATTTTATGCTTTCACGGTCCACCGGGCGTCGGAAAGACTTCGATAGCGCGATCGATAGCGCGAGCTCTGAATCGCGAGTATTTTCGTTTTAGCGTTGGCGGTATGACCGACGTTGCGGAAATAAAGGGACATCGAAGAACGTACGTCGGTGCGATGCCCGGAAAGGTTATACAATGTTTGAAAAAGACGAAAACGGAAAATCCTCTCGTTCTCATTGACGAAGTCGACAAGATTGGAAAGTACGTATAGGAAAGCACGAGTAGAAGAAAATATGCCGATAAAAAAGTTGCACACGTTGGTTCCTCATGAATTTTTCACATTCACAAAATACCTCCCGTTGGTCCATTAATTCTGGCTTAAGGTTGTTTAGAAGTTGATCAGAGTGGGGTAGATTTTCTTATGCTTATACATTGGGCGCTGTCGGTCACTCACCCGCTCGGAGTGAATTTTGATGCGATTTTTGATACATATGTTACAATATCTTCAAGGAAATTCTCCAAAGGATAAAGATTTTGGTACTGATCGACGCGGAATATTTCAGAGAGTACTTGGTTAGTTTTTCAACAAAAGTTCAATGGCACGATTAGATATATATCGCGAGTTTATTGAGATCGCGCATGGCTCTGTCCATTAGAAGCTACGTAGTCGGGCCTCAAAAGTACCCAACTTTGAAAATTTTTTACTCCGTAAATAATTTCCAAACTGACTTGAAATTTTACAGAGACATAGTTCAAATGTTCAATTACGCACTGCGCAAATTTCAAATTTTTTTTCATAAGACGTGATTTTCTTCTAAACAACCTTAAGGATGTTCCTCTGTTTGTTTGCGGTACGAGTCGTCCGTGGGAGGGCCCCTATGCTTAATGGCGATCGACTCTAAGAATGCGACTCCTAGCGAGTTTTTGACGAACTGCTATTGGAGTGCAAAAGACTCAATTTGTACACGCGATGCACACACACACGATACAGCGTGTAAATTAGTTTTGACATTTCTGTGCCTGTTCAAATTAACAAAAAAAAGCTGTGGTTCAAATTTTTATATTATTGGATATCGGAAATGGAGACTGTCGAAAGGGTCGAATCTGCGAAATTCACCCCAAAAGTGAAATCTAACACTAGACTTTATTGTTGCGTGTTCGAATGTCATTCTCGTCCGTTCACGGATCGAGACGTGACATTTCACCGATTTCCCGTAAAAAAAAAAAAAAAAACGCCGGTAAAGTATCTCGGACAAATTTATTCGGCGTGCGTGAAATTATAGATCGACGGAAAATGTGGATAAGAGTCCTCAAAATGTCTCGATGCGACCCGAAGTCTTCGATCAGAGTGTACTGGCCCTAACATTTCGCGTTTTGTTTCGTTTTTTTCGGTACATCAAACTACCACCATTTGCCCGAACTTCAGAATTTCTTCCCCTTCAGTTATATTTCGGTTATTTAGGTCTCCTTTTTACGAAATCGTAAATTTTTCGCAGTTTCAAGTATAAACGTCCCATGTTTTCAATGCTAAACTGTCACAAACTGCACTCCAATAGCGCCATATTTCCGAGTGACGCGAGCCCCGCCATCGGTAGTGTCGATCGCCAATACACAGGCAGAGTTTGGCAGTGCCAACGTCAAATCCTTACTCATCTCGGCCAGCCAATTTTCGTTCTCGAAATCCGAATTAGCTTGTAAAAATTATAGCAATATACTCCCGTAAGTTTTTTTTAAATATTAAAGTTTATGTTGCAAAAACAAAAATTCATAATTCACGTTTTCCGAGCTTCAACTCCAAACGCTGTCCGAACTATTCAAGATGGAGAAAATTGCATAAAAACAATTTTGCGGAGAATTAAGGTAGTTCCCCCACGAGTAGTTGCGGGGAACAAGAGGAAATATCGGCGCGGCAGTGGCGCGGTGAGCAGGGCATGCATGAGACAAGAGACAGTCGGTACCGCTCACAGGCTCTTTTCACTTACAATATCTCAAAAACTAAATGGCAAATCTTCCTGAATTTTTTTCACATTATTCATGACATTCTTCTCTAGATTCTTCTCGTTTTTCATCAACTTCTTAATTTTAGTTTTGACGGTAAAATTAATAACTAACTCTTTGTGGATGCATGGCGCATATGTTGCGTGTGAATCAAGCCAACCTCGAGTTTAAATATCTCGGGTACGGGATGGTCAAACTTGTTTAAATTGCACAGATTTTTGGATAACATATTGAATAACATCTGTGCCAAATTTCGACCATATCGTAATTCAATTATCCTGTGGGGATCCTACCTTACAGTTTCTATAAAAAGTCTGGGTCAGCATGTATGAAAAGTCAATAGCGGATGAGTCCAAAGTGGCATATTATGAGGAAGTATGATTTTTGTAAAATCGCAGAATAGTGGATCCATTAGTTGTTAAATTACATATTATACCACGTTAGCGTTGAATTAAAAATTCATAAAAATTCATACGTCAACTGGACAAAACGAGAAAGCCATTACCGACTAAAAAACTTTATTCCTAACTAAATTCAAATAAAGCCACCTACTCGAAATGGTTTTTTTTCAATTATTTTTACAACTTTGGACGCCTCTCACGCTTAAATAATTAACTTGGGATATTTGCCGTCGCGGACTTTTTTTTTAGAGAATTTTGTTAACCTAGAAAAAGATTTCTGAGCGATTTTACTCCGTTTCGTATATTTTCAGCAGCGTTTCGAGTTTAAGCACCTAAAGTGCCAAATATTGATTTTTTGTATTTTTCCCTTGCAAAAATGTAGAGAGACATAATAATGCACATTTTATAAGTTATTATTTATGTCATTTATTATGAAAAGACGCTAAAAAAAAAAACTCCAGGATTTTAATCTGAAAAAAGAAGCCCGATTCGACAATTTGTAAATATGTTACATTTAATTGCTCAACGAAAATGCTCCTGATTAAGGTGAACTTTCGCACACGGTTTTTTTTTATACACACAGAACTAGGTCGTACAATTTTTTAAAGGTGCTGGGCACTTCGAGTTCGTGAATTACATAACGATTGGAACTTATTTTTCATGTGTTGCCATAATAACGCGCGTTAAATAATGTTTTTTTTTTTAAACATTTAATATCTCGAAAACGAGGCTCCTATTTTCATCGAATCTTTGCACACACGTTTTGGGGAATAAACACCGTTGGGCCGTAAAAATTTCAAGTCGATGAAACTATATCGTTAGTAAAGAGGAACATCCTTAATCGCGAACGAAGCTTTTCGAACGTTGAAAGATAATGAGGAAGGAGAGCATGCGGCAAAACAGAAAGTAATATTGTATCGTTTGACACGAATGATTTTGTTCAAAAAATAATCACAGAGGTCATCAGGGAGATCCTGCCTCGGCTCTGCTGGAGATGCTCGATCCCGAGCAGAATGCAAATTTTTTGGATCATTATCTCGACGTGGCGGTCGATCTTTCGAAAGTTCTTTTCATCTGTACGGCAAACGTGATAGACACGATACCTGAGCCACTGCGCGATCGCATGGAAATGATCGAGATGTCGGGTTACGTTGCCGAGGAGAAGCTCGCTATAGCGAAACAGTATTTGATGCCCCAGGCAATGAAGGACAGCGGCCTCAGTGACGGTAATATCGTTATCGAGGACAGTGCACTAGCGTCATTGATAAAATATTACTGTCGCGAGTCGGGAGTGAGAAATCTTCAGAAGCACATTGAGAAGGTAGCGAGAAAGGTTGCATTCAAGGTCGTGAAGAAGGAAGCCGATAAGCTTGACATAAACGGCGATAATTTGCACGAATTTGTCGGTAAACCGACATTCACGCATGACAGAATGTACGAGATTACACCGCCGGGCGTCGTAATGGGACTCGCTTGGACGGCAATGGGCGGTTCGACATTGTTCATCGAGACTGCCGTAACGAAGCCAACGAGCGAGAAAAAACTCGAAGGTACGTTCGAGATAACGGGACATCTCGGCGATGTTATGAAGGAATCGACGAGAATCGCCCTTACGGTTGCGCGAAATTTCGTCACGAGACTCGATCCTGGCAATACATTTTTGTACGACTCGCATCTTCATCTTCACGTGCCCGAGGGTGCCACACCGAAGGACGGCCCTAGCGCAGGTTCGACGATAGCCACGGCCCTTGTTTCCCTCGCGAAAAAACAATCGATCAGACAAGATCTTGCTATGACCGGGGAGCTTGGCCTGACCGGCAAAGTACTTCCGGTCGGTGGTATCAAAGAGAAAACTATCGCCGTAAGTAAATATATAAAATACAATGATTATTAAGCCAAATTCCTCTATAATTTATAAATAATAATAATAATCAAAATATTCAAGTGCCTTGGAAAAAAAGAAGTCGATTATACGTGTATTAGGGTGTGTCGAAAATGGACTTTTTTTTTTTTTCTTCGCTCGTACCACTCAAAACTTAAGATTTTGACATTAAAGAGGTCCTCGTTCAAGGAGGGCGCTGTAGCTTGAAGTTTAGAGGTCTCTCAATGAGGATTTAGGTTTACCATCTAATTAACACGTAAAAAATATTGTTTTTCGTTCAAAATTATGTCAGGCAACCAAAAAAATTGGCGATTTATGTGTTTCTTGGCTTATTTGAAAGCATGACTCATCCCTTAAACGATGATGGGTCGTTTTTCGACTTAACTTGTTCCAATTATTTTTTACGCCGCTTTTCGACCACAACAGTCACTTTTTCAAGTTTACAAAGTCTCCAAGGTATAAATGAGTCCAAAATGAATTGCTACATTCTTGATTCGAATATAAATAATCAATTCCAAAAATTGGTAAAAAAAATACAAAATTTCTCAAAATAAACATGGTTTTTTGAATAAAATTGAAGATACGGAAATACGGAATTCAATTTTATGCAAAAAACCATGTTTATTTTGAGACGTATGTTTTACCAATTTTTCGATTTGGTTATTTATATTCGAATCAACAATCAATACTTGTAGCAATTCATTTTGGACTCATTGATACCTTGGAGACTTTGTAAACTTGAAAAAGTGACTATTGTGGTCGAAAAGTGGCCGTAAAAAAAAAATTGGAACAAAGTAAGTCGAAAAACGACCCATCATCGTTTAGGGGATGAGTCATGATTTCAAATAAGCCAAGAAACACAGATATCGCCAATTTTTTGGTTGCCTGACATCATTTTGAACGAAAAACAATATTATCTACGTGTTAATTAGATGGGGAAACCTAAATCCTCGTTGATAGACCTCTAAACTTCAAGTTACAGCGCCCTCCTTGAACGAGGGCCTCTTTAATGTCGAAACCTAAAGTTTTGAGTGGTAGGAGCGAAAAAAAAAAATTCGACACACCCTAATATATATATTTTTGAAAATTCTGTATGGCGTGACGGAATTGCTCGAAATATCGATCAATTTTTTCGTTTCAGGCGAAACGCGTGGGTGTCAGATGCATAATTTTACCGGAAGAAAACAAGAAAGACTTTAACGATCTACCGAAATACATAACCGATGGCCTCGAAGTACATTTTGTCTCGACATTCGATGACATATACAGGATATGTTTTTTGGAAGGACCGGACGCTCAGCAACCATTTGTCGCGCCGAGCGTGCTCGATCTTCGTATACCACCGAGGCAGACGGCTTCGATGAATAAAAATAGCAGCGTAGCGTAGATTCATCGCCATGAAAGAAAGAAAAAAAATGAAGTTTTGAAAAACTTTGTGGGTTTATCGTTGAAATAATTGGATCTTGGCCCGGGTCCCTCGAGCATTTCAACAGATGGCTGGTTCGATACGGACATTCCCCTGCTCATCGTCGGTTCAAAACATTGGCGATTTGTCCTGATGGTGCAGGACATTTTTTTTTTTTTTCGATAATATATAATAATATATTTGAAATGAGGAAAAAAAAAATTCATGTTTATTTACCATTCGTTGAGTACAGCATACAAATGATAAGTACAAGCACAGCTAGAAGCTCGTAAACAGTGTAAATATGTACAGAATGTATCAATGATTTGCATATTGTTGTAGCTTTTTTTTATAGATTTAAATTTCATTGCATTCGTTTCTCATGAGACAATAATCGTATCGTTTGTATCCAAGTTTGTCAAAAAATTGTTGTATGAAATGAATCCAAGTTTGTCAAAAAATTGTTGAATGAAATGTTAAATTAATTACCGGATTTATAAGATGAACAAAGTAGGACCAAACAGGACAATTTTGAAGGAAAAGTACAAATTGTCTTGTTTTAATTTTTTTTTTTTTTTCAGAGAAACCTATTTTTCGGTCGCTTTGTGACGATAAAAACGATAAAGATGATACTTTGGGCGAAAAAGGGGGGAATTTGCGAAAAAAATACTTGAGATTCAAGATCCCTGATACATCAGGGTTGATGCATTCAATTTTCGTCACTCGACTGGAATTCCTTCCAATTATATATCTAATAAGAATGGTAATGAAAATTACCATGCTTATTAGATATATAATTAGTTTTTCCGGATTTTCGAATTCGGTCTATGCTATGGTAATTGAGGTGGTTCTTGTATTTTCGTCAAATCTAGATAGACTGATAAAAATACGACGAACGGAAAGGTTGAGAGGTTCCCGCAGCGTGCTCGCAAAGTTTTAGATTCTTTCGCCGTTTGATTCCCCGAGATATGTGGGCTCGTAAAATTTTCCAATTTAACACGGCGAGTATTCGCTGTGTGCAGTGCCATACAATAGCGGCTGAGAACGACTTAGAGCGCCAATGGTGGCGAGAATGCACATGTTTTGCTGGAGTCGCGTAGCGCAATTGAGGGCAATATAATAGAGAAGTCGCGGAAAGGAAATTTAAACGGTTGTGTGAAGTCATAGAAGAATGTTTTCTGCTACACAACTTCGGAAATTAAGTTTTACGCCTTTCCGACAGCAATTTATAAAGTTGTGCAGCGCAAAAACTAGATTCGTTGGGTGCGAAAAAACAAAGAAAGTAAAATTCTAGAGGTTAAACGTGCATATATTGTCTGGTATGAAAAATTCACGTCAGAATATTATAATACAAATAAATTGATTTTTTTTTTCCTTTTTAGTAGCTCTCATGATTGGCTACCCGAATATGCGGTGAGCACTTCGTGGCTAATCGTTCATCTACGTTACAATCAAGTCCGAGTTACGTCTTTCTTGTTCTCGATACGAGCCTTGTCGGTTCGTATGTTAGTGAGCTTATTTTTTGGCTTCGTAACTAATAAACCAGATGGACGAACCTATTCAAATTTGTTGACAGTCATATTAAAGATCTAATAAAGATCTGACATAAATTTTATCCGGGTGATAGTATTTTAATGGAATTGAAAGCTCAAACAAATATTGCTCCCATTTACTCCCGTGTATAAACCAAATTTTCGAAAATTATTTTTGCAAAAACGACATGGAGGATCAACTTGAAATTTGAGCAGTTTACGTTTTATATATTTGTCACTTATTAAAAAAAACAATTGAGTTGATGGCAGCATTTTCAATAGATGTACCGAAACTCCTTAAGCATTTTCGAACATTCATTTACGAACAGAGTTCACATTATTGGAAATTCAGGACTGAAAAAGTGATCGATATAATCTGTAAGGTACACAGAATCGAATTTGTTATCATTTAAAACCTTTTCTGATCATGATGAATAAGAAAATATGAATTTATCTCGTAGCTATCATTTTCACCCATTTGTGGCCACATTTGGTACTACTTTTGAAGTATCCGAAGTACCAGTTTTGGCCACCAAGCTTTGAATTGGGATACGAATGCGCTACAAACGAAAGGTGGTGTTTTAGACAATCAGTAACGGCAGATTCGAGTTAAAAATAGTTATTTATTTCCGTAATAAATAGATTACTGAAATGGTATAAGCGTGCTCTATTTGTGCCATGAGCTGGCCACAAATAGAACAATATAATTTTGAATGTATCACTTTTGGCCACCGCATAAGTGTCAAGTATTTTACATTTGTCGCCGTATGGCCACAAATAGAACAATCGCGTTTTGAATGCACCACTTTTGGCCGCCGCATATTTTTCAGGTATTTTAGCTGATACGTCAGTTTTTTTGTGATTCCAATCCGCAAAATGAGCTTTAACTGATAGAATATAAATTTTTTATGGGGCGAAATGACTTTAGATCCTTTACAGATAATGAGAAACCGTAGTCTTCTCATCTCGGGGATCCCTTAACACTTCTGACAAGAAAACTAACCGACCGCTCAGCGTTTGACACATTTCGTCATATTTCGTTGAAATAAATCAACAGATATTCAATAAAGCAATCGATAGTGGTGCGCAAACATCTCGAATATCGAAATATTAACGCTCGATGAAGTGAAACACACAGCCTTGAAACTTTGAAAAATTTGAGGGAAATGCGGAGTGGCCACAACTCGTACGTTTGTACCAGTTGTGGTACGTAACATTTGTAAAAATGTTCAACGACGATTCAATGAATTCAATCGTCTCAGTCATGTTAACGCTCTGTTTTATAAAAAAACAATTCTTCGCTAGAGTTTCAATGTTTTACGCATCGTCAATGCTCATCGACTTGAAGCAATATAATTTCATATTTTCCATTACAATCGCGCCATTCCAAAATTGTCCTTTCGGCTAGTATTGGGAAATCTTAATTTTACTCGATTCGACGATGATTATTTTTGTGCATGAAAAATGGAAAAAATTTTTGGGACGACTCAACAAGAAATTGGCGATAAAAAATCTTTCCATTTTAATTTAATCACGAGGTCAACTGGGAATCTCCATTTTACTCAATCTAATAATAAAATCGCAGAGTCTCATCTGGACTTGAATCTCCATGGGACTGCTGGTAACGTAGAATCCAGGAACTCCGGCTTTCTCCAATATACTCTGCTGATCCGATACTTTCTGATCTAATTGAAGAACGAGTTTCATATCCGTCTGTTTGAGCTCTCCCCTGTGCTTGTCCTGAAGTACCAATTTTGTCATGGCTTTCTCCTCGTCCGTGCCGTAAGCGGACAGGGCCTCCTCTACCTCAATTTTTTGCTGATTTATCAGCTGTAATCTCTGCTGAAAGAGATGTTTCTCCGTTACATGCTGAATCTCCATGAGTCCCTTTACTATCTCGAATATCGTATCGTTGAGGAGTGAATTCGCAAGACCGGAGAGCAGCTCGTACGGCAATCTCATTTGATACTTTGGTGGCAATTCACCGGCCATGTGCTGCAACTGTTCCACCAGAAAGTAAAGCTTTCTCTGGAGATCCTCGGGAGTTGGATTGGCGATTTCCATAATCGTAAAATTTACAATAATTCGTATAATTGACCGATCGTTTTATTTGTTCACTCATTTGCTCTGATTTCTTCAAATCAGCTTGGCCCTCAGTGTTTTTCTTTCACCAATATAATTTCCTGGTTACTTTACCAGTAAAAATATTGATATGATTACGAGAGAGAGAGAGAGAGAGAGAGAGAGCAGGGATATCTTCTCGGGGTCTTTGTCGAACTTGGCGCTGACCCCACCAGATGGGACCTCACTACAAGGTCGATCTTTTCCAGATGAGAAGCTCAGCTCAGATGGCAGCATCATCGATTGCGCCTTTTCGCGGATTTTTCAGATGACATTTAGAATAGAATGGATCGAAATGACAAATATTTATCGTGGACAGTGCAACAATTACAAGCAGAATTAAAAAAAAAAACGGGAAGCTTTGATGAAAGGAAAAAATAATCATATGATGCAAAGGTGCGAAATATTAAAAATATCATTTTTGATACGTAAATAAAAAGTATAACCTCGCAAAAGTAGCATCATAAAAGTTTCTAGAAGAATAATGAAATATATTTTTCCTTTAAATTGTTCTTCTACGATGAGAATGATCATTTTCAATTATCAGATGCCCCATCCCATGAGTAATATGATCCTGATATAGAATTCTGGTGTCCGAGTGATACCGATTATCGCGACTTCAATGCCAGTACCAGAATGCCGATCGTTAAAAAAAACCCCCCCTCTCCTTTGCACAGCGGAACACAATAATTACGCATAATGGGTTAATTCAATTTAATTATCCACTAGTGTTTTAATTTAGGTGCGTCTTGAGTTTGAACGCGCCGAGTCATTTCACTTAAACCTCACCCGACCTAACGCGTTACATGTATATCGTTTAATTTTATTTTATCCAATCACATGTGAACCACGCAAATGAATAAAAGTATCGAGCATGTGTATTATTTTGAATTGCTTTAGTAATATTTTTTTGTTAATCAGAGCTTTTTTTCAATAAAAATATTTATTTCGATAAAAATTATTCAAAAATTCCGCTAAAAGGCACAATCTATGATGCTGCCATCGCGCGGCTGAGTTTGGCAGTGTTATTATGTATTTGATATGTTATTCATGTCTACATGTTATTCGTGTCTACAGATTTTTTGCGCACTTGGTAGATCTTTTTTTTTACTTTTTTCTTTCCTTTCGAAGATAAATCGCGCACGGAATTTAGCGAAAGCAGTAAAGCACAGTGTAATAAGCAAACTTTGCTGTCGTGGGTTCTTGAGGCTCTACGAAGGAATTAAAAACTTCGACTAAACGAAGACGCATTGTGTACACAAGAAGAGAGAGAGAGAGAGAGAGAGAGAGAGAGAGAGAGAGAGAGAGATAAAGAGTGCCTTCGATCCGAAGAAGGAGTGCGCGTGGGCGAATGTCGATGAGTTTTCACATCGTACGAAGGGGATACGCGTGTCAGGAGACCGCGGGGGAATGAATAAAATGACGTGACGAACGTATGGTTTTTACGAAAGGAAGAAAAAAAAAAGCGATGATTTAAGCAAAATGAGAAGAACGTACAATCCGAAAGTTCCGGACACGCGGACGAACGATTGCCTCGAGATCACCAGACGACTGTACAGGTCTTGTGGGGGGGGGGGAAAATCATTTTCTAATTTTCCAACTATTCCGTGGTCGATGAATAATTTTTTTTTATCTCGCTTCTGCAATTTTCTTCATCGTCCACGAAATTTTTGTTTTCAGGGCTATAACCGACATTGCCAAGAGACTCGACGAACAAAAGAGTTGCGCCCTAACAATAACCGACATATTTACACCCTCCGGAGAAGTACTGAGAGCAAAACTCAAGGATTATTGCGAAAGATTGATATTCAAGGATCCCGTCGGTCATGCTCGGAAAACTGAGGAATTGCTGTGGAGAAAAGGATTCTATGACGCCGTTTCGGGTTCTAAGAAATTGCGAAAGGTACAGTGACCATTATAAACCTGTCTTTACGCCAAAAAAGTTTGACTCTGTGAAAATTATACAAAAACCCATATTGTTAATATTTTCAAAGCTGTTTCAAGGTTATGGAACAGTTTTGTATTCATGACCACATGGAATCTTGATATTCGCTGTGCGCGGAAAGCCAAGTGGCGCCGCCGCCGGCTGTTCTCCGCAAATTTTGCTGGAATTAGCTCTCGTTTATTTACACAGACTAAACCTTGTTGGATTAATTTTAATGAACGAACTTTTATATTCGTGCTGCATAGAGTTTTTTTGAGGTGAGCTTGACTATAATTGCGTTGAAAAAAAAAATAAATCGACGTATTACGATGTAATGAAAATAGGTTTACGGCTACTTTTCCTTCTCACTTCGAGTCTAAGCATGAACCTCGTCGGTCTTGTCATACGGACCGACAAGGCTCGTACCGAGAACAAGAAAGACGTAACTCAGACTTGATTGTAACGTAGATGAACGATTATTCACAAAGTGCTCGCTGCATATTCGGGTAGCCAATCATGAGAGCTACTAAAGAGGCAAAAAAAATCAATTTATTTGTATTATAATAACCTGACATGAATTTTTCATACCCGACAATATATGCGCGTTTAACCTCTAGAATTTTACTTTCTTTGTTTTTTCGCACCCAACGAATCTAGTTTTTGCGCTGCTCAACTTTATAAATTGCTGTCGGAAAGGCGTAAAACTTAATTTCCGAAGTTGCGTAGCGGAAAACATTCTTATATGACTTTGCGCAAAAGTTTAAATTTCCTTTCCGCGACTTCTCTATTATATTGCTCTTTATTGGGAGTATAAATGAAATTTTTTTATTTCAAAATCTGGTAGTTTAGGAAAAAATATTTAGTACGTATTTTTTATTTTTTTTATTTGAATCAAAATTGCCGTTAATATAACAAATTGAAAAATATAACATTATGACGTCATACATGTTACGCTATATCTATATATATATATCAAAATCCGTGAAATTAAATTGCCTATAACAGGTGCATCTGTCATTTTTAACGAAAAATAAACAAATACGTCCTCATTATTTTTACTTACTCTACATTATGCGCCCCAATGATTGAAAAAACAAAATTTCATTCATACTCCTAATTGCACTACGCGACTCCAGCAAAACATGTGCATTCTCGCCACCATGGGCGCTCCGAGTCGTTCTCAGCCGCTATAGTATGGCACTGCGCACAGCGAATAATGTATTTTCGAAATTGGAACAAAAATTGCATGATATCCAAAGAGATTGCAAAAATAAAAGTTTGCTAAAAATATTAACGTCTATTTATCTAATCGTATCAATTCATCTCTAATATGGTTGTATCGAAAGGAAAATATCTCTCGTTGCATTGTCCTCTAATTAATTATCAATTATTGATAAATGAGTAAATGAAGTAATTGACCCTAGACGAGACGCAGCGTGTTTTTTTTTCCTCTACGAAGTATGCGGGATCTGCGTGGCCCTTGTGCGTCTCCTTCGTAAAAATTGCTTACTATAAACGATTATCGGGTTAAAATATAGATGAATCTATTCGTTTTTCAATAAGGAATATAATAATTTATAATGAAATTTATGATAAAGTGCTTTAAAGGAAAGAAAAATCGAAAAAACATGAAAAATAGTATATTATGTAACATGGTAGAAAATCGTACGCCATTTTACGTAATTCTTCGTCCATTTTGAAAATTACTTGAATCGACCCAAATCTGACCTAAGCGAGGAATATTTAGTCTTGGCCGATGATGAGGCTCTACTAGGTCTATAAGTTGTTTCAAAAAGCGCGATTCAAGAGAATGTTCGCAGAGTTAAAACAGTAAATAATGATGGCGTAAGCGCAAATTTATGGAGAACGGATGGGAAAGAATATTTTTTTCATTTTTTGAAAATAATTTTCACAGCCTATACTTTATAATAGTGCGATAATAACCGTAACTTATTACCGTAAACGAAAGAACTCATAACGACTTGTCACTACAAAAACTAACGTAAAAGATCACGCGTGGTCCGCTCAGTCCCCAAATGTTCTTCCATTGAATACTGAGCCACAACCTGCAGCTGTCCGGCGCTGTATCGAGCAGAGGGTCCCTTCCCAGATAGTTAAATTGAATTATGGAATGGGTCCAGACCCGAAAACACCGCCTGCGATTTCAGGAACGTACTTTAAAGTGGGAGTGGGGTCCATATGGCCTCCGCATGTTCGGTCTAGGGTTACTTATTCAAAAATCTATTATTTATTTATTTATTTATTTATTTATTCAACGGGAAAAACCCTTTTATATTATCACATTTTATACTAGTGGAACACTTGGGTAGTGAAAATTGATATAAAGATAAATAATAATAATAATATCCTTGTAGCACACAACTAGTGTGCTACAATTATATATAATTAATTTATATATATAATTATATATAATAAAATAATAATATATAATTATATTATAATTAATTAATTAATTTATATCAATCATGAAATACCATATATTACAGCTCTAAATATCGTGAAAACGTGTTTGCATATTTTCAATACGTGAAGCGTCTTTAGCATAAAACTCTGTACATGCCCCCCCCCCCCCCTCGAGTAATTTTACCGCGGCTATTTTGAGCTCCGATAATTCGATCGCAAAACTTTCTCTCATGGGCAGGGAAATGCATGGAACGAAACTGAGAAGGCTCTTTTGTCGTCGCATCTGGCAGCGGGAGTGGGATTTTATCATCATTTGATTCTAAAATTACAATTGGAATGCGATTTGGATTTGTCGGGCGTGATAGATTTCGCTTATACCGGGCGCAAGATCGCTAGCGCGTCGAATCAAAAGTCAAAAATTTCGCAGAACAAGCTCTCGTCGGACGAGATACGAAAGTGCGCGATAAAGATTATTCATCGAAGTCTCATATGTCTCGGGGATTTGGCTCGTTACAAGCTCGATCTCGATCCGTACTGGGATCCCCCGATCGCAGCGAGATATTACAAAATTGCGATCGGCATAGATCCGAATATCGGTATGCCGCACAATCAATTGGGCACAATGGCGGGAAACAAGAATTACGGTCTCGACGCTGTCTATCATTACACCCGCTGTATGCTCTGCGACGAGTCCTTCGAGGGCGCCGATGGCAATCTCAAGAGAATAATAGCGTCTCATGCTTACACCGGCAGGGAAAAATATTCGTATCAAAAGTGCGCCGGACGTTTGTATTCGCTGCTGCAACTTTGGGACAGCGCTTCGTCCGATTCTGAGCGTATAAATCACGATTGTCAGGATTTACTCGTCGAGTTGGAAAATTGTCTGAGCAACGCGAGAAAAGATAAAAATATTGCCAAGATTATCAGCGACGAGGACAGTATCGATGCTTATCTGCAAAATTGCAAGAACGAAAATACGGAAGATCTTACGGACGATATGATTTTCAAGATCGTCGCTATTTGTCTCATGTCCGTGGCTAAATTAAAATCCAGAGAATCCAGCGAGGTGCAAGGAGCTACGGCATTTACACTGACGATACTCTCGCAGCTAATGCAAATAACGATAAATCGCTTGCAACGGGCAATTGTTGAGACAAATTTGCCGAATATCATTGGCGATGCGAAGGACGGGAGCTTGGAATTTTTGAACAATAACGAGATTCCGGAACTCGCGATGAAAACGACGAGTGACAATGGGATTGTCGAAGAATCGGCAAGATCATCGGACGAGGAACGCGTTGATGTGAACGATAATGAGAGAAAAAAAATCGTCAAGAGAAACAAGAGGACTAATGGAATGGCGGAAAAATTTCGTGAAAAGAAAATTCGCGATAAATCGAAGAGTCTTCTGACGAAACTTCGGAGACCGCGCAAATGTCTCGATAGCTCGGATTCGGATGCCAGTGACGAGATAAATTCCGATATATCGGAAACCGAGGAGGATGACGAGGAGGAGGAGGAGGAGGACACTTTGAGCGATTGCAACGTCATTTCCGACGATGTTCAGTCCGAGGATTCGATGGATGACGAATCAACGAAGCTAAGGTAGTAATAATTAAGTTATAAACATTTTTTTTTTTCCTCCTATTTAGACTGAGACTTTGTAATTTTATCGTTTTTTTTTTTTCTTTCGAGAATATATTTGTAACCTCAATGAACCTGTTGATACTCAAAGTTCTGTTGATTCTAAATCTGTTGATTCTAAAACTGGATTTATCGTTTCATGCGCGTTGAAACTTTACTTTTTCGAAAATCTATACAGACAATTCGTTATTTCATCATTTTTATCGCTATATTGCTCAACTATCTATATTATTTTGAAAAAAAAAAAAAAAGCATCTACAATATTTTAGACGCAAATCTGATCACCATGATCGTTGAAGCATTTCCAACGATCGTTTGTTTCGGATTTTTCTTATGAATTTTTTATTATCATTTTTTATTTAATATCATTTTTACAGTTCGTAAAAAATTAAATCGATTAATTTTTTTAATTTTAATTTTATTTTTATTAATTATATATTATATCATTAATTTAATTATATATATATTAGACTGTTTCAAAATAAATCGAATTTTTTTTTTTTTTTGCTTTACACAATCTCAAACTATACTTAGATATCAAAAAATAATCCTCGTGAAAGGAGGGGCCCGTCCTTCAAGATTTAGAGGTGTCTCATCGGAATTTTGTCATTTTTATTTCGTTAATACGTGAATAATTAATTTGCATGGATGGAACAAACGTTTTTCTGGTCCTAAAATGATGAATATATTCCAAACTTATGTATAAATACTGAATATACTAGAAAAAACGATCTTGATGATCGCAGAAACAATTATCGGTCGATATATACGTCGATAAATGCAAAAAAAAACAAAAAAAAAAACAAAAATCAATATTAATGATCTCCTACTTTCCTTTTAAAGTACTTTCTACTTTGTACTTTCTCCTACAATTAAGTAGGAGATTATTAACTACTGATAAATAACGTTTTTAAGAAAATGTTTATAAAAATTGTAATTCATTGTTTTTTCATTTGCTAACATGTTATTATTTTGTTCAATTAATCATAAAGTCCTGTTTGCTAATAATAATAATTTTTACTCGATTGACAAAATAGACTAAGAGTTGAATAATCATTAATTCTATTGAGAAAAACGATGTGGGGTTAGAAAAACGGGCGTGCAAAGGTACCCGCGCGCCGATACGACGTGCCGCGCTAGATAAATTAATTTATATCTACCAGTAAACATAATTTCTCCATCAATAAAAGTTACGTTTTTTATAGAAAATTTGACGTAGAATACGATGGTTGTATTAAGAAATCGTTAAAATTTGGGGGCCATGGTTAAAAATTGATTTAAACATTTCAATCGTTTATAACAATATGAAATTTTTTATAAATTTTTTTGAAAATATTTTTTTCTCAAAATTCACTCTTTTATCTTCAAAATGAAAAAAAAAGTTTTCTCTAGCTTAAAAATAACCGGAGTTATGAATTTTTGAAAATTAGTCTCCAAGGCACAAATCACGAAAATCTCAAACTTTCAACCCCCCCCCCCTCTATTAAAAAAAAAAAAAAAAAAAAAAAAAAAAAAAATTCCTCGAACGCGTATCTTTTTTTTTCGACATAGAACCCGCAAAAAAAGTTTCAGCCAAATAAAAAATTTGTCAGTCAGAATGGTGTTCGGTTTGTAAAAGAATTAGTCATTAACGAAATAAAAAAAGACAAAAGTCCGATGAGATACCTCTAAATCTTGAAGGACCGGCCCCTCCTTTCGCGAGGATTATTTTTTGATGTCCAAGTATAGTTTAAGATTGTGTAAAGCAAAAAAAAAATTCATCGATTTATTTTGAAACAGTCAAATATATATATATGTAATAATTATATAATTAATTTAATTTAAATTTAATTTTAAATCGATTTATTGTTATTTAAAAAAAAAAAAATTTTCAAAATCAAAGTATCCATATCTCAATATTTTTTATAATAAAATTCTCATTCGATCAGTTGCCGCGATCGTAAAACCGTAACGGCTAACGGACACGATATCGTAAACGAGAAGAAAGAATCGAATACGAATGAGGATGATGAGGTGGGAGCAATGAAGAATGGCGAAAAGACCGAAAATTACGATAAAATTGATTCGATCAAGGAGGAAAAAAATATGAAAAATTTCGACAATTCGGTTGTCCTTACGAACAACGATAGCGCTCATGATGATAGCGAAAATTCCGCGAACAATCTTGCACGCATGGCATACGTGAAAAAACAAAATCTCAGTTCAAACGCGATGATCGATATTATTGGTCGCGAGGGATCCCTGAGGGTGATAAAAATTTGCTTCGACTGGCTGCGCGGTAATCCCGAAATATTTCGCATGCTCGCCAAGAGTTCGGGTGCTTCGTTGAAACGCGTCGCGACCCTCTTGAATCTCGTTAATATCGCCGAGAACGAATTGCCGTTCGTCGAGGGTGAACGAGACTCGGTGCTTGCGTCGAGCATCGAAAAATTGCGCGAATCAACGGAAAAAGTTCCACTGCCGGAGGACATTGATCTTCGCGGATTGAAGCTTCTTCGTGTGTCGCACGAGAGGCTAGACTGGCATTTACTGAGACACGCGAGAATGTACAGGAGCGAGGAGGCACTTTTGCGCGCGAGAAAATTCATTGATTTTGGAAAATACGTATGCGGGTTAACGGATTCCGGTATAAAGTACGACGAGGAGAGGAAGCTTTTCGTTGCGACGGAGATGAAGAATTTGGGAAGAACGAGAAACGAGAATGTTGAGAACGGCAGAGATATAGAGACGGAACGTACGAGGGGAAAATTGATGAGGCACATGGGACGTTTGTGGCTTAAGGCCGAGGTAAGAGCGCTGGAAAGTCGTTTACGCTCGAGACTTATATCGCCGTATTTGGTGCCGGATCAGGAAGCCCTCGCCAAGCACACGCCGGCTTTGAAACGCTTGGTATATGCGAAAAAATTTATCGTCATTATACCGTCGGTCGGTGAGTATTTCGTTGAGATTTATAAATAATTGTCCTTCATTGACGACAAAAAGAATGAAAGAAAGAAAGAAAGAAAAAAAAAAACATTAAACCGTTCTAATGAATAAGCTAAGTAAAATGTACATGCCGAAAAAGTCTTAAAAATTCTTAAAAATTCTTATTTAATCATCATAAACGATTCTGAATGAATTGGCGGGGTCTTTTGATTTTTAGTCACGAAAACGAAATATTGTATATTAGGGGTAGTTTGGGGGGGGGGGGGGGGGTCCGGGATTCTCAGAGGGTCAAAAAAATTCATAAAAATCGTTATTCATTTATTAAAAACGATCCAGAAAGAATTGACGGGGTATTTTGATTTTTTTTGACATAAAAACGAATGATTGTATATTAGGGGTACTTGAGGGGGTGGTGACCGGGATTTTAGGGGTGCTTATCCGAGCATTCGTAGCACTCTAAAAAACTTTAAAACATAAGAATATAATGATAATTAAAAATTTTCGTTGAAATGGGCGCTTCGTCGCAAGTAATTTTTTTTTTTTTTTTTTCGTTTTTTCGTTCAAATGAACGTTCGGAACTTCAAGTACATACTCTATTCGCTGTGTGCAGAAAGCCAAGTGGCGCCGCGGCCGGCTGTACTCCGCAAATTTTGCTGGAATTAGCTCTCATTTATTTACATAGACGAAACCTCGTTGGATTAATTTTAATAAACGAACGTTTATATTCGTGCTGCATAGAGTTTTTTCGAGGTCAGCTTGACTATAACTGCGTTGAAAAAAAAAAAATAAATCGACGTATTACGATTTAATGAAAATAGGTTTACGGCTACTTTTCCTTCTCAATTTGAGGCTAAGCATGAACCTTGTCGGTCTTGTCATACGGACCGACAGGGCTCGCATCGAGAACAAGAAAGACGTAACTCGGACTTGATTGTAACGTAAATGAACGATTATCCACGAATTGCTTACTGCATATTCGGATAGCCAATCATGAGAGCTACTAAAGAGGAAAAAAAAAATCAATTTATTTGTATTATAATATCCTGACGTGAATTTTTCATACCGCACAATATATGCGCGTTTAACCTCAAGAATTTTACTTTCTTTGTTCTTTTTGCACCCAACGAATCTAGCTTTTGCGCTGCTCAACTTTATAGATTGCTGTCGGAAAGGCGTAAAACTTAATTTCCGAAATTGTGTAGCGGAAAACATTCTTATATGACTTCGCGCAACAGTTTAAATTTCCTTTCCGCGACTTCTCTATTATATTGCCCTCAATTGCGCTACGCGACTCCAGCAAAACATGCGCATTCTCGCCACCACGGGCGCTCCGAGTCGTTCTCAGCCTCTATAGTATGGCACTGCACACAGCGAATAATTGGCATAAAAACTTAGCGTACATGGTTAAGGCGTTTCGATACCACTTTTGAAAATGATGCCATCAGCTCATTTTTTTTTTTTTTTTTAAATAAATGACAAATATATAAAACATGAACTGCTCAAATTTCAAGTCGATCCTCCATGTCGTTTTTGTAAAAATAATTTTGCAAAAATTTGGCTCATACACGAGAGTAAATGGGAGCAATATTTGTTTGAGCTGCCAATTCCATTAAAATATTGCCACCCGCATAAAATTTATGTCAGATCTTTATTAGATATTTAATGTGACTGTCGACAAATTTGAATAGGTTCGTCCATCTGGTTTATTAGTTACAAGCCAAATAAGCTCACTGCTATCCACGCTATCCACGGCTATCCAAAACTTGGGCAAGAAAAGTGACGTACTTGAGTTTGAGCCTGAAAGTGGCGCCAGTGGAATATTTGCGAACTATCCGCACAGCAAACAATCCCCAATGACATGTAAATTTTTGGGACAATGCCATTTCTCTAATTTTCCACGTACAGAAACAAAAAAAAAACATGCTCGTTGGATAGTGTTTTTGTTTTTCCATCTACAGCTTAACGACTAGATTTTTCGGAATTAATTAGCTAGACCTCTCGGATTTCAGCCGAAAATTTAGATTTATATATTGAATTGTTGCATCTTCTGGCTATTGGACTCTGCATAGGTTTCACAGTTTAGGAATGATGTAATTTAGGAATCGTTAAATCGGAGCTTTCAATGAGAGCTCGGGGAGATCGAGGTCATACATATTTTTTTTTTTCGTGGCCAATAATATATTTTTTCACTGCATTAAATAAATTAATTTGATGCAATAAAAATTTGTCCAGCCAAATAATATTAAATTGAGCCTGATGAAAAATTCATACTCTGGAATTTTAATGATTTTGAGGACATTGCTTGGAGGAAATTTTTTTTGTACTGGCCCTATTCGACAAAAAAATCCACAAAATGTCCTCGAATTCTTATTGAAAAAAAAAAAAACCTTCTCCCTCCAATTTACAGTCGTCTCTGCTCTCGACGAAATGAAGAGAACGAGTAGCAAAGCTCGCGAGGCTACTCGCTGGCTCGAGGGACAACTTCGCAAGGGCTCGAGATTTCTTCGAGCTCAGAGACCCCACGAGAGGCTGCCCCTGCCATTGATCAAAGGACCGAGAGCCAAGGACAAAGAGGCATGGCTATTCTTTCAAATTATCGAGTGCTGTCATTATCTGACTCAACAGACGAAAGTTGGTCTCAACGGTGACAAGGAACCACCGGTCGTGACGTTGCTCACGGGTTTCAGTGCGGAGGAGAGAAAAGCTGCTATTTTCAGTCCTGATGGATTATCAAGAACCGCGGGTATGAGAAATTTTTCATCAATTGATTTTGGATTATTTAATTTAAACAAACAAACAAAAATATCGACCCTAATTTTAATCAATTATCAATATCTCAAGTTACCAATTCATAAAATTATTAATTTCTCGAATTATCAATTATCGGCCAAGTTTGGGCTTGACTATCGGGGGATCTTTTTGTAAGTCACACAGCTTGGTGTCTGTGTTGAAAAAAACGTGCGATAATTTTTTCAGATTTTTTCCTCCATTTTTTTAGCTACCCATTGGCTATCGAATTCTTTCATTTGAAACTTTTTTGTTTTTTTTTTTTCATTCAATTTTGGTGGCTTGAATTTGAAAAAAAAAAAAAAAGAAAAAAAAACCAATTCTACACTTTTTTTTGTAAAAAAATCTCAACTTTCCGGAAAAAAATATAGCCTATTTAATATACGTGTAGAAGACTCTCAAAATCAAGATTATAATCTGAAAAGTCGTTTTTTTCGCCATTGCCCAAAGTTAAAAAAAAATTTCCATATTTTTTTTCAGAAAGCTGAAAAAATTTTACATAATATGTGTCATTTTAAAGTTGGATTATCTTAAAAGACTCCTGAGATTAATAAAAATGTAAAAAAAAACATAAATCTCATTTATTCTAACAATTTTAATAATTTTTTAATTTTTTGGCGTGGTTGTTGAAACGAACAATAGGCAATTGTTGTGTACCGGTGTAAATAATGGGTTATTGTTTTTATTATTTTACCATAACAACATACAATCATTCCAGTTGAAATACATGTGCCAGAGAAAACGTTTCTTAGTTCAATACAGGTTTGAGAATAACTGTTCCCAAAATATTTGGTACAGGCGAAACCGAATGCAATGATTCGGTACCTCTGATGGTCTTTGAACGCAAAGATCTTTGTTCAATTTCAGTCTTTGAATTCGGATACTCAATATTTTCCAAAAACGCAAAATTTACATTTGGTAACTTGTTTGAATGGGTTTTTACCAATTTATCAAATGTAACTTTTGAGTTTTTGGAAAATATCGAGTATCCGAATTCAAAGACTGAAATTGAACAAAGATCATTGCGTTTAAAGACTTTCAAAGGTAACTCAATCATTTCATTCGATTTCGCCTGTACCAAATAATTTGGGAACGGTTATACTCAAACCTGTGTCGAACTCAAAAACGTTTTCTCTATCACACGTATTTCAACTGGAATGATTGTATGTTGTCGTAATGGTAAAATAATAAAAACGATAACCCATTAATTACACCGGTACACAACAATTGTCTATTGGCCGTTTCAACAGCCACTCCAAAACATAAAAAAAATATTAAAATTGTTAGATTAAATGAAATTTATGTTTTTTTTTTAACATTTTTATTAATCTCAGGAGTGTTTTTAGAGATCCCAACATAAAAATGACATAAATTATGTAAAATTTTCTCAGCTTTCTCAAAAAAATATGAAAATTTTTTTGAACTTTGTCCAATGGCGAAAAAAACGACTTTTCAGATTATAATCTTCATTTTGAGGCTTCTACACATATATTAATTAGGCTATATTTTTTTTTTTCGGAAAGTTGAGATTTAAAAAAAATATATACAGAATTGTTATTTTTTTCAAATTGAAGCCGCCAAAATTAAATGAAAAAAAAAACCAAAAAAGTTTCAAACGAAAGAATTCGATAGCCAATGGGTAGCTAAAAAAATTGAGGAAAAAATCTGAAAAAATTATGGCACGTGTTTTTCAACGCAGACACCAAGCTGTGTAACTTACAAAAAGATTCCCGATAGTGAAGTCGAAACTTGGCCGATAATTCATATTTTTACTCGTACACAAAATTAATAATTTCCTCAAATTTATTGCTTCATTGAATTATTAATTTCTAATTTTCATTAGGACGAATCAATGTTATTGTTGTTTTTTTTTCTCTCTTTATCGAAAATAAAAAATTCACAGGTGTAAATCTCGAGCATGTAGAGACTTTTCACACGAAGTGGAAGACTTCGAGCAAGAGCCACGGTTGAAATCCACGAAACGCTCGAGATTGCTCACCGTCTTGTAACTGGCTCACGTACGGGCGTCGAAAAATAACGCTGTCGTGATTAACAATCGCGTGGGAACCATCGTGGCACGTTGGTTCCTCGTTCGAGCTTTAAAAGAGTTGAAAACCCATGAAGGGAAATCAACCGTAAACTCTGACACGAGAAAAATTTAAAAAAATACAAAAAAAAAACAAAAAAAACAAAAAAAAAACACGAACATTGTTACGATCGCGACGACCATCATGCGCAATAAACGTTTCTATTCAATAATTCCTCGATATTTTGACAATCATTTTCAAAACCGTCCCAAAATTTCGCGATTTAAGACATATATTTTTTTATTTTATTTAAATTTTTATTTATTTATTTATTTATTTTTTTCTAGCATTATTACGTCGATACTGGGTAAAATTACGAATTATATTCGCATGAATTTTTAAACGAAACAATTACTCATAATAATTTGAAAATACATGAAAAATAATTAAAAAAGAAAAAAAAAAATGATTTCAAATTTTTTTATTTGAAATACATTTTTTTCAAATTCCCACCATATTGCAAAAAAAAAAAAAAATATTCCAATGTTTTCATGCAACTTGTACACGAATTTTTTTTTTTTTTAATTAAAAAACAGAAAATTCATAATTATTCTTAATTAAACTTTTAGCAAAAATAATTATTCATGATTATTTTTGATTACTCGGGGAAGGGGGGAGAACGATAATATTTCTGGTTGCATGTTGGAAAATAAAAAAATAATTCGACTATGGAACGACTCACCGGTTTGTTGAGGAACAAAATGGCGATCGTCGTCATCCAAAGCGCACACGAAACCAAAGAAAATCCAAACGCAAACAAACACTATAATGTAAAAACGGAAGAAAATTCATTATACAGCGCTAAAATAATGAAAAACTGCGAAAAATATGTTCGTTTCGGTCGAAATTTGACGAGCATAGATCGTTATAACTTTTTTCGGGAAAAAAAAAATACAAATATACATACCACTTTCGATGTTGCGTAAAAAGATGATTTGCACTGGAACCGACGTCGCCGTTGGTCTGGCGAATAATTTTACGGCAAAAAAAAAAAACAAATTTGATCGATCAACGTCGCTAATACGTATGGCGAAAAAAAAAAATTCCTCGAGCACACCGGAAAAAAAAAAAAAAATTGACGAAAAATTTCGGATTATGTTTTGCTATCTTTATTCTCTGATGTATAATTCACTCCCGGAGAAAAAAAAACCCACACAAATGATGATAAACGCGGTAACGCGCGTTTCTCGTCATTGGGAGACAAAAATTTCCGGTAATCGATGAAAAAAAGTATTTTGCCCAAATAAAAAAAACACCTGAGAGAATTTCGTCGACTATCCGCGGGCTGAACGAAAAAATTTCAACTGATTTGTCTATTCTAACTCACGAACCTCCTCCCCCCCTCCCTCGCCTCCTTGACTCGTAAATTGGCGAAAAGAAAACTTTTGCAAACACTTCCACGGATTATAATTTGAATTTTTTTTTTTGTTACGTTATACCTTATCGCGCACATAATTGTTCGAAAACACACACGATATGAACGCTGACTCTAATCATGTTGGTTCAATTTTTTTTTTATCGTCAATAAAAAGTGTCGCGGAGCACACGGAAAAGATCGCGATTTTGAAGAAAAACCGTTGCGCCCTCTGCCCTCTCCACTGAGCTCAAGCCGCTGTCTCTGTTGAGTTCGCGATGTCGAAGGGTGCGGGCGGTATGTGCGCGCGTGAATCTACGATAAACATTTTATAAACAATTTTCGATAATTGTTCGTTCGTAATTTAAAAAAAACTCTATCAATTCATCGCACTCGCGAGTAAGTACGGACTTTGTTTGATATTCGTGATCATTCATAGACGGGAATTATTGCGAAATATTTGGCGAAAAAAATTTACTTCACGGATTTTTGAGCCGGGTCGTAAAGAAAAAAGAAAAGAGAGAGAGAGAGAGAGAGAGAGAGACGCGTTTAGTACGAGTGTGCGACACCGTACGCCCTTTTTTTTCTCGACCGACGCTTTTGTCAACTCTGTACCGATACCGTGAAATAAATAAATAAATAAATAATCGAATAACTAAATATATTTGTGAAAAAATGATTTTGTGCTGTCAGTTATCAAATCGCGTGAGGCGTCGATTCTTGTTAATTCGCGTATTTGTACCGGGATTTCGATTTTTTTTTTCTCGTTGAATTTTTTTTATTTTCCTCGCAATTTTGTGGGCCAAACTTTTCTTCAGTGTCCGAGAACGAAAGGAGTCGAGAGTTTTTGAGTGCGTATGTCCGTGTGCGTGCGCTGATGAAAAGCTCTATAAATGTGCGCGTGTAAATAAAAAATCACGATTTTTCAATATCCTCGAAATATTCCAATGAAAATTTCTTAAATTTGTTTTAAATTTCTTAATTTTGGGCGATGAAGAAGAAAAAAGTACCAGAGTTGGCCAACAGGTGGCACTAATTCTCGACTTTTCGAAATCCGTGCTTCGCGGTAGTGCCGCTCCCGGGTGTGTGGCACTACTTGTCAACTCACCGGCTCTTTCGGTTCTCGGCGCGCTGCTCTCGCGTTCAGTGGACAAGATGGCCGCTGTTTAAAATGCGTTTGTCTGTATTTTTTTTTCGTGTTTACAGTGAAATTGACAATCGAAAAGTGAACCGTAAGTCTCGAACACGGTTATACATTTTTTTTATTTATTCAAAATACTTGGTGGACAATTTCAATTTTCGAAGTTCTGAATAAGAATTAAAAAAAAAATAAACGCGTCGCGATTTTCGAGTATGTACTGAAATACAAACCTTTAGAGGACGGGGAAATTTTGGTTCAAATCGACTTTTAATTTAACCCAAAATTTATGCATTACTTCAACGGATTACTCATTACTCATTTCAAATGTCCCATCTGACAGTCGGTCCCTGAAGGGACCACCCCCGTCCTCAGAAGGTTAAAAAAAAAGTGATTTAGTGTTGTTTGTGATTAAATTTCATCGCGTGTGATTGGATCGTATCGCTCGTTCGAGACAAGATTGGACCGGAAGTTGGTGAGTCATCGATTGTCATATGATTTTTATTGTATTTTACGTAAACATAAAAATTTTATTTTAAATTAGACCCTTTTTTTCGATAATATTCCCATTTAGAATTTTACATTTATTTTCTTCTGCATTACCACTGCGAATTGAAAAAATTTGCAGAGTTTTTCTTTATCGTCGTGAAATGCACGATTCCTATTCCCCTCGTGTTTTCCAGCGCTATATTAACCTCTGGCGCTTATAAACCGAACATCTCTCTTCCTGTCCTGTGTGTGTTGAAGCAAAAAAAAAAGAAACGTTTGTTTAACGAGCTAAAAGAACCGGTGTAAAAAAATTGTTCTAGCGTATAAGCGATATATACAGAGAAAATATAATTATCAAGTGAGCTCGTGTCGAGTGGGAAAAATCTTTGTAGATATAATTGTTTCATACGAAAAATTCCACGAGTCATGGCTGACTCGGCTGGAAATTGGTGTCTCATTGAGAGTGATCCCGGTGTTTTTACGGAATTAATCAGAGAATTTGGTAATTATAGCATTAAATGACGTTTATTCACGAAAATCATGGTTTTTTTTTTTTCTAATGCACGAAACGTCGGCGAATTATTTATCGATTGCATTTTTTGAGAAAAAAAAAATGCATCGCAAGCGCTCTCATTGACAGCCAGAGAGACACTGCAATTTTTGCTATCCTGTTGGAATTTTAGGGGCAACCGGAGCGCAGGTAGAAGAATTATGGAGCCTCGACGACGAACAGTTCGATAATTTGAAGTAAAAAAAAAAAAAATTTTTTTTTCATTGTCTTTGCGCTCCAATTATTTATCGTGATTTTTCCTTGCTGAACGTTGTTCAATTTTGTGCCCTTTCCAGACCAATTCACGGTTTAATATTTCTATTCAAATGGGTCCAGGACGACGAACCGGCCGGAACTCTCGTTCAGGACAACAGATTGGATAAAATATTTTTTGCCAAACAGGTATTCGCTCGTATAGTTTTTCGCTATCGCGGAGGCGCGTTTACGGGCGATAATAATTTCGTAGCATATTTTCATCGCAGTTATGATAAATTGATGAAATAATTTTTGTTGTTGAGGTGATAAACAATGCCTGCGCCACGCAAGCCATAGTCAGTGTTTTATTGAACTGCAAACATCCGGACATAACGCTCGGGCCTAATCTTCAGGCGCTCAAGAATTTTTGTCAGGGTTTCGACGCCGGAATAAGCGGATTGGCTCTCAGCAATTCCAATGTCATAAGAAAAGTTCATAATTCATTTTCCAGGTATTTCACTGAAATATAAATAATGAATGAAAATTAAGTTAAACTTTTTTTTTTTGCGATTGTCGTTTGGTTACTTTTTCGAATTTTCGCGATTTTTTTTTTCGACAAAACGTAATCAGGTGGCTGAGCGTGAAAAAATTTGAAAAATCGAAAAATAATATATCAAAGATTTTGGGGGGAAAAAAAAATTATCTTTGATATTCTGACAGTAACAGAACATCAAAAACCGCCCCGGGCAGTGGTGATGCGCCTGAAAATGCACTTTTATTGATGTTCGGTTAATATAAATTTTTTAAAACACATGAAAAATTTGTAGCAAGAATATCCGAATGAAAAACTACCCCTAACAGTAACAAAACATCGAAAACCACCCCTAGAAATGGTGATACGCCCAAAAATGCACTTTCATTGATGTTCAGTTCATATATATTTTGGAAACCGCATGGAAAATGTGTATCAAGAACATCCGAATGAAAAAATACCACTGACAGTAACAAAACATAAAAAAAACTGCCCCTAGCAGTGGTGATGCGCCTGAAAATGCACTTTTATTGATGGTCGGTTCATATAAATTTTTTAAAACACATGAAAAATTTGTAGCAAGAATATCCGAATGGAAAACTACCCCTAACAGTAACGAAACATCGAAAACCACCCCTAGAGATGATGATACGCCTAAAATGTACTTTCATTGATGTTAAGTTCATATATATTTTGGTAACCGCATGGAAAATGTGTATCAAGAACATCCGAATGAAAAACTACCCCTGACAGTAACAAAACATAAAAAAACCGCCCCTAGCAGTGGTGATGCGCCTGAAAATGCACTTTTATTGATGGTCCGTTCATACAAATTTTTTAAAACACATGAAAAACTTGTAGCAAGAATATCCGAATGGAAAACTACCCCTAACAGTAACGAAACATCGAAAACCACCCCTAGAAATGGTGATACGCCCAAAAATGCACTTTCATTGATGTTCAGTTCATATATATTTTGGAAACCGCATGGAAAATGTGTATCAAGAACATCCGAATGAAAAACTACCCCTGACAGTAACAAAACATAAAAAAACCGCCCCTAGCAGTGGTGATGCGCCTGAAAATGCACTTTTATTGATGTTCGGTTAATATAAATTTTTTAAAACACATGAAAAATTTGTAGCAAGAATATCCGAATGAAAAACTACCCCTAACAGTAACGAAACATCGAAAACCACCCCTAGAGATGATGATACGCCTAAAAATGTACTTTCATTGATGTTAAGTTCATATATATTTTGGTAACCGCATGGAAAATGTGTATCAAGAACATCCGAATGAAAAACTACCCCTGACAGTAACAAAACATCAAAAACCACCCCTAGCAGTGGTGATGCGCCTGAAAATGTACTTTTATTGATGTTCGGTTCATATAAATTTTTTAAAACACATGAAAAATTTGTAGCAAGAATATCCGAATGAAAAACTACCCCTAACAGTAACGAAACATCGAAAACCACCCCTAGAGATGATGATACGCCTAAAAATGTACTTTCATTGATGTTAAGTTCATATATATTTTGGTAACCGCATGGAAAATGTGTATCAAGAACATCCGAATGAAAAACTACCCCTGACAGTAACAAAACATAAAAAAACCGCCCCTAGCCGTGGTGATGCGCCTGAAAATGCACTTTTATTGATGTTCGGTTAATATAAATTTTTTTAAACACATGGAAAATTTGTAGCAAGAAAATCTGAATCGAAAACTACCCCCCAACATTAACAAAACAACGAAAACTACCCCTAGAAGTTGTGATGCACCTAAAAATCCACTGTCATTAGTGAGGTCGGGGTGCTTTTTGAACGTGAGTCGTCATGCCTCTCACGAATCGGGGGTAGCGAGGCCTGACTGGGCTCGGCTCCAAAGTACGATTGGAGAATGGGAGCCGAGCCACCCTGAATTCTCCCGATGATAACACTGTCAATCACCCTCGCATCCCGCTTCCTTGTGCGCATATTCAGGTGGAAAGAGTTGGTGCGCGTTCAATGTGCATCGACTCTTCAATTATTTCAGGGGCAGGTTCTTGCATTGAGGGTGATATTTTCTCAACTGACGGGTAGTTCATAAGGGTTGAAATGATCCGTAAGTTTCTCAGAATATATTAACGTTTTCCAGGATACGCATATTCCGATTTCGATTAGGATGAAATAATAGGAAATTGGTAATAACGTTTTATGCGTTGGGGGTGAATTTTTCCCAACCGAAGGGTTGGAATTATCCGTAAGTTCTTCAGAATATGCTCACGCGTTCTGGAACTCTCATATTTCGATTCAGCTTCATGATAAAATAACGGAAAATGATATGATACCATTTTATCCATTGGGGGATGAATTTCTCTCAATTGAGGGGTAGTTCATAAGTGTTGATTGATCCGTAAGTTCTTCAGAATCCGGATACGTGTTTCGGAATTACTTTCCCTCAATTTTTGGCAGAAATGAACGATGGGAAATGAAATTAAGATGTTTTAAAACGATTGGGGTGGTTTTTTTTATTATTAGGGGGTAGTTTCTGAGGGTAGGAAAATTCTGGAATAATTTTTTTTTTTCATATTGGGTACTCATGAATTCAAATTCACCATGTAACAAATTTGCCAAACGCTCCAAAAAAAAAAAACTCAGCTGTTAAAGGGTTAAGCATCAACGATGATAATCAAGCGATGGAGCATGAAAAAGTGATAGATCCGTGAAATTTTTTTTTTTTTTTTTTCTTAATCTGATTTTTCTCCGTTGGTTTGGGTTGGCTTTTGGATCTAGGTATATTTTCGGGTTGGGGTATATTTTTCGAGCTCCCCCGCCTGATTATCATTGTTAGCGCTGAAATAAAGGATTTTTCCGAAAAAAAAAACGCAAAAATTCGGAAAAGTAACCAAACTAGACAATTACCTTTTTTTTCACTGTTTATTCTACTCTGGTTGTATTTTTTTTTTAATATTAAAAATAGAAATCCAATTCTCAATGACAAAATGGTGAAAAATATATATCGAAATGCTTTCTCTATGAAACATAACCAACGTTCAGGCAATCGATCGCTTATAAATCTTCGTGGCTTTATAGTATACAATAATGAGAAATTATTTTGTAAAAAAAGAAAAAAAGAAAAACATTCAACTCCACGATAATTTTTTAGACAAAGTCTGTTCGAATGGGACTCGAAACAGGCGTCCAAGGACGAGGATGTTTTTCATTTTGTCAGTTATATACCGATCGAGGGTCGTCTCTACGAATTGGACGGTCTCAAGGAGGGTCCTATGGATCTGGGTCCTTGTCCGTCCGGCGACGAATGGGTCCAAGCCGCAAAGCCAATTATTCAAAAAAGAATAAACAAGTGAGAAACCTTTTTGTTTCACTCTTTGAAAAAAAAAATAAAATTAAAAAAAAAAAAAATCACTTCCTTCACGAATCTCATTGTTATCAGATACAACGAGGGTGAAATACATTTCAATCTAATGGCCATAGTCTCGGATCGTAAGATGCTATACGAGAGACAAAAGGCGATTGTTTGCGAACCCTCGGAGGTGGCGAGACTCGAGGCCCTAATCGAGGAAGAGATTGGCAAGTCTAAGCGTTACAAAATTGAAAATATGAGAAGAAAACACAATTATCTTCCGCTGATAATGGAATTGCTCAATGTTCTTGCGAAAGAGGGCAAACTCGTGCCGCTTTATCAGAAAGCCAAGGAACGCGCTATCGAGAAAGAAACGAGAAAGAACAAAGTTTAAAGTAATGTGGATTTTTTTTTTTTTTTTTTTTTTTTTTTTTTTTTCAACGCTTACCATCGATCCAGGAATATTATGTTGGATCGAGGTACCCGAATTGTAATCGCGTTCTCTGTGACGCCCGAGATCGTGGCAATTTTTGTTTTTTTTTTTTACAATAAACTTATTTTCACGAAACGTAACTTTTATTTTTTAATACCTGAAATCCATAAAAAAAAATACGAGCTTATTTATATATCTTACAAATAAAATACTTTGCTATTGTCAAAAAGATTCGCAAGCATCCATTGTACTTGGATCTTCGTGAGTAAAAAAAAAAAAAGACGAAAAAAAATAGAAATAAAAATAGAAACAATTCGTTGATATTTTGCGTGCTGTAGGATGATCATTCGCAGGCGCTCTCAATCGTCCAATTTTTTAATTTCCAATTTCTCCGCATGCGATAGTATTTTCTCGGCGTCCTCGATGAAAATTTTGGCTTTTTTGTCCTTGTACAAAATTCGCGGTAGACACTTGTCGATTTCTTCATTCGTCAATTGATCAATCTTTTTCGTGTACAGCCATTTCAAGATCACTGTAAATATATAATTCGTATACTTCATTTTTTTTCATCTCCCCTCATAAAATTCAAGGAAAAATTTGTATATTACGTTTGAAAACGACTTTTTTTTTTGTTCGTTTTTCATTATACTTACTCTTCAAGTTGCGCGAATGTATTTTCACCGAAGTTTCCATAGTCAGATGATTGAATATTTTACGAAGAAAAGACGCCGTCAGTCCATCGAAATATCTCACGATATGCTGCCATTTTATTTCCTCGGGATACCACATTTGTTTCTCGTGCATGCTAAAAGAAAGAAAAAAAAAAAAAAAAAAAACACACACAGGGTAGATGTACCGGTTGTTGCCACTTTAAGCATTTTCGAACATTCATTTACGAACAGTTTTCATATTATTGAAAATTCATAATTGAAAAAGTGATCGATGTAGCCTAAAAGGTACACAGAATCGAATTGTTATCATTTAAAACCTTTTCTGATCCATGATAAATAAGAAAATAGGAAATTATTTTGTAGCTGTCATTTTCACCATTTGCGGCCACAGTTGTACTGGGGTAAGTGTGGGTATTACTGCGGTTTGAAATGAGGGGCCAGCTTGACGAGCATATTTAAAAAAAATCATTCAAAATTACGGACGTTTTATTGTTTTCAAATCAATATTTTACTTATTTTGAACTTGGAAAAAAATTAACAATGTTATCGAATGACTTTTTCATCAAATAAAAAGCATTTGAAAAAATAATGCAGATGCTGCTATTACTGCGGGGTCTGGAACGACGAGAAGGTATTACTGCGCACCAAATACTGCGAATTGTCCAATTACTGCGCGTCGTGTATGTAATTTATAATTTTTAAAAATGATAACAATTTAAGCCCGCTAATATCTGATCTTTGTTAATTACCTGCTTCACAATTAATATCACATTCGAAATAATTATTTAATAATAATAATTATTATTATTCCTATATCTTTTCGAAAAAAGTTCAGGAACGGGGAAGTTCAAGGGCTCTGGCTGATGGTCTACTCAAACCCGCTTGTCTTTATTTGATTTCGCTTTAATTTTGTTTCTACTTTTGACATTAGCTATTATAAACGAAGTCAGGCGCTATTATATATACAGAATATTCGGCGGTAATATTATTTGTATAGGTCAGAAATTGGAAATGTGTCAACCGCAGTAATCGGTACGCAAGCTTCGAAAGGATGGAGTATTAATTTATAATTTATTAATTTATTAATTTATAATTTATTAATTTATTAATAGTATTAACACCGCAGGAATGCACGCATCATTGAAAAATTCGTACCAAATACTGCGGCGGCAAATTAAAAATGAAAATAAATTAAATTTTGATTCTAAAAAATTTTTTAATTAAAAATAAATCTTATTTTAGTGACCGTAACAAAATATAAGGATATTGCAACAATAACAAAGAAAACAAGGACCTTATACCGATATCAATTTTTGACCATTACTAGCAAAAAATGGTGAAATTTTCACTCACAAACACCTCTTCATTTTGAAAAATCAACAATAAATTAAATAATCATGATGCACACGTCATTCTGTTGATTCATTGTGTTTTCTAGAGATTGAATTGACAGTCTGATTGTTTCAAGCTATAAATTATGAGACAAGATTAAATTCTGATAAAATTAAAAAAAAAAAATCGCAGTAATACCCACACTTACCATCCGAAGTACCAATTGTGGCCACCAAGCTTGATTGACTATAAGCTGGCCACAAATAGAACAATCGCATTTTGAATGTACAACTTTTAGCCGTCGCGTATTTTTCAAGAATTTTAGCTGAGACATCAGTTTTTTGTAATTATAACCCGAAAAATGTGCTTCAACAGATAAAATATAAATTTTTGATGGGGCAGAATGACTTTAGATATGAGAAATAGTACAAGAAAACTACACGAATCGCTCAGCGTTGACACATTTCGTCATATTTCGTTGAAATAAATCAGTAGATATTCAATAAAGCAATCGATAGTGGTCCGTAATCCATATTGAATATCGAAATATTACGCTCGATGAAGCGAAATTGAAACTTTAAGAAATTCGAGGAAAATTCGAAGTGGCCACAAACGGTACAATGGCTACGACTGGTACGTCTACTCTATACGGAAAAATTTTTATCGACACAGCGAGTCTGTGAAAAGTAAAAGTACTCACTGTTCGATCAGCATTACTTTAATTTTATTTATATAGATAGGTTCGACGGAGAACAATTGCAGATGCAATTGTTGTTCCCAGAATCTCTTCATGAGCTGATGATCAATTTTCATCTTTTTTTCCATCTTCTGCCACACTACTTTCGGTATAAAAGCGTCCTTGAGTTCCATCAAATCCTCGCTAAGCGTAACGTCGATTAACGTCGTTATGAACTTTTCGGCGAGGGACAAATCCCACTCAACTTTCGTCAATACTGAGAAGACAAATATTATTTGGAAATGTCGAATTACATTTTTTTTTTTTTTAATGTAGAATTACACGTTGAAATGAAAAAATTTTTATATAAAAATGCGAGAATTTCATGTTGAATGTGATGTAATTATGTATATCGAATTTAGATGGTTAAAAATTTAATCGTCGTGACACTCACCCTTTCTCTCGTTCTCCCGACAATAATTGTTCAAAAGCTTTTGATAACGTCTCCAAATCGACTCTCTCGTTCTGTTCAACACCCTGGAGAGCTCCGAATATTTTTTGTCCGGATTTTCAGCCGGTTTGTGCAACATATATGCCAAAATCTTCATATCCTCTTTCCCCGTATATCTGAAAAGAAAAAAAAAAAAAAAAAAAAAAAAAGGAACATAGTTTAATCTCTAATAATCGCATCTCTCGTTTGCGTTCGTCCTGATCGTGAGAGAGCCGAGTTGCTTTTCACCTTAACCCAGCAGTACAACTTTTTCCATAGAGAATCTTGAATCTACTGTAAACACTGAAGAGCGGTCGATTCGGCAAGCCATCGGCCAAAAATTGTACGAATTTTCGTCTTTCCTCCGAATTCGCCATTATGCACTTCTTGCCGTATCTCAGATACATGAAAGGCTTGTAATTTTCGGGATTCCAACTGTGATCCTTGAAACAGGCAAAAATAAAAATACATCATGGATCCACGGTGATCGGGAACATTGAAATTACTATACCTATCCATAACTATGGCTAGATATATTATTTCGATGGACCAGTTCTTGATTTACAAAAGTGAAGAAGAAAAAAAAAAAAAAAAAACAATATAAATTAAAGAAAGAAAATAAAGTTTTCGAAAAAGTCATAAACTTACTTCGCAGAAGGCTTTCCAATTTGCCTTGATAGTTTCGTCCTCCGAAGGGCTGTAAGTTTGCTTGTTCAACGGAGCGAATTGGACGAATGACTTTTGCTGTTCGTACGTCAGAGGCTTCGATCCAGCTCCAGTCGCGATCTTGTGCTGAGGCAATACTTCGTGCCTCAGTCGAACGACGAGATGATCCAATTTCTAGGGGGGGGGGGGGGGGGGGGGGGGCAAAAAAAAAAAAAGAAGAAAAATTGTCAACCCTGAGCTCTTGTAGATTCGATAGTTGATGGGTTTTTTTTTTCCCCCAAAATTATTAGATTGAATAATTTTTGTCAACAATCATCGAACAAAACTTTTCGCTTCACTCGATCGTTTCGTTTCCCTACTTTTGTCAATATTTTTTCTTTCTTTTTTTTTTTCCCCCCCCAACAGTTCTCAATAGTACTTTCTTGCCACGAGGGGGGGGTCTCTTACTTCAAAAATTTTCCTCGATGGAGTAATTTTTTTCTCAGCTGCTTCGATTTTTCTCGAAACTCTGGCCGCTACCACGGCCAGATCTTCATCGTCCTCCAAGTCCGAAAGGTTCATCTTCGTTAATTTTTTTATGCCCAATCGCTTACCGCGCGCTCGTTTCTCATCGTCTTCTCTCGTTTTCTTCGCCTCGATGGATTTTTTCGTGCTTCGATCAGTCATATTTTCCGTGCTCCGTTTTGCCGCTGATCTCGACGATACGATGCTCTTATCGTTCGCTTTCTCGCTCACCAAAGATTCAAGGCTGGTGCGTCTTTTGGGTGTTTTCAATTTTTCAATCACGTTGGATTTTATCGTTCCTCCATTGTTCGCTTTTTCCACGCTCCGTTTTCGGAGCGTAAACTTCGAAGGGGTCTCCTCCTTTGCCAATGACTTGCGCGTCGAGCGTCGTCTCGTTTTCGCAACGATCGATTTTTTTGTTTTTTCAAAATTGCTTTTTATCTTCGATTTCGAGGATTCGAAATTCGCCTCGCTTTCCTCAATGTAGAGAGGATCCTCATTCGGCTCTATCGCTTTACAAGCGACAATGCTCGAACCGTCCCACGATTCTTCCTTTATTTTCGCGGTCGGTGAGGCTAATATCTTGGACAATATCTGATTGTTTGCCCATTGATTGTTCGCATCCTCGTACTGATTAAATAATTCTATTGTCTCGAAAGTAAAACTCGTACGTTCCAGCAAATCAGTTTTCAGATCCTCCGACATTTGCTCGTAATCGCTGCTCGTTATACAATTTTCCAATTCCCGCGACAGACCCTTCAGAGGACTCGCCGAATTCGCGTTACATGGTCCAGTTCTTGCTGATTTTGGGTTTGTTCCCATCTTCGATTCGAGCTTACGTTCTTTCGGAGTCGAGCCCTCGATGGGACTGGGGACTCTGGCTTTTCTCTTTATGGGTCTCGGCGGTGTCAGACTCGCTTCTCGATTAACACTGCTTGCTCGAGACTTGGATCTTGGTGAAAAAATTAGAGAAAAATTTTGTTCCTCCGTCTCCTCCTCCTCATCCTCGGTTTTTGCGATACCAGTTTTACCATCACTCTCGATTATTTTCGCTGCAGCGATTGTTTTCTTTTCCACGGTACTACGACGATCGAACAATACTTTGCGTAAATTCGAGCTCGTCGTAGTCTGGGAACCACAGACGAAATCGTTTTCCGGACTTTTTGCGTGCGAGAAAGAATCGCCGAGTGCGAGGGAAACGGATTCGGCCTGAGTATAAAAAAAAAAAAACGTCAATTTATAAATTACTAGCTTTTGCCCGAGACTTCGTCTGCGTAGAATTAGTACTTCGAGAAGCTTATTTTTTTCTCCGAGCTTTCATCACAATCTCCATACTATTTAAATAATCTAAAAAAAAGTGATCAGTGATTTTGACATGAAAAGGTAGTATCTACGTAGCAAAATGTAAGTAAATAGGTCAATGAATGAGATGTAATTCTTTATAACTGTAGGCAATAATTTGATTCAACACATTTTTGTAAACTACGTTTTTGGTTTTCCCGTCCTTTGCTAAAACATAAAGATTGTGCCGGCTCGAGACTCGTGAGCACGCCACTTGAGAAATTGATTCCCCATACAAACTTTCACCCCCTTTTCACCTCATTATGGGATGATTTCCGGAATAAAAACTATCCTATATCCTTCCCGGGGTCTCCCATCCCATTTATAATATTAGTAAGGATAGTATATAGTATTGTATAGTATAAAGTATAATGGTATATAGTATGTAGTATATAGTATATGGTATAGGATAGTAAGGATGCAGAAAATTCTTTATTTCTTACCAAAAGTATAATTATGATGAGTTTTATATCCCTTATTTGAGGAATTGATTCCCCGTAAAAACTTCCACCCCCTTAAGGAGGTTCTTAACCCAGAGAAAAACGGTAAGAATGATTTTAAAATTTGAGGGGAGGCTTGTGCTGATACTAGGAATACACCGTAATTATTTCAGATTTTTTGATCGCGTAGTTGAGGAGAAAAAATAACATTAAATATGCCGCTTATACATGGGCTCTTATGGGAGAAGTATTCGAAGTTATGATTGGAGATTATTTTAGGAGTGAAAAAACGGTAACATTTCCCCGAAGAACCGCTTAAACAACAGATTAGACCTTCATAGATATAATTTGCCCATAAAGAAAGTTTTTCACCGTTCCAATTGTGAAATATACTTGTAAACAGAATTGAGCGTGAGTAATGGCTTGGTGAAACAAATGCCGAACGCAACCTGTCCCGCACGTCGCCCGCGCCGCGCCATTACATTCCCCTTGCCGCACCAAATTGATGTTAAGAACCTCCTTAAGGGATGATTTCCGGAATAAAATATTATAATCTAAAAGTTACTTTTGCATTTATAATATTAGTAAGGATAGACGAACGTTGAAATTTAGAGGCCTCGCACAAAATATTATAATCTATGATTATCAATCATTTTTTTTTTGGGAATTAGGATAGAGATTTCGTAGTTATAATATTGATAAAATACTCTGGAATTTTCGTTTGTCTTTGGACTGAAAATTTTTCCAGGCTTTAATGTATGTTTCTTAAGCATCGTAAAATTGATTCAATGTTTGATGTTTGATGAAAGAAAATTGCCTTTTGCCTTTGAGTCGAAAGACTTGAATTTTATTTTCACGTTGAGGCTAAGTATTCTCATAACCGGAAGTTTATACTTAGATGATACTTTATTGCGTTTATTCAATCTTTAAAAATATGATGGCAATGTTTTTTTTTTTATAAGCGACAAAGGTATATTATTTTTATGCAAATTGATTACCCAGATAGACATTTGGTGGCAAAATAACGGCAGAAACCCGCCAGTAAGTGTTGCAGTAAGAATGCCACGGATAAGACGGAGCAATTTAGGTCCGTCCGAACCGAATGAATTTTCGATCTAATCGAACTGCAGAGCAGCGCAAAGAGCGGAATTAAATTTTTAGAAATTTGGACAGGACAACGTCTGTTGGGTTCGCTAGTATTTATGATAATAATAATAATAATAATAGGGGACAGTATTTATTCAAGCATTTTTAAATTAAGTGACTCGATTCAATTGTATTCACCTCTCTGGCGGTTGTTCCAGCAGTCTCCTCCCTAACTCGAGTCCGTTCCTCAGCTTTGTTCTCCAAATTGCCTCCGTTTCCCAAAATTAAATTCGCAACGTCCGTAGAAACGGTGTCTCCAAAATCCGTGAGTCCCGAAGTCTCGGACGACTGAGAGACGAAGGAACGATTCTTTATGCCATTCGATCGAAAACTTCGACCTGGCTTTATGGCTCCGAGCGATCTTACTCGACGATAATTAATATCGAAGCTCGCTTTCTCGTTTCTTTGCCACTCGTAGGTGTGTCGTTTTTTCAACAAGCTGCCGGGACTTTTCACTCCCAGCGCATATTTTCTCTCGCTAGGCGACTTGAATACATCCTTGCTATTATCGCGACACTCTGAATTTTTTCTCTTCCTCCCCAAGCACGCATGATTTTCACCTCTTTGCGATTCCGTTTCATCCTCCGTGTTTATTATGTCAATTTCCTCCTTAATGAGCCCCAATATAGTCTCGTAGTTGGCTGAATCTTTCAAAGGGCTGGCTAATAATGTCACGTTCTCCAGCACGCTTAGATTGAATTCTTCCCCGTCCATTGCGCAGTTCCTTTTTCTCAAGCAAATTTTTTCATTACACCTCGTCGGCGCGTTTTTTCATTAAAAAAAATACTCCTGCATCGCTATCTCGATAAATTTATTGAAATTTTATCCATTTCGTTATGAGAATTATAATAATTTATAACAGAGTGGATTTTATTGAATATTTTATTTATATATAACTTTGTACTCGATCGACTCGGTAAACATGTGAATTAAATTGAAAAAACGAAAGTTGAGTGTAGATTAGTTTTATAATATTGGGGTAGTGAATTTTTATTTAAACGAACGAGAACATTTTTTTCTCAACTATATATAAACACGTGGTCGTCGAAAATCATTGGCGAGGTAACCGTGAACATTCTTCTTCTTCTTCTTATTCACTTTGGCTGGGCTCACTCCACTCCGCGAGCCCAGCCTGGCCACCGTGCATTCGCCGCGCCGGCCATTGGCCCATTGGTCGAACCGTAAACATTCGACGCTTTATCGTTGACCGGGCCAATGAGCGCATCGAAGAGATGAGAGATGAAACCATGGACGTACAAAATATCTGGACGGAGCCTGAAGTACCCTTTTCGATGAGGGGGGTGAAGCCACAGGGGTGAGGAGAAAACCCGTGTCAGCCATCTTGGTTAATCAGATTTAGACCTATATATATAACCTATATATATATAAAATAGTATTGCCGCCGTCATCTTGGTTAGTCATATCCGTGGCAGCAGACTTTCTTTCCCCTCACCCTTGAGGCTTCACCCCCGCGGGGAAAGGCTCCGTACAGATATTTTGTACGTCCATGGATGAAACACACTCGAGAGTTCAATCAACGAAACTCTGTCGAAAAAGATAGAGCGGTACTGTTGCAGCAGTTGATAATTCGACTATTCGTCGTTCGAATATTCAAGTGAATTTTTTCAATTTTGTCTTTCCCGTAGAGGAAGCGTTTTTTAGCGAGATAAAATAATGAGGAAGCAAAATGTGCAAGTTTCCAATTTGCACGCTTTTTTCTTATTTATTCATTTATGTTTATTGATTATTTCATTCGATGAATTTTTTTTTTTTTTACGTGAAAAAAAAACACCTCGATTATTCGGAATTTTTTGCCAAATTCAACGTCAATTATCATTGTTACCTGGACATGATAAAAAAATTCGACTCGGCAGAATCAAAATTCCAAAATTTTGTCTACGTCTACCGAGTCGTATATACTTGAAACATCGTTCTCGGTTCTCGGCCTTAAAAGTGCCACTTTACCTCCTTTGGTACACAATGTAATGTACTATGATTTGACGAAAACGATCTATTTTACGTGCGTCGTGCGTCTCAATGTTTAATTATTCTTTTGAATTTTTTTTTCTGAAAGTTGACATTTTCTTCATCTCCATTTTTGGAAATTTTCCAAATTTTATGATGAAATCAAAGATGAATTCTTGAGAAGGGACTCCCCTCAAGAAATTCTGGCCAAATTCAATACCAATTTTCATTTTTTCCCCTATTAGAGGATTTCTATAAAAAGTTTCGGCTCGATAGCTTCAAATTTGTAAAGGTGTAGAGTGCGTTCAAATTTTTTTTTTTTAATTTAAAAATTTTCTAAAATTTATCAATCGTCCTTTTGTCCCCTAGACTGTTTGTGTGAAAAGTTTCACACGCACATGCATTTTTTTAAAGCGTTTTTTCTCGACGTTTCAGGACATTTTGAACAGAGGTTGGCATAAAAATATCGATTTTTTTGCACGAAAACAAAGCTTCGTCTAGGGGTGAGCAAAAATAATGATATATATTGATATTCTGAAAAAAAAAAGTATTTGTTTGGGATCAACGATGCGAGTAGCGCATTTTTCCAGTAATTTTTCCCCTACTGTCACTCGAATTAAAAATATTTATATTCAATACCTTCGATAGATCCAAAAAAAATCATACTTTTTTACGAATAACGAGACTCGTAATGAAAATTATTACGTATAACTCAATACTCTTCAGATATTCATTATATGGTTATTTCACTGTTATATAGATATAGTATATCATCGACTTGAAATTTTTACAGCCTATCAGTGTTTATCCCCAAAATGTTTGTGCAATGATTCAATGAGATTAATAGGAGAGTCTCGTTGTCGAGATATTAAATGTTTTAAAAAACATTATTCAATATGCGCGAACATTCCTTCTTATGACCATACATGAAAAACAGGTTCTACTCGGTCTGTTATTCAAGAGCTTGAAAAGCCAGCACCTTTAAAAAATTGTATGACATAGTTCTATATATAATAAAAACGTGTGCGAAAGTTCACCTCAATCAGGAGCATTTTCGTTGAGTAATAAAATGCAACATATTTTAAAATGTTGAAAAAGAGGTGTATATACGCTGTCGATTCCAGACGCGACGGACAATGTTGCCGAACTCAACTTGTCGAATCAGGCTTCTTTTTCAGAATAAAATCCTGGAGTTTTTTTTAGCGTCTTTTCGTAGTAAATGGCATAAATAATAACTCATAAAATGTGCATTATTATCATCCCTTGCTACATTTTGGCAAGGGAAAAATAGAAACAATGAAAATTTGGTACTTTTTGTGCTTCAACTCGAAATTCTGCTCAAACTATAGGTAAAAGAGTAAAATTGCTTATAAATCATTTTCTCGGTAACTAAATTCTCTACAAAAAAGTTCGCGACGGCATATACCTAGAGTTAATGATTTAGGCGTGGGAGGCGTTCAAAGTTGTAAAAAAAATAAAAAAAAAAAAACCATTTCAAGCAGGTGGCTTTATTTTTATTGAGTTATAAATAAAGTTTCTTAGGCGGTAATGGCTTTCTCGTTGTGTCCAGTTGACGTATGAATTTTTATGCATCTTCAATTGAACGCTAACGCCGTGATATGTAATTTAACAACTAGTGGATCTATACTATTCTCCGATTTCACAAAAATTACACTTCCTCGTCGTGTCACTTCGGACACCTCCCACTTATCCGCTATTGACTTTTCATAGATACTGTCGTAGACTTTTTTTTATAGCAAATTTGATTCTCTACAAAATTGTTCTCGTGCAATTTTCTCTATTTTAAATGCACTAGGACCTCGATTTAACGGTCAGCAGTGGCGGGACCCGGCTCCGCATCGCACCTTGACCGCGGAGACCCGAAGCGTCCCCCACTATCTCTCACCACGCGATAAACGGATCGAATCGATAAATGCGACATGGTGGGGACTGTCGCTTAAATCGAGGTCCTAGTGCAGTTTGGACAGCGTTTGGAGTTGAAGCTCGGAAAATGTGACGACCCCTCGGACGACTTGTCCCGCAAAAAAATCGAGGAACATCCTTAAATTGTATCTTCTCTCCCCCAAACGACACAGCTTATCGGGATAAAATTAACTCACGCATCTACTTTTTGCCATCGTGCTGCAGTGTCTATAAGCTAATTTCATTCCAATCCCGCAGTTTGTGTGTTATCTCAAGGAACTTACAATTCGCATTTTTTGAGAGGTGGCATAGTCGCTGTTCAGCACAGATCGTTCGAATAAATTGACTCGCTGAATGCATACAATTTGAAAAATGTTTACCAACAAAGCGTCAGACACGTATAATCTGACTTTGTTGACCTGACTCGTTTAATTATCAATTTGCTTGCGATATTGTAAGCTTTTCATCGACTATAAATACAAAAAAAAAAAAGAAAATTTCTTCATACATACGTATATACGAAGGCTGGATTTGTTCACAGTAATTGCAAACTGGAGACTCGTTCACACAGCCAATAAATATAACACACGAATAAATCATCGAGACGCGACTCTTTATCGAAACTGCGATATTTTTTCATGCGATATAGATTTGCGTATAATATGCAGGATTCGAGAGATGTTATTGACGAGTTTTCGTTTTTTTTTATTTCTTCCTCTTTTTTGTTTGTTACCGAAGCCAAATAGCACGTACATCATAACGCATTTACGATTATTCCGAAGATTTATATATGCTAATAAGAAGGAAGTGCAAGAGCAATTTCGTGAGTTCAAACTGCGGCGGGGATCTCGTATGGGTTCTCATGTATTTTTCATAATTTACATCTTTTCGTTGCGCCCATAAGCGAGAAATAGGCGTCGTATGAAGATATTCGTAGAGAAATAAAAAAGTAAAAAAGAAAAAGAAATAAGAAAAAGTGCTGGCTTCGAGGCAAATGATAAGTAAAACGGGTGTAAAACCGTACGCGAGAGACGCTTCTGGCGATCTCGAGCTATTAACTACACGACATATGATAATTAATATTACACGCTCGCGACACACACACACACATACACATACACACGCGCGCACACACACACATTTTATGAAAAATATACTCAGAGCAGCTCGTCGTTGTCAAATATATATGTCGCATTCCACGTCAACTCAGCCACCCCGTTTTTTTTATTGTCTCGAAAAAATTATTCAGTATGGGCATTTTAAAGGACAATATATCCATGACATTTTACCAAAATTTCATCCCCCCACTATTGTTGGTTCTCGAGATAATGATTGATGAAGTCTCAATTTTGTAAAAATCATAACTTCGTAACTACTCATCGGATTTAAACGATTAAAAAAAGAATCTTTTTTATTTTTTTTTACTCTTTTCGAAAAAAAAATATGTCATCATCGGATAAAAGCTCATTAGACATTTTTCGGAGTAAATTAACAAAAAAGAATTTTTCCCTCTTCACTGATGCGTTGTTCCATTTTGAAAAAATCCTGCGGAGTTGTGTATTGCCTCTCTCTATCAGAAAAAAAAATACTGAGTAGAATTACGATTGGCCCTTTCGTGGAAAAAAAAAAAATCGAAAAATTTACCCGAAAACTGTCTAATGAACTTTTCTCCAATGACGGCATATTTTTTTTCAAAAAGGGCGAAAAAAATAAAAAAGATTCTTTTTTTAGTCGTTAAAATCCGATCAGCCGTTACGAAGTTATGATTTTACAAAATTGAGAATTTATTAATCATTATCTCGAGAACCACCAATAGTGGGGGGACGAAATTTTGATAAAATTTCATGGATATATTGTACTTTGAAATGCCTATACTGAATAATTTTTTCGAGACAAAAAAAAACGGGGTGGCTGAGTTGACGGGGCTGCGTTGACGTGTCGTATTCCACGTTAACTCATCAGCCACCCCGTTTTTTTTGTCTCAAAAAAATTATTCAGTATAGGCATTTCAAAGGACAATATATCCATGACATTTTACCAAAATTTCATCCCCCCACTATTGTTGGTTCTCGATATAATGATTAATAAATTCTCAATTTTGTAAAAATCATAACTTCGTAACGACTGATCGGATTTTCACGATTAAAAAACGAATCTTTTTTTTATTTTTTTTGCACTTTTTGGAAAAAAAATATGCCGTCATTGGAAAAAAGTTCATTAGACAGTTTTCGGGTAAATTTTTCGATTTTTTTTTTTTTCACGAAAGGGCCAATCGGAATTCTACTCAGTATTTTTTTTTTCTGATAGAGGGAGGCAATACACAACTCCGCAGGATTTTTTCAAAATGGAACAACGCATCAGTGAAGAGGGAAAAATTCTTTTTTGTTAATTTACTCCGAAAAATGTCTAATGAGCTTTTATCCGATGATGACATATTTTTTTTCGAAAAGAGTAAAAAAAAATAAAAAAGATTCTTTTTTTAATCGTTTAAATCCGATGAGTAGTTACGAAGTTATGATTTTTACAAAATTGAGACTTCATCAATCATTATCTCGAGAACCAACAATAGTGGGGGGGATAAAATTTTGGTAAAATGTCATGGATATATTGTCCTTTGAAATGCCGATACTGAATAATTTTTTCGAGACAATAAAAAAAACGAGGTGGCTGAGTTGACGTGGAATGTCCCATATATATATATATATAAGATATACAAACATTTATGTTTTATAATGTACATTTCTTCACACATGGCATATTATTCCATGCCAAAACGAGTATAGCCTTCGATCCTTACCTTTTTTTTTCTTCTAATCGTTCCATAATATTTCATACTCTGCGCACTCGAGTGATTGGATCACGATCAATATTTTTTACATTTATTTTTGTTTTCATCGCGTTCCACAGAGTCATGATTTTTTTTTCTTTTCCTGTAATATCCATAGCGCATTGTTTTGACTCGTAAAATCGAGTGTCGCTATACTTTCACCTCGACAAATCGAGAGAAAGAAATAAAAAAAAAAAATAATTTTTTCCAATATTAATGTACAAAAATATTTTCAAAAAATTTCTCGAAATGAACACGCTTTCTTTTTTTAAATTAAAACAAATCGGCTAAAAACGTTGTACGTGGGAAAACAAAGATTTTCGTTTTGTTTTTTAAGTGCCAAAATGTTTTGTCGAATTTGAGGCGCGTTTTGAGAAGAATTTTGTAAATTTTGTAAAGCGAAGAATACGAAAATTACTCGAGCGAACGCGATTTTGGGGAAATTATTAATGAATTAAAAAAATGCCGATGGGAGTACCGAAGACCGAAGAAGGTATACGGATTGATTTAAGATTAAATACATCTCATATAATTATATGTGTTAGAGATAAAATGGGGATACATTATATGTGAGGTAGTTGTCCACGCACATATATACGAGCTATATATAGTGCTATATAGGGTGACAGTGTGCGAGTTATGCATACATGATATGAATATTCTGAATAATCGAGTATAAACGTCTCGGGAATCGTAGAAAAAGATGGGAGGGAATTAAAAAAAAAAAAAAAAAACTGGGAAATAGCCTTCGTCACGTTTTGCAATATTGTAACAAATTAAATGGAAAATCTGTCGTGTATTATACAAAATCCTCAGTCATCCGTACACTCGATTATCATCGTATAATTGATAAATAGCCGCGTAACTGTTATGCGAGCTATAGCAAGCACCGTGATAAAACGACACATTGTCATTACCGCGTTCAACTAACTTCGCGTCAGAAACAAAATAGAATTTGAAATAAAATGTTTTTGATAAATTTTCGAATTACATAATTCATCAATTTTATCAAACATATATATAGTTCGAAATAATAATTATTTAAAATTTTTCATATGTCAAATTTCGTTTTATTCGAATGAAAATTTGTTTGAATCGATTCAATTTCATTCGAAGAAAAATTCTCTGTGCGTTAAATCATTCGTTTTATTTGTAAACGAAATTTTCTTTCATCGATCGTTATTAGATTTATTGAGCTAGCATCTTTTTCAAGAAATTATCCGAAAATTCGTCCAAATGTATTTAAAAATATTTAAAAATACATTTTTTTTTTTCATTTTTGTTTTTAATTTCGCTAAAAGTGATAAAAATCGGGAGCGTGGGGCAAATCAACTACTCCAAAATCAGTGGCTATCGGACATTTTCGCGTCAAAGTGAATAAGATCGTAAGAAATTTAAGTATATGAATAAAGAATTCTATCAGAAGTTTGAATGACTAGACATAAAGAAATTTTCAACAAAAAACGTTTTTCGATTAATGAATCAATAGGCGCCTTCATTTATATGGGCTACCCTATCAATTATCAATAAATCTCTGGGCTATAGAAATTTGATCTAGAAGATTCAAAATTCTTCAAGTTTTAGCCTATGAGACTAAAACATTATCGAATAATTTTTATTTTATTTTTGAGTAGCTCCTCGAGACCCACAAAAAACACGTTTATGCAACACTACCACGTTTTCCACGCTTTCAGGGCCTGATAGACGAGGAGTAAAGTAGTAACATCTACAGTAGTAACAGTAGTAACAAGTAGTAACGTCTACAGGCCCTAAAAGCACGGAAAACATGGTAGTGTTGTATAAATTATCGTATGCACCACGGAGGTAGGCTTTTTCAGGCCTCGCACAATGTTTTCAGTAGTGTTGTATAAAGTATCGTGTGCTCCACGGAGGTAACGATGTTTTCAGTACTCGGCTTTAAAAGTGCCACTTTACCTCCTTGGTACACAATGTACTATTATATAATACTACCATGTTTTCCGAGCTTGTGTTGTATAAAGTATCGTGTGCAGGTAGGCTTTTTAAGGCATTGCACGATGTTTTCAGTACTTGGCCTTGAAAGTGCCACTTTACCTCCTTGGTACAAAATGTACTATTATACAACACTACCATGTTTTCCTCGCTTTTAAGGCCTGTAGACGAGGAGTAAACTAGAACTTTTAAGTCTTAGAACTTAAAAGTACTACTCATTACTCCTTGTCTACAAGCCCTAAGTGCTCAGAAAACATGGTAGTGTTGTATAAAGTATCGCGTGCACCACGGAGGTAACGATGTTTTCAGTACTCGGCTTTGAAAGTGCCACTTTACCTCCTTGGTACACAATGTACTATTATATAATACTAGCATGTTTTCCGAGCTTGTGTTGTATAAAATATCGTATGCAGGTAGGCTTTTCAAGGCCTTGCACGATGTTTTCAATACTTGGCCTTGAAAGTGCTACTTTGCCTCCTTGGTACACAATGTACTATTATACAGCACTGCCATGTTTTTCGAGCTTTTAGGGCAGCGCTATGTTTTCAGTACTCAGCCTTGAAAGTGCCACTTTACCTCCTTGGTACAAAATGTACTATTATACAACACTACCATGTTTTCCTCGCTTTTAAGGCCTGTAGACGAGGAGTAAACTAGAACTTTTAAGTCTTAGAACTTAAAAGTACTACTCATTACTCCTTGTCTACAAGCCCTAAATGCTCAGAAAACATGGTAGTGTTGTATAAAGTATCGCGTGCACCACGGAGGTAACGATGTTTTCAGTACTCGGCTTTGAAAGTGCTACTTTGCCTCCTTGGTACACAATGTACTATTATACAGCACTGCCATGTTTTTCGAGCTTTTAGGGCAGCGCTATGTTTTCAGTACTCAGCCTTGAAAGTGCCACTTTACCTCCTTGGTACAAAATGTACTATTATACAACACTACCATGTTTTCCTCGCTTTTAAGGCCTGTAGACGAGGAGTAAACTAGAACTTTTAAGTCTTAGAACTTAAAAGTACTACTCATTACTCCTTGTCTACAAGCCCTAAATGCTCAGAAAACATGGTAGTGTTGTATAAAGTATCGCGTGCACCACGGAGGTAACGATGTTTTCAGTACTCGGCTTTGAAGGTGCCACTTTACCTCCTTGGTACACAATGTACTATTATATAATACTAGCATGTTTTCCGAGCTTGTGTTGTATAAAATATCGTATGCAGGTAGGCTTTTCAAGGCCTTGCACGATGTTTTCAGTACTTGGCCTTGAAAGTGCTACTTTGCCTCCTTGGTACACAATGTACTATTATACAGCACTGCCATGTTTTTCGAGCTTTTAGGGCAGCGCTATGTTTTCAGTACTTAGCCTTGAAAGTGCCACTTTATCTCCTTGGTACAAAATGTACTATTATACAACACTACCATGTTTTCCTCGCTTTTAAGGCCTGTAGACGAGGAGTAAACTAGAACTTTTAAGTCTTAGAACTTAAAAGTACTACTCATTACTCCTTGTCTACAAGCCCTAAATGCTCAGAAAACATGGTAGTGTTGTATAAAGTATCGCGTGCACCACGGAGGTAACGATGTTTTCAGTACTCGGCTTTGAAAGTGCCACTTTACCTCCTTGGTACACAATGTACTATTATATAATACTAGCATGTTTTCCGAGCTTGTGTTGTATAAAATATCGTATGCAGGTAGGCTTTTCAAGGCCTTGCACGATGTTTTCAATACTTGGCCTTGAAAGTGCTACTTTGCCTCCTTGGTACACAATGTACTATTATACAGCACTGCCATGTTTTTCGAGCTTTTAGGGAAGCGCTATGTTTTCAGTGTACTCAGCCTTGAAAGTGCCACTTTACCTCCTTGGTACAAAATGTACTATTATACAACACTACCATGTTTTCCTCGCTTTTAAGGCCTGTAGACGAGGAGTCAACTAGTACTTTTAAGTCTTAGAACTTAAAAGTACTACTCATTACTCCTTGTCTGCAAGCTCTAAAAGCTCAGAAAACGTGGTAAAGTGTTTTATAAAGTACCGAGTGCACCACGGAGGTACCCCTTAGAAGTGGCACTTTACCTACTTGATACACAATGTACTATTATTCGACGAAAACGATTTATTTTACGTGCGTCTCGATGTTTTATCATTCTTTTGAATTTTTCTTCTGAAAGTTGACATTTTTTTCCAGCAAGAAACTCAAATTTTTAGAGTGGTATGGCTGCGCGCTCTTGCTTGAGCTGATGAATGCGTGAATTGAAAAAAGCGGCAAATAATACTCCCTTTTTTGGGACTCAACGGAATATCTTTAATTCTTTCCAAAGTCAAAATCTAAAACCCTACGAAGGCCTACAATTGAAAGAAATGGAAATGCTTGCTACTTTTAGGACTTGTAGAGGTCATCTATGTAGATCTGAAACGGGTCAAAGGTCCATTTTGGGCCTCAAACGAGCATGTGTGTTGCAACGCGTTACTCTAAATGTGTCTTTCACTTTTCAGCCGACATGTAAGTGAATGTGCGGATATAGATAAAGTTTATACTTATTGTCGCACATAGTCGCATGCTGAGAATCTTCGTTCAGCCGAAATACGATTCTTCCGGGTTGGGTGTAGGGGGAAGTGCCGGTCCAGTATTTGATCGGTTTCAGCAAAAAAAAAAAAACATTGAATTCTATTTTTTCTTACTCACTTTGACGCGGAACGGTCCGATGGCAACTTTTTTGGAGTTGGTTGGTTTTACTCGACAGAACGGTCTCGCCCGGTTACCCCTGACATTTGATCCAAAGATCGTGGGATCAAAAGTCGGGTCACCGTTTCGCCCTATACCTTCCCCTGCATATATGACGAAAATATATTTAACCATCCGTCTGTACTATGAAATTTTGGTACACCGTCTTTATACTATGGAGCCTAAAAGTCCTGCTAATATTTTTTCTAAGAAAAAAATGTAAAAAAAAAATCTGGAAAAATTCTGAAATACTTTTATAATATCCTTTTTTATGATCCAATTATTTATTTAGCCATTCATAGTAAAAAAAAAACTTTTTATAACAATTCCTAATTCCGGAGATATTCGATTTGAAAATTTGAGCTAAAAGACCCATAGTACAGACGGAGTGTTAATTTACATCATTTTTTCGCATCATGCATATATATTTCTGCAGCGAAAATTTATGTATTTTTTTTTCTGGCGTAAATATTCGGACATCCTGTTAATGAAATTATGCTAAAAAATTTCTGGCTCGCGAGTACAGATACACACATGCACACGCATACACGCACATATACATACAAATTTCCCGCAAAATATAGTTTAAATCTACGTAGGTCAAATTTAGATCCACATAGTTATTTTTCAGATCAATGTACATACATCTGAATTTTGGAAAATCGTAGTTCTAACTGGATCTCAATTGGATCTATATGCTCGGGTCTAATGTAAGTATGTAAATCTACTGGAGTTTTGAGTCGATAAACGGAGATCTGTAATGAGCAAAATTATATTCGAGAACAATATTAGGTTGATTCGAATTTACATAAATCTACCGTTGTATCGTCAGATCTAGGTAGTTCAACGATTTTACAAAATTTCGATCTGCGTAGATCAAATTTGATCCAGCTGCGTGGATCAAATTTGTTCTGAGAAATAACTACGCGGATCGAATTTGATTTAAGGGGGGGTAGAGCCTTGAAATTTCAAATTTTTCATTTTTTTTTATTTGCTCATATGAAAGTATAGACATTTAAGAATAGCGTGTAAAATTTTCAAAGCGATCGGAGCAAAATTATGAGAGTTGTGATGTTTACAGCGGAGCGCTCTGTTCGGTGCCGACTTGGGCCGGCAGGGGGACATCTGGCAGCTGCTCTGCGTTTATCTCGAAACTTACCTTTTTCAAAGTCCGTTGCCGCGATATCTCGAAATCTAATGAACCGATCCTTATGAAAATTTAACCCCATAATATTCTTGATCTACTTTTTTAGACATTGACGTCGAGTTTTTTTTCAAAATTTACAATAAATATTGATTTTACAATAACAATTAGACCTTTTTTTTCGCCGAAAATCGCTGTTTTAACTTCAAAGTGCTGCCAAAAAAAAAAAAAAAAAAAAAAGAAATCCTAAAAAAAATTCCCTTCGTCAATTTCAGGGGAAAGTCATATAGTTTTCAAAATTTCCTGGTTTTTTTTTTTTTTATTTCCGATGATCCAGTGACGAGTTATCGGGGCAACGGAAAACCAACTTTTTTTTCGAGGCGTCTTCGGGAATCTGCTGCCAATCATTTATTTTTTTTTATATTTTCACTAAAAAAAAATTTACTACTTATTGATGATATGTTATTTTATCCGGAGCAGTTTATAAAAATAAATAATATTTAGCTCATCGCCGAAAAAAAAAAATTATAAAAAATGGTCATTTTTTCAGCCTACAGACCCTACCCCCCTTAAAGAATATAACTATGAAGATTAAAATTAGATCTACGTAGATGTAAACGATTTTTCCCCGGATTCATATAATACGATCGTAATATATTGACATGCGTACGTCGATTTTTTTTTTTCATCGAGTCTTTGTGTAGAATAGCACGTAAAAACTAAACACGGCTGTCAACGTTCTTTTGCTTCGACTTTAATACTGGAAATTAATTTTCTCACTCACTCGATCTCTCTCTCTCTCTCTCTCTCTCTCTTTTGACGATATCGGTTATCAATCGTGATTACCGAGCACGAGTTTGCTCTCGGGATCGGTGCTCTCCTCGGAGTTGTAACGAAATATAATACGTGCCTGTCTATTGCCATTTTTCTTCTCGTTGTTGTTTTTATGCTCGTCTATGAGCTGTACCAAAACCATCTCCTCAGTTGGACGCGAAGCTTCGAGTATGTTCATGCTTGAGCTCTTTCTCTGTGATCGAGGAAAGCGCGCACTATTGTTTCTCGTACCTGCCATAAAGCTCGCGTTTGTCGTTGTACTCCGATGATGAATCGTCGAACCATCTCTGTTATTCGTAAATAGGATTAAGAAAATTTTCAAAATTTTCAAACGAAAAAATTGTTAAACGATACGTCGAGCAAGTGAAAATCAATGATGATTATTCGCAATTGATTATGATAATTATGAATTATCGATCTGGATGTGGTCGAATTTATTGCCGAGAAAAGTATTCGAGGGGAATTATATTGGCAAGAAATAGTTAATTGAAGAAATAATTTCTTTTTTTTTTGCTCATTCGAACGTAAAATAAACGACAAATAGTTCAAGTCGAATTGGCAGAAAATGCATCACGTTTGTGTACTTAGAGGATATACATATAAGTCGCATAATAATTAATGTAATTAATTTTTACATAATTAGTTGGGTGTGAAAACAAAAGAAAAACCATTTTTTCAAAATGAGCAGTCAGTTTTACATTGTCTGAGGATTTAATTTGTTTCTCATGAAAATAAAAAAAAAAAAATGGTCTTCATTGCGATACGAGGATTTTCAGGAAACTCGAAAAATTCGTTCTAAAAATGCAAAAAATCAAAAAAGTTTTTTGAATTTGTTCGTTTGTTTTTTTATCTTAAATTATTTTTCGTCCTATACAATAATTCGGCATACCTATTGTGACTTCCTTGATTTCGTTTTTTTCGAGGCCACAAATGAAACGCCCCGTATATAAGTGGATTGACGAGACTGTTGCTCATCCCGAAGAAGAATATTTCGCTCTGCATTTCCTCGCTTAGCTGTGCGAATAAAAAAAAAATATATATGCAATAGAACGACAAATATAAAGTTATAAATATAAATGGACTTTATCCCATGGCGGTCCACGACTAAAAACATGACCGCGTCAACATCGCGTTTAACAACAAGAAAAAGATTAAAAAACACACACACACACGCACACACACACACACAAGAATGTTCCCTCAGTCGCGTTCAGTGCACTCGACTTTCGGTTATAATGCGAGCCCGTAAATTCATCTCTGTAGTTTAACAGCATGAAAATTGAATCTTCGTCCATTCTAAATGGGAATTTTGCGTTCCCTCTGTTCCACGTTCATACGAAAGTTTCGCAAAACTTTGCGGCATTTCTCAACGCGCAGGATAATTCAATTCTTTTCAAGAATATCCAAGGGATTTCGCGTGTCGCTCGATTTGTTTACACGAGAAAGATTTAAAAAATTCTTTTTTTACCTACAGATAAAAATTAATGATAATTCAAGTCATATTCTCAATTAACGAAGAATTTAGGCTGAATTAAAAAATGGAAAAAGAAAAGCTTGAAAATGCAAATGAGGTATATATCGTTTGAAAGGCCTTTTACTTTGCGAATTGCAAAAATATATTTAAAAAAAATATTTTTCGATTTATTATTTTCAACGGTATCCATCTGAATGTTCGTTTTCACTACGTCTTTCTTCTCCCTTCCCTTGATAAACTACCGCATCGAAAAATGTGAAATAATTCTTATGTACGAAGGCATCTGAGAAGTTGGGAGGAAAACTTTCATCGATATCGAAGTTCGTCATTTCGTTTTTGAGATTTACGAGACTTTAAGGAAATATCTGGCACCGAGTACTATATGGTGTTGTCGTCAATGGGAAACGTCTTGACAATCAGAGGAATGACAGTAATCCTCGATGCTTCATGCTTGATCGTTTTTTTTTTTTTCGACTCATTGTCAGAGTGGAGCACAGTTCGCTTCTATGGTTTATTTCGATTATTTTTTTGTAAGAATTAAAAATTAAAATTAAAACTATTTTCATAAAAAGTTTCGTATCTTGAAAGGATTTTTTTAGATATTTTTTTTATTTTTCAATTTCGGGGTTACTAGTTCTCTCGTTTAAATATATACACATTTGAAAAAATCGTTTACCAGTACGGGGTTATGAATGGAAATAAAACAATCTTTGAAAAACTGAAAGTCTTTTGGAGTGTGCAATAAGGATGCGTAAATTCGAAAAGGTGAAAATCAGAGACGAAAAAAAACGTTTTTTTTTTCCCCTCTTCTTTCACAAGCCTAAAAACTTAAGTTTGCCATCCCAAACCACACCATATGCATCGTTTGAGACCCGGAAAAAAATCCCAAGAGGTCGCGCAATTGAGTTTTCGATTTCCCATTTAAATAGAAAAGCTCGACCTATCGATCGGTAAATGTGCATGGTGAGCGCAGTAAAGGTAAGAACGTATACTTACCAATATTCTTTCAGGTAGGTAATACAATCTGTCGGTCAAATGTAGAGTACATTTTGCCTCAGTTCCAAGTCATACCCCTAGCTTTCTGGTTATATTCTTATGCCCGGTTGCATAAACGTGGGTCAACCCTGGATCCGGGGACAAACTTTAACCTCGGGGGTAAGTAAAATGTGTGAACATTTGCTGCCATCACGCGAACTCAATTTTTGTGAAACATTTGACAGTTTAACCCTGGGGTTAAAATTTGTCCCCGGTTTCAGGGTTAATCCGCGTTTATGCAACCGGGCATTAGAGAAGAAATTTTCGAGCTTCAGAGGCTGCCCAAGCGTTACATAAATTTTCTATTCACCCTTGAATTTTGCGTATGTAACTTGTTTTGTAGCATTTATCATCGTTAGTGGAATATGTGAGTTTCAGATACCATTTAAAAAATCCGTCAGGCTTTATTTATTTATACATTTATTTGAATAATTTTGAGTAAGATGTTTTTTAGATACCGTATATTATTTTCTTGATGTCTCGCGGCTATTTAAGAGAAAACAAATTCTTAGACATTCGCGTCACTGGCATCAACGGTTGCGTAGCTATAACTTTTTTTAAATCGGACATTTTTTATTTTTTTTGCTCGTCTGCAGGCAAATGACTGATGTGACATGTGAGATTTGAAACGAAAACTGTCTTGCTTAATGCAATACGTAATCACAGTTCAAATATTTCATTATAATGTTACAAATTGTCAACTTAGCAGTATTTTAAAGCGAAGAGTTAGGATAAGAATATAATTTTGTTCAAGAAGAATATAATTCTTGTTTAGCAAAAAAAAAAAAAAAAAATGAAGAGCAAAAGCAGTATTTCATAAAAATCGCCAAGCATCATTGGAATCATTATCCAACCACTAACAAACGACCACTGTAAATTTTTGTGAAAAATAGATTATTTTAACCGTAATATTTGGTCGTATTGTTTTATTTTTATTGAAAATCTCCGATTTATAAACATTCATATAAAAATCATTGATGCTAGTGACAAATGTCTGCAAACTTATTCTCTCTATAAAATAGCCGAAACATCAAGAAAAAAAAATATACGATATGTAAAAAAAAGCGTTTTTTTTTTAAAATTATTCAAACAAATATATAAATAAAAAGGCCTGACCGGTTGTTTACACGATATCTAAAGCTCACATGTTCCACTAACGATGACGAATGCTATAAAACAAGTTACATACGCAAAATTCAAGGGCGAATAGAAAATCCATACAACGCATGGACAGCCTCTGGAGCGCGAAAATTTCTTCTCTAAGAAATAACCGGAAGTTTATAATGGTATAACTTATGGAACCGAGGCAAAATGTATTCTACGTTTGACGGACAGATCGTAGAATATACCTGAAAGGATATTGGTAAGTGCATGTTCTTACCTTTACTGCGCTCACCATGCACACTTACCGATAGGTCAAGTTTTCTACGTGTTATTTAAGGTAGTTCGGTCGAATTGAGGTTCACGTTTAACACCCTGTTTTTTTGCATTTAATCAAAAGAGTTGACCTTGCTCTACATGTCTGCAAAATTTTAAATTAATTTACCGTGTAGTTTTTGCGTAATTAATAAATAAGTTAACATTGCTCTTATGGGGCATATAAGGCTCAGATGACACGCCAACTATCGAAATTTCAGTATACACGAAAAATTAATCGTTTAAGGGCAAAAAAAAACATACCACAATAATGGTTGATATCTATAAGAGATATTTACCAAAGATTTAAGTCGATTTACCGTACGGTTTTTTTTTATTTTAATAATTAATGCGAGTCCGCGGTCTCTGTCCTGGTCATACACCGGATCTGCTCGCTAGCAGAAGACTAGGGGAAAAAACATGTGAAAATCGAAGCTAATCCGCGTCTCACTTCAGATTCGATGAACGCCAGCAAAAGTGGTTCTGAACAACTGTCACATTTGAGTTGTTCGGCAAGATATACAATGTCAACTAGACGAGTTCCGACTTCATTGCATACTGGCCGTTGATTCAACTGTACTTGCCTCGAGACGAGCCTTTTTTCTCCCCTGTTCTTCATTATACTGTTTTAAAGCATACAACAAAACTCGCGAATGCAATCCAGTAACTTTATGCGTAAGGTTAGATTAGCTCGCTCCCTAACGTAGAGAATGAGTCAAGTTGAGTCTGTCATTATTCCGGGTATTAATTATTATTAACTTATTATTTACACCCTAAAAGAAGGTTGTAATATTTTTTTATGCAACAATTCAATTTATCATAGCTTTCATATGGTTAAATTGTACGTAAATAAATCTGAATTACGGATGAAATTTGACTTCGGCCAAACTCGACCGAACTACCTTAAATGGGAAATCGTAAACTCAATTGCGCAACTTCTTAGGATTTTTTCCGGTTCTCAAACGATGCATGGTATGGTTTGGGATCGCAAACTTGAGTTTGGGCTGGTGGGAGAGGAAAAAAAAGGATTTTTTCGTGTCACCCTGATATATATATGCATATATATAATTAGTATTAGTGTGTTTTATCATTATTAAGAAAGTCGAATAAATAGAAGATAGTTCCCTACTATATTGTACATGTATATAGTATATATATATATATATTTAGTAGTAATCCCTTCCAAGTGATTAGGCTCGCGTGCCCGGAGGCAGTTTTGTGGGATGAATATTATCTTTGCCAGTCCTTGGTTCAACTTGTCGCTGGCTTCGATAATATTTATTTACTTGCTAGTACACACAAAGTCGTTTGGCAAATGTCTCTTTCGTTTTCTTTCGTTGAATCTAAGAAAACTCACCCGAAGAATGAAACCTTGCTTTTTGTTCATCAATATTTGTTTCCTCCATATATAAGGCGTAGTTTTTTTTTCTTCTTGCCTGCATGAATTTTCACGGGGCACTCATACCCACAGGTCAGACGGAACATCAGCTTTACTCAGTTTTTTTTTTAACGTTCGCGTGATTTTTTCTTTAACGTCAAATCGATAAAACGTTAAAACGAAGGAAAAAACAAAACGAGTAGCCGTTAAATCTGTCGGAAGGTGTGAAAGTGCCCCAGAGGACGTCGTTATAGATGTGTACGTGCGGGAAAAAACGCGCTCAGTTCGGGCCAACTCGGGGCCAACATGAAAGTACATGTAAAAGTGGATTAACGATTTTTCCTCGATAACGAGGACGCGTTCTTGTTTTGACGCGTCTTTAACTATTTTTTTTTAACTAAATGTATGGAAGGACGTTCCGGATAAGCTTGTTTATCAGTGAGGCACTTGAAATCAGTATAAAGCTTGAAATGGGGTTAAATATTTCGATCTTTCGCTCGCGGTTCGATTGGGCAAACGTTTCACGCAGATTGAAAGAAAATTAGAGCACATCCGGATAAATGCAATTGATGGAATCGAGAACGCATGAATCGTTTTCTATATAAAGAACCAGGCAAACATCAGGATCCCGATAGATCAAAATAGTGTTGTGTTTATTTTTTTTTTAATTTTTATTCAATTTTTATTGAGAGAGAGAGAGAGAGAGAGAGAGAGAGAGAGAGAGAGAGAGAGAGAGAAAAAGATGAAATGGATTTTTATAAGAGAAATTTATTCGTGATGGTAAATATTATTATTAATTTAAAGGGTCTATTGAGGATTGAACGAAAGATTTACATCGATTAATTCGAACGTACTATTGACAAAAAAAAAACATTTAATTATTCATTCGGGCAGTAATAAAGAATGGACATGGAATGTAAAAAATAAAAATTTTTAATATCTGTCAGTCGTCTTGTCATACGAATGCCAAGTCGTATTATCGTTAAAATCGCAATGGTTAATGCCCAAAGAAGAGTCAACGAGGTAGAAAATATTTATCCTATAATTCGTCTCATTCGTATCACGGATAATACTTAATTGGATGTCAGAGAGAGGCTTTGCGAACATTCGAGGGATTCTCTGCACGACTGAGCCGAATTCATTAATTATCCTCAATGCCAACACTTTAAATTCATCAGGTAATCTTAACCCAGCAGTTTGGGAATGTTTATTATAAAAAAAAAAAGACTACAATTTTTTTTCCCCACTCATCGTAATCTTCGATCTTTTTGCATAAATACAATTGTTAAAACAATTAACCATATTATTCTCAATCATTCAATTCTTCTGTTGCAAAAAAATGGAAAAATTCGATATTTTCTCAATTGCAATTGGGCCTAATTATCCGAGGAGGCTGTTTAACATAAAAAAAAAATCAATAACCGAACGTTAAGTGAGAAAAAATATTTTTTTCATCGCTCGACATAATTCCTCTCGTTTCGTTCGAATCCACCGAAGGGGTCATGAAAATATAATTAAATCAACGCCGAGCTTCGAAGGCGATATGCATATATTATATATATAATATATATATAAGTGCACGAGAGACGAGAAATTTGAGATGCACATCAAGTGCGATTGCCAATGCGCGCATGACGGTATATTGCCAATAATTTTATCCCATACCCCGCAGTTTCTCACACGCAACAAGAGTTCATCGAACCACACAAAATTATATTCGTATCGACTTTACTGGCTCTATCTGGGCGCGCTTATTAACGGAACTATATTATCATGAATATAATAATAATAATGGTAATAATAAAAATAGATCTGGAGCGTAGAAACCGATATATAAGTATATATGCATAAAGGAATAATAACGAGGAATTATTTGAGACTACCTACGTGCTCATCGGGATTGAGAAACATGAATATGATCATCATCGTGTAATAGGGCGTCCACCATATCACAAATGCCGCGACGATAACGATACTCAGCCTCAATGATTTGGTTTTAGCGCGATGCATCAATCTTCGACGATTCACGTCACCGGACAATTGACCGCAACTGATATTTTCCAGCTCTGATTTAAATGCTTTTTCGCTACCTGCAAACGGTTTACACGAAATATAAAAAAAAAAAAAAGACAAATTAAACCTTTGGAACATTCGATTGCCAATAACGTGAAATCAATTATTTAATTGATTTTATCAGAATTTTTTGTCTTCAGTTTTTTTCAAAACGATTTTCAAGACACGAAGGACAGCATCGGATTCTTCACTTTTGTCTAAGACGTGAAAAAAAAAATTGATTTAAAACAATCGTATGGATACTTACGTGATATAGTGATGACCGTAGAGACATAAGTGCCAATGAGAATCATCAGCGGTAGTAGGAACATGAAGACTAGACTTAAGGTAGTGTAGAGTTGTTCCTGCCATGCCTCGGTATAAAAACCATGAGTCACGCACTGTGTGAACTCTTCGTAGAAAGGTCCTCTCGCAACGTGAAACACGACGAGCTATGCCAGAGACAAAAGAAAAAAAAAATAATAATAATTTAATCTCGTGTATACAATTGGTATTGATCGTATTATGGTTCGATTTGCCCGCGGGTATAATTGTTCAAAGTTCAAGTGTCAGGAATCCTCACGGAATATATGGGTCGTAAAGATAACGAAAATTGCCGTACATTCAGTTGGATATATTCTCGTTAAGGAGGTTCACTAGGGTTTGTGGGAGGTGAAAAGGGTCGGCGGAAACGCTTTGCTTATACATGGGCCGACGGCATTGCAGCCAACTGTGAAAATAATTTATCACGAATCGGAAAATTCATTGAGATGAATAAAGTAACGATAAATGAATACTCAACCCTTTTTGACAGTTAAGGATCGATAATAGTATATTGTTTACCGAGCGAGAAAACGGTCGTTTGCACGCCGAGTATGAAGTTGAGCACTGAGGCAAAGCCGAGGTATTCTCAACTTCATACGAGGCGCAAACGACCGTTTTCTCCGAGGTGAGCAATACTATTTTATACAAAAGCGTAGCGAAAACAGCGAGTTTCCATCCGCAAACGAGGACTGGCCGGCAATCGACTGGTTTACATCCTCGTTTGCGGATGGAAACTCGCTGTTTTCGCTCCACTGTTGTAAAAAAAGTTATTTTACATTGATATAAATGAAAGAAATTCGATTTTATAGTGTGCGTAATTCGCAAAGAAGTCTGGCAACAAAGCGCGTATTTTCTTACGGTTGGTACCGTCAAGTGTCATAGCCACAGGCACCAGAGAACCGTCGAGCTGGCCAAGAAAATTGCGCGCTCAACCTAACCTAACTGCTCCGGCTCTACAGCGATATTGCCATGCCTAACCTCTTTTTACATTCCTTTACAGCGAATATAACTATATGAATTCTGTGGATTCATTGAATAGTATTCATAAACTAAGTACACAATCAATCTGATTTTTTCATGCTGCTTTATTCGCCTACTACTGTATTGAAAAAATATTTTTTCAAAATTTTCTTGACATTTTCTCCGGAGTTATAAAGGGGAAAAAATCGCAATTTCTGCTTACGCCATGAGAACGCGTGTTAAAGGAGCCTCGTCAAAAAATAAATTTTCATGTGAATGGTGTATAGGTGAAAATTCCCAAATAATTCAGGCACATTTCTACAGTAGTAGTGAATATCTGGTTAAAAATTCAGATTTTTCTGTGCATTTTGCTCTACCTGATGAACCTCCTTAGACGTCCACGGGACGATATATCTTGCTTTGAATCGAAAAGAACGTATCGAGGATCTGAAAAAAAACATATATCTCTACTCGATATAGTTTGTATTCATTATTGTAGGCGTTATTGTAATCGAATTCATAAAAACAAAAGCGTGTAAATCAGAAATTTGCCCATTGCTTCCTCGTTATTTCCAAATTTGGAAAACCCACGTTCTCACATAGAGGGATCTTTTGTGAGCAAGATAAAATAATTAAGAAGCAATTCGCCGTGTGCAGAAACCCAAGTAGCGCCGCGGCCGGCTGTACTCCGCAAATTTTGCTGGAATAGCTCTCATTTATTTACATAGACGAAACTTTGTTGGATTAATTTTAATTCGTGTCATACGAACCGACAAGGCTCGTATCGAGAACATGAAAGACATAACTCGGACTTGATTGTAACGTAGATGAACGATTACCCACGAAGTGCTCACTGCATATTCGGGTAGCCAATCATGAGAGCTACTAAAAAGGAAAAAAAATCAATTTATTTGTATTATAATATCCTGACATGAATTTTTCATACCGGACAATATATGCGCGTTTAACCTCAAGAATTTTACTTTCTTTGTTTTTTGCACCCAACGAATCTAGTTTTTGCGCTTCTCAACTTTATAAATTGCTGTCGGAAACGCGTAAAACTTAATTTCCGAAGTTGTGTAGCAGAAAACATTCTTATATGACTTCACACAACAGTTTAAATTTCCTTTCCGCGACTTCTCTATTATATTGCCCTCAATTGCACTATGGGACTCCAGCAAAACATGTGCATTCTCGCCACCATGGGCGCTCTAAGTCGTTCTCAGCCGCTATAGTATGGCACTGCACACAGCGAATAATGCGCATATTTCTAATTTTCACGGTTTTTATTATTAACATTACGCGATGTTATTGGTATCTTCCATAAAATATGACGAGAATATTCCAGTCATTCTTGTATCCAATTTTTTTTATTTTTGCTGACAAATTTTAATCAACATATCATATGTCATGAGATTGGTTAACGACCTTGAAATCCCAGTCCATAATTGTCATTCCAAATTGTAAATTATTTTTCATTGATTATGCTGCTTCAGGTGTTTTTTTTCTCTCAAGTTATTTCAACCAATGACAGATGTAAGAAGAATTCAGAAATCAATGACTGGAACATTCAATTATATTAATTGTCACATTACTAACAGGACATAATTGGCACTCGCTGTCTGTCAGATTAAATATAATTATAACGAACAGCTTCCATCAATTATTCCAGTTTCACCGCATGGGTTTCAATTAGCGATCAATTTATCTCTTTGATTTAGAGGCCGAAAAAAAAGATATTGCATATGGGGCATTCCAAGTCAACTCACGTGGTCATCGTGCCCTGACCTCCTCGGATTCAGTTGGCGAATTTTTTTTTGGCATATTTTGGTTAAAAAAACCTTATTTTTTCAGATTTTTATCACTCGTTTTACCCCATAAAAGAATTTTTTTTCCCATAACTTTTTAGTAAGAATTAATGAGGCCCAGGTTTAAAATTCTTAAAAATTTTCCACAGAATCTAGAAATAAAAAAAAGTATTTTTATCGCAGTTAGAGAGTGGGCCGACAATAATTTCTATTTTTGTTTTTAAATTAAAGAACGAAAATTATTTTCCAAATTTCGAAAAATTAAAAATTTCAATTATAGTTTATTGTAGAAAAAAATAAAAAATAAAATTTTTACCAAGAGACATTTTATTTTTATTTTTTTCTACAATAAACTATCATTGACATTTTTAATTTTTAGAAATTTGGTGAATAATATCTTTTCTTCAATTAAAAAAAAAAAATTATTATCGGCCCACACTTCGCGATAAAAATACTTTTTTTTATTCTTAGATTCTATGGAAAAATTTTCAGAATTTTAAACCTGGGCCTTATTTATTTTTACTGAAAAGTTATGGGGAAAAAAATTATTTTATGGGGCATTTAATCTGACAAGTGATAAAAATCTGAAAAAATAACCGTTTGTTTATTCAAAATACGCAAAACAAAAAAAATCGTCAACCGAATCCGAGGAGGTCAGGCAGGTCGATGACTACGTGTGTTGACTTGGAATGCCCCGTATATAGATATGTGTATATATAGATAGGTAATCGGTCGATACCATTACTCTCAATGAAGTTACCATTAATTTATCATACACTTGTCGTCAATGTCTTTGTGTGCGAGTATAACTGAAGTGAAACTGGTTTTGGAAAATTATACAACTCTTCTTTCGTACTATATGCTTCATCTGTATACTTTGCAATTAATTCGTTGCTTTATGGCTCCGTGGATAACGGCGAAGACGCGATAAAAAAAAATTGTACATGCGCTTCCGTAGATTTTATCTTGTTTTTCCCCAAAATGCATCTCAAAACAACGCCGATTCGACTCTCGTCACGAAACATACGAAACAACGAATAACAAACTTTCATTCGTCTTGACGTTTTTCTCGCTGACGGACCGACGAAATTTTCGGCGAGTTTGTTTAAAATTTTATTTGTGCATTTTTTAAAATTAGCCCGCAAGTTTTTCTTTTTGACATTTTCTTTTTTTTTTTTTTTTTTTATATATTTTTATTTACGACGGTTGAGGATTCGTCGATCACGCAAGAGAAATGAAATAAAAGTCGATGGAATAAAAATTGAAAAATAAAAATGGTGAAGATCTCGTCGAAGACCCTGGCCCTGGTCATATCGGCCATAAAAAATATGCGCGAGTCCAAGGGATCGAGTTCGCGTGATATTCTCAATTATATCTCGTCGGTCTATGATATTCCTCAGGATGTGGCCAAACGTCAGGTTCGTGTTAATAACAAACGAAAAAAAAAGATCAATCTTTTCACGAGAGAAAAGCTTTATGCGAGAAGTTCCATTTATTTGATCACATTCGCGGCAAAGATTCAAAGATTTATGTCATTATTTTCGTTTTTGTTCTTTAAATACCAATAATAATAAAAATTATCATAATTTTCTCTATTAAATTTCATTGTATCGAGAATCCATCGACCAATAACGAGCGCGTAAAATATTACGAAAATTCTTAAACCGCGAATAAAACGAAAATAATATCAATCATTTGACGAAAAATCGACTCTAATTACTTTTATAATTTTTAATTAGAAGAAAAATCGACTCCAATTACATTTGTAGTTTGTAATTAGAAGAAAATTCGATAATAATTACATTCGTAATTTGTAATTAGTAGAAAAATCGACACTAATTACATTCGTAATTGAAATTTTTCTAATTACAAATTGAAATTGTAATGAGCAAGTTTTTCTTACCTAATTACGAATTGAAAATGTAATTAGAATTTTTTTTTCTCTTAATTACAAATTACCAATGTAATTAGTAATTTAAATGTAATTAATTACACAAAGTAATTAGTGGTGCCCAACACTGGTTCTGGCGATTCAAAGATTAATGTCATTATTTTCGTTTTTATTCTTTAAATCCAAATAATCATAATAATTATTATTTTCTCTTTTAAATTTCATTGTATCGAAAATCCATCGATCAATAACGAGCGCGTAAAATATTACGAAAATTCTTAAACCGCGAATACAACGAAAATAATATCAATCATTTGACGAAAAATCGACTCTAATTACTTTTATAATTTTTAATCAGAAGAAAAATCGACTCCAATTAAATTTGTAGTTTGTAATTAGAAGAAAATTCGATACTCAAATTACATTCGTAATTTCTAATTGATATTTTTCTAATTACAAATTGTAATTGTAATTAGTAAGTTTTTCTTTCCTACAACTACAAACTGAAAATGTAATTAGTATTTTTTTTTCTCTTAATTACAAATTACCAATGTAATTAGCGCGTAAATTATTACGAAAATTTCTTAAACAGCGAATACAATGCAAATAATATCAATCATTTACTCGTCGTCTATCCCACATCGAATAATGCATCAGCGCGAATGTAAAATATTTCACATAAATTGAACAATATAAAACAAATTATTTTCCAAAACATATATCTTCACTTTTCTCGTAAAAAAAAAAAAAAAAACCTAAAAACAACCGACGCAAAATAAAAAATTTCCACAAACGAAACGAACAAACGAAAAAAAAAAATCAAATAAATCGCAGATGGTCGCTGCACTGAAGCGCGGGGTTGCTCATGGAATTTTGCGAAGATCCGACGGCTACTATAGCCTCCCGACCGACACCGAAGCCGAGTGCATGGAGGTCGCGGCCCAGGAGCTCGGTCTTCTCGATCTTTGCTGTCGTAGAAAAAAGCGCGAGCAACGAAAGAAAAAGGGCTGCAAGACCAAGTCGTCGAAGCGCGTAAAGAAAGCGCGCAAATCCCGCAAATCAAAGGGATGCAAGAAACGGAGCAGTCGAAGTCGTAGCAGAAAGAAGCGCAGCGGCAAAAGCAAGAAGGGCGGATGCGGCTGCAAGAGTAAATCGCGAAAGGGACGCGGGGCAAAGCGGGCGAAACGATCGGGCAAGAGCAAGAGCGGATGCAAGATCGCGAAACGACGAGCAAAGAAGATCGAACGGATTGAGGACACAAAGTGCAAATCCGATTATCTGAATGGCGAGGCTTTTGAGAGCGACGAGATCGGCTTTGATAACAGCAGACGAGCCCCAAGATGCCGTAGCCAGAGTCGATCGCGTTCGTGCTCGCGAAATCGAAACGTCGTGCCGACAGCATGAAGAAAAAAAAAAAAAAAAGAAAAAAAGAAAAACAATTGACCGCCGAATATTTTTGAATTCTTTTTTTCACCCAAAGTTATCCCGCGCGTTTAGGTTTAAGAGGGACAAAAACGAAACAAAAAAACAAAAAAAAAAATTGAAACATTTTTTCGCGATTCGACAATTCTCGCCGTAAAAAACGAAAAAAAAAAAAAAATCCCCTCCACCACGACTATATATCGGAAATATCGATATTTTCTTTTCCGATGGAATTAAACCACGTGACGGTAATGGCGTTAAAAAATTTGCGGCACCGAGTATTTTCTATTCCCCACCCCCGTCGATCCGAAAAAATTCTCATCGCCAAAATAAAAATACTTCACCGCGACTACAGATTTTTTTTTTTTTTTTTTTTTCGACGATGAATTCGAAATTCGATTAGCCGTCAGCGTAAAAATGAAAAAGTTCACTCCGTTGTGATATATTTTTGAATTTTTTTTTTAATTCGCCATTCGTGATGTTTTGAGATTAATTTGTACGTTTTTTTAATTCTTTTTTTTATCGATGCATCCTCGAAGGATCGCAGCTTGTACAACAAAGGCCAGAAAATATCATGCGTAATTTAATAAATGATATTATTGAAGTTCTTATCGAGCGTTTCGTTTATTTCATTTTTTTTTTTTTTTCGTCATCCCGACGAGAGAGGCCAAGATGAAAATTTGATGACGTTTTTGTTGGGGGAAAAATGCTGCTGCTGCTCCCTTTGACGCAAGAGGATCTGCTGCACGTTATTAAAGCAGCCTCTTTGTTAATATGAATGCAGTCTGGATAGACGCTTCGATGGAGAAAGAATTAGAATTGTCACAATGAGAAGTAAAAACTAAATGAGTAATGAAAAGAAGAAAAAAAAAAAGAACTAAAGCTGCGAAAGAAGTGATAATTTTTTTCCCCTAAAGACGAGACAAAATGAAAGAGATTGTAAAGAAAAAAAAAAAAAAAAAAAAAAAAATTGATAATAAGACGCTGAAAAAGATATTTCTTTGCAAGTTTGAGAAAATTCGACGAATCGTTTATAAATGATCGTCTGACTGTGCTCAACGAGTGATAAATTTTCATAAAACTTGTGTCGCAGTTGTGCATAAATTTTGCTCGAGCGTTTTATCAAGAGTGCAGAGATCCCGAGGGAACTCGGCACAATGAAAATAGGACATTTCAATTGTACGTGAAATTCGAATAATTTTTATTGACATTACGCACCTACCGCGACATAATAGAAAAACGAGTACGGAGAGAAACGTTTCAGAAATTCATGAACTCGCTTAGAAATATGGGTCACCGAATTATCCATAGAGAGAAATTTCTCCCCGTTACGGATGTCCGCGATGCGCCGCGTATTCAATAGGTTTGTTGAAGCGATCTCATCATTAGTGAACGTATAATTGTACAAAGATCCTCGTAATTCAATGCAAATAAGATGCAGCGGAGTATGAAAATTCGGAGACATTAAAATTAAAAAAAAAGACAACTTTTTAATTTAAAAATTTTAAAGTTTGGCTTCGGCGATAAATGGGTAAAATTGCATTTGAGTACATTCTATTCAACAAAAACACACAACATTCAACGCGAATTGCATTTATCCCGTGAAAGAAATCGTATTGTTTAAATTAAACATTCCTGAATTTTGTTGAAAATTTTATCGTTTCACGTGAATTACCGTAACGGAATTTCGGTTTTGATTTCCCCAGCAGAAAAAACTTTTGCTGACGAAACTTTTGAATTTATAATTCGATCAATGTTTTTTCCTGTCCCGCGGAGCTCCAACGAAATTTCAAATACCCATATCGTTCCCTAAGCGAGCTTATATATTCGATGATGAGATTTCATATGGTCTCTTTTATATTCCGACAGCTTATATTATATAACTTCTTGCACTTGTATAAGAGAATTTTTTGCGCAGGTTCGTAAGGGGAAATCATAAAAACAAAATATGGCAGATGATTCCCCGAGCCCATGGGCTCGGGGAAAAAAAAAAATTCGTTGAAAGGATCATATTGCACCCTTGGGAATACTCGTTCGATGGTATATCCGTGCGCGGTAGAATTACGATCCCATATATCACAAGATTACTCCGATTGGGATTTTTTTAACCAGCGAAAGCTTTCACGATTGTAGGAGCTTTTTTACGTGTTCGTGCGAGCAGCGGTAAATTTACTTTCCTCGTCAGGATTAGTCCCAGCGCAAAGGATATGAAATGTTTTTGTTTTTTTTTGTTTATTTTGTTTTTTTTGTTTTTTTTTTTTTCATGCACAATAGTACAAGTCGTCAAACAAATAGGTTCTGAATAGCCCGCACCTCGTACGAGGTGCGGGCTATTCAGAACCTATTTGTATTCGTACTATGGCTTGGACTTGTACTATTGTGCATGAAAAAAAAAAAACAAAAAAAAAACAAAATAAACAAAAAAAAACAATAAAATTTCGTATTAAGAGTCGCGGGGGCGACTCGAGACAAGTACATTTCCTCCTATATACCGACGTGTCGAGAAGAGCTCCAGCACTACACGCCACTTATACGCCACACAATTTACTAATACACGGGAGTATATATTTATGTAATGAAACTTATTTTTCTTACTTTTTATTTTTATTACCAGTGCCCGGGGTCCTTGCCCTTTTTTTTTAGCAGTCCCTAACCTATTTTTCCATGTTCCTCCCCGTGCAGAAATTTTTTAGGGATACCCTAAGTCCGACCATATCCCGATCGGGATTTTCCATGGACTCCCCAAAACCGGTATCCCCATAGGAATCTATATGGTATCCGTCTCGTAATCGGATTGGCGGATGTGGCAAAATTTGTAAGTTATGGCGCCACTTTCTTTCAGGGTGTACCGATTGAATCCCAATCTCACGTTTGTTCTGAATCAGGATTTGTTGAGAGCTCCTCAAGACGAGTATCCTCCGATGATTTAATGGGATGATCGAAGAATTTTAATTTGCGAAATGCCCAGTCATATTCCGAATAAAGCTTGTTGACACATTATTCGATTGGCATAATAATAATAATAATAATAATAATAATGAGTGGTGGTGGTGGTGGTGGTGGTAGTGGTGGTGGTGGTGGTGGTGGTGGTGGTGGTGGTGGTGGTGGTGGTGGTGGTGGTGGTGGTGGTGGTGGTGGTGGTGGTGGTGGTGGTGGTGGTGGTGGTGGTGGTGGTGGCGGTGGCGGTGGCGGTGGCGGTGGCGGTGGCGGTGGCGGTGGCGGTGGCGGTGGCGGTCGTGTGGTCGTGTGTTCGCGTGTTCGCGTGTTCGCGTGTTCGCGTGTTCGCGTGTTCGCGTGTTCGCGTGTTCGCGTGGTCGCGTGGTCGCGTGGTCGTGTGTTCGTGCGTACGTGTGGTCGTGTGGTCGTGTGGTCGTGGTGGTGGTGGTGGTGGTGGTGGTGGTGTAAATGCCATTATTATTACTATATATTAATTGTCATTACGTGTCATTTCATGATCGAGAACCTCCACCACCTTAACCACTTAGCAGTGTGGCGAAAATTACATTTTTGAGCCACTTTTGTGCATTTTGTTTGCAAATGCCATTATTATTACTATATATTAATTGTCATTACGTGTCATTTCATGATCGAGAACCTCCACCACCTTAACCACTTAGCAGTATAGCGAAAATTACATTTTTCAGCCACTTTTGTGCATTTTGTTTGCAAATGCCATTATTATTACTATATATTAATTGTCATTACGTGTCATTTCATGATCGAGAACCTCCACCACCTTAACCACTTAGCAGTGTGGCAAAAATTACATTTTTCAGCCACTTTTGTGCATTTTGTTTGCAAATGCCATTATTATTACTATATATTAATTGTCATTACGTGTCATTTCATGATCGAGAACCTCCACCACCTTAACCACTTAGCAGTATGGCGAAAATTACATTTTTCAGCCACTTTTGTGCATTTTGTTTGCAAATGCCATTATTATTACTATATATTAATTGTCATTACGTGTCATTTCATGATCGAGAACCTCCACCACCTTAACCACTTAGCAGTGTGGCGAAAATTACATTTTTCAGCCACTTCTGTGCTTTTTTCATAAAAAAAACGAATTTTGATTTTTCATGCTCCCATCCCCTTAAACTGAAGTTTTCATAAAAAAAAGACATCATCGCGAAAAGGGTGCTTTGTAGCTTAAGTGGAAGCCGCCGCTCATTGGACTTTTTTAATTATAACAGCCACTTAACGTCTGTGGCGCACTTTTTGGAAGGAAAAATTTGAGACCATTATTTGTACTTCAAATAAAAAGAACCTTCGATGATTCAAAAGTTGTAAAGGATATTGCTGAACGGAAAGTAGTTTTGTGCGCGGAATTTAATTCATTATTAATTGTAAGGATAGTTTCAAGCGCAATATATACTTTAAGTCACGATCGATAGACAATACCCCTGAATTTTTTCAGGTTTCGCCCGTCATGCGTGTGATTTTAATTATCAGCCGTTATTGTTAATTAACAAACAAATAAACAACGGAGTTCGTCCACTCAAAAGTTGAAATGCCATCGTATTTCAGGATCGAATGACAATACTCCTTAATTTTTTCAGATTTTTCTTGTCATGCGTGCGATTTTAATTATCCGCAGTAATTGTTAATTAACAAACAAATAAACAAGGGAGTCCATCCACTCAAAAGTTGAAACGCCATCGTGTTTCAGGATCAATAGACAATACTCTTGAATTTTTCCAGATTTTTCCCGTCATGTGTGCGATTTTAATTATCAGCAGCCATTGTTAATTAACAAACAAATCGACGAAGGAGTCAGTCCACTCAAAAGTTGAAACGCGATCGTGTTCCAGGATCGATAGACAATACTCCTTAATTTTTTCAGATTTTTCCCGTCATGCGTATTCTTTTCTGAATTTTGGCTTCTCGCTACCGCTGCTAGCTTCAGCCTCATGTATAGTGTATAGAAGATATTTATAAAGTAAATGTACAAGCATTCGACAGCGTCGTGGTTAGAGCGTTAGTTCATTAGGTAGGCAGATAGGTAGGTAGGTTGTCCTTAAATCATTTTCCGGGTTAGCAAATAAATTTTTAACGACCGGAATCATCCTCGGAACAACAACAATCAATAAAAAATGTCAAAAACATTAATGTTCATAAAATATAATTTTTTTTGTCATTCATTTCGGGTCCAATACGCAAACGAAGGCTAGTGAGACGTCGTAGGTTCAAACCCCGGTGTCGACGTTTTTTTTTGTTTAAATTTTTTCTATGGCTCAGATAATAATAAACAATTGCCTATAACCTGAATTGCGGAAGATAAATATTTATTCGGGATTTTATATATATGCCAGATTAAACCACATTTTGATCGGGTTTTGACTGGATACCATAATTGGAATCCAGTCAGGGGTCCCTGTCGGATTCCAATGTGCAACCGTTACATTCAGTCATGGGATCTGATCCGATGACCAGCTGGATCCCTATCAGAAAATAGGGATCCTTCTCAGAATCCACCTGGATCCCGACCGAAATTTCTGCACGGGTCTGTTTTTCTATTCCACAAGTCCCCCCAGAGTGTTGTCCGGCCCTTCTGTATCGCATTCGCATGAGGGCACAGGGAAACTGCGGAAAACCTCCGCCGATACAGTCGGCTCTTTCGGCAGAGTTCGTGTTCCCCACAGGGATCCCGGACTTTGGAAAGATGGCCTCCCGCTCAGCGATTCGCCAGCCAGCGTGCGACTAAGCAGTCACCGCTCCAAGTATTGGCCTCGACCAATGCTGCTTAACTCGGTGATCGCCAGAGCCACGCGCCGACCGCGTATACCCATCGCTGTCGGTTCTTATTTTCCTTATTACTATTAATGAATTATATACGGACTTCGGCAATGATATTATCTTATATACCTGATTAGACTTCATGCGCGAGTGTGAAACAAGAATAATCAACGTAGATTTTTCATTAGCCCCAGGGATAATTCATTGTCTCTTCGATATCATCATTAATTACTTTTGGTTATTATTTTTCGTTTTTAACGTGAAAAAGAAGGGGATGGGGGTGCGTTTAAGGATAATCATCCTCGAGCTTGGATAATATTTGCTTTGGAGCTCTTTAATACAAAAAAAATCGTCCATAAATTGACGAATAATTACAATTAATCTAATTTAAGGATATTACATTCGCGTTTCGTGCAAATCACAAATAGATTTTCACGATCGTCAGTATCTTTCGTGACTTAGAGCCTTTATTCTTTTGATTTTTACTCGCGGATCAACCTGAGCCACCGTTATTCATTAGCGTCGAGTGTATAGTAACAAAATCCTTCTATAATTTCCTGAAACTCAAGGAAAATTGATTTTTTAAAATGATTATTATTTTAATTTTACTGTTTGTATTTATTTTATTTTTTGTTCATTCGTTTCTTCGTTAATTTGAAAAAGGTGAATTTTAATTAACATAGGCATTACGAAAATCTCTTCGTATAGTATGAGGTTTGTTAAAAATTGCACATTGCTCTCTCCCATATATATATATATATATATATATATATATATATATATATATATATATGTATATATCTCAAGATCACAATAACAGAGTGCGTTATCGTTGTTAAGATATGCGCAAAGTTTCATTCAACTGTGTTTTACAATATACTTTCTGCAATATATCAACATGCTGAGAGCGCTCGATTGAAAAATTTAAAATTGTAATCTCGACGAGGTGGCGCCGACGCGTGTTTTTCATGGATGAATATTTCGATGAGAAACACACGCGCGGAAACGCGAATCGCATTTTGTCCCGAAATAAACGGGATTTATCCAGATTCTCGTGTACACCATGCAGATAATGCCAGATCGTAAATTGTTTTAGTAATCAATTTTGGAATACCTATAGTCCGATAAATCGTTGAAGCTCCGAGCTCATCCCCGCGGAGGAGCTATTTTTGATCATCCTTCGAAAAGATCATACGATCATTTATTTGCTATATATTTCATGATAATTATTATTTTTTCCGTCATTGAATGAAAAATAAGGTGCATAAAAGAACGAAAATTTGGATGGAAATCCGATCAACGAGACTTTTGTATAATTCTTACTTTTGTGATTCAAGTTTTTTCTTTGTTTAGACTTTTATTTTTTATTCTGAAAAAAAAAAATCAGTCTCGCGGGTTGAGGTGAGAATCGAACGCGAGTTCATCTCACACCACAGCTGCGGTTCGCGTACGGAAAACCAAAAGACATTGCAAATAAGCGTCCGGCGAGATCAATGGCGGTGGGTACCTATGTGGGTTAATTGTTTTTAAGTTCAAAAGTGCCAAATTTACCGCCCTAAACTCGGTACTGTAATAAATTAAATACACGTATGTATATTTTTGTTACTTTATATTTTCATACTTTTCCGGTTGTTATCGTTAATAATAATAATAATTTTTCATAACAATTTATCGAATGTATTTTATTTTTATTTTTCACTCCAAATCGATCTGCACGTTAAACTCTCACCATCGTGGAATTGATTTACGATTTAAAAAAATTATTACTCCAGCCTGAAGCATTTGATTGTTTTTTTTAAATGATTTTCGTAGGTATTATTTTTTTTTAACCCATTTCAATCGAAATGAAATCTGAAATAAAATGATAAAAGATTCTTTCGCTGTCACAGGTCGTCTCTTGATAATTTCTTTAGCTTTCATAGCACATGCGGTATCGCCTCGTATATTTATTTATATAGATATTACGAGAGTCGTGGCCCTCCATCGCCATTTTGAATTTTGAAAAAAAATGCGTACACATTATAAGGCCAGACGGAACGTTGAAAATCCGATGACAGAAATTGCAGTTGAATTTTCGGGCTGTTGAAATATTTTTACAGTCATCATGATATTTTTTTTTTCGTTCGTATTGCCAATACAACGATACAAAATTCTTTGGTGAATCATCGATTGCAGAATTGGGAACAAATATGCCCCGAGAGAGATGATTCAAATTATTAACATAATATGGTCAGTCTCTGATATGCAAAATTCTAGGAATTTTTTTATTTCAGATTTTTTTTAAAAATCTGTAAATTTAAAACTTGTGTTGCAGCAAAGAAGTCTCGTAAAGCGATCGTTATGCGGTGCGACGAGACGAGCATCTTGAATGGGGAATTCGAGACGGTTCGAACCCCGCAATCATCAATGCGGTAAGTTAAAAAAAAATGCGTTCGTAAAGTTCTCTCTTATTGCATATACAACGAGCAACGTTTAATTGATAAGTACATGCTTTGATTTTGAGTTAATATATATATATATGTATCGATGATTAAATCCCATAGGGGCGTATAAGCTATGCTTATACATTACCGATACGCCCCTTTGGCGTTAGTCCATCGATATATATATATATATTCCAATAAATTTTTTTAAAAGGGAGGTTAAAAAAACGCCTTAAATTATACATATAAAAATATGTGTACTCGATTGCAAAAAAAAAAAAAAAAAAAACAAAAACAAAAACAAACAAAACGATGAATCGTATACGAATCGTTGATTCACACGACATTTGAGTAATCGAGTTCAATATATTGCCCGTGAATAAGCACAAAGTTTAAAACTCGAGGGGGTCAATAAGCCAATGGAAATCATGCGAACCAGTTCGTAATGTGCCATTACTATTCAACTTGATATCTTCGAGGTCGTGTGCAATCGACAATCGTACGAATATATGCGATGAAAGTTCTGGCCCGTAAAATCAAAATCGTGTCTCCATTTCATTCTCGATTTCGAACGCTGTAACTATAAGTCTGTGGTGCGAAATTTTTTTTTGCACTCGAAGAAATAAATTGCTTCATTGATATGATAAATAATAATTATAATCTACGCGATGGAAAAAAGCAAAAACACAGTAACGAAAATTCATTGACCAATGGCGTCGGCTGCGAATAAAAGAATATGAAAATTATGAATATTATGAACAACTTTGAAATAATTATTGTTTCGTAAAGTATATACTAAATGTTTCCTTTAAAAAATTGCTCGATACGCGTGTTCATACTTTTGTCGTCAACGAGGAAATTGATTTTCGATAAAATCTAAAAATTCGTGTGACATATTTTTTTGCATTGCCTTATATCATGATTAATAAAATTAATAATGATAATAATAATAATAATGTCAGATGCCCAAATCACGTAAAACGAACGTCTCCTTTAGGGATCTCCAAAAATTATTAAAAAAAAAAAAATCGGCGTGGTAAATTTCGTTGTCCTGAAAAACTTTTTGTATTCATGAACTTAATAAACAGTGCTCAGTTTTTGAATTAAGGATGTATCGGACGTACCTTCCCAACCAAAAGTGACTTTCGTCGACAATATTGCATGCTTTCATATAAGATAAAAATCGGAAAAAATTCAACCACAATAAAGACGATAAGAAGATTAATTTTGAATGATATTAATGCCAAAAAGTTATGAATAAATTGTTTAAACAAAACATTGTTTAGCAAATTTTTAGGGAAAGTTTTTTTTTGACACGTGAAATGAGTTCGTTGATTTTTCTGACTACACATGAATTTTTTTAAAATTTTCTCATCATTTTGAAATTTCAGTTTTCGGAATATTGTAAAGGTTGTATTTACGAAACTATTCGTTTAATGCCCTGGAAACTTCTAAATTGTAATATACAACGTTTTTACGAAAAAATATTCAAAATTCACGATTTTTCCTTCATTTTTCGAAATTAAAAAATTTTCGAAAACCGAAATTTCAAAATGATAAGAAAATTAAAAAAAAATTCATGTGCAGTCAGAAAAATCAACGAATTCATTTTACGCGTGAAAAAAAAACTTTCCTTGAAAATTTGTTAAACAATGTTTTGTTTCAACAATTTATTGATAATTTTTTGGCATTATTATTATTCAAAATTAATCTTCTTATCGTTTTTATTGTGGTTGAATTTTTTCCGATTTTTATCTTATCATGAAGTATGCAATATTGTCGACGAAAGTCACTTTTGGTTGGGAAGGTACACGTCCGATACATCCTTAATTAATGATCAATATGGAAATACAAAAGACGCGTTAATGACCTGTCGAAACTTGGCTACCGAGTTTTCCTTCAATTTAAATGGATATTAAATTAAACGGCCCCAGATAGTGAACGCGTCTCAGTTGTTGAACGATTCGGTATATATTTAATGATTAGTTTACGTATATTTGATCGGATCGTTGATTCGATATCCGCAAATAAACGTTCAGTTTTCAACTTTTCTACTAGAAAAAGTTCAGAGTAGTTACTATTTTCGATATATTATGAAATTAGCTTTGAAAATCGGCACTTCCATCTATTCCGTCATTAACTGGGACAACGAAATTAGGACGTGTCCAAGTTGTTGATTGGTGTTCCATAGCCTAAACAGTTTTCAGTATTCTCCAATCCCCTCAGAAATTCTGCGCAATGTATTGAATGTATTGAATTTTTTTCATTTATTCATCAAATAAATGTAAAATGGAACTGAATAAATGTGCTGAAATAAAAGAATAATAACAATTTTTTCGAATTGATTCCCGACTGTTCGTTAACTGGGACTCTGTCGGGTCATTATCTGGGCCAGCATATCGGCGAGTTGTCAGTAACTCGGACATCAAACACGCATTTTTCATTTGCTTATTTATCTTGATTTTTCAACGTTATTGCAAAAAATTCAATATTATTACATTCAGCATGAACGAAATTGTTGATATGAAACCAAATTTTTTGGATATCGTACTCAGATATGATTGAAAAATGTAAAAATAACGTGGATCATCCGTTAAATGTTCACTAACCGGGACATTCACCTTATCTTAAATCGCAATTCTCGATTCGTTGCTTTTTTTCTAGATTCTTTGTAATGTCTGCTTCATTGTATAATTAGTTTTTTTTTGTCACACATGATTCGCATAAAGTTTTCAGTCGAATTGTTGTCGCGTTAAATTTGGGGCAATACGGACAGGGTAAAGTGAACATTTTTTGCCCCGCGGAGCGTTTTTATAGCCACCAAACGATAACTTAACTTCGTGTCGCGGGGGACATACGTGACTTGTGAAACGTGGCAGCGGTGTGTCTTAAAAAATTTTCTGTTTCACCGTTAAATGCCTCCGCTGTCACCGTTAAATAAAATTGAGTAAATATTATATATACATATATTCATTGAACATGGTCAGTGATGACAATTTGTGAGAGACGAATTTTTAGAACATTTGATCGTTGATTAGTTTTCTTGTCACTGATTTATCAATAACTCATTAGCATTATTATTTTTGAAGCTCAATGCCTTTAAGGTTTTTTAGAAGTAGGGTGGGGATGGATCAGAGTGGGGGAGATTTTTCTATGCCTATACATTGGGCGCTGTTGCTATTTTTATTTGTGCCCTCTACACAGCACAATAATCCATCAATAATTTTTTTTACTCGATATAATTATGATTATATAAAATTTACATTCGACGTAGCCTTTATCAAAGTTATAATTATAGCTTGTTTTCGTTTATTTTTAAATGATCAAAGCATTTGAATAACGAAAAAATTTTAAATCACGAATAACCGCGGCAACGTTGGGCCCTTTTTTCGGCTGTGTCCGGTAAAACGTAGCCTCGAGTCAAGCCCGTTGCCGGCTGATTGTAGTGCAAAAGTGGCATAATCTTAAAAATTTACTCAGCGGTTTAACGCGTTGATTGCGATATTATAATTAAGCGAGATTATGGATAGCGAGCGAAGTAAAAAGGACAAATAGTGAAACACACGATTCCTCAAAAGATAATGAGAAGAAAAAAAAAAGTTTGCTACTAAATTTTTAAATATAATTATTAAAAAAATGCACGTTATTTAATTTTCGAATTTCGCGCGTGTATTCAATACCAGTGCTCAGTCCTACATGAACTCCCTTTTTCCTTCTACCTCGAAAGTCCGGCGTTGCCGTGGCTGTCAGACCCTCACCCGCTCGGAGTGAACTTTGACGCGATTATTAATATATATATATATATATATCCGTTACAATAATATCTTCAAGGAAATTCCCAAAAGGCTAACGATTTTGGTATTGATCGACGCGGAATATTTCAGAGAGTACTTGGTTAGTTTTTCAACAAAAGTTCAATAGCACGATCAGCTCCAAACTGACTTGAAATTTTGCAGAGACACTGTTCGAAAAATGTTCGACCATTCGATGCGTAAAAATTTCAAATTTTGTTCATAAGACGTGATTTGCTTCTAAACAATCTCAAATATTGATATCTTCGATATCGATTCTTCTAAATTTTTACGAAGGACTGTTGTACAATTGCTATAAATATTATATTCTCAATTATCGATATTATTTTAATTATAATTATTATTAATAAAAATTGTTAACCAATCTATTTTAATTCATGAAAAATGTTTATTTTACATTACTGACGTGAGCCAAGTTGAGGGAACGTTTGTCCAGCTCAGTTATCGAGCTTTTTTTTTTATATGCCTAAATTCGCAAGCGACCGACAAAATTCTTCCTCAACTTTATCAGGGTTATTGTACCAAAGGGTCTGCCTCCTTCCCGGAAAGAAAAGATTGTTTTATGGCACGTATTAAATTCCTATAATGCATCGCTGTTAACTCGTCACTTTCCTTTTCGTACACCTTCAGAGATACCCTCGCGACCCTTTCAAGACGATCCTACTATATATAGTCCCAATTCCTCGCGACCTTTTTGCTTGCGGTAAATGGCCCTTTAAAAGTTTTACGTCGCACGGTGACACGTCGTCATGAAAGATCCTCGTTTCTTCAACGTGATCTACCGCATGGAGACGTTTATTTTTGCTGTAGAAGAAGAAAAAAAACTTTGGAGAATCTGCCACAAGATTTTCTCCTTCCACACGACGGGCATGAGTGGAAAACGATAGAACGATTTGTCAATTTATTCCTTTTATCTCACAAATCCTCTCGATCGCGAAAGCTTCGAGACCATGCATATCCCTCTAGGCCTCTAGGCTCGTGAAAATTGATATAAAAAAAATCAAATTCTCTTGTATTAGATAAATTGCTGTTAAAGCTTGAAGGATAATATATATATTTAACGTTTTTTTTTAAATATAATATATTCTTATCTTCAGTCGCGTTAGCTTTACGATTCAACACTATATAGAGGACTACACATTTTTTCGTTTGTTCTCCCGCAAATGAAAAAAAAAAAAATTTATTTTTATGCTAAGGTGAATGTTCCAGGTTAGTGAACATTTAACGGAGGATCCACGTTATTTTTACATTTTTCAATCATATCTGAGTACGATATCCAAAATCTTTTGTTTCATATCAACAATTTCGTTCATGCTGAATGTGACAATATTGAATTTTTTGTAAAAACGTTAAAAAATCAGGATAAATAAGCAAATTAAAAATACGTGTTTGATATCCGAGTTACTGACAACTCGCCGATATGCTGGCCCAGATAATTACTCGACAGAGTCCCAGAAAAAATAGTGATTATTCTTTTATTTCACATTTATTCAGTTTCATTTTACATTTATTTGATGAATAAATGAAAAAAATTCAATACATTGCGCAGAATTTCTAAGGGGATTGGAGAAAACTGAAAACTGTTTAGGCTATGGAACACCAATCAACAACTCGGACACGTCCTGATTTCGTTGTCCCAGACTTCCATCTATAGATGGAAGTGTCGATTTTCAAAGCTAATTTCATAATATATCGAAAATAGTAGTTAACCATACTCTGAACTTTTTTCTAGTCGGAAAGTTGAAAACTGAACCTTTATTTGCGGGTATTGAATCAACGATTCGATACAATATATGTAAACTATCATTATAAATATATACCGGATCGTTCGACAACTGGGACGCGTTCATTATCCGGGCCGTTTATCTTATGCCAATCCGAAAATCGTAATTGACGAAAATTGTCAATTCGCGCAGCGTGGAATACAATTTTCAGATTTTTTTCGAAATATTAAATTTTTCATGCGCCGTTGAAGTACTCCATTGTGTGAAGTATTTCGTAACGAATGTTCCTCGGTGCAAATACAGCCTCCTTAAACATATCGTTTAGCTAGAAAATATTTGAAATGTTCATTTTGCCTCGCACAGCCACATTACCCCCTACTCTCCTCTGTGTGAAAAAAAATTTGCGACACTAGTCCGATTTTTTTTTTTGAAAATTGCGTCATTACCGTAAATAAATATCGCCTTGAAATTTCACGATTGACCTCGTTATAGCGTGTCCAACGCGAGGAACAATCGGTACTCGCGATCGGTGTGCGATTACATTTCTCGGTAGGGCTCTGAGAAAAAAAATATACAGATTTGAGTCTCGTGATACGACTTTTTTTTTTTAATTCTCATCAAATCTTCATTTGCCTATGACCTTGTGAGATCTCGATGGCATTGACGACTCTTTTTGTGAATGTCGTGGCAGAGTAGCGCAAAAGGAAAGAAAAAAAAAAAAAAATTCGTCGCCGATTCGATGGAAAGCTTTATGGTATAATTATCTATGCCAGGTATTAAAGAACGTTTTTGTTTTTGCATGAAATACCGGTTTGAAAAATCAGGTTTCTTTACGATTAAAGTATATAATATATTTTGGGGGATCTCGGCATAATGACGATACATATGATTTATCCTAAAAATCCATCAAATCTCGTCCACAAACACCCGAAGAGCCTTTTTCTGGCTACACATATGTTTTATGTTGAAGTTTCTTTCTTTCTCTCTCTCTCTCTCTCTTTCTCTCTCTCTCTCTCTTTCTTGCTTTACATATGCAATATTCAAGCATTTTTACTTTGCTCTGAATAACGCATCAGGCGATTAAATGCACCCTGGTGTATTCTCGTCAGCCAACACATTATTCCGAGTTCCCCGTTTCGCTTGAAAAACGACGAGCCCTAAAGCCTTCCTGTTTCCTCGCTCTTTTGCCTGATGCATCATACTTGCGGTCGTCTCCAGGTGTCCTGTATAACGTGCAAAATACTCCATATGCTCTCGTTCTCTTGGATCTCATATTTTTTTAACGACTATTTTTATATTTTACGCTACTTGAAATTTAAGAAGCTCGTCGAGCCTCTCGCGTCACTCGTCTTTCCTTCGAGCTGCTCTCGGTTCGAAAAAATAAAAAAATAAAAAAATCCCACTGAAATATGAAAAACGTATCTAGCCATGGACCAAATCTCGAAAAAAACCTTGTAAATATGCATTCGACAACTTTTGATTTCAGCACACATGAGATCGAAAATAAAAATGCCTCTGACAATTTGTTTGCGGTAGGGGGTGGGGGATTTATCGGTGAAAAAAAACATAGCTGAAATTCGCGTAACTAAAAGTGGAACAAAAGCACTCTCGCTGTCGTTGTTCCTGTTGTTTTTTTTTCTATCAATTTATCCGCGGAAAGTAATTTGGATTTTAAAAAAAGTGAAAAAGTAAGCACATGGGTTAAACGATATTTACAGTTGTCGCGCAGAGTGTCAAAATCAGTCTAATCAGAAACTAGATCAACACTTTCTGACGATTAATCGAACGGGAATTGCTTGGAGTTACAGAAACATCTGTTAAAGAATGAAAATGCGTCCTATCAACTCTCTCTCTCTCTCTCTCTCTCTCTCTCTCTCGAATTTGCATTTTGTCAAGTCATTGTAGCCAAAAAAGTATTAGGTTCATAATGTAATCTTCTACAGAATTGATATTTCTTTTGGAAAAGGTCCGTAAGCGTTTCTTGAGTGTAAATTCAAGTTGGCGCGACGCGGGGGCGGGGGGGGGGGGGGGTTGAGCTTGAGCCGCCATCTTAGGAAACACGTTTTATCAAATATCTCGTGAACTGTGCATCGTACGATAAAAATAGTTGAGATCTGATGACTGGATTAATTTATTCCTAATATATATTTACATCCGAAATGATGTATTTGCTGAAATAATGCTTTAACAACGAGAAATATACCTGCGATAAATTCAATTTCGTTCTTTTTTATTTGTATTTCATACTGCTGTATTGATTTACTCACTACGAACTTTTTATATCGTAATTTTTTTCAATCAACCGTGCAAATCTCTGGGATCTCAGATCCAACTCCTCTTTCGGGGACAGTCTTCAATTATTCAATTTTGTCGTCGCAAAAAAATTCCAGCTGAACCTCAATCAAAGTCCAACAAAATTTTTTAAACTTGATTTGTTATCGGTTTTTTTTTTTTGGACGCCGTCTTATTGTTTATAGACTGAATTTCAATGCGTTGCATTTATTTTGCATGTTTTAATTTTTCTTTCCCGGTCTGAGGGGAATTTTCGTTGAATATAATTTTCGAAACCGCGGGGGAAAATGCGGGGCACTTCAACCAAAAATTGGAACTTCTTTCTAATTTTTTTCAAGAATCGTTGTTCTTCGACGAAATTTTCGTTCCCAATGAGACCCAAGCTCAAAAACAAACCGAAAATCAAATTTTTTACTCCCAAAATCAAATTTTTTCGAAATTTTTTTTTTCCTACGATTTTCTTTTTCCCTCAAGAAATTCGTTCTATTCAAAATTTTCGTGATAATTGAGTCGTTACAAATGACAAATCGCTAATCCGTGGCTTATAACTGAGAATTTATAATACACTAGAAATGTCTCTCCTCCAAAGAACTCTTAATGACTAATTTGTCAAAAATTTTTGAGGAAAAAATAATTTTCACTCATACCTACAAAAAAAAAGAAAGATTTTCCGAGGAAAAATTAATTTTTTCCGAAAAAAAAATTTTCCACTGGGAACTATAATTTTCCGGAGGAAAACTGCTTTTGAAAAGAATTTTTTGTTATTTCTTTTTTTTTTTTTCAATTTTCGGCTAAGGTGCCCACTTTGCCTCGCGGTCTCCCCCATATGCGGTTATAATGCGGTGAATGATTCCCAATGAAGTGGAAAAAAGAAAGAGCCGCAGTGACATAGAAAAAAATGAGAAAATATATTCTCCGGTATTTTTTTTCACGAGAAAGAAAAACGTATAGAAATCGTCGATACAGAGCGTCGTCATCATAATAACGACGCTTTTCTATATGTTTTTCAATCTCCTTCACAGAGATGTAAACATTTTTATAATTTAACGAGAAGTGTATCATCAACGGTATTGTAGTCGTACGAATCGCAACGTGTTTTATGTCGTACAAATTGTCATAGTCGATTTATCACGAAAATTAACCGAGAGGAAAATGCGTTTTTTCCCCCAATAATTTAATAACGTTGTAAAAACACGGCAAAGTTAAAAGAGGAAGGAGAAAATTAAGGAAATGAAAAAAAAATTCCGTGTCAGTCTTCAGTTTATCGGGCAATGCATGAAATTTGACGACAACAAAGCGTAAATCTACGTGACCCTTGAAATTGGAAAATATGACATAAACGCGCAATTTATTAAAGTTAAGATGGTGACGTCATTATTTTTTTTGTCACTATAGTTTCACGTGTTTTTTTTTTTTTTTTTTTCATTGGCACGCCATTTTTCTACCCTTTGAACGTATATGCTTGAACAACAATTTATTGTTTTACGAATGTTTGTCCCGATTGCGTTCGACCGAGAGTTCATAGGCGGTGAAAAAAAAATTTATACCATCGACGTTTAATTTGAAATTTGAAGTAAGAGTATTTTTAATCCTCTTTTTGTTTTTTCAAGCCAAGTTAAAAAGGTGTAATTATTTAATAAAAAAAGAATCATTACTGAATTTAGTAAGAGCTTAACGTGACCTTCCACATATCTCACTGACTAAAAAAAAACAAAAAAAAAAAAATCATGAATATTGTATGATCGACCAAGAAGCAGAATCCGTTGAAAAAAGTTTAATAGTTTCATCAATATCGATATCGGAATTTGCATATACGAACACGCTTACATGAGCCGCTAACGATTCGTCCGCGGTCTTCAAATGGCTCGAGTTTTTATTCGTCATGAACTTTGAGGATACGACGCAGTGTAGACGAGCAATTAAAGAAAACAAAAAAAAATAAATTACGCCTCGAAACACAGGAAAAATAGGTAGAAAAACTGTAGAATGCGAGAACAGACAAAGATAAAGCTGGCGGTTTTGAAAAATCGAACGAGTTCTTTCAGCTGTGCATTTTACACTTGTGCGTGATATGCTCTTGCCAGGCGCTCATTTATTTCTATATACTTTGTCTATTAATTGCACGCTATTAAAATCGACGCATTTACGTCAGAACACCTTCGGTTCATTTTATTTTCTTTATTTGCGATGGATTCATCGCCCCTGAGACCTTGATTCCTTGTGACATGTGAGGGGACTACGCGGATCCGATATAAGCGAGAATTCCGAGTCATATATATAAAACATTCCGCCCAAACACACAGCTATCCAATGGTTTTAATTTTTCTTTTTTTTATTTCTTTTTTTTTTCGGACTTGTTCAATTTCAATGGGTCAACTTTTCTCAAGTCCTGACCGACGTGATCTTCACAAAATTTCGTTGACCCCGATCAAAACGATTATAAGAGGGATAGATTCCGTTGGGAATATTTTTCTACGGTCTGTGCGTCTTATAATCGAAAATTTTCCGACATCTTGACAGGAAATTTGGCTCATTAAGCCTCCAGAGGGAAAGCAACCCCCTGGATCTTGTAATTGGGCTTCTTATTGTCTCGTCATCCCTTTGGAGGGCTTAGAAAAAAAAAGCATCGGAAAATACGGAATCAAATATTGCGTACCCTAAGTGTCGTCGTTGTTCAGAAAAAAAACCTGAGAAAGCACTCAAATTAGGGGGGGGGGGGGGGGGGCTTTTCATTGTCAGCCGAAACGATGTTTTAATGATTCAAGAATCGTTGAGGCGAAAGAGAAGGTTTTGCTGGGACGGTCGCCGTCTGATTTCCCCGGAGAATGATAACGTTGTGTATTTCAATCACTAGCCCATCTACAGTTATATGAATGTCAATATAACTTGTAATTCTTATTTTACAAATTGAAAGTCCAAAAAATTATATTTTATTTTATTCATTATAATTAACACGGAAAAAATATCTTTTTTTTCATATTTGTCATCATAACATAGTAACACAATTATAATAAATTAAAAATGGACCAAAATGCCAATTAAGGACCTCGGACCATGCGTCACTATCTGCAATCACTCTGTAACTTACACATTTTGTCGTCCATATTGAAATACAAGTCCTCAAATTTTTTTTCATTTTTTTTCTCAGCTAATAATGGTTGCCGTTGTACGGAGTATTTCACGACTTTTTTTCATCAATTTTTCTTGACATTTTTGTCCAGTAAGAAAATTTGATACAAAATTTTTTTTTTATGTAAAAAATGTCAACTTTTAGGAAAAAAAATTAGCTCCTTATGACCCTCTTATATAATGATTCAAATTGACTTTTAACTCTAAAAATCCGATTTTCTCACGTTGCCCATTTTTTGAAAAACTTTTCAATATTTTTTTTCGAAAAGCTGAGAAAATTTTACATAAAATATGGTCATACCACGATGGGTTTCTGAAAAAACTCTTGGAATAATTAAAAAATCAAAATGTAACCAAAAACTAATTAAAATATTTTTTTATTGAAGCTCCATTTAATTACTTAATTTACTTATTTAGGTTTTATTTAAAAAAAAATTTTTTTCCTGTTGCACAGAAATACCAATTTCATATAATCTTACAAAGTTGTTAACATTATTGATCGCATTCAGTTTCAAAAAACAATCCATTAACATTCCGTTTGATACATCAAGATATCTTAAGTCATCTTAAGAGTTAATGTCTCTGAAATTTGTCGTTAATAAAGCTTAAAAAAGTTTTAATATAGAGAAATTTGATGAAGTAGACATTGATTTTACTGTCATATGAAACCCAAATTATTTGGAAGCAGCGAAAACTGATATAGGGTTCGGGTACCTTTTACAGTTCAAGTCAAAAAGCTCGGGAAACTAATTTTGGTTTTGATTCTAAATATTCACTACCGTATAGTGGAATCAAACAGCTGACAAATGACACAACTACCGAAGGTTCAATAATAAGGCGTCATATCTGAAAATTAGTTCTTGGTACATTACAATCGCGGGTAGAATTTTGAATCTACTTTTAAACTGTCCAGAGATAAAACCATGCGTATCAAATGCATTATCAATGAATTGTTTTTTGAAATTGAATGAGATCAATACTGTCACCAACTTTCTAAGATTATACGGAAATGGTATTTCCGAGCAAAAGAATAAAAACTTTAAAAATGAAACCTAAATAAATAAAATGAAACTTTAATAAAAGAGATGCTTAAATTGATTTTATGTTGATTATTTATTTTTTTAATTATTCCAAGAGTTTTTATAGAGAACCCATTGTGATTTTGACATATTTTATGTAAAATTTTCTCAGCTTTTCGAAAAAAATATTGAAAATTTTTTCAAAAATGAGTGACATGAGAAAATCGGCTTTATAGAGTTAAAAGTTAATTTCAATCATTACAGGGATGTCAATAAAAAAACTAATATTTTTTTCTAAAAGTTGACATTTTTTTAACATAAAAAACATATTTTTATCGAATTTTCTTACTGGACAAAAATATCGAGAAAATTTGGGGACTTTTATTTCAATATGAACTACAAATGTGTAAGTTACAAAGAGATTGCAGGTAGTGATGCATGATCCGAGGTACTTAATTCGCGTTTTTGCCCATAATAAAATATCACATGAACACCAAACTGTTACTGAAAAAGGAAAATCTGCAGAACTGATAGAATTATCGTGCCATAAAATTAAAATGTTCTGATCGGAGAAAAATAATAATTTGAAGATGATTCAAACACTCTTTAGCCTTTGCCTCCTGTATACTTATAAGGCTATATGAATGTTATGCCCGAAATCGATATCCTGAAAATCCTAACCAGCTTGGCTGAATTCGCCACGAGAAAAATAAGTTAAAAAAACAAGATAATATTGTCAGGAAGACGATTTGAAATGATCAACCAACAATTTTAATGTTACAGTACCCGGGTGATTTAAAAATTATGAGAGCATTATTAGAGCAAATTAGAGAGGTCAGGATATTGACATAAAAATTCGTATTTCAAATTTTAATTTTTAATGCCGAAAATTAAGAAGAATATGGAACATAGGAAGCAATTACAATTTATAATAACAATAGTATTGAATGTCAGTTGGAATAGCAGTAAGTATTGGAATAGCTCGAACGTAATATAGTCTCCTTAATCGAGATTATATGCGATAGCATCAATAAAGAAAGGTTTTCCGTGTCAGGAGCTCCAGGCTCGAGTCCGAAAGCCGTAGGCTTATACGGTGAATCGAGGGATCTATTGAATGTTTCCCAAGGTCGATGACAGACCGGGATTTCGTTTTAGATTAACAATAAGATTGACCACGAAGCGTTCGCGCAGAAGCGTTGCAAATGGATCTTTCTGATGCGCCTGTGAAAGGCCCTGCATTAAAGGGTACTTTTATGCGGCCGGGATATAAGGAACAGAGAGGATAAAGATATAGTAAGATTAAGCGGGAGAATAATCGGAATTTCGTGCTTTGAATGAGTTGTCCGAAAGAACTCAATGACGCATCAGATATTCCTGTAAGGATATAGGATAACATATAAAACATTGCATATCTCGTTGTCAATTTTGGAAATGTGGAACTCTGGTGATCGAGTCATTATAGATAAATCATACGAGTGTGCTTTAAATGTATATATATCGAGCGCGAAACGTTGGCGTGAAAATTACGAAGCCCATACCGGACTATCGTATTATAGCGGACGCTTGATCTATATATGCATGAAAATGAGAAGGGAGAAAATCCAGAGCCATGCACGAGAGAAATAATACTGATTTTATCGTATCAATGTTGGCGACTCGCGATCATTTTACCATGGAGTGATAGTATAAATCGTTGATAAAACTTGTGTCGATATCGAATTAAAATGACGAGGGGATATCCCGAGACTCGTTAGAAACTTTGAATTGGTTCGCTCATATATATGCCAAGAAATTTTTTAAATAAATACACTCCGGTTCATTGACATTCAGATTCCCGCGTTCAGGACTTCGTACAGTCTCTCGGGCGTTGAATGTATACGGCAAAGATAGGGGAAATTTTGTCAACTTAAAGATTTGAGGCGATGTATCATTCGCCCAGACGTTTCAACGATCCTTGGATATTCCTCTGTAATGTCTCGAATAGGAAGACCAGTGATTGGTGGATAAGCGTTTACAGGGCTAAACGACCGTACTCATCCGAATATCGGCAAAGCCAAGGCTTTGTTTTCGGCTTGCTGCATGTAATCAATCGTCGTCGATCAATACGACGTGTCAATATATTTTTCTCGCAAACAACGATGCTTAATGAAGACGCTCCCTAACGTCAAAATATTGAGAAATTGTTTAAATTTATGGAGGATAATCGTCTACGAATATCGCGCGTCTATGAAAAATTTTCAGTCGGTCATGTACATGATCGTCGAGTGTAATTAATCATTGAATTTGCACTTTTATACACGGGCCGCATAGAAAAACCATATGTGGTATTTTATGCAACTCTTTAATAACTATACGAAAAACGTTAAGAATTTGATGAAAATGGATCCAAATAATTCTGCACATATATTTGGGAAGAAGTTTACGAAGAGCAAACAGTTTCATGTACACAGTTGTCAAAAAATTCTAAAAAAAAAAAACAGCTCGTATTCGTATCATATGAGCACCCTCATTACAGTGCTATGAACTAGAGAAACCTTCTTCGTTATTCCCTCGAATCGGGAAAACGATAAAATTTCCATAACGTGTAAAATGCAAGTGGTCTCTATGCAGGGCGTATAATAATAGTACCACATGGTTGAATGGTCTCCCATTATGTCACGCAATTACTTATTCTTTCTCCTCGTTTTAATGGAAATAAATTAACTAAGCGCGTATATATAGTATCGTAGTCAGGGCAAAATATTCTGGACAATGAAAGAAAACGAATTAAAATGATATGCATATATATATGCAGTTCGTTGGGCATACGGTCACGAACTTGGTTTCAATTAGGGCCTGTCCCTTTGAATACAATGTATTAACATCAGGGGTGCTATTTTGAAGTCAGAGGGTCTAATGGTAAATCTTGGAACGATATGAAGAGCGATTGAACGAAAATGCCCAATAACGTCGAATCTGTTGGCTGAATGCTTGGCTCACCTGAGGTATACTGAGAATGAAGGATAGTATCCACGTGCAAGTGACGAGTCTGTTGCATCGTTGTGCAGTGTTGAGACTCTTCATTGGATAACGAACAGCTACGAATCTATCAACGCCAATCAGCACGAGAACAAACGTGCTGAGATAGAGGCTGAACATTTGAAGAAACTTGAATAGCTTGCACGTGACGTTGTCCAGTAGCCAAGCGACCGTGTAACTCCAGAGAGCCTCGCCACCGATGCAAAAAATCGTTACGAGCAAATCCGCCACCGACAGATGAAGTATCAGTATATAAATCGCCGAACAGCCATGACGTCTTCGACGATTCTTCGTTATTGACCAGATTGTCGCGGAATTTCCCATGAGGCTGAATAACGCCATGACACCGAGTACTATGGCCTTTAAATATGCCTCGTGGGTCAATTTAGGAGCATGCTGAAGACAATTTAGATTCGTCAATGCGTTGTCGACAGCTACGATCGCTGATAAAGGCTGTCGAGTGCCAAGATCATCATTGCCCCAGTCCATCGTGGTATTATCGCATGCCGGCAGCAAGATTGCCGTCGCTGTAGTCCTCGTTGAGTTCGTCAATTTCGGCCCTGACATTGTTCAGTCTCATTGACAACGCCCGATCAACGAAAACTTTTATTTCGCTTATGAAACTTTTGAAATTTTCTTCTCATAACTGCCTGATGTACACCGCCTCCTGCTGACGGTAAAAAAATTTCCGCATTCCGTCAAGCTTTCGATGCATTTTCTTTTCTTCTCGTGTAGGTTCACTTTTGTAAAATGCACTGATCGATTTTCATTGATTATTAACGATTGAAGAAAACATATGTTAAGGAAAATTAATAAAAAAAGATATAATATATAACACTTATTGGATGTGCACGTTTGTGCTGCAAGAGAGAGAGAGAGAGAGAGAGAGAGAGAGAGAGAGAGAGAGAGAGAGAGAGAGAGAGAGAGAGAGAGAGAGAGAGAGAGAGAGAGAGAGAGAGAGAAAGAGAAAGAGAAAAGAGGGGAGAGATAATTGATGAATTTACATTGAGGCTAGAGCTTACGTGAGCAATTATCAAGTATTGATTAGGTAAACTTCCAAAAACTCCTTCCCTATAATCCGTACAGCTAAAATCCACATTGGATGAGACTTTGGGGAGTTCTATTTGATCGGGAAGCCATTCCAGATCCGTACTAAGGCAAGTGAAACGCAAGTTTGTCAAAAGTTAAATGCTGTTTTCCTATAAACTTTTGTACCGAGCTTCACAAACAGTGGACGAGCCACGTACCTTAAGGAGTTTCGGTACCACTATTGAAAATGATGCCATCAACTAAATTTTTTTTTAACATACGTGACAAATATATGAAACGTGAACTGCTCAAATTTCAAGTTGATCCTCCATGTCGTTTTTGTAAAAATAATTTTCGAAAATTTGGCTTATCCACGAGAGTAAATGGGAGCAATATTTGTTTGAGCTGTCAATTCCATTAAAATACTACCACCCGCATAAAATTTATGTCAGATCTTTATTAGATCTTTAATATGACTGTCAACAAATTTGAATAGGTTCGTCCATCTGGTTTATTAGTTACAAGCCGAAACATAAGCTCCACTATCCACGGGTATAGCGCATGAACGGTCGGACTCTCTTTTGTTTTATGCATGCCCCGCTCACCGCGCGCCGCCGCACCCTCGTTTCCGTTTTATTCCCCGTAGCCGGTCTGTACCGAAACTCCTTAATTTCTGATTTTTTTTTTTTTTTTTTTTTTCGACTCCTGAGTAAATTAACCCAGAACTTTGGGTGTCCGTTGCAATAGCTCGTCGAAGAAGTGTGAAAAAAGTAACCGAGTTATCCACTCGTGTACGGGAAAGAAAAAAAAAAAGGGGCGAGAAAAGAATCGAACGTGACCACTTTGTAAATTCCCTTTCGTGTGTGTTATGTACAATTTTACTCGTAGAACTTTTTTTTTCAATCGATGATTCAGCGAAAGAGCACGGAGAGAAGATTCTACCGTGTATTACTGGAAATTTGAATATTTGCTTTCAGAATTCGTTTCTATAACTGGTTGCCAATTTCTGTAAATCGTATCTACGTTAACGAAATAGTTCGGCTAGTCGAAAACTCTTATTACGTTTTTTTTTTCTGAGGCAACAAGACAATCAGGATCACAATTACGTCAAATAGAGAAAGAATTATTTTTTGCCTCTTGTTCTTTAATGCCTCTTTGCGTTCTTTGATGCCTCAAAGTTTTTATTTAAATGATACGAATTACAATGAAGGACGAAAATCATCACTGTTATTGATCAGTAATTCGGTAAATGGCACGTTTTTTCCTTGCGATGCCTATGTGTCATTATGTCAATTACAATTCTTCGCACCTTGATGCATGAAGGGATCCCCCCGGCCTGATGGGCGATCAAGTTTCTACCATTCTTCCTGCGTCCGATAAGCTCTCATCTCTTCGTCTATCTCTATTCATATATATATTTTGGGTTTCCGAATGAAAGTTAAGGTACAGCTTGAGAATGCGAGGGCCATTAGTAATCGAATTCGATATGGACTCGGATGGAATCCTAAAGCTGCCGGAAATATATCAGATGTCTTATGCGCGGTCTCATTATGAATGGTTTGTCGAGTGCATGATCCAATATCACGTCTATACAGGCCCTAATAACTTTTCCAATAGGTAGTAGCAATTAGCAGACTACCCATATCCGATGAACCATATTACAATGGACTTTTATTCTCTCATGAAGGGCGTTTCATGATGTCGAATGAAAGAAAAAAATTCCCGAGATTTTTCGGTTTAGATTTTATAAAATTTGAAATTTTTCGTTACCAAACTTCGAATATTTCAGAATTTTCTATTTTCGTGGTCTCTTATTTTCATGAGTTTTTAATTATTGAGCCGGTACTTATTGTCGAGCAATTAGCCAAGAGGGGATCGGATTTACGGTATTCAATTTGAAAAGATACGCAGTAAAGGGGTTCACGTTTTATAGAAATAAGCTTTTTGAATTTTTCGGTCATTTTAAAAATTAAATAAAAATCTTGCGAATTTAAAGCTTGAACATTGCTTCCATATTTCTTTTTATCTCGCTCTTAAAGCTTTCTCTATATGAGAAAAATAGAATCGAAACGCTCACACGTCGATGCTGGAAGATTCCTGGGCGAAATAAAACAATGAGAAAGCAATATGGAAATTTATATATTGCAAGGTTTTTTTTTTTAATCGATCATGGAATTCGAAAAAGAATGAAATATTTTTCCTTACATATGAATATCAATACTATTTAAATTAGCAGGGAGAGAAAATGGATTCTGCAACATTTTACTGAAAAATTAGCGCGTTTCGTTGAAGAGAAAAAAAAAAAAAATAAATAAATAACCACATTCATTTGCTCATTTCTGCTGTCGCAGGAAAATAACAGAATCGTAACCGTCTCTAATATATATGAGCTAGCCTGAGTGTTTTCCGACGTGATAAGTCAGCGTGTAGTCACGTACAGTAATTCGGAATTTCAGCATCCTTCCTGTCTGCCCCTCGGGCGGTATTCGGAATTTCACCCCCAGCGAAATTTATGCAGGTCACATTATGGGAAAATGGAAAACGCAACAGGGGACCTCGTATAGATTATGTATACATATAGGAGAAAGCGGGGGCAAGATCGGCCACCAAAAGAAAAAAAAAAAAAAAACATGGTTTATTGGTATTTTCATGTTGAGATGAGTACGACGAAACGATATGTAACGTGTCCCCACTGAAAACGATTAAAGTCCGAGAAGTTGGGGCAACATCGGACACAAAAACATTATGGATATAAAAATTTAATCCAGCAAAGAAAATATAAAAAATGCGGCATTGAAAAAAGGACCAAAATGTATCAAAATTGAGAAAAAAAAAGGTTCACGGAAAATCTTTTTTTTTTCTTTCAGAAAATTCTTTAAAAAAACTTCCCAAAAAATTTTTTTTCCTCGAAAATGATTTAAAAAAAAAACATTTTCCCAAAAAAAAAGTTTTTATTTGAACATTATTTGAAACAAATTTGCTTCAATTTTTCAAAAAAAAAAGCGATTTTTGAAAGAAAAAATTGATGTTTTGAATTTTACGTCAAGGTGCCCACTTTGCCCTGTTCTCCCCTACCGAGAAATTCAGTGGCGCGATTGAGTTACTTCTGTGCTAACTTATCCGTTAACGTGTAGCGGGATTGTGTTGATTGGTGGCTATACGTGCTCCGATAGCTCCAATAAGCAAGGGAGAGAAATAAACAACCAATATACCATACCATTTCATCGTGCCTGATGCCTTAACGTAGAAATGCAATTTTTTTTAAATTTTTTTATATATATTGTTCCATTGCTTTCGGGGTCCTTCCCCTTTAAGCTGTCCCGTTTTTTATTCCTTTTTATTCCGTGAGATCCCCCCCAGAGTGTGTTGTCCGCAGCCACTCTTTCCTATCCCCTTCTGTATCGCATTCGCACGAGGGCACAGGGAAACTGCGGAAAACCTGTGCCGATACAGTCGGCTCTCTTGCCAGAGTTCGTCCTACCTAGGCGGGCGCCCAGACTCTGGCAAGATGGCCTCCCGCTCAGCAATTCGATGCGCCAGCCAGCGCGCGGCCAAGCGGTCACCGCTCCAAGTATTGGCCTCGACCCATGCTGCTTAACTTCGGTGATCGCCAGAGCCACACGACGACCGCGTACCTATCGCTGTCGGTCGTAGAAATACTAATAAGACAGTTTTTTTTTTTTTTCTGGTGGCCGGTTTTGTCCCACCTTCTCCTACATTATATCTGTTTGGTTTGTTTGAGAAAGTAACCGAGTTATAGCTATGCATAGTGAACCGAAATTACACAACGTCAAGTGGATTTTAAATTATATATTGAAACCAGCTTGAATTCCTCTCTCTCGCTCTCGTTCTCCACGTTTTGTTTTCCATGCACTTCTCTCAATCTGGGAATAAAATTACGTAGTTGTACGTTACATTTCGCGCAAGCAGAATATTTTACAGCAGCCAGAACATCAATCCTCTGAATGACCATTGCAGCCTTTTTGGGAAATAAATAAAAAGGTTTGAATTTTAGAAGGATTTATGTATATTTTTTTTTTCGAGTCATTGAATCGAAAAAGAAATTTGATTTTAATATCGCGGCCGCGTGTGTCGTTGTTCCGGCTACAATTTTTCAATGTCTTTTATAACGCTACAATTTTCCGTCTTTTATATCCCTTTCAGCGAGATTCGCGCTCCCGTATATATATCCAACGAAACCTATCGAGATTCGCCAGTAATTCCAGATCCGTTTACTTTTGTTCCTCCACAAAGATGTGTCTCACGATATCTCACAAGAACACTTTATTTCTCGCTTGAGCAGACAGTATATCGGAAAAATTGCGAAACCAATGACGGGGCATTATCCCGTAATCACTCGCAGAGTTTTCGTTGACCCTGAGACTAATTGTCAAGATCAGTGTCCTATGTAAAGAGAGAACTTTAGCCATCAGCCACTTAAGTAAACCTGCTGGCTTCGGTCGAATGGACTAAGACGAAAGGGTTCCTGTCGGTGTCAAGAATGCTTGTTGAATTTGACAGACTAAATCTTGCGTCTATATTTTACCTCTTTTTATACTTTTGTCAAGGCGAGTACAGAACGAAATCAGTATACAAGTTTGCACGTCTGTGCCATATTATAATATTATTGTGATTTTTAAAGTCAATATGAAATTCATCTTCCTTGATATTTTATGATAATATGACGATACACATCAATATCATAAATCATCAATAACATATCTAAATGCGAAAAAAAAAAACAATCAGAAATTAGAGCACTTAGGTTTTTCCTCGTATATGCCTGTGTACTCCTAAACCTTTGTTTTCCTTTCTATTCTGCTCCTCAAAGGATTGATGAGATCCTTGTTGAGTAAATTAACGAAATTCATCGAGGGTCTCTTATGTAGTCGGCTTATTTGCCGCCACATCGAATTCTAGCTCGTGAAAATCTAACCCTCGATTTGCCTTTATTATCGCTACTATACGATGAGTCCAGAATTATATGTGCTGACGTTCGCTCGAATCCTGTTCACCGCGGGTTTACGTGAGCTAGAAGCAAATCGTATCCTTTTTATGTACAATGATAATTATTTACAATAAAGCGAAATTCGCAATTTCTGTTTTATTTCCATCTCAACGCAAATATCTATAACCCCAGGTCCATACTTTTAAGGGGTAACACCACTGTAAAAACAAAAGAAAAGCGCTGTTTTAACCATTTTTTTTTTTAGATGGAAGAAAAAAGGTAATAGGCTAATAATATTTAAGGAAGTTATTAGGCATGTATTTAAGTATAATACAAAAATTTATTATAAAAAAATATTTAAAATTGGCGACACTGGAGCCATTCTCGTGAAACTGAATGAATTCTGCGGCACGCAGTGCTGCAGAATTTCATATGCAAATTTAAATCTAGAAAAAAAACTACTCAATTTACATGTCTATAGCTAGAGAAATACGTAGGGGATTTTAAAAATATTGATTTTTGTGTAATTGGCGAGTATTTGGATGAAAATTTTGAATTTTCAACAAAAGAGAGGGCACTTATTTGTTAATAAATAATGTTTAAATTAACTTCTCGAAAATCCCCTACGTATTTCTGTAGCTATTAATATATCTATAGATTAAGTGCTTTTTTTTTTCAAATTCAAATTTGTGACAGTTACACTGCGTGCCGCATGTCTCGCGAGAATGGCTCCAGTGTTGCCATTTTTTAATATGTTTTCATAATAATTTTTTGTATTATACTTAAATATATGCCTAATAACTCCCTCAAATATTATTATCTTATTACCTTTTCTTCCATCCCAAAAAAAATTGTGAATTTTTAGATTTTTACAGTGGTGTTACCCCTTAAAGTAAAAAAAGGAGAGTTTTCTTCATTATATAATTGACTGAAAATTTCACGTTGATTCATTTTTTCATCCCTCGAAAAAAAAGGAGGCAATAATTGAACGATCATTATCGTCCGCGAAGTAGTATGCCCGACACGTTTGCCACCAGCAAGTGCTTAATATATATAATTCGATAAAATCTTTCTCCTGAAATTAGATTGCTACATTGCATAGCATAGCGTGAGCCCACACTGAAATATAATACATTGAGTTTCGAAGCGTCTGATAACGAACTTGACTCGTTGCCAAAGCACCAGGGATCCACTATATAATGCTGGCCTTGATTTCTCTATTTCATAATCACGAAATGCATCTCTGCCATTATTTTTTAAATTCTCTACATTATTTATTCTCGTTGTTTTCAAGCTCGGGCCCTCGAAAAATAGTTGCGTATATCTCAGTGTGACAAGTTTTTCAATGATTTTACATTGAAAAATGTCCCGATGTACAAATATCTATTCATATATATAACAGGATTTTAGAATTTTAATGGACAAATCACGAAAAGGCCTTGACCAATATCTCGCTTAAACTTTCAATACACCCGAGCATCGATTTTTTCTTTTACGTTTTCAGATTTTATAGGATTTTGAATTTTTTTTTGGAAAATTTCGCTGATGGCTCTTCGTAAAAGTTTTGAAGTTTTACAAAGCTTTGAAGTTGAATAAAAGAGTCAACGACTCTGTTTACGTATAAAAATATTGGCTAATTTCAATCTCAGCCAATGGGATTAAAGTATTTCAATTTAGAATCCTTAAGCCCATTTAATTTTTTAGAATCCCGTATATATGTATGCTATTGTCGTCCCAATTTGAAACGTAAATGACTATATCTAAGAAACGAATCTTCCCTTAGAAAAGCAAAACATTGAAATGCGACGATCGTCGTCGTAATTTATTCACGAGTAGAGTTTAACGAAACGATTATTGGATCCACTAGCCGGATGAGACGATACGGTACTTGGCATACTCGCTTCTCCTTTCCATCCAAAGGGAGTTAATACAGGGACTGCGGAGAATTGTTCAACAGCCAACAATTCGCACCGCTGCTTACTCTGCGTAAACAGTTGTTTTCTTGTTCTTCGCTGAACCTATTTCCCCTGCACCTTCTGACTTTTCTGCAGATCGTGCAATCCGCGTTGATTGTGCATTAAAGATGTTTACAGACTCAATAATACCTGTACGTTGTAGCCAAAGCAGATAATCGAGATAAAGTGGTGAAAGAAGATAAGACATTAGGACGATCTTCATTCATTATTTAGGATTCGAGAAGGTTAACCCGGTCCTTGGAGATCGCTTTTCTATTATCGAAAATGAATTTCCGTTCAATGATGCAAACATCGCGCAGGCAGTCCGTTGGTGGTACTTCGTTGTCCAAAAGCTCAATGTCGTGCTATTGCATCTCTTTTTCAATGAAATATTCTCTATCCCGATGTTACGTAAACAACTACATATGCTACAATCAATGCTAATTTATCGTTGTATTTTTATGCGAGTCAAAACGGTCCAGTTTTTTCTGTAATTATATGCCGATAATCAATGTCAATGTTCAATTCCTAGAATCTCCGATCAGATATATCTCGAGAACTCAGCGGTGTAGCTTCAAGCACATTTAATTTAACAAGTAATACAGTTATATGGTTAAAGGTGAAAAGCTTTATCGAGAATTTACGTTAACTATGCATATGACGATAATACCTATGGAACAAATCGCATCTTTAGGACTCCCTTGGGTCGTAAATTCTGAGAATAATGCTTCTATAATTAATACATACTGGTACGAACCTACATCGAAATACTTGAGTTTGGTACTGTCAGGAGGATGGTTTAATTTCCTTTCGGAAATTGGATCAGTAAACCCATTCACCGATGACAAGATCATCGGTTAGCATGCTATATGCTGATTATGCACTATATGCTGATTATTCAGATGACCAATCTGTTCCCTACACTGTACTCGTTGTTTTTTACTGCTGCTGATCGCATATGCTTCATTGTTATCGTGCATCTCTAGTCGTCTCGATCGATACGACGATCATCGATACGAAAAGCTTGAAACTTGCTCAAGGGCTTACCTGGCCTCCAGGGTCATTTTGCGCTTTCACTCTACGTAGACATATGGTAATGGTTCTAAGCCTGCACTCGAGCTCTTTTTGCCCGATAAACTGCTCAAAATCGATAGGTCTTTGGGGGGGGGGGGGGGGGGGGGGCAACTATATTAGCTACGAGCTTCTCTCGTTTCAATAATTCAGGTCGAAAATTTAATAATGGATAAAACGTGCAGGCACGTTCGCCCCTCGGCCAATCATAATTGTCATTGTCGTTGCTATACGTCAATAATCAATAACAAACGATGAATGACTGCGAGAATTCATTCATTGAATTCGAGAATTCTATTAAGGGCCGACGTCATGACAAGCTCATCGATATTCAAAATATGGTTATAATCTCATTCAATTTACCTACAAAAAAAATGATGAATTCTGTTTTTTCTTATGGTAAAAATTATGTGACTTTTTCTGCAGACTTAACGAATTTGAACATTAATTTTTTTTTAAACAGGTAAAAGCATGAGCGGATACAATAGAACGAACTTGATGTAAATCGTTGTAATTCGGAGTTTCTTGATTTGAGGAATCAGTGCCGAATTTACAAAAGCTTATTACTTTCGATGTCTTCAAACATCCGGCAGTGTTAATAATTTTATATTTTCACACGTTTCATGAATACGGATGCATTATACTTGCGCAAAATTGTTATGCAGAGTGCAATACAAATAATTTAATGAGAATTGTTCCCCGTTAATTAATTTGCGAAAATTCCATCAAAGTGATGGCGGAATAGTTTCGTATTTGTAATTAAAATTTGTCGAGAGGCAAAGTTAGACATGAGTGGAAACATTTTCGCGCTTCCGAGTTTCGATCTGAGGGTTCGAAAAGCTCAGAATTTGTGGTTGTAGGATTCATTTGTTCGATATAAGCTTATAGCGGAATGGCTTTCCAACGCCAACAGAAAAATATTATATGTATATACACTAGGACCTCGATTTAATGGTCCTCGATTGAATAGACAGTCCCCACCATGTCGCACTTATCGATCGATTTTTCGCGTGGTGGGAGATGGTGGGGGACGCTTAAAGTCTCCCCGATCAGGCCCGTAGCACGGAGTGCCGATGCGCAGATACAGCATGGGCGGGCATACGCTACCTCGATTTAACAAGGTGCGATGCGGAGCCGGTCCCGCCACTGGCCGTTAAATCGAGGTCGTAGTGTACTAGGGTGTGTAGGAGCGCAGTGGCGCAGTGGTGAGGCTCTGGGTTCGCACGCAGCGGACCCGAGTTCGATCTCCACGGTGGGCACCAATGGAAATTTTTCTATGTGTTTAAACAAATGCCAAAAAAAAAAAAAACACCTTTCTGTGATGAGTGGGTGGTCGGGGTACGGCTCTGGAGGACTCCCGTAGCGGTTCTTATCGCTCGGAAGGTGATCGCTTAGCCGTGCACTGACTTTACCCACTGTATCGCAGCAAAGGAAGAATCTGCCTAGGGGGCGCCTCGGGAGACCACGCTTGAGTTTATTCGCGCGGCCACCAGGGGGGGACTAGGTAGGAGCCTATCTGTATCAACGGAAGGTTTTCTGCAGTTTCCCTCCGTCTACGGCGAATGCGATACAGGGGCAAAAGGGGAGGTGAAGCGGCTGCAGCCGTGGAACACAGAGGAAGGGCGAAAAATGTCGGAGTGGAAGGGAATGGAGGGCAGTATATGGTATTGGGGGCTTTGGTCAAAGTAGAGTGGCCAAAAATAAAAATAGAGAGACTTCGATCTTGTAAAAACCCCGAGTAGGGGTTACAAGTAAAACTTCCACATTATTATTATTACTAGGGTGTGTCGAAATTGAACTTTTTTTTCTTCGCTCCTACCACTTAAAACTTTAGGTTTTGACATTAAAGAGGTCCTCGTTCAAGGAGGGCGCTGTAGCTTGAAGCTTAGAGGTCTCTCAACGAGGATTTAGGTTTCCCATCTAATTAACACGTAAAAAATATTGTTTTTCGTTCAAAATGATGTCAGGCAACCAAAAAAATTGGCGATGTCTATGTTTCTTGGCTTATTTGAAAGCATGCCTCATCCCCTAAACTATGATAGGTCGTTTTTCCATTCACCTTGTTCCAATTTTTTTTTACGCCACTTTTCGACCACAATAGTCACCTTTTCAAGCTTACAACGTCTCCAAGGTATCAATGAGTCCAAAATGAATTGCTACAAGTATTGATTGTTCATTCGAATATAAATAACCAATTCAAAAAATTGGTAAAACATACAAAATTTTTCAAAATAAACATGGTTGTTTGAATAAAATTGAAGATACGGAAATACGGAATTCAATTTTATTAAAAATACCATGTTTATTTTGAGAAATTTTGTATGTTTTACCAATTTTTGGATTTGGTTATTTAATTGCTACAAGTATTGATTGTTCATTCGAATATAAATAACCAATTCAAAAAATTGGTAAAACATACAAAATTTTTCAAAATAAACATGGTTGTTTGAATAAAATTGAAGATACGGAAATACGGAATTCAATTTTATTAAAAATACCATGTTTATTTTGAGAAATTTTGTATGTTTTACCAATTTTTGGATTTGGTTATTTATATTCGAATCAACAATGAATACTTGTAGCAATTCATTTTGGGCTCATTGATACCTTGGAGACGTTGTAAACTTGAAAAGGTGACTATTATGGTCGAAAAGTGGCGTAAAAAAAATTGGAACAAGGTAAGTTGAGAAACGATCTATCGTCGTTGAGGAGATGGGTGATGCTTTCAAATAAGCCAAGAAACATAGACATCGCCAATTTTTTTGGTTGCCTGACATCATTTTGAACGAAAAACAATATTTTTTACGTGTTAATTAGATGGGAAACCTAAATCCTCGTTGAGAGACCTCTAAGCTTCAAGCTACAGCGTCCTCCTTGAACGAGGACCTCTTTAATGTCGAAACTTGAAGTTTTCGTGTATGTATATTTCATTGTTTTCCTTGAAGAAAATTCGGTCCTAACTTTTCGTCTCTCTCGCTCTCTCTCTCTCTCGCTCTCTCCCACTGAATCTTTCATCCAAGTCACAGAACAAATCTCACAGTAATTTTCATTGTCATTTTTTACAGTAATTCTCACGAAACTGCACAGTAATTTTTCAATCCTTTAATGAAAATTCAATTACCATCTATGTGATTAACACTTGATCATGAAAAATTGTCGAATCACCATTCAACGACAGTGAACATCGAGTAAAATAAATTGTGTTTTATCAACGTGAATGGGGGATGCATATTATTTAATTTGTTAATGTTCTCCACCAACGAATAATTCAATGTCGTATTTAGTAGGGTGTAATTCAATGGGTTTTCGTCCCTTTTCGAGCGAGTTTCACGGGCCTTCGCTCAGAAATATCGTGTTTACTTATTTATCCCGCGACTCTCGCGAACTGACTGGATGAAAGTTGCCGGGACGACTGACGGCTCAAGCGCGTTCCGTCGTACTGGTATGCTCTGGCTATGGGCTCTGGGCAATGCTTGGGGGAATCCAATCGAGACCCATCTCCTTCTCGATGTTTTGCTATATACATAACCGCTGCACACGTTCATTTTCATGACGGGCACTGGCTGGGCACGGACTGGTTTGGTCTCTCCTTTTCCACGGTACTGTACATCGCTCATAGATAACGCAGAATCAGCTATGCATACACACACCCGTACCTCCAACTCCTTTTTTGCGCTTTCACTCCTCCTGCCTTCAAGTGCAACGGCTCCTCGAGTCGCTACCGCGACTCGCTTGATCGATCAGAGTTATTAGCGTAACTAAAATTAACTAATTTGGATCGATCGATCAAATTGAAACTGTGCAAATTTAGCCGTTCTAAAAATTTTATAATCCTCGTCTTTTATCCTGGAAAATCAAACTTTGAGGAATGGTTTTTTTTTTCTGGTACCATTGAATTCAGGGAAAATAGGGGGTTCATTATTGAGTTATGTTTAGAAAAGTGCTCGACGAATTGAATCACGACTGTAAATTTCAATTTGCTGAAAGAGAAGAAAAAAATCCTCACTGTGGGTGACCAACGGCTGTCGAAGAACGATTGACCTACGTTATTGCTGAGTCCGCTCATAATACACGTATACCCTCTTATCGTTGTTACGACTCTTATCCTCGTGCTCTTCCGTTCGCTATCACTCCATAAGGTGTGCAAAAGTCGACTTTATCCATCGCAGCAGTATCCCTGGGGAATTCGACCTCCAATGCTCGTACGCAGGGCAGAATAATAGGATCGTAGACAGCATGACGAAATCCCCTCGCATTCGAGTATAGATTCACCGCAGTGAGCTGAAAAGATCGGAGGGATATATATGTAAGACGTGTCGATGGAATAATCCACAGTCGTCGTAGTATGGTCTTCCATTCTGATTACAGGGGAAAAAACCCCATCAACCTCTCGGTCCCGCATTATTTGGAGTTCCACTTCTACTACAATCCGTGAAATAATTCTTTTTTATCCAACTGCATATTGCGATTCTATTTTTTGTTTGTTTGTTTTTTTTCGTCACTTCTGACCCAGCAGGGATAGACCATGGGGAACGATAAATGGGAATGAAAGATTTGCAACTGAATGAAAGTTCAATCGCAGCGCGTTTCAATTCAATCGCCTCCGAGGCGAATAATTGCATCATAGTATTTCAAGTGATAGCACCGAGAGAGCTTTATTCGAACCGCAGATAACGCGATAACTCACACCTTCGCACGGACCACTCTCGCGCTGGTTAAGCACAGTGAGATGCGGAATTAAAGCTACTGCGGAAACTGAAAACTCAATAATTCGCATGGAACAGAGGTGTCGGAAGTTTATTAAATTACAAGAGACACTTCCGGTTGTGGTATGATTCTCGAGTATTTCAGAAAGTGAGAAAAAAAAAAAATATTTCAACTGGTGGATACTGCCGTCACCGAGTCAGACAGAATGCTTCTCGAATCACGAAAAGTTTTTCCCTCCGAAGTTTTTCGTGACATATGATTTCGGCAGATTGCCTGATGGTATCGTAGAAGGTAGGAAAAAAATTTAGTCATCGACAGGGATCGCCTTTGTACTCATGAAAAAGCCACGTGTACCTTGCGTTCACTGGCGAAAAGCGCTCCCCAAAAGTGATATCCGCCAACATAATTTCATTGGAGCAATGTTACTATAACTTCTGCGTCGAGTTTTCTTGACGTCATCATTCTTGAATAAACGTGAAAAGACACGGTATATCTGGGTATAAATAGAGAAAAGGTTGCCGCTGTCACCCATCTCATTCCGGAAAACTCTCTTCTTACCCAGATAAGTTTATCGATGAAAGAGAGAAGTATACTGAAATTCGATTCTCCAGGCATCCCTCGTAGTTACTGTGTTTTCTACATAAAGGATATATCAGGATAAATTGGGGTTATTTCGACGACAAAGTTACTCCCGTACTATAGGGATATCGAGCTCCTATATGAGACGTAAAAAATATCGAAAAAATGTTTCTCGACAAATCGATCATTTCAATCACCTCTCTCTTCGAATAAACATAGTAATTATTGTTATCGACGATGAAAAACAAGCATTCATTCATCGAAGTACAAATTTTGCGACGTCAAAAGACAAGTATTCTTCATTCTATCAACGTCGAAAATAATCCACAGCAATTTTATCTGGGAGGGACGAGAGTCAACATGATCTTATCTAGCTTAAAATATACCTCAACTCGATCCTTCATGTAAGTATAACGTAGGAATTGATTAAGTGCTATATGTAGCTCTCAGCGATTGTATATAATTGCCATCACACGGTAAACATGGAACTCGAAAATTGTATCGGGAAATGCGATAGCACTTTTAGTCCAGTCGAAATAGGATTTCACCTGGAAATAATTGGGGAAAGTGATTTTATTTTTTTATAATTGAGGGGGGGGGGGGGCAGGTGGTTGGTAATGTGGATCTCGATTTTCAGGAAAATCCCCTCATTGCGTTCGCCGCCATCTTCATTTAAAGAGTGATTTTTTGTCTTTTAAATAACTCGCGTATTTTAAACTTTAGAGTGAAAATAATAAGAACCAAAGTTGTGGGAAATTTAATTCCTCATAAGTTTAATTTTTATTATTTTTATTCTGGGATCGATATTTACAGAGTTAGACTGCAAATAAGGGTAAAAACGGTGTTTTTCAATTGTCTCGTTCACTATCAAGCTTATCGTAAAAATGCTAATGGATAATCAGGCAGGAAATTTTGTTTCCTGCATTTTTTGTTATTATACCATTTTTACTCTACGATCGATATTTTCAGACTTATACTAACAATGAGTTTAGGGGTGGAAATTTTTTTTTATTTCTAATTATCTCGTTTATTATCAAAAGTTTATCGTAAAAATGCTAATAGCTAATGAAGGTAGGAATCACTCTTTAAATCAAGATGGCGACGAACGCAATGTGGGGATTTTCCCGGAAATCGAGATTTACACTACCACCCCCCCCCCCCGGCCCCCCAAAGATAAAAAAAACCGCTTCCCCCAATTATTTCCAGATGAACCGATTTTAGACCTACTTCGACTGGACTATTTTAGAGACGATTACATTTATCGAATCCAAGGCTATTTTACTCGAACGCAATTTAATCACGTTTTTTCAGTGTTTATAGAAGCGTTTGGGTGTTCATGTGGGCTAATTTGATGAATTCGAATTACCAGCGTCACATGTCAGGGTTATCTCTGGCATGTGACGCTAGGAGTTAGAATTTGGTCGAATCAACCGTTCGACCAAACAAATCGGCAATTTTCTTATTTTTATATGCGTATAATAAGTGTTTGTATAGCTAAGTGCGAGTCAATGACGATCCGATCGATTGATCGTTCCGCGGAAAAGTCCGTCTAGTAGCCATATAGTCTTCCCTTATTCGCCAATCTTCAAATCGATGTATCACGTACGCGGAGAAAATTAAAAATCGAAGAATAAAACGTGCAGTGACGTAATACCGTAGTTACCTCTAAATTTATTTTGTCTCCCTCGCGATGAATTTATCGTCAACCTACTATATAGTTGTGGTTTGTAGACGCTTGACGCTTTTCCAGTGAATTCAAATAGGGTGGAAAATTTCACGTATCTCACCATTTTATCCGGGGTAAAAAGACGATATACAACATATACAGAGGAGACCGGGGCAAAGTGGGCACCGGGGTGAAGTGGGGCATATCAGTCAAAAATTTAAAAAAACTTTTCTACCAGTAAAAATTATTTTTTTTTCTCAAGAATACATTTTTCTTTAGAAGTTTTTTGAGAAATGAATCATCACATATGATGTTTTGATGATGCGTGACTTCTAACTAAATAGTATTTCTTCGTAGATGAGACAATTTAACTTCTGAACGAAAAATGAGAAATCGGAAAAAGATAGGCACTGATACTAAAAATGATAATTTAGTCAAAGTAGAAGTAAGCAAAATTTCTAAAAATATGAAAGGTTTTTCGAATAAAATAAATGGAATGAAATCAAAATTGTTCACGTGCAGCTCACAGAACCGGCGTCGCGTCTGTTAGTCAAAAAATGGAAGAGCTCAAATCTGACTGGGCTTTTTACTGGTGAGCCAGATGAAACCGTAATTTTATTTTATTATGGAATTCGTGATGACTGAATCAAATTGGGCCCACATTAGGCTGCCTGATTAAGACCCGGTTAAATTTGTTGTAAACATTAGCCAGTGCCCCCTGTTAGTACCTGACAGGGCCCTTGATTGGTGCACCCATCAAGCTCCTATTATTTCGTATCATGGAAACTAATGAATGTCTTTCTAGGACCCTTTAGGGCAGTAACAGGGAAATCACTTTTAGGGATTCCACATCATATCCTTTAAGGGAACCGTATATTTTCCTGGCTTCCCGGAATATTTTCCACACGGATATCTACGATGAAGTGCTATTAATTAGAAGTCATGGATTAGCGATTTGTAGTTTGTAATGACTCATCATTGCTCAAAAGACTTTTGAAGAAAACAAATTTTTGTGAGAAAAACAAAAATTCTCGGGGGAAAAAATGTAGGTTTTGGGTTAGTTTTTGAGTTTGGGTTTCATTTGAAACAAAAATTTTTGAAGACAAACGATTTTTGAAGAAAACAAAAAATAAAATTCCAATTTTCAGCTGAGGTGCTCACTTTGCCCCGGTGTCCACTTTATCCCGGTCTCTCCTATATTACGTATATTGGAGAAAGAGCTCCAGGGACGAGGGTGGGAGGCTGTAGAACCTACCGCCGGAAATGCTATGCCGGAGGAGAGAAAATCCGGAAACGGGAAAAGCGTCCGGCGAGAGAAACGGAGAACGATTTTGTCTAGAAGTTGTTCTTCGTTTCTATTCGCCGCATGGTCGTAAATCTTTAGTTTTTCCCCGTCCGGGAAAGGGTTGCGGAGCAGAAAAAGAATCGCCAGGATATATAAAGGGGGAGGGATAAAAGTTTTATAAAATTTATATCGAATATGGCAGAGAAATATTCACCGAATACTCATTACTCTCAACTATTCTACTTTCAATCATTTCAATGAAAAACAAGTATTCTTAACACAGTTCGATTGCTACGTGAATCTTGATAAAATAACTTTTATCTACTTTCATTTTTTTTTTAATTTTGTAAAAGCGGAATTTTTCAACTGCCACGTGTACAAGGTCTCATTTAAGGTAGTCCTCGTGCTACAATAGTGCGAGAAAGTTTCCTATGTACCGCATGATAAAATATACACGGCACTATAGTGGTCATATGCAGCGAACTTTTGATTGAGTCTGTACAGAAATGACTGTTCCACACGGAACCGTGCATATTCAGATACATTCACACCATAGAATATGCAGCCACTATATCTGTATATGCGTCGAATTTTCATTCATATTGCATTCTTTTCGTGATCGTCGTTCGTAAACGAAACGGTAAATAATTTTGTTCTTTTTTTCTAATATGTGATTAATAGTCTTCTTCCGTCTACAATTTTTTAATCAAAATCTGGTGACGCGTTTAGTTGTAATATTTAAAAAACCGTGCTTGTATCAGGGTACAGCAATGCTTGCTATATGCTCTACACATGCATGATGGTTGTTAACTTTGGCATTGAATATCTCGAGTTGGGACGGTAAATCTGCTTCAAATTTCACGAGAAGTTGGGTACTAGCATTCTCTTCCTCCACTATAAATTTCAATAAAGTCTCATGAAAAACGCATTTGCACGAGGACTACCTTAAGGAGGGTCGAGTGCGACAACGATATCTGTTGAGAGGTACTGATTTTTTTTTAATAGATAGATATGTCCACAAAAAGTTTAACCCCAAAGTATCCGTAGGTTCTGCTACACCGTTTTCAAGGAAAAAAAAGTTGAAATTTGGGCCATTTAGCACAATTTCTTATGGCAGATCGTGAAATTAGACGGAATTTCAAAGTCAATGAGCACAGATGACCTATTTACATAGCAAACTAATTTTTGCATATTGTCGAAAATATCCTCAGGATGCTTCCTGCAAAAATTCAGAACCTTGAACAACACCGTTAAGGTAGTACCTCCGTGGAATCAATGTGATGAGAAATCATTCAATCTTTGCACGTGTGTTAATTAGGATATTAACCGTACGTGCAGTTACAAAGGGATTTACCGTTTCAAACTCGAGATAATTGAAGTTAAAATGAGCCTGATTAACACGTAACCCATGCGCCAGCTATACCCTAACGACACGGTTTTCGCTGTACCACCTAGACGGGTGTCGAGAATTGACCAAAAAACTAAAGTAACGTAGGTAAGTATCATAGGAATACTCTCGTAAAAGCTGAAGAGTATTTACCATTTAGTTATTGAGATATATTCGTCGTCAAGCACCGTGAGCGGACCGACTCTCTCTTGTTTCATGCGTACCCGCTCACCGTGCTTCACCGCGCCTATATTCTATATTCCCGCTGATTCCCCGCCGCCGGTCGCGGAGGTACTACCTTAATTAGCAATAAGCAATAATGTGGATGAAAAACGCGATTTCTTGTTATGAATCGAGCCATGGCTATGGCAAAACAAATGCCAAACGCAACATGCCCCACACACGTCACCGACGCGCGACGTCCGCGTCTCACATTCCCCTTGCCGCACGCACGCAGCACTCGACCTCATTTGCTGAGAAAAAATTATCTTACTTAGAAATTGCGTATAGCTTATTTCAATCGTCTATGAAGTAAATATTCATTTAGTTTTTGTTTTTCCACTGAAAAATCTGTGTTAACGGTCAGATTAAATTTTAATATATATAGCTCATTTTTTATTCTTTGATTAAAGGAAAAAAGCGATACTGCATACGCCTTACTGCTTATATACTTTTTGAACTGAAAAATTAATCAATTATAAACGAGTGGCTGAAATTATTAAACAATGAGTATGAGGTTAAATATTTTCTTCAGGGAATTCATCGAGATTATTTTTACAAATAAAATGAGCTGCGTAAATTGATATTTAATTATCTTTTTTTAATCATCACCGTACACTTGTCGGATCGAACGAAGGATAATTATAATTATAATTATAATTATAATTTATGCAACTTGCTTCTTCGCAAGTTGTAAGAACAAATTTTTCAAAATATTTACTACCCTTTTGACATGTCTGTAGCGCCAGTACACATTTTTATGATCATCGATAAAACTTTTTTTCATCCGAATCGAAGAATGTCCTTAAATCTAAACCCTGCTTAGATTTGACAAATGTATTTACTGAGAAACTTGTCGTGATTGAGTCTTTTTTTCTCACTAAAAGTGATGGCTAGGCATATTACAACGAATAATCATGATATAAATTATGATTAAAAAAAAAAAGTAATGCGGGGTCGAAGTATATGTTCATTCGCTCGTGGGTGTCTTGTCATTTTTTCGAAGACACATTTGTATTCCGTACTTTTACGGTATAATAGAAACGTGAATATGACTGCTGGAAGACTCGAGATATGTCGCTGGAGTGATTACACTCCTCGAGCACGAATGACGGATCATTGTCTCCTCTTTCAAGAGAACGAATGAGACGACGCGGAGATTTATATTCGAAAATTTTCGGCGAGACACGACCGAATGATTTTTCGCCGTCGCGTTGATCTTATCCTATCTGGGTTCCCGATAATAATAAGATATCAAATAGACCGAGACACGAATATACGGATAATATATTATTGGCATATTATAACGTGGTTGCGTTTAAATTGCGTATACACGGGATCTCCCACATTGAAGAAATTTAATCAACATGTATATTTATTACATACAAAGATTTTTTTAAAAATCGATCGACCGAATCAACAAATTATTCTCGAACAAAATAATTACATCAATTATTCTGTTGAAACGAGATGCTCACTTTTATGGTATGCGCGGGCGAGCGCTCTATACGAGCGGCCTGCGTTACTCAGCTGTTCATGCCAACGTTATTTCATATATTATCAATGACGGTTGTCACTTAAGGCGGCCCATCAGTGACAAAACTAGTCAAAAATCGTGACGTGAAAAAAAAATCATAAAACCTGCTATCATAATATTTTCTAAATACTGTGTCTAAATAAAATTTATGAATTTCGATGACGTTTCCCGTGATATTTTATTCATAATTTATTATAAATAATATTATAAATCAAGTCTCAACTGACAAAAGTATTTAACGCTGTCAGAGCGATCAAGTCAAAAACGATAACTGATATTCATATGTTTCCTCGCGTGCAGAATGACAGACATATATTGTATCCGAGATTCGCACACACGATGACTTTCACAATTAAATTTCTCGGGAAAATCCCTGGCAAGACACAATTTTTTAAATACTATTGGAAAGTTCACGATTTAATCTTTCAATACTCAAAATTTGAATAAGATCTCTCTCGTCTTTATCAAAATGTATCATGTCACTTCCGGTGAAAATGGAATCAACTGCCATAAGACCCATGCTAAAATAGGTAATTTTAAATTACTCGTTCGCAATAATTTGCCTGGCAACATACCCTGAAATTTTGAGAGAGCGTTCATTGCATCTTAGATAACACTCTCCCGAAGTTTCATTCGTATCGCCGGTTTTTTAATTCACTGATGAGCCGCCTTAATATGGATCTTTCATCTAATATAAAGTCGTGCCGATTTATATCAAACCTTATTTTGTTCTAAACTTTGGTATTTTCGAATACTGCGTCAATAGGTTATGGGCCCAGCATATTATAAAAAGTCAAAATAAAAAATAAATAAACGAATTAATTAAAAAAAAAGTATCAAAGAAGTTCTCGATCGTTGGAAAAATGTTCAGATCGGTGAGAATCGAATTAACTAAATAAGGATACCTTCGAAACCTGGAAGATTCAGATGGAAGCTTTACTCGTCAAAAGCGATCGATGGGGTGAGCGTTGAAACTGAAAAATTATGGGAGACGAATGACACGAAAGCAAAATTGGATATCATTCTGTCAATTAATCCATGGGAGCTAAAACAGTTAAAGGATTGCATTGCGTAAAAAAATGGTGTGGGAAAAGCTGCAGACGATTTATCAATCAAAGGGGCCGGCGCGAAAGGCCACGCTCTTAAAGCATAATTTCCATCGGATGGACGATGGCGGGGACGTACGAAAACATTTTCAGAGTTTTTTTTCCCATAATATCGATAAATCAAACAAGATGGAAGTAGAAATAAACAAAGATCTATTAATCGTAAATTATGGCTAATAGATATAGAATAATAGAATAGAATATAATTCACTGAGAGCGAAAATCGTTGAAGAATACGACGTAGGAAAGAACGATGCACGTAACGTGGCACTGAATGCAATGATATAGCGAGAAATCAGTCAGGGTCATCTAAACTATCGATTCTATATAAGTTTTATCCTTGGTGCGATGAGACATGGTTTTGGTCGTGGGCTCTGGTACTATAAGGTTTGCGTCAGGCCGGGCATAGCTGGCATCTCAGATTGTACAAGGAAACACGATAAGTTTGACATAAAAAAATCCCATGCGTATTCTATTCGGGACGAGGGGAAGATATTTTTCTTGCAGTGATCTACGTAGACGATATTCTAGCCATCGCGCGAGAAATGAGAAAATGATCGAACAGTTCGATGAACTTTTATCGAGGACTTTCGAGAGATCAAGAGTCTGGAAAACGTGAAATTTTGCCTCGAAATTAAATTTTTCGAAAACGAAGACGGCATTACCATGAGTCAAAATAAGGGATACGCAAACGATATTCTCGAACGATTCGGGAATGGTCAACTCTAAACCGGTTGCCACTCCTTGAGATCTGGGTACACGATTAACAAGAAGTGACGAAAATTCCTAATTTAACGACGCAAAGAATATACCATACAGCTAGTTAATTGGAGCTCTGATGTACTTGGCGATATGCACTAGACCCGATATTTCTCACGTAGTGAGCTACCTGAGTCAATATAGCTCCTGTTACGATACGAATCATTGGATGGCCGCGAAACGTGTCCTGAGATATATCAAAGGAACGAAAATCGTGTCGATCTACAATTTAAAAAAAAAAAAAAAAAAACGCTCAATCCAATAAAGGGATATGTCGACGCTGATCGGGCAAATTGCGCTGATGATCGTAGCTCGTATACCGGGTATGCCTTCATTTTTGGTGGGTGACCGATTTCTTGGGAGTCCAGAAAATAATGCACTCCGGCTCTTTCGTCCATCGAAGCCGAATATATATGACTTTGACGGAAAAGCAGCCAAAGAAGCTGTTTATTTGCGGCGATTCTTATCGGAACTCGGTTTTGAATCTTTGGGACGCGTCAAGCTATTTTACGATAACCACAGCGCGCTATAAAGCTGGCGAAAAATCCCCATCTTTCATAATCGAATGAAACATATTGATGTGAAACATCACTTTGTTCGAGATATCTTAAAGAACGAGGATCATTTCAAGATAAATTATATTTCAACCTCAGTGATATGGCAGCTGACGTTTTAACAAAAAGGGATTGTCAGGGCCCAAGCATCGTAAATTTCTTGGGTTATTGGGTATTCAAGAGGTCGATAAGTAAACCTTCTCATCGTTCACTTTTCGAGGGGAAGTGTTGAAACGAGATGCTCACTTTCATGGTACGTGCGGGTGAGAGCTCTACGAGTGGCCTGCGTTACTCAGCTGTTCATGCCAATGTTATTAATATATTATCAATAACGGTTGTCACTTAAGGTAGTCCTCGTGCAAATGAGTTTATAATGAGAATTTGTTGAAATTTATAGTGGACGAAGAGAATGCTAGCACCCAACTTCTCGTGAAATTTGAAGCAGATTAATAACCGTTTCCAACTCGAGATATTCAATGTCAAAGTTAGCAACCATTACGTGTAGAGGATATAGCAAGCATTGATGTACCCTGATACTAGCACGGTTTTTTAAATATTACAACTAAACGCGTAACCAGATTTTGATTAAAAAAATTGTAGACGGGAGAAGACTATTATTTACATGTTAGGAAAAATGAACAAAATTATTAACCGTTTCGTTTACAAAAGACGATCACAAAAAGAACGCAATATGACAGAAAATTCGACGCGTAAGCAGCATATTCTATGGTGTGAATGTATCTGAAAATGCACGGTTCCATGTGTAACAGTCATTTCTGTACAAACTCAATCAAAAGTTCACTGCATATGACCACTAGGGCCGTGTATATATTTTATCATGTGGTACATAAAAAACTTTCTCGCACTATTGTAGCACGAGGATTGCCTGAATCTGCATCTAATAAAGTCGTGCCGATTTATAACAAACCTTATTTTGTTCGAAACTTTGGTATCTCTTCGATATCAATATTGAGGTAACCGATTTTTCAAGTTTTTATTTTGTTTACTTTATTTAACGTCGCAAAAGCACGGTTATTTTTTTTATAAAATCGTATTTATGGGCTGTTTTTTTTTTTTAATTATAAAACTCTGAGGATACATTTTTTCATTGGAACAAATATTATCTGTACAATTAACGATAAAACGTCGTACTGAATATATTTCTTGTGCAGAATCGATTTTGGATAGCTAAAACGCAACGATTTCGTGAACCCAATGAAATTTAATTTTTTCTCATTTGCCATAAACGATTGGTGTATTCGGTAATTGATTTTTTTCATCTTCGCGTCTTTTTTTATCGATTTTTTTTTTTTTTTTTTTCGACCGAGATACAATGATAAAATGATGAATTACCGAACAAACTCTCACTTCTCATTCGACGAGAAGGCCACAATGAAATATTACGAAAGATCGATATCTCGCATTGGACAACACGGGCTTCCGTCATAAATTCTTCTCCTATCCGAAATAAAATTTCAGAGAATCTATTTAATTTTTTTCATCCTATTTATTTCCGCATACTTTTATGAGTCAACGTTATTAGTCCCTGTACGCGTATGCGGATGAGCTCGAGATATTGGGGATTTCGTAATGCTCATCGTCAACTGGGCCAACGACGAATAAGGAATCACGAAAAAAAAAAAAAACGATAGCGAATGACGCAAAATTTTGTTACATATATATTAACAAAATTTGCGATACGATACAGCTGAAATATTAGACGCGATTGCAAGAGAGATACAGTTTTGAAAAATTATCGTCATTTGTCAGAGAATGAAATTTGTATATTCTATCATCGAAAGTGCCGCCTCTCGGACTTTTGCTTATTGTTCGTTTGCGTCACGAAATTCAACGTTCAACACGAGAGTCTCAGAAACGATCGTGAAATACGATCTTTACGAAGTACGGTCCGAAATACGAGTAGTTAATTAATAAAATTCCTCTTGTACTGATAATCCAAAGGGTAATCTCAAGTGTTTGTAAATCATTTTTGTCAAAACATTAATGAAATTGTTGCTCAAAGTATTATTTGTATGTGCTAATTCGTTCGGTTTTTTTTTGTGACGCCATATTGTAAAAGTGAGATTATTGAGGGTGGTTAACTTGAAAATTGGCCAACGCGTCTGTGAATATTAAAACTTGAAATAAATAAATAAAAAAAACTAGAAGTCAAGCCGTTTTTCACGAGGAATCGATCATAAAGATTTAGGGCTTATATAATTGCCACCGTGAGTTCAAAGTTTTCTTTGGGGACAATCATTATTTATATACATATCAGGAAGAAACACTTTGTAAAGTTTTCGCGGGCTTTGTTGGCGCATAAGACGAGCCAGAAACTCGAGTAAGAACATCGTGTGCATTCGAATAGAGTATCTTGCGAAGATAGAGAACTTCTGCGAAGCATATCCAGAATTGGATAAACCCTTAGGCAGGCTCTCGATAAAACCCGAGCTCCATGTTTTATCCAGTTTCTAATTAGTTCCTCGAATAGCAGTGGCTGCCGATCTCACAGTAAAGCTACGAGGATGGTGTCATACCCTAAACGTTTTGACGAAAGTTTGATTGTACCCATATCCCGAACTGCGCAACAACTACTCGATAAGACTTAATATATAAATCATATCGCGTGTCTAATGACAAAAGGTCGTATAATTTTTTTTTTGTTTTTCGTATTTGGAATAAGAACGCGGAATTATGTCCAGAAACGTTGAAATTAAAAAGCCGGTCAACTATTGACAGAAGGTCGTATGTACTGGCAGATACGACTTTTTATTACAAACGTGAAGTGAAAAAAATGCGTAGATTAATTGCAGAAGGCCGTATCCCCCAAAAATAATATTTTTTTCCCCCAAAAATAATATTTTTGGGGGATATGATCAAGTTTTGTCAAATATCAAGACTTTAGTTGCGATTTACACGTAAAGTTTCGCGATTTTATCGCATCGGCGTTGAAAATTTCTAATCGAAAAATAAATTCCACTCATCCGCGGCACATACGACTTTTCGGTTGGACGTCCGAAAGTTCAAAATTTCAACAGATCTTCGCGTTTCAGGTGTTTTCGGAGCGATTCGAGGAAAAAAAATTATACAACTTTTTGTCATTTCGCTCGGGAATCTAGGGATCTAGGCGATTGTTATGTTTTTAAAGCGAATGCAATTAAAAAAAAATTTTATACGACTTTTTGCCACCAAAATCGTATTTTTGGCGCATACGACCTTCTGTCATCATAGACACGCGATATGGTGCCATCATAAGTACATACAGTAAATCATGCGTTTGATGCGTATCTAGTATCGATTTCAAGTTTCAAGTAGATTTTAAGCTTCGCGTCAGGCTCAGGATTGCCATAAAGTCGAAGAAATAAAATTTTATAATTTTGACTGCCATATTTGCACACACAGTATTATACACTGCATTAATGATATTTTTCTTGAATTTTGAAAGTTCGCTTACAGCTCAAAACAAAAAGGTAATCCATTATGAAAAGAAGGTCATTTTTCAAGTTAATCAACGACATTTTACAATAACAAACAATTGACCTGAATATGTAAAGCAATTTGAATAAATTGATATTTTTAGGTTTTTGAGAAAACTATGAAAAATATAACTTGGTTGCACTGAGAGAAAAACAAATGATAATAGGAACCATGAATTTATAAAAAAAGACCTCAACTTTTTGAGTTGACAGAACAAATTGTACATAGGGTGAGTGCACCAGTGAATGAACGATTAAGCACACGCACAGCTTTATAAAAGGTTTTTTTTTTTGTACCTGATGCTCACTGCGTGACAAAATCAATCCTAATCGTCACATTATATCCAAAATTATTGACTTAGCTTGGGCAAAATTTTTATTTTAACAGAAATATATGCATAAAAAGTGAAAATAGCAATTTCCCCAGTAATTCAACACTCGGACCCAATCAATGAGCAGCTTATGTACCAGCAATTGAACAGACCAAGCCACAGTTGGACGCTACGAAATAATAGATATTTATCATGCATTATTCAGGATTTTACGCATACCTAAAATTATATTGAAGGGTAGGTAGACAATTTTTTGTAAAAAGTGAATGTCAAGTAATATTTCGTCCAGCTTACGTATCTAAGTATGCTCGAAAAATAATTATACTTAAAATATTAATTTACTAACCGACGATAAGTGAACGCGCGGTCGGTGTGCGGCTCTGGTGATCTCCCAAAAGGACAAATCTCGAGCGGATGCGCAACATAGCGGACGCGGACAACTATAACTTAATCAGAATCCATAGCTCTAGTATCAATAAAGTGTTTAATATTTTCTTATGACTGCAATTGCCAAAGGCAACTCAAAAAGATCACCACAACCAATTTACTTAGATTCGGTAACAATAAAATTCTTGAAATTATTAAATAAATATTTGCCTGTACTATATTTTCATAGTTGTGATCCTTGGGTTGCGATAAGTATTCAGATTTTTCTCAGTGTGATAAGGTGGATCGACGAACAGGTCATTTTAACATGAAGAAATAGAGAACTTTTTCGAACAACAAAATGCTCCCAACGCAAGGATATAAAGTACTCGTTTTCCGGGATGTAATAACATCGTTATTATCTGTTCAGCGAAGAGCAGGATTGTCGTAACTTGCTGTTGGGTTTTACTTTTTTTTATTTTCTTCATTCCGTTGAAATCATCCGGCGATGGTGAATGCCCAAGGGGCGCGAAAAAGCACCGCGATAGAATAAGATTTGTGTCCGGCAATCATTTTCTTCGTACGTTACGAGTTTTAGATACTCTCAATGGCGCTCTTTCACTTTATATGCATGGCTCAATCTGCTTTTTTCCCTTCTCGCGTGCCATTCAACACTTTCAGTAAAAAAAAAAAAAAAAATAAAATAAAAAATAAAAACTCCGTACCAAGTGAAAATGAATCATCCCCACATGCCACTGCAATTTTTTACAATCCCCTCGCGTGGATCCAGCGCGAGAAACAAAGTTTTGAATATTGAACATTGAATATTTTATGTGCATATATTCGAAGCTGATTTTTTAAAAATAATTCTTTCGGTCCTCGTTAATATAAAAGTCCATAATTTCATGTAAAATGGCTCGTTGATAAAAAAATTGAATTAACTTAAATATTATATATCGTCCTTTTTTTAACACGAAGTTGAAAAATAACGGCTAATCGAATAAATTGCCAAATATGGATTTTAACCATATATTTTTAACAAAGTATTATCATTTAGGAAACTTTTTAATGAGGATATCCAAATACGAATAACGATTATATTTCGTCTTGCCATCGGCATTTTCGACATTGGTAGAGTATCAAGATAAGCTTTAATCGCACATCTTTTCCCACAACTTTCGTCATTACTACTACATTATCACTATGATCAAATTTGTTTTAAGTTTTATACGTTTTTTCTTCTCTCGCCAATCAATAACAAGAGCGTTCTCGTGTCTCCGTGCTAACGGAAAGTAAGAAAAAAGTTTATGCAAAATGGTTTCACGCCCTGCCTGGCTCTTTTAACTCAAGAGAAATAAAAATTTAAAAAAAAAAAAAAAAACGAGGGAACGTGTGAGACTGTCGAGGTATTCTTTTCCAATGAAGCTTCGAAAAAAAACTCGTTAGACGCGAAAGGCTTTTCGCGTAATGAGATGGTTAACGCATATCGATCGGCAGAGAATCGTTATCAGGGTTTGATAAATGTTGAACGACTATCGAACGAAATTTTTACAGCTTTTATGGGATAGACACCAAAATAAAGTCCTGAGTACATTATTTTGTTTTAACTCGAAAACAAACCTGCTAATTCATCAACGCGAGTTTATTCCTGTTCCATTGTAAATTTATTTTCTTTGCAATAATTATTTTAAATTATTACGATACATATTTCATTTCCAATATTATATCACATTCTAATAGTGCCGCGCAATACGTATGCAATTATTTGTATTGCGTTTGATTATGCGACTGATCCTGCCAGGATTTTTAAAGTTTTGACGTACATGGTCGAATTAGAGGTGTACTCGAGTGAGCTTTTTTTATAACCAAGTTGGAATTTGTGTCAGTCCGGCTGGGTGTGGCCCTTCCTCATTAATAATCTCACGTTAAGAAATTCGGTTATCACTAACGAACCGCAGGAACAACAGCTGCCCTCATATGACCGATCTTCGCGTATATATGTACAGAGAGAGGAAAGGCAAAAAAAAAAGTTTATCTTGCATCACCAAATATACTCGGACAGTGTGACTGATTGCATTTACGATATGTATAATTATACGTATACATATAATTATATTTATCAAATGTAATATCAAAGTCTCTCGGAAGTTATGCCTGAGAGAATTTCTACAGGCTACCTTATTATCGTATATCTCGTATTACCCGATTATTTTTTTTTTAGAACGAATTAATTCCTTTTTTTTTACGAGCAAACGTTATGACGTATTTGGGTAACAATATTCTGACTATGAAATATTCTTGTCACGTGACCAATGAGTTGAGAAGATTATATATAACACCGAGATCTTTCTCGTTTAGTGATCGCGACGAAACGAACTCGAGCTATTGGGAACTCACAAATGTCACCCTGACCTCTGGCGGCCAAATTTCCAAGTACTTCTCTCCAGTTGCTGCCTAATGATTACCATGCGAATTTGTCACTTTTTAACAATAATTAAAAATCTGCTGCTTTATTACAAGAAATAAATCATAAATAAAGATCGAGAAGACATAGTCGATATTTGATGCGAGGGCATGAGATTTTCATCACACGCAGAATATGAATAATCGTTTTAGTTATGTCGTGTAAACACAAGCGACGTGACTTTCAATTTCATAACTTATGAAATATGGACAATAATTTATACATAAAACATTTTTCATGTGATGCTTGATATTTTAACTAATAATTTATTGTTCGAACGCATTTATTTAGCCGAAAAGTGACGGGAATTTTTTAAAAGATTTTGAGGTTAAGCATGGGATGTCATGTAGGTTCATTGTAATCCTTATGGCGATAATCACTTGATCCGTATCCAATTTGCGCAGTGGATTCTATCCACGCATAGTCCTCAACGGTAATAAACCCTACTTTCAAATAATACTACAAAAATCGCATTTTGCCGAAAAATATGCGATAATCCAGTGTTTACAACTGCTCCCTATGCTGCCCCATGCTAACTAGAGCTGGCTACTGGCAATGAACTGGAGAGAAGAGGCCATATTGGATAGGCCCCGCCTCCGTGTTGATTCCCAATATACAATCGACTGAAATAAATTTCGTAAATTATCGGGGTATCATCTCGTTGATCTTCGAGGGAAGCCCAATCGAGATCATTACGATTAAAGGCCTATAATGATACGTCGAAAGATTTTTCTACGAGGGAAAAAGAAATATTGAGAGATTGCTCTGCGAATCCGTTTTCTTATTCATGCCGAAAAGATCAAAATTTATATATACGGTGGAGTTTCATTTTCTATATTATAGATGATGATTGGTATGTACCAGCGAAGAATTATACCATCCGTTTTATAATTTGCTGTATATGTTTGCAGAGCAGTTGATGAAAATTTTGGCCACCAATAATGGTCGTTCCAGTACATTCACGCTTGAATAAATCAATGTCAAGTCGATCATCATTTCTAGGCGAATTCATCTTTTTTTTCAGAGCCAATTCTCAGTATTTTTTTTTTGGGAAAGGTATTGAATGTTTTTGGCATTGGACTTTGAAAAAATTTTGTTTTCATATTTCAATAATTATACGATGTTTTGTCATTAGAAAATTTAGAAAAATAGTGGTGGGGAGAGCTGTCAAGTGAGAGTAAAAAAAAAATTGGTTGACACAATATCTCAACAACCAATTCACCGATTTGACGGTTTCTTTTAAATATCGTCATAAATAATTATCTGACCCGTACTAGAATCAAAATTTTGGAAAAAAAAATTTGCCAAAGTTACACGAGATTTTCGGAAAAAAAAAAAATTATTTCTCTACGTGCCAGATAAATCAGGAAAAAATAAAAAAATTATTTTGCTACGTGCCAGATAAATCAGGAAAAATAAAAAAAAAATTTAATCGGCGAATTGGTTGTTGAGATATCGTGACAACCAGTTTTTTTTTTTGTACTCTCACTCAACGGCGCTTCCCACACCACGATTTTTAAAAATTTTCTAGTGATAGAAATGTCAGAATTTTTGATATATGAACAATCATTTTGTCGAGTTCCAGTTTCAAGAATATTCAATACCTTTTCCAAAAAAAAATACTGAAAATCAATTCTAAAAAAAGCGGATCCCTCCTTGATTTCAACCTCTGGTATAAACAATTTTCTCATTACGACCCGAGTAGTAAGGAGATTTTTAGTGCTATCTACATTATCAGCGATCGATAAAACGACCACCACCTTGAGAACGGGGCAGTCGGGGGGTATAGAATTCTACGCTTACCAACAATTGCCTATCCTAAATTCCAACATTTCCATCGGTCCTCAAATTCCGGTAGCCTAGATGGCACTCGAATGCTCATCGGGATCAATTAGGATCCTCGCTGCATTTTGCTCCCGCATAGAGGAGCCACACTGTGTGTGGTAGTTTTTTGCGCCAATTTCAATGTAATAATACTACTGGTACCATCGCACATGTGACAATGAGTGATGAAAAATACGAAAAGTGAACTGTCGACCAATTAAAAATAGAGATTCGTTCTCGGGGAGCAATATTAACGGGGGAAAAAGAAGGATTTACAAGATCGGTAAGAAGAAATGGTAATAAAAAATAAGGTTATATGAATTCAGTTTTAGAGTTTTAGGTTTTTGCAACTGTTATTTTTTTCAGATTGTTTTTTCATGATCGGAATAATAATTTTCGTACGGCAAGTACAGAGATTGCCATGCAGTTTTCATTTTTATTTCCATCCCTGGGAAATCTGTGCATTACTTTGTTCGTGCAGAGTTATTGGCACAACACACCATCATTTTTCAGCAATTCAAGAACCGCTAACATCCACCTCGTGTATATCCAAATATGAAAACTGGTTATGTCTAACCTCTCTACCCAGCGAATCGAATTTCAACTGAGTTGTTTCAGCTAATGAATGCGTTGTATGCCTAAATCTCCTTTACAAATAACTCAAGTGAATATTAATTTAACAAATATTATTATACCGACATTTAATGATCATTTTTGTTTCGCAATGCTGGCTTCTCACATACATACGTTAAGTATTTTGATATTTCAAACTCGCGCGAAATACTCCCAATATTGATGGTGCTGCACTCTACGCCGGCAGCTTTCACCGAGGATCCTAATTTCCTGATGCAGGATTCCACCAACTTTCAAACCGCTCATTACCCCTCGAACGAAAACCATAAAAATACACCAGACGCCATTTTCCAGGGAATTGTCCATCTTCTTAATTGTTTTTGTAAAGTACCCATAAATTCATTCGTAAATATCAACCTTCCTTCACAAAACCAAATATGACGAGTAAACATACTGAGGAATGTGCGTTTATTCAGTTTCAACTCTCATTGCATATATACATATGTCGAAATAATTGTTAAGTTATCCTGCCCAAATTTCAGTCGGAGTTAAATAAGATTTTGCAATATTTACAAATCGAGTTGAATTCTCAACGAAATATCACTATATAAACGGGACGCAATATGAATATATTTTCCACAAATCTAATCATTTATCAATAACAATTCGTGCTATATGTGGTGGCCCTTTCGTAGCATTTCGTACAAAAACAAGAATTGCACAATGACGGAAAATGAATGATAATCAAATAACGAATGAATGAAGGGCGATATACGACAAGGGGGGAAAAAGGGGACAGAATTGAGAGCAGAAATGTTTGATTGAACATCCAGTTGTAAATACGTAAATAGAACGCGTTCAAGGAGTGTGTACACTTACGCGCGGTATAAATACGTATAGGACAAGTAACATAGTTGAGTTTTGTACGAGCGTCGATCGGGGGTGGAAAAATTTACGAGGGTGTGAGAGAGAGAGAGAGAGAGAGAGAGAAATATTGCCGGATGGTTCACTTCAAAAGAAGATCCCGAATGATACCAATTATGTCATCATCGCAGTGTAGGAGACGGTCTATATACATATATATATATCGAATTATAAACTTTAGAAGGCTGTAAAATTACATGTAAAATGATTCTTGATACGCCCTTCTGACTTTAAGCCTTCAATATTCTACATGTACCAAATTCACCCTCGATTTTCGTCTCTACCCCCTTGTTCTCCATTCGCATACAATATATACCATTTCGTTGACGCCATACGACGATAAATTTCGCCCGCATGTCACAACCCTCTCACTATCCTCCTCCTCCTTCTCCACCTCGTTATCATCTCACTCTCTCTCTCTCTCTCTCTCTCTCTCTCTCTCCCGTATTATTCATATCTCGCTCACTCCTTCTCACGTGTCGGCGACCACCCTTTGTTTCCACTATATATAGCTCCGCGTTCCATAATATACTGTACACACAAAACTCTGACGAATTTGTCTCTGCGCATTCACCCTTAAATCCAACCGTTGGAAAATCTCGTACACGTCGTTGAAAAAAAAACAAAATTATACCTATACGATTCTGTCGGACTTAGAGTGGATTTAAAAAGTTGATTGTGGAAAAAAGCGCTGAGCAAACTTTTTTTTTCAACGAACATGACACTGAGATTCGTTGGGAAATAATTATTGTTATTTTCAACTAATTTTTCTTAGAATGTTCTCACTAGAGTTACGGTGAGAACATTTTTGCTAGTACGAGCGTATACGAGATATTACGTATGTAGAAATATGAAGATGATACAGAACATAATTTCATTGCTCGAATTTGTCTGCGAAGAGTGCACGACGAGAGGATCGGAGCGGGGGGGGGGGGCGTGTGGAAGAAAATTGCGTATATAAATATACCAGAATCGAGATTTCGAGAAAGGAAAAAAAAAGTGAAAGGAGGCTGTAAGTGCAAAAGTGAGCGAAAGAGCTAGCTAGAATTGTCACCCACTCACGAGGGTGGGTTGGGGAAGGGGGAGGGGGGGATAATCAAATAACCTGCACGCACCGTATAAATTATCAATCAGGCAGCGATTGTGCAACCCTGCCGGTAGGCCGCGCGCATATTACGTCTCTCTCCTCCTTCTCCTATCCCTTCTGATCTCATCCCCTCTGGATAAGGGTTGTTACATATCGCGGACCATCGAGAGGGGGCATCGGCTGACCCTGGTTATCTCTCTCATTCCCAAAATTTCTGCTCTCGAGACGCGTGCGTGGGCGTGAACGTCCGAGGCACTAATATAGACGCGCAATACGCGTTATATACACGTGTCTTTCATACGCATCAGACAACGACGCGTGAAACGCTTTAGGCGCACAGAAACATTGTGTGCACTATATATACACACGTAATGAATTATAACGAACTTTACTGATGTAAGTGCATTAAGACTTTCGTCCGTGTGATGGTCTTTTTGAAGCATGACTTTTCGGACCTTTTTTTTCGTAATAATTAACAAATTTTACTTAACGTATTCAACATTTGGTGTTAATTTATAAACATTTATTTTACAAAATCCTACGATACAAAAAAAAAAAAAAAATAAACACTCTTTTTTGCGCGATTTATAAGCAACTTTTTTACATTGTGGCCCGGAAATACACCTGCATATATAGAAAAAGTTGTAGGGATTCAAGCGGTAAAAGTCTTTCCGAAATTATCGAGGAATGATACGAAGACAACAATAATAATCGGACATTGAAAACGTTGGGTTTCAAGACATTATTCATTATAATCTTTCCTCGGAATAAATTAGGATCCTCGCTGCCTTTTTCTCCCGCACACCGGGGAGCCACTGTGTTTATGGGAGATTTTCGCGCCAACTTCAATGTTATAATCTACCATTGATATATCGCACATGCGATAATGACTCGCGAAAAATACGAAAAGTGGATTGTCGACCAATTAAAAATGGAGATTCGTTCTCGGGGAGTAATATTAAAGTATTTCTTGCGCGACCGCGGCGGGGAATACGCGGAAACGTAAGCGCGGTGAGCGGGCACGCATGCAACAAGCGAGTCGGTCTGCGCTCCCGCGGGGCTAGAAAATGACGTTTTTTTTAAATTACAACGGTACGTTAAATAAATTTGAGTTTTCATCAGAATTTTCGATTATGTTTATTGCATCGATCCAGCAAAGTTTCGTCCGCTCATCTAGTTTTTAAGTATTAGAATTTTAAAAGAGTAAGCATACTCTATAGCTTCGTTTTTCATTTTGGGGCCCATTACCCACGGTGTTAAGGAGGTTCTCAACATCAATTTGGTGCGGCAAGGGGACGTGACGGCGCGGCGCGGGCGACGTGAGGGGCAGGTTGCGTTCGGCATTTGTTTCACCAAGCCATTACTCACTCTCAATTCTGTTTACAAGTATATTTCACAATCGGAACGGTGAAAAACTTTCTTTATGGGCAAATTATATCTATGAAGGTCTAATCTGTCGTTTAAGCGGTTCTTCGGGGAAATGTTACCGTTTTTTCACTTCTAAAATAATCTCCGATCATAACTTCGAATACTTCTCCCATAAGAGCCCATGGATAAGCGGCATATTTAATGTTTTTTTTCTCCTCAACTACGCGGTAAAAAAATCTGAAATAATTACGGTGTATTCATAGTACTAGCACAAACCTCCCCTCAAATTTTAGAATCATTCTTACCGTTTTTCTCTGGGTTAAGAACCTCCTTAAATTGGAAAAGTTTACGAGCATACATCTCCGGAAACAAACGGTGAAAGAATCTAAAACTTTGCAAGCATACTGCAGGAATCTCAACCTTTCCGTTTGTCTTATTTTTATCAGTCTATCTAGATTTCACGCGATTATAAGAACCACCTTAACGGGGGACAGAAAAAACGATTTAGAAGATCGGTAAGGAGAAACATCATAAAAAATAAGTTCATATGAATTCAGTTTTAGGTTTAGAACGAATATTAATCTCAAAGGAATATTAATTTAACAAACATTATTGTACTGACAAATAATGTTCATTTTTGTTTTGCAATGCTGGTTCATCATATATACGTTCAATATTATTTTTATTTAACACTCGCGCGGCATACTACTAATCCGTATGGTGCTGCATTCTATACCAGCTTTCACCGAGGATCCTAATTTCATAAATTTTTCATTTAAGTAACATATAAATAAGCAAATAACCGAATTATACTGATTTTACAGTAAAGTTAGATTATTTATCGTTCCACATCATCGCGTTTCCTTAACTTCGGCGTAAAAATGACATTACAAAAGAAATAGTATATGGAAACGGTGAAAATTCGTGGCACGTTCCACGCATATATGTGCATTCAAGTCGCGAATCGAGTGCACTCGTTTTAAATGGATATATATATATATATACAATCTATATAGTAATACGGATCATAGTTTTAGCGCACGCTTTCGTTCCTCCAGCGCGCCACACGTTTAAAAGGATATATATCCCTCCCGCTGGGATTAAATGGTTTCCTATATGGCCGCAGGCTTGCGAGCAATTGTTCATTGAACCGACAAGTGACGAGATGCGCGTTGTGTGCGTAGAACACGAGCTCTCTCAGATCCGGCATAATAATCCCCCTCTATCTTCCCGATCTTCGCGGCTTTCTCACGTTATGTGCAGCTCGACGAACTATGAGAATTTTCTTTTTTTTTTTTTTACTTTTTTTTTAGGTCGCGTGGGAGATAAAATTCATCTTTGCCTCTCGTCATTTTAAATCTCAAAAGTTTCGCGAGGTGCGAACATTTTTTCGACCTAAAATCACTTGAGTCTAATTCAATTTTTACATATTTCGTATACTCAAACGGAGTTTCTCGAATTATATTTTTCATTGAGATATTCATCAATCAATGAAACATATGTATCTTCAATTGAAGCATCGCTGAGGGATGATATATATGAAAATTTTGGAATATAAAAATATTAATTTCGTAAAAAATAATCACATGATATGCATAGTACAATTCTGTACATTTTCTTCTTTACAAAAACTATAATTGTTACTCTTTTTTTTAACTCACGTTTTTGATATCTTCTTCGATAAATTTTTATTGTTATTATCGATTATCGTGTTCGTCGTTGATGGACGTTGTTAAGCGAATTAAGAAAAAAAAAATAGCACACACAAATCGCAAATAAATAAGGCAATATGTCCGGCTTGTTTGTTTATAGTATATCATATTCGTTGATCGAGGGTGGATCAGAAAGAACGATCTCAGAAGGCAATGGTGAATATTAGTGCACTCTTGCATAGAGAGAAAGAGAGAGAGAGAGAGAGAGAGAGAGAGAGAGAGAGAGAGAGAGAGAGAGAGAGAAGAGAGAAATGTATATACGTGGTATACGAGCGTGCACCGGTTTCATATACTGCCGTGGGCTCTTATTTAATAAGTTGTTATAAATTAAAGGGCTACCGCATATTAAAAACCACCCTCGGCATATTTATAGTGATTTCTCGTTCGTAGTATCGCGTTTATATGGGTATGTAAATCAGCCTTCGTATCCTTTGCTCTCCCTTTTTTTATTTTTATTTTTTTATTTGTACTTTGCTCTCGCGCTCTCTTTCCTTTCTTTCATCCTCGCCGGATGCAATGCGCCTGCAAGCTTCACCTCGAAACTTCTTTCCTCGCTTTTTTGTGCATACACACGAAGCACACACGTAAGATGAAGAAAAAAAAAATGTCCCTATATAGATATAATACATCGATAGTTCGTGCGATCGCGTTCGCGAATTTACTTTCAAGTTTTGTGCACACAACAACAATTCATAAGTGCTTGAGTCCACGTTAACTTTGAGAATGTTTCGATGCTACGCATATACATATATGTATAATGTATGTATATCGTACAATCACGAACGCCTACTACGAATTTATCTTCCGCACGATGCGAACGACAAACGGTTTTAATTGCGGCTCGAGGCAACGGGAGCGATCGAGCAATATTATCCCGCGTGTAACTGAAGATATCGAGGGATTCTCAAAGCATATCGGGGCTTATAACGATAAAAAAAAAACCGCGCTGAGTATCAGTCGTATAATATTTTCACGTTGATCGATGTATATCGATGCTAAAAGAATTATAGTAAAAAAATACGTTTAAGCATCAGGTTAGCCTTGCACTGCCAAGCTGAAGAAAAGAAGGCAAAGAGAGGAAGAAGGTGAAAATTGAAACATCGCTTCCTCAAAATTTTTGCCCCCTTGACAAATTTTTCACCCACGAGCTTTCATACAATTTTGCCTTCTTCATTCTTCTTCATTCTTCAAAAACGCTTCCATTAATTCTTCCAAAAATTATGAAAATAAATTTTACTGAATACAAGGCTTTGCTTTAGAAATTATGTATTCATTTATTTATGTCCATATAATGCGTTTGATCAAACGGACCTCTGATATACGCGAGAATTTTTTCTCGAGTTAGCTCACGTTTCGAGAAAAGAAAAAAAAAAAAAAAAAAAACGCCTGGAGCTCGGGTCTGTATCGCCGCAGGAAACGCGAGCAATTTTGTATGCTTCGGGGAATAGTAACGCGAGATGAATCGTAGAAGCGAAAAACATCCCAGTTGCGAATGGAAAACTTAGCACGAAATTTTATTTGCCGCAGTCTTGTAACGAATTCTCAAGGGACAGCACGATTCCCGTTCGATGAAATATACTGCAACACTCTCTGTTGTATGTATGGCTTGCCAACTTCATCCATGCTCCACACATTTCTTGGTGAAACGGACCGCCCGAAAAATCGTGCTTTCCATTATCAATACAGCTCAGAGTTGAAACGATATCGAATTCAGTAAATGAGACATCCTTCGTAGTCCCAGAAGGACTTCGATATATACGTAGGGGTCCATAAATCTGTTCGTTTATCGATGTACTAACTTTGCCTTTACTCACAACGGACAAGACATACGCATGTACAACATGTGTACTATACACATATAGGGATGAAGGGTGTAAATTTGCAAATTTCTTTATTGGAAATTTAGAGCGATAATAATAAAGATACGTTATAGTAGGACGTCAAGGATCACAAGAGGTACAAATATGAAAAAGATAGCTCTATCAGGTTCTAAATAGCGCTTGAGGACCAAAAAGCGCTTAATAAGGTCTTGTTTAGTATCTAAAGATACAATGTAGGACCAAAATTTCGACTCGGGATGCCGCATGTTCAGAAGATTACAAATTTATAAGGATTGAAATGAATATGAAAATACACTAGGACCTCGATTTAACGGCCAGTGGCGGGACCGGCTCCGCATCGCACCTTGTTAAATCGAGGTAGCGTATGCCCGCCCATGCTGTATCTGCTCATCGGCACTCCGTGCTACGGGCCTGATCGGGGAGACTTTAAGCGTCCCCCACCATCTCCCACCACGCGAAAAACCGATCGATAAATGCGACATGGTGGGGACTGTCTATTAAATCGAGGTCCTAGTGTATGTCGAAACAATGAAGAGGGATTTCATCCCTTGTTCATTATTTTTCCTATTTCGAAAATTTGATCAAGCATTCCGAGCCAGATTACCGGGTCCTCAAAATCTACAAAATTTCTCCCCTCTGACGAAGATAGTTAACCAAAAACCTCGCAGAAAATCACGAAACCATGCAATCCCATCGCTTCGTTAAAACGCAAAAAAAAAAGTGTGCGCAGATCCATCCGTACACGCGTTTTGTAACGAGAGAATGGACGCGGGACCTTTGTGCCGGGGATAAGGGTGTTTGTTGGTGCATAATTTCTTTGCCCGAAGGTTAGAGTCAAGTCCGTGCCGGGGCAGAGCAAAGCCGTTATACGCTTCTGTGGATCAAACGGGAAGGCTGTTAGCCCCGGTTGTGTGGCATTAAGAAGAGCATGACGAGAGAGCAAAGAGGAAGGGAAGCTGAATCAGGCACAGAGTAGCAAGTAGTATCCAAAAGCAGAACAGGAACTCTTGAATCCAAAGACAGAGAGAGAGAGAAAGAGAGAGAGATGGAGGAAAGCTTCTACCGCTTTCTTGACGCTGCTGTGGCATATCAGAGGTTCTCGCTAAGTTTGTTTCCTTCCACCCTGCACGTACAAGCGACCCTCAAACTCTTGATCCTGCTGGCTTGTTTCTCGAAGCTCCTGGGGGGCTTGATACCCACACAGTCGTTACGACATACAACCAAGAACGGTATAATATAAATCTACAGCTCTTATTGCTGTGTATTTCCAGTTTGGAGGATTTCCTCCGTCGATTTCAGTCTCTCCGCCCCTAGCCCTGTGCAACTCAATTTTGGCACTGCAGCAGGCCCATTGTATAACAATAGGAAAATAGTGAGCGCAGGACTCGTGGGAATCGATTGATCGAAGGCAATACGAATAACGAGATATATATATATATTTTTTTATTAATCATGCAAATGAAACGGCGCCTCGTACGGAGAGCAGAAAAGCTGGGACAGCTTGTTATAGAAAATAGTAACTAACAATAAAAATTATAATAATAACAGTAAAATGTATGACAATGATAGATGATACTGAGCCGCATACAATTTCGCTATAGTAGTTATAAGGGGTCAAAGACTATTTAACGGATATAACGGCTGTAATACACGATAGTGCAAAAAAATGACGGTCAAGTGTGAGAGAATCGTGAGAATAAATGGTGAGAGAGAAAGAGAGAAAGATATAGTTGAAGTCTTCCGAGATGCGACCCAAAGCAAAATGCCGCCCGCCATAAGTCATTTCTGGCCGCGCAGACTCCGAGGCGAGAAGTTGAAGAAAAAAAAAACACCGAAGATAAACGCGAGAGAGGAAAATAAAGAGAGAGAGAGAGAGAGAGAGAGAGAGAGAGAGGAGTGAGAAGTGTCCCCCGAAAATCGTGAAACCCACGCGGAGACACGTCGGAGTTAATATATTTTATCCACTCTTCTCTCTCGTTCAATTTCTTCATTTTTTTCTTCATTTTTTAATAAACTCGCTCTTTCTCTCTTTCTATATGCATGTTCCTGCGGTGCTGGAGCTATCCTTTTTATGCCACTCGCGAGAGTTCTCTCGCTCTCTCGGCTTTTTTATACACCGCGTACGGTATTTATGTGTCGCCGCCTCGCCTAAGCGTTTGATATATGAACTATGAAGAAGAAATGCGGATCCGTAGCACGATCAGATGAATAAAAGAATTACCATTTCTCTCTCTCTCTCTCTCTCTCTCTTTCTCCTTCGTTCTCCAGCCTAAAGTTGTGCTCCCCAACCAGACTTGATAAAACGATAAAATATACAAACAAATGGAATGAAATTTTGCGAAGAACGAATTTTTTTTTATTCATTTCCCATAACATTGTCTCTTCAACTCCCCATTTTCTCGCTTTCATCACTTTCTGCAGAGTCGTTCGAGACGTATTGATAATGATAAGGTTTGATGGTGAAATAACTTCCTCTTTATCAGCAAGTTAAGAAAAAGGGCTGGCAAAAAAGTTGCGGGGGCAAAAAAAAACGACAGAGATAGAGCGGTGATTGTTGGTATCTCTCGCGTATAGGGGTGGATTTTCTAGCGGTCTCTCCGCGGAGAATCTGCAAGGGCGAGCGAAAACGAGGGTATACGCAGAGGCTCCTCTACACCAACCGTTCCCAGAGACTTGATTGGGTTAGCCACTTAGCCCCGTGATTGCCGTTTGTGACTCCTTTGCCATTTCGCTTCACCCCGAGGATACAGCAAAAGAAAGAATGAGAGAGATAGAGAGAGAGAGAGATATGATACTACATACCCGCACATATACATATGACGACCACTATTTCTATACCAAAAGGACGTAATCCACAAGACTTTACGAGTTTAATCATTTGGATTATGCTCTTTAGTCCGTTATCAATATATAAAGAATACTCAGCAATTGAAATGGATTGGTTTCCATTTAAATTGCTAGCAAAAAAAAATCCACTTCAGTTACTCATTTACTTTATCTATAATGTATTATTTAATACTTTTACGAGACACCTTCCGGGTTTTAGCACCCTCTCTTCTTCGTCTTATTCCTTCTACGTATCATTAATATTTGTGCATTAAAAAAAATTTCCAAATTCTCACAAGCTGCTCAAAATTGGGACAGTCGTGGTCAAAATTTTTCCAATTTATCGTCAATCTGTCAGCTCTATCAAACTATACACGAGATCGTGCAAATTCATACAAGATTGTACATATTCAGATCATAAAATATTCTCAGAAAATACGATCGAAAATGGATGACAATCTTGTTGAAACTTTGCATACGATTCACATTGATGTTTTCATCAACAAAACGATAAAGCTTATCAGAGCACACAGAAGTTCGTGCTGGATACTTCTCCGTCAGCTGTATATTTACATACGCGCGATATCGAGCACGAACTTTCGTGCTGCTCTCTATTACTCACTTCTATTGCCGTTTATTATCGTAATTTTGAAATGGCGAGCAGTTACATATCTCATGACGAGACCATATATCGATATACGATATATATATATATATATCGTATATATATATATATTTCCAGGATTACACATAAAGTGATACTTAAATTTGTGAAAATATTATTATCAGCAATGCAGTAGCGTGAAGTAATTTCTCAAGATATTCGCAATCAACTATGCAAACGATCTTTACCCCCTCTGTAACATACACAAATGCACACGAACAAATATACACCTGTATGCGGCTTATATTCTTTGCCGCCTACGAAAATGGCGTTCTTATACTTGAAGGAACCCGCGGGTAATGTAAACGTATATATAGTTTTTGCTCGTAAATGCTTTCCATGAAATATGCTCTCTAACAACGTTGCAACAGTGATGATATTGGTTTTCTTGCTGATACAGCATACGCATCACTGTATGTGCATATATCCATGCGTTAAATTGATGCCTTGATCCGCGAAATGGTGACCATACCGACGACGACGACTACGACAGGAGACAGGTTGAAATTTACCTAACAAAGGTGTAAATAGCAGGATGTATATACGCGTATACGATCATCATCGTTGTCCGTTGTCGTCGTTGTGTTTGCGCGATTCTTCGGGCCACATGAGACTTATACGTGATCAGGTCTCGATGGAAAACCCAGTTATTACAAAGTACTAACGCTCGGGTTAGTGCCTCGCTAATGATAATTGCGGTTTACGCTCGATCCTGTGTATATATATATATATATATATATATGTGTGTGTGTATATCTTATACACAGGTATATATATACTACTGGCACACGATTGCCTATCTGAACCGGAAGTCTCGTTTTCCAGGAACGTATAGGGTGCATTTGCAATGTAATACATATAGGGATAAGGACAACTATACCTTTGTATGAATGTAATTCACCCAATCCTTTGAAAGATGGAAGATCAAGCCACTGATGAATGATAAAGCCGGCAATTTCGTTTTTATGATAAAAAGGATATTAAGCCGAAAATTGCATGAAATAAATCCATATAGAAAACTTGGAATCCTTTATCATCGCGTGAGAAACGATGCCGAGAACGAGAATTAAATTTCTTATCGAGTCTACCGAATCCGCGTGTAATGTTATAATTACATGATTGCTTATCGACTAAATTCGTGTGATCGCTTTTGAGCTGATTTTTTTCCCATTTTTCTGTGCCACGTTCGAGTCACGCAATCGCAATGGAGCATGATAGAAATATAAAAGAATGAGAATAAAAGAGGACAGAGAGGTAGCAATTTATATATGTGTGTGTGTGTGTGTGTGTGTGTGTATGTATATTTATATACATAATACTCGTTGGCGGAGGACCGGCAGCGTCGGACTCTCATAAATTATAAATCGAAAAAACAACATACCGGGTATATATGAGATCTCGTTTTTGGCTCTCTTTTCTTTCCTCCTATACCTTTCTCTCCCGATCTCTCTTTTTCTTCCTTTGACGCGCGTTACGAGAGTTACGGTTTCACGTTAAATATAAAATACTGCGACCCACACGTCGCGCTTCAAGAGCTTCACCATCAGATATTAAGTAGCTGTTTAACATATTTTAATTGCGGCATTAAAATTCAAATTATCGTTGCGAGGGAGAATTTTCGTGTTTACTATTATACGAGCATAGAAATAAAAATAGGAGGGAGAGAAAGAGGGTGATTTTTTTTTCTCGGAGATTTATCTCGAAAAATTGATCTGTTGCAGTATGATTTATCGACATTTCCGATATAATCCTTTTTACTCAGAAACTTTTTCTATTTCCAATATTTCATTCGAATTGCTAAATGATCAAGGTACAAATTTTATTTGCAATCGTTATGAAAATTGTTCGATAAATAAATTTTTTTAATTCAAATGAATTATTGTATAATTATTAATTGTTTTCAAATTAATTCGGTTCAAGATGATATTACTATTGATTTTTCTTGCAATTAAACATCGTTCGTCGAGTATAAACACGGGCCATTAATTATCTTTTCTGACGATGCTCCGTTGTTTTTTTCTTACGAAGAAAAGAGATATCGGACTGAATTCATGGATGCTACCCTATAGGTAAGTGCATTCGATTTTTTTTTTTCTTTAGAATTCAGAATAAGATATATGTCTCGTCTCATACCTATACGCGTATTATAGCAAGCGGTAATCGAGCATTATAGTGTCTACCGCGAAGCATCCGATGCCTCATTAAACGGTCCCTTATTAATATTGTAATATCGTTTAAATACGCGTAAATCTACGAACCCGAGACAAGGCCACCGCGAAGTAGATGACTAGAGAGTCGAAGTCACTTTTTTATGAGCGTAGTTTTATAGATTTCTCGGTGCCTGACTGCTCTTGCATAAATATATATACATATATTCGTGCGTGGCTTTTGATTTTATTGCTCGGATGATTCTAGGTTAATATATCGATGATTTTTCCTTTTTTCCATCCATATTGGATTGGCTATTCTTCATGCTAAATCATAAAACGTCTTCGAGGATCTAAAAAAAAAAAAAAAAATCGGATCCAGGCCCTTGACATAACGAGCGCGAAACATGATTCTTTTAACCGGGAAAGCGTGACTCGTGTCCATTGAAAAAAAAATCCGTTGCATTGTGATATCTATATACGAGCAAAAAAGCTTGAAATAAATTTTCCATAAGAACGATTATAGATTGTCTTGTGGGTGCATAATTAACAATTCTTCACTTCAACAAAAATTTCTTGACGTAATCGAAAACGTGTCGTACATCCAAATTTTGAAAATATTTTTGAAAATTATTTTTCGTTTTCGGCTCGAAAGTATATATATATATGCAATATTCGGATTGTGTTGCATATATTAGCTGAACATTCAATTGAACGTTCCCTGACCGTGCATTCGGTAAATGCGACGAAACTTTTTCTTTCATTGTTGTGAGCATTTTGTTTGAGGACTGTGCTTGTGCACAATTGACCTTTAATTAACATCTCGTTGGAATGCAAAGGTGTCAAAACGAGATTCAAGAATGATATATCGAGAGCCAGATGAAAAGGCCGTACAAAACTATACTGAATCGAAAGTACCCGATCATGCTACGAAATATAAGTGATTACCGTACGCGTATATGGAGAGGAGCCGACTATATACGTACAGGCCGAATCGTAGAAATGTCGAGCCTCAGGGGGGGGGGGGGGGGGGTCGAGGAAGGTAGAAATTTTAATAATTACTGACTTTCTATTAATTCTCATCAGATCTTTCGTTTTCTTCGTCTAAAATTCGAACGGACGATTTGCCGATCAAAGTCCTTGGATTTTTCACATTAGCGATCTTCGATTTTCGAATTATCGATCGAAATTTTACTACACCCATCCCCCATCAATGATATAAATAAAAATAGGTCACGTTTTGAAAAATCTAGCTATTTTAAAAGGGTTAACCATTTGTTCGGTGCACCAAGAAATGTTTACGGTAATGAAAAAAATTTGTCTGTCCAAAGGAAAATTTTGTTTGACAGCCCGTGAGCACAGATTCCAGTAAATCCAGCAATATATATATATTTTCTCAGTGCATCGATATATATAGGATATATTATATACGTGTGGTGATTGTTGGATATACGTGACTCCGTAAATTATTTATTCACTGCGGCGTCGACTGTGAGTAATGGCCCTTTACGTTTCTTCGTCGAGTGGCCAACACCGAGCAATAAGAGCGAAAGCATCAGCAATAAATACTATAGGATATAAACATATACCTGTATAGTGTATTATATTATATACATCGTGTCCGAGCTTCACTCGCATCGGTTATTGATCACCGAAATATCAAAAGTAGGCGTATCCATCAACCTCACGAGGACCATCAACCGCGGTCGTTCTTATACAGTGCGTGATACGCGAGGCGATAATGAATCGAGTTTTCGTTATACACATATATTTCTTACGAGAGATTGGAATGCGTCTTTGTCGGATGATTCACGAAGGTTTTAATAGATTTCTCGGACCAAGTTTCTTGGTCCTATAGAATCCCCACTTCTCTACTCTGCTTTGAGAAAGTAATTCCAGAGTTCGAATATTTGAAATAATATAATCTCGATCTAATTCGATATGATAACCACGCGAATAACATATAATTGATCACGAGAGAAAATATGTTTTGATTCGGAAGAACCGATCATTCCTTTTGGGTCAATCAATTTGATGATGGACCCAACCGATCGTTGGTTTGCCTGCGATGAACAAACTTTTGCAATCTTTTTTCTAAACATTGAAAACATTGAAAAAAAGCCTCTTCAAATAAATTATTTACCAACGTAAGCAATGTAAACGCATAACGGTATGCGTGTGCACGAAAAAATACTTTCTTAATTTTATTTTTCAAATGACATAACCGCAAGCTGTCATCAGAGAAGCTTGCAAATTATAATTGTCAGAGTAACGAGTTCGAGACGACTGAATTATCGCGATACCATCAACGACAATTGATATACATTCTCTATACAAAGAACTTATCGATCGCACCTGAGAGATAATATACTTTCAATAGGGTACGGTAATTGTTTATCGAAACTTTTACGACTCCGAGATATAACGATATTCCGTTTTAATCCCGCGGTTGATTCATTGGATATTCTGTATACATACATGTAGTACATCTACGATATGTCACAATTGCAGAGACTCGAAAATCATTCGAGGGTGAAGAGCAGGCGCTCGTTCATCACCCCCGCGCAGTCTGCGATTTAGATCGTGATCTTGACGAGCTGTATCCGATGGTAACCGCAGACGTTTTGTGCACACTGTTGAAAAAGATGTAGAGTGGTTGAAGGGTGACAAAAGTAGGGCGCGCGTGGAGCACTGAAGCAGTCATGTAATTGAAATGATCGACTATTGCTGCATGCCTTGTCCTCCTCTTTATCTATCATTATATCTTTTCATGCCGCTCTCGGGATCGTATGGACGTGTCCTTATTGCGTCATAACTGTCCAAGGGCTCCTATGTGGCGACCCCGATTCATCGAACTGTCAGCGGGGTACTAATTTGGGTAGTTATGCTACTGTTGCTTGATGACCAACATGAGCTTCCTTTTTTTTATACTCTCACTCTCTCTTCTGGCTCCCTTTGGTTTCTCAGAGAAAGACAGACTTTTTAGTTTCTCTCGTTCGTTTTAGATCAAATAATTAATAGGTTTTCAATATAGCCAAAAATACACCATGGAATTTCTGGGGCATGGCTTCTGCTTGAAAAATTGCAGAACCTTCTGTCAAAGAATGCTTCATGAACAATGAGGATTCACGATAATGCAGCGATAGCTAAAAGATATGATGATCCCAGGTCACGTTTCAACATACTGTAAGATTCATAAATCCCAAAATTCAATCGCTTCATTCAATGATCTCGTGTTGAACCCAAATCCCGGTAGTGTCAACTTTACCAAATATCCAAGATCCAATTAAAACTATTTTCATGCCACCAACGAACGTTGATTATATAAATTACAGATTGTTTTCTCCGCATAATCATTCATTGCATATAGAGAACAATACAAGCCTGCTTATTTCACGACCGATTCATATCGATACACGTCAGGTGTCATCAAATTTTTTTTTTGTGTTTTCCATCACGTCAAGATCTCTTGACGTCTTAGCGTATCAGGCTCACTAACGTTTGAAATAAAAAGAGATATCTCGGTGATAAATTAGAAAATGAATGATAAGCATTATACTTCACGCTCTCTATGGGGGTGGCGAATCCATCGTTTAATTTTCGTTCATATGTATACGTGCCAATCGCGGGCGTACATCGATCGGTATGGCAAACAAAAGGATGTAACACCCAGACGATTTTAACACTTGTAAGACGAGAGATGTGGCTTGCGCCTTTTTTGTTTGCCAGCGGTCGATATCCAGCGTGTATCTGAGATGAGGTTCGGCGCGATCGGTAGTATGCGTTAAACGCACCGATCGCCGTGACAAATCTGCATCGATTAATCTCGGGTCTTTCGAACGATCGAAGAAGTATAGAGAGCTGAGATGAGGGGCTCTGAGAGAAGGCCAAAAGTTCCTAAACGGGCTGAAGATATACCTGCCCGTACACAATGATTTTTATATGAGAACCGATTATGAGGAATCGTGCGCGTATATTGGTATTATAAATCCACTTGTGTGTATCTGGTGAATTATATTATTCCGCTGTTTTATACATGCATATGTATGTATAGGATTGAGCCAGTATAGTTATAATAATTTATAATATATGATCGTATGGCGGGAGGTACCAGGTGGTCAATGGTGGTCAATCGTCGAGAGTTAGCGGCCCCAGCGTGATTCCAGCAGCATGATGTTTTACATGTATCGTGCGTCCAGCATATATACGAGGGAGAAAGAGATAGAGGTGGCTAAGATGAAATGAGAAAACAGAAGTGTAAAGGAGAGAGATGGGAAGGCGAATATGTTTCGTCAGAAGAGAGACCCCCAGCTGGGGAATTTCCTTGGTTTCTTATTTTTTTTCACGCGACCCCCTATGGCGTTACCTCTTCATCTCTCCCTCTCTCTCTCTCTCTCTCTCTCTCTCTCTCTCTCTCTCTCTCTCTCTCTCTCTCTCTCTCTCTCTCTCTCTCTCTCTCTCGTGTTGGTACTGTTGCATTTCCTTCCTCATATCTCCTTCCTCCCTCTCTTCTCTTCACCTGGTAGACCTGGCATGTACTACAAGCGTCTCTATCTTCGTTACTGGTTCTTTTTTCTCTTATTTTTCTTGTTTTCGATAAACTATATCTGCTCGAAGGTGTCGAGATGAAGTACACTCATGAAGCAGCAGTAGAGAAAGATGCATGACAAGGGAACGATATGGGAGGAGGGCAGAGTGACTAATTCCAGTGATAATTACGTGATCGATGTACGTAAATATCTGTCCCTCCATTATGGTAAATAAACATGTACATCAGGTACGATATATATATATATATATATATGTATATATTACACTGTACTGAGTACTCTCCCGGAGCATATCCACGCATATTCATGAGGCAAATAGGAATCGTCATAGGATCAGCTCCGAGAAATTAAAATTTATGGGCTATGACCGCAATACAATCGATCTAATTAGAGTAAAACGTCTCTCGTTGAACATGAGAAATAGCAAATTGCGCGATAGTGGACGACAGTACGGACAGTTCAATAATATTGAAGTATTTTAATTGACAATTTTATGCGAACCATCTGAAAAAAATGATTATCCGTTTGAATTGAGGACATTTTTTTTGCAGAAATACACGAATTTTTTCATTGAAAGAAAAGTCAAGTTCATGTTTAGGAAAAAAGAAATAAGAATTGCGAAGAAATGAAAAATAATATAGAATATTATTAATATTAAAATATATATAATAAAATATTAAAATGAATAAAAATAATATTAATATTATCGAGCGACCGATGGTATAGTGGACGCGCGGTCGGTGTGCGACTCTGGTGATCTCCCAAAAGTTAAGTAGCAATGGCCGAGGCCACTACTTGGATGGGTGATCGCTTAGCCGTGCAATGGCTTCGCGGGCCGACTACCGAGTGGAAAGCAGTTTTACTGAAATTCTGATGGTAAAATATATCGCAAACTCAGTAAAAAATAAGTCCGTCAAATAATGCGATACAGTGTAGCTAAAAAAAAGTAGGTGCGGATGCTACGGAAGTTAGGTTAGCTTAGCGAAGTGCGGGTAGGGAGTGATAGGAGAGATCAAATGAGAAGTTAAAAACCCGCAAGGATGTACGTTGGAACACACAAATGAAAAAAAAAAAAAAAATAGAATAGTTTCGAGCAATTTATTAATTTTTTCACTAAGATATTTTTTTTATTTTAAGACCAATTAACGAGTCACGGGTCAAACGATTTTCATGAAACTTTGCAGACTTTAACCATATAAAATTAAATTCGACGGACTATTGTCCATTACACAGTCAATAAAAAACGAATAAATCATTAGATTTGAATGAAAATTGGTATCTTAAGTTTTTACAGGCCATTAACTTCGAACTCAATGTCAAAATTTTCGAATTTTAAAATACCGGATTTCCAATACGTTAATATCGCAGGTGAGGTTTACTGTACACGCAAAACTACCGGTTTATATTTGTTGGAAAAAGTATTAAAAAAAAATTATTTCGTTCGAATTAATTTGTGATTTGGGGGGGGGGGGGGGGGGGATTAGAAAAAAATTTCATAGACTCAGTGGTAGTATAGTAATATGCAGCAATAACGTTCGAAAAGAGGGTTTGCACAGCGCAGATTTAACCCCTGTGGCTGGAATTCAGCAGCGATTGGAGAAGCTTTCGGAGATTCTTATTTCACCATAAATAATTTTAATGACGCGCCACGGCAGTTTGGGGATAAGGTAGAAGCCGCTCGTATACATAAAATTCGTCCTGTATACATTACTAAACGTTTAAATGCACATACATGCACACACATGTGCCTTTTACCCTGAGCTTTGCGTATAGCTGTAGGCAAGTCTCGTATCGTTATTTATGATGCCACTGTGCGCGTACGCGCTTCACTCCTTTCTCTTTGACGGTTCATTTTTTTTTTTTTTTTTCTAATTAATACACATACACGCATTTATCCATACGTGAAAAAAAAGGTAAATTGACACAGTTAAACAGCATTATTTTTTGGAAGAGAGACGATGAATAGATACATTTTTTAAATTTTTATGCTGCACCACTTTTTTGTGGTACGTTTTATAATTTTTTTTTCATATTACGTGACGACAATTGATTGCGCAATTAATTAATTGGTGAAATAATTATAATGGCAAACTGTCGTTTCGGTATGCATACTTCAATTTCACAAAAGTCTTCTTGACAGTTTTTCTGATGACTGAAAAAAAAAAATCTACGAAAATGTTGTTTCGTCTGTATAGTTATCAGGAATCTGAGTTAATCTTATCATCTCAGTGGCATTGTTCATATCTCGATGATCTTATCGGGAATTTCGCCGCATACAGTAATTTCTTTCATTATCAATTCTATGAAATAAAATGTCAAAATATTGTGACATTTATGGTCGCTCTTTGATGAAAATTTTTTGGGCCTCGAAGAGTTATGATTTTTTCGGTGAGGCGGAGTTTTATGGACCACGCCCGTGCGCTGGTCCACGAAAACATAGCCTCTGTATACCCGGGCTCTCGGGTATTTGTGCGTTTGACGCATAAAGTTAACTCTGTACAGGGTGATCCACAAAGCTTTTATCAAGAATATATTGCGTCAAAAGTTGATAACTCAAATCTCGCACCCGTATGGCAAAAAATTTTTTTTCGTAACACGTGCATGGAAAGTGGGTATTTTTTGTCCTCATTTCGGAACGGAAAATAAGTCTTTTTGAGCCAGGATTCAATTCGTTAATTTTTTTGTCCTAGGACAAAAATGCTGGTCAAAAATAAAAATAATTGTCCTTTAGTTCCGAGTGCCACCGCGTGCGGCGACACTCGAAACTCTCGGATAATTAGTTTCATTTTTGACCAGCATTTTTATCCACGGACAAAAAAATTAACGAATTGAATCCTGACTCAAAAATAATTATTTTCTGCTCCGAAATCGGGCAAAAAAGAACCACTTTCCGTGCACTTATAGCGCTTTCCACTGGGGAACTCAGTGCAGATTTTTACATGCGAGTGAGTGAGACAGAGATGCACTGAGTACATATGTGTCTCACTTACTCTCATACGAAAAACTTGAGTCGGTGCGCACTCGGTGCACCAGTGGAAAGCGCTATTATTGTTACAAAATGTATAGTATACAGCGCGGACAGATCGACAGTAATTTTCGACTCGGGTGAAGTTGGCTGCACTCGACTTCACCCTGGTAAAAAATCACTGTCGTTCCGTCCTTGCAGCATAATGTACTATTTCAATGATTTTCCCAAACGTTCCTCCATCATACTCCGGATAAGCCATTAACTCGACCCAGTCGTACCCGCATATATGCGACACGCGTCTCACCTATCAATAAAAATTAAACAAACATATAACAAATTTGAGCATCGAAAATTTTTACGAGCAATTCTTACTGAATACATGTCGAGGATAAAAATAAAATGTAAAAGAAAAAAAAAATGATTCGGCAAAATATTGACACTGGATTCGTTGCCGGTTTATTTGCCGTGCGGATAACTCGCGGGCCGGTCCAAATCCGGAATTTTTCTACTAGAATCGTCCCCACCAACGGGGCAAACATCGTCACTCAACCCAACTCTCGGATGTACAATAATGTGTGCATACGACGAACAGCGTGTCTGTGTATGCGTTTCGGAGCAGCGAACGGGGAGAGGGTATATATAATGGTCCTGTGCCAATACACAGTCCCGCGTAGCGCAGATATGGGGTATTCCGCGCGAATTGCAAGGATTTTTAATCGAGAAATTTTTGTAATTTTCGGGAGGGAAACGTTTTTTTTTTTTTTTTTTTAAATTGAAAAGTAAAAAATAACTGAAGAAGTTGCTAAATTTGAATAAAATAAGATTTAATCTTGAACAATAATCTGCGAAAAGCTGAAAGCTTCTTTAATATAATGTTCTTGGATGTGCAGGCAGGAGAAAAAAAAATGTTGAGAAGATCATGAATTTTCTTCTATACGTTTTCACTCATCAAACTTCGCATTACATATGAAACGTTTCAAGCAGGACATCCACTCTGGTTAATTTTATTGATACATCCTACCAAAGCATCTCAAGATCGTTTTTGCCTGGATAATTCATTGGTCACAGCGCTGATTCGATGAAATTAAGTTAAAAATGTCAAAAATGATCATTTACGTCCGACGATGTGAATTAAAAAGTTTCTTCGCGTGAATTATAATTCAAAAAATTCGAGAATTCAAATCAATGTAATTTTTAAAGAATGTTTGTTTCGTAAAATTCGGATAAGGATTTTCATCATTCGAAGCTTATTAAAAATTCATGCACATACGTCTCTGAGGCTTTTATTTTAGAGGTCTATTGCAATATTAGTGGTGGGGCTAGGGTAGAAATGATAGTTTCAGTAGAAAGCTTGGATCATTGCCTACAAAATGGCTGATTGACATTTTTCAAAGGAACTTAGTATAGGGTAGACGTATATACCAGTTGTGGTCACTGTAGCGTTTGTGGCCACTCGGTAATTCCCTCGATTTTTTTCAAAGTTCCAAGGCTGTATTCACTTCATTGAGCGTAATATTTCGATATTCGAGATGTTTTCGCACCACTATCGATTGCTTTATTGAATACATATCTGCTAATTTATTTCAACGAAGTATGACGAATTGTGTCAACGCTGAGGGGGTTTGCGTGTAGTTTTCTTGTCAGAAGTGTCAAAAGGGATCCCGAGGTAAGGAGACTATACCCAACCGAACCCCATCAAAAATTTATATCGTATCACTTAAAGCTAATTTTTCGGGTCAGAATCACAAAAAACTGACATATCAGCTGAAAAATATACCTGATAAATACGTGGTGACCGAAAGTGGTACATTCAAAATGCGATTGTTCTATTTTTGGCCAGCTTAAGGCCTCAAATATAGAGCACACTTATACCATTTCAGTAATATGTTTATGACGCAAATAAATAACTATTTTAAACTCGAATCTGCCGTCACTGGATTGTCTGATACTCCACTTTTCGTTTCGCATATCCGGTATCCCAATTCAAAGCTTGGTGTACTTCAGATGACCAAAAGTAGTAAAATTGTGGCCGCAAAAGGTGAAAATGACAGCTACTAGATAACTTTATATTTTCTTATTTATCATGATCAGAAAAGGTTTTAAATTATAACAAATTCGATTCTGTGTACCTTTGAGGTTATATCGATCTTTTTTTCAGTTCCGAATTTTCAATAATGTGAACCCTGTTCGCATATGAATGTTCGAAAATGCTCAAAGTGGCCACAACTGCATGGTACCGTCTACCCTAGCTGTATATAGTAACTAGGGAAGTTGGTATAAAAGTCACTGCAAAAAGCTTGCACGCAGGATTTCTCAAGACAGATTTATCCGATTGAGCTGAAATTTTAACCAGCACATATTGAAAGAACGTGTGGTGAATCAAAATGATAATGAACCAGTTTTGAATGTCACTGAGAATCGACCAACTGGCGGACTATTAAATATTGGTTTCTCGATATTTTGATTTTTATTGGTGCATAATATATACCGTATCTTAAAAATCAATCGATGCATTAATTTTCCGGTTCATCCGTTCAAAAGTATAGATGACTTCAGCAATGTTTGGGGAAAATTTGAGCTGGATCGGCCCAACGGTTCTAGAGATATCCTGCGCACAAGATTTTTGCAATGACTTACTAACTTCCCGATTATACGGCTGTACTATATGTTTATTTGAAAAACGTCAATGAGGCATTTTGTGGGCAAC